>OY987263.1:35221003-35886485 GCA_963920665.1 Straminergon stramineum
TTTAACCTAATTGATGAACTCATGAGAGGCCCCTGTTTTTTCTCACAAGGGGGGGGGGGGCTGTGCAGTCACTCCTAATGAGCTCATGTGAGGTTTTATTTCTAGGCATTTGCATTTGTTGAAGGCCAATGAGGGCTTGCCATGTGTACACCTAATAATTGAATCCAATTTTAATTGCCTCAACATGCCATCCTCACTATCCACTCAAAAGACAGCCTACTATGACTACTACAGTACCTCACAAAACTGTTCCAATCATTAGAACTTCTAAATTCAAGAAGAAGTTTTAGACAAATGGATGTCCAAACTTTCAAATAGTAATTTGAGGCATATATTACATCCAATCTAGTACACATATGTAAAAAGTTCCAACTAAATCAAGTATCATTGAAGGAAAAATGAAAGCTTAAAATCAGTATATACATTGGTACAGTTTTGTGAGTGCTTTAAGTAAGCTACCTAATACTTTGTCCATTCCCCTTTTGAAGCTACTATAGCTTCCATCCTTTGGGGCATGCTTTCTACAAGTCTCCTGCAATCATGTGTAGTAATAGAAGAAAAAACTTGAACTACACGTTCCCATAATTCAATCATTCCTTTTGGAGGTGAATCATATTGATTCAATCTCCTTTTGAGGATTGCCCATAGATGTTCTATTGGATTTAAATCAGGGGATTGGGCTAGCCATGTTAGAAGACTAAAACTTTGCCTTGAGAACCATTCTTGCATCATCTTTGTGGTGTGAATAGAAGCATTATCTTGCTAGAAAATGACTTTTGTAGCATCTAAATTGTATTTTCTAATTGTACCATCTATTGTTTGCTCTAAAATTTGACAATATCCATGTTGATTGAGGCGACCTTCAATTTTGTACACCAATCTTGGACCATGACTAGTCATACTACCCCAAATCATGATCCCACCACCACCATGCTTTACTATCTCTGTAACAGTGCAAGTTGACAATTCATGTGGATCACGACTCCAACACCAAGAGATTCCATCAGAACAAAATCGATTGATTTTAGACTCATCAGAGAAAATGGCACGACTCCAATCATCTATAGTCCAATCTAAATGGGCTCTTGCAAAGTCTAAACGTGCTTTGACATTCTTGACTGAGAGACATGGTTTTTTTTGCTTCACTTGTGATTGTAAACCACCTCTATGCAAAGCACGTCTCACTGTTTCAACACACACTTGCATCCCAAATGCCTCTTGCACATTTTTTGTAGCCTCTACAGCAGTATTAAGCTTCCCTCTAGTCATATCCAATACACAAGACCATTCCATTGCAGGAGTCAATTTTCTTGGTCTACCTCCATGTGATAATTCTACACTAGAAACAAATTTCTTTCGGAGCCTGTGTACAGTTCCAACACCTACATGCAAACTCCTTGACACTTCTCTAACACCAACCCCTCTCTGCAACATGGAAATGACATCTGATTTCTTTTGAGAAGATAATGGACGAACCATCTTTTCTACTTGGGAGCAGGGACTTCAAAGTACAAAGAAAATCAAAAGAGATGGTGTGTACACAAAGCTTTACAGCAAGAGTACAAGTCTAATCAATATTGCACAACTCTATAAGACAAGAATACAAGTCTAATCAATCTGCACAACTCTACAACAAAACAAGTTCTTGTACACAATGCACTCACAAAATTGTTCCATTGATTTATCTGGCTTTGAGCTTATGATTATCATGCATGTGTGCTTCTGCATGCCATTGCTTTTGACATGTAGCCTCTAAACTTGCATTAGAAGTTAATTAGAATTTACACATGGCCATTTGCTTTTGCTAGGTGCCATCTAAATTTAATGAAAGGCAGATTTTTCCAACACTGGAACAGTTTTGTGAGGTATTGTATGTCTACTATGTCCCTTTTTAGGGGATAGTCATCACAATGTGCAAAACAACCAAGATATTTTGGAGCTCATCAAATTTCCACATGATTTGTGAGTGCTTGTTGTATTCTCTATAAGGTAGTCTATCCATATTTTACCCATGCTCAAAGAATTGTCTCTATGATTAAACTATGAATTATTATTATAGGAATGAAAAATTATCTAGTAATGAATTGGTGCCAATTTGGGATTACTAATGTACAATTTTATGAGTAAGGTAGATACACCCAAAAGCGCCAAAAGTTGGTACTGTGTATTGTTACTATTATTGGGCTGATTAGGTATTTATATTTCCTTGTTGGCAAGAGAAAAGAGGTTCCAATGCACCAAAGAACACCTCATTTGGATATTATATGCAAAAGTTATTCACAGTCAAAGTCTATTTCTAAAAGCACTCTATATAAATAGGTACATAATTGAATTTAGGAATGTTCACCTGCTGTAGATGGCGCTTTTAGACACAGGGCAATTTTGGGAGTACCTCACAGTAGTTGGGGAGCAAGCTTGATTAAGAAGTAGACAAAATTTCAATGTATATAATGTGGAGGTATGAGTGGTGGGATACTTTGTGCCATCCTAGGCAATTACATGCACCATGTTGTTCCAGTTTAAGGTTTGCATGCCTTCATTTTCAAGGATGCCATTTGAACCATTGATGGACAACTTTTTTATATCTGATGGTAGTAATAACTTATGACTTTCAATAGCCCCCCTTACAACTATGAGCTTTAGAAAATCATATCTAGTTCAATTTAGGTCTAAAATTTACAATTCAGATTGTGATGGATGCATCTCCCTCTCTTCTTTCCCTGAAAAATTTGTTGAAAAAGATTAAGCCAATATGCTCTTCTGTGGGCGGTTTCTGACCCTCTTACCTTAATATTTTTTGCAGGTTGAGACTTTTCTTTTGGATGGGTGTGTAGCCAAGTGCCCATGTGTGAAAGTGCATAACATTCAATAGTCCATAGATGAAGGATGTTATGTACGTTTATGTCCCGCTTCACTAATTAGCGCAGCAGTCAATTTGGACATTTGATCGAAATCTGAATCGCCCACCAAATAGTTCAAATTATTTGCTGTGATCGTACATGAGGAAAATTTTCCATAGAGATCATCATTCAGGAGGATTCCTCAAATCTCAAGATAACGTGCCACTCACTTAGGTGGACTTCAACCCCTGGCCTTCACTTGCCAGTCACCTTAGATTACAACCACATGATTGAAAGGAAGAAAAAAAATTGCAAATCCCCAAACCATGGACCAATAGATCAAGTCTTAAAGTACACCGGATCTGTACAGTACAGTACCTTACAAGTTTACAAAAAAAACGCCTTTGTGTGGCATACAAAATGAAAAAGTTAAAAAATGAAAAGAATGAAAAATGAAAAAGATTCAATCCGTGTTGCAATTGCTCATGGCCATTTTGATTGATTATCATTTCATCTTCATTCAAAAACTAAAGTGAGATTTTTTGTCACCTTGGAACTATTCAAGAGAATTGCTTGAATGGTCCCTTGTTTCTAGCGCACATCTTTTATCTTTCCATGTAACTGGGCCGTCTCCCTGCATGTGAGAGAGACAACAAGTTTCGCTTTTACAAAAAGCAAACATGATAACTGGAGTTGATCGTTTATTCAATGCTGAGCTCAATATTATTGTGCATATATTCATAGAAAGTTGAAATATTTCAGTAGTTTTTTTTTTTGGTGTCTGGGAGGGCATTGATTTCTTGGATGGGTTTTTTTGGACGGACTTTGGATCATCATGGATGCAGAAATTGTAAGGAATTGAGTTGTATGAAACGTTCTCGAAAGGAAGCTTAAAGCATTGGATAGAGGAACACATCGAGTTTACTTCACCACAAAATATACCTTGTGGCTGTCATTTTTCCATGCTTCAAAGCCTTCTTCATTACACGTGGCCAACAAGAATTAAAGCGTAGGCATACATAATCATAACTTTGATAAAGAGTTTGGGTTTCTACAATCAGTGGACATTTGTCTTGTGTACATGTAAGGTAACTACCCAAATAAAGTATTTAGAGCATTATTGAACTGAATTTTTATTGAATCTTGTTGGAAGTCAAAAAGGAATTTGAGATTCATTTTATGCTTTTTTTTTTAACAACATATGAAGAAATAGTGAATGTTCAAAGCCCTAATAATAGGTGCACCGCAACTATAGTAGTCTCTCATTGATATTCCAAAGGCTTTCATTTTTAGATAAGGCTCTAGATGGGATGGTTTTGCAAACAATTCACAATTAGGTGGAGTTACATTAGGGTTATAGTTATATTTATTCTTTATATGAAATGATTGGGCCCCCCATACATGTACTATCCTCAGGTAACGTAATGCATACTAAAGTTGGGACAATCAAATGTGGCAAGCACCTAAAAGTGCCACTGGAATAAAGGTTCTCATTGTGTACATCTCCTACATCAACTATAACCAATACATACTCCTCAAGAATCAATTTTAAAACATCTACCAACAAAACTTTGATTCCTCATAAGCTTTGTATACAAAATCAAAATTGAATACATTCTTCAATGCTAAATGAATTAGTTTGAAATTTTTTTGGATCAACCTAATAATAAAAATAATAGAAATTGTACATTGTAGAAAAAGTAACATTCTTAATTAGGTGTCCCTACCTTACAGTGCACCTTTTGTTGGGCTCTACATATTGACAAAGATGATAGGATAAATGTTTCTTTCCATGCATACATTATGTTGTTCATCCTTCATTCAAAATTGGTATTCTGACCCTAGAATATCTACTTCCTTTCCATTCATATAAACAAATCAGGTTGATTGCAAGAAACACCTGCTAGTTTCGTTGCATTTTAATTTTGGAATGCTATAACTTTTGAATTATGAATCCAATTCCAAAACCAAAATATTCATTTCTAGATATCTTTCTTGTTATTGTATCCCTTATTTTTCAGAAATTTTTAAAAATCATTTCATATTTAAAAGTCAATTCTGTAAATTTGTCACACTTTGGCGTTTAGGGTTTTTTATACTATTGAGTGGTTGAAATTAGTGATTTTGAGCTGAAATTTCTATGGTATACTAGTTAGTAGGCATACATGTATCTACCAAAGGATTTCTAAAAATCATTATTTTATATCCTCCACATTCGTGCAAATAGGCCTCTCTTGCAAGAGCAATTCTAAACAATAGAGATAGTTTTGAACTCATTTTTTTTGCTCAAATCTCATCATCAAGAAGTCCTCCCAAATGGAAAATTTTTGGTTTTGTTGAAAATTATTTTTCCTATTTTCTACAAATTAAAACATCAAAGTATGTATTTTCTTTGCTAGAATTCTATGTCCCAAAATATGTCCTAGAAAATACATACTTTGATGTTTTAATTTGTAGAAAATAGGAAAAATAATTTTCAACAAAACCAAAAATTTTCCATTTGGGAGGACTTCTTGATGATGAGATTTGAGCAAAAAAAATGAGTTCAAAACTATCTCTATTGTTTAGAATTGCTCTTGCAAGAGAGGCCTATTTGCACGAATGTGGAGGATATAAAATAATGATTTTTAGAAATCCTTTGGTAGATACATGTATGCCTACTAACTAGTATACCATAGAAATTTCAGCTCAAAATCACTAATTTCAACCACTCAATAGTATAAAAAACCCTAAACGCCAAAGTGTGACAAATTTACAGAATTGACTTTTAAATATGAAATGATTTTTAAAAATTTCTGAAAAATAAGGGATACAATAACAAGAAAGATATCTAGAAATGAATATTTTGGTTTTGGAATTGGATTCATAATTCAAAAGTTATAGCATTCCAAAATTAAAATGCAACGAAACTAGCAGGTGTTTCTTGCAATCAACCATAAACAAGTAAATAAATAGATAAATAGTCCTCATATGCACTTCACTCATGGAGCTTCACCCTTATAGACTAGGGGATAGTATAAGTTTTCAAAATTGCAAAGATGTATTATAAAATATATTTTAGAATAAGAATTTGATGATAAATTTCCAAAAAAATTACAAAAGTCTATTCATAAATCATATTGATATTATTAAATCAATTGCTAGGGTAACTAATATTTTTCAAAAAAATTGAAATCAAAGATTGAAAATTCTTTCAAAAATAGATTATAGATTTGAATAATCATATATAATTTTCACACAAGGTTTGTTGTTCATAAATTTCAAAATGTTAAGTTCCAATTATTATATTTTTTCAAGATTTTTATTTTATTCCTTTATTCAAGTTGTTTTTGAAATTAGAATGACTAGAACCAATATTTCCACTATGATTCTAGGGACTAGACAATCTTTATCCTAAATACTTCTAAAACATTACTATGAATAATTTTGAAATCAATGAGTCAATGAGTACTTAATAATTGTTCACCTTATTGTACCTCTTAAGTAATTGAGACAACACTATAATATAGCAATCTCTATATAGTTTCAAATCTTATGATTTATATTGTCCACTAGTCATTAGATGACTCTTAGATTGTAAATATAAAAAGAGGTGAAATTGAATTGATAATAATAACTTTAAATTTAGCAATTATTGAAAAAATTTATACATCCATGATTAATCTTTAAACACTCAAATAAAGACAATTTTTGTTCTTTACAAGTTATGTAAAATGTTATAATCATCGAATTTATTAGAAAAATTTAGTGTGTTCATAACAAAGATTAAACTTAAGGATTATTTGATATATAAATCAATGGTTAATTATTCAATATTATATTTGTTTTAGGGTGTTTTCAAGGTACAAGATACTCATTGACCTTGAAATCAAATAATGTAGTGAATTATGCAATAAACATAGTGTCAATGATGTATAGTGGCTCAACAATAGCTTAATCCCTAAGTGCCTAAGCCTTACCAAGTGTGTTTTGACTATGAAAAAAGAGCATTGGCTTGTTGTTATCCTCAATGAAGCAAATTGTATTTTTTTCAAAATCTAACCGTATAGATGATAATAGAGCTTCTTTATTAGTATGCACACCAATTTTAAGCACATCATTTCCTAGGAGTTGTGATATTATACCAAGGGAAATGTACATTTTCTATTTTTAGTAGGTAGTCTTTGTCCACAATGTTTCAAAAATTTGCATATAAATGTTTTTTGGGATTGGAGGTAACATGAACAACTTCAAAGAGTGTTAGCACACTAAAATGCACTTCCAAAAAACTTAATTTCACCTAAAAAAACATCAAAATCATTACACAATCCACCTTGCAATTGTTGAAATGCAATTTTTGTTTTTAAGTAGAAATTGCAAATAGCTTCAAATAAATACTTGCATGTTGAAAATTTCAATGGTGAAAATCATGAAAAGACTTTAAACTTTTCATTGGGACCATTCTCAAAGCAAATGGATATGTACAATTTTTTAGATCTCAAATCAAATGAAATTGCCAAGCTTTGCATAAAGCTAGGAAATGAAGTAAAATTAGCAAGCTTTACATTCCACTTTTAGTACACATATGCCTTTGAAGACCACTCAATAATTGAATATGTACTTTTCTCAATAAAGAATGAAATTTTTCCATTGTTAACCCTCAAAACTACCCGAAAAAAATTTTAAACCGGTCACAAGAATTTAATTGCCTACACAGAAATGGGCCTGAAATTTCAGATTGACCATATATGGTCATGGAGGTAGTTAGGGGTTAAGCTCCCTCCCATTTGTGTCCCATACAAACACCATATTTATGCCCAATACTTATACCACTTCTTTCTTATACAATCTCAACTAAGCATAATTATCAATTTTCAATTACAAACAACCAAAAAATTGGTTTTAGTGATTTAAAAAAATAAAATTTCATAATTTTACATGATAATTTGTTGAAAAGAAATAGACAAATAGTGATGAATTTTCAAAATTTTCTACTTTAGAGAGTTCAAAGCCAAACAAATAGATGCCTAACCTTAGCAAAATAGATAATTATACCTCCATATTGAAACAAAATTCTACTAAATTTGGATGACCCACTCCCATTAAGTTCTAATTTACAAAACATGACTTATTCACTCCAATCTACAAAATTTGAGCTACCCACTCCAATCAAACTCCAATCTACAAAATTTAAGTTACTAATATGTGGGTGATTGTAAGAAACACCTCTCGATTTTGTTGCATTTTGCTGATTTTTTGGGGAGTAATTTAAAATTAGAAAATGAATTTTGAAAAAATTTAAAAATTATGATTAATGTATGTACCTTTAAGATGAAGGTATGGGAGGAATTGCATAGAAAAATTCTCTAAGTAGGAGAACTAGAAAAGTGCTAAGTCTCAAGAAAATACATACCTTGATGTTTTAATTAAGGAAAAATAGTAAAAATAAGTAAATACAAAAAATAAGAACCGTCCATTTGCAACAACTCTATGGAGATGATCATTCACCAAAAAAACCACCAAAATAATATTTTGTATATTACAAAATGCAAGCAAAACGAAGCTCACTTTGTAGACTTCTACACCACAAAAAATTAACTATTTTTAAAATTCCTTCCTTGAATAGCTACAAGTCTACTAGAAGACCATCTCATCCAAATTCCAACTCAAAATCTATTTTTGGGGGTTCTAAATAGTACTAAAAACCTCCAAATTGGCAATTGTGACATTGAATTGGGGTCTATTTTTGAATAGTAAAATACTTCTGGAAATTAGGAAAAAATTAGGGAAGGTGTATAATAATCATGAGTACCTTCCCTATAAATTTTGAGTCATTTGGAGCCAAAACACAAAAGTTATGAGCAAAAAACTAATCAGCACACATTGTGTGACACAAAATAGGGCAGATGTTTCTTGCAATTATTCATGTCCAATCTTAGCCTTTGGAGTCAATCATGGGAACTTAGTTGAGGCTATTGAGCAAACACTCCATTTATGCCAACTCTTCATTGAGGTTCAACTTAAAGTTTTTTTCTCTTCCCAATTCAATCAATCAAGTCCACATATACAATGGATAGCAAAATAGTGCACCCAACACCATGCCCAATGCCCCGATGTCCTTTTTCATACACACACTCTGGTGGCATACACTATTACACGCCACCTCCATCACCAAGCTCACACTCACGCACAACCAATGTTTATTATGTGGACTCATAGAGCCCTATTGTCCTCAAGCCCTCTCTATATTGGGGAGTAATTATCTGGAGGGAAGCAGAGCTCTACAGTCATAACATTCAGTAACATGCAGTGTCTCTACAGTAGATGTTGTGGAAGATTCTACACTCAACAACTCAACAATACTTCAGTAGTAGGTAAGTTGGACAGGTGGAGGCTCAATGTGATGAGCAATGTGATGAGCAGGGTGCATGAAGGCTACTAACATTAATGTTATGGTTGGCAGAAATGGTCTGACAAGAGTGATATATCGCCCAAATAGAAAAAACGCTGCTTATAACTCCACTTGTTCACAGTTTCTGCTCCAATTTTCTGCTGTAACTTAAGTTTGACCGGCCGGATTTTGACCGGGATTTCCGAGATCATCTAGCAAGCTAGATCATAGCACACATCGAATCTTGTCGAATTACTCCACAGGAGAAGGCAGAGCAATGCAAGTACGTACGTACGTACGAAACTGCGGAAGCCGTCCTTCAATTGAGTCCCTCCAAGGCTCCAAGTGTAGATCGGTTCCGAGATCAGTACGTTTACACTAGAAATCTTACTCAGAGATAGTTCGTGGGCCCAATTTGTGAACCGATTTGTGAAGCTATACGCAATAGCCAAATTCATGGGCAGAAGTTTAGTAGCACCTGCAGCTAGTAATAGAGTTTTAAATTAGTGTATCAGAGTGCTTTCCGGCACTAGGGAGACTGAATATTGTTTGTTTGAATTGTTTCCACATATATATAACCGGCACTGCTTTATGCTGAGCCCAAGAATCGCGGCTCAAAGCGTGAGGAGTGTTACTTTATAGTTTCTAAATTTCAGCCGGGCCGGGAGGCTCTGTTGTTTGCTTCCAAGTAATTTGGTGTCAAAGCCGCGCTCTAGCCTGAGGCCCTGCAGCTTCTCTTTCTTTCGATCTCTTTTCTGTGCATATATGTACTAACTGAGGGTGTCACCGTTCACGGTCTTCGCCACAGGACTCTCAGTCACCGTGAATTGTCTGTTTCCATGTCTGGTCTAGCCGGCCTGTGAGTGTGATCGATTCTGATCAATCTTTCAAGAGATCGAATGTTCTCTCAAAGTAGTAGGCTCTGCAGTTTCTCTTTGTGTGCATATACGTACAGCGGGTGTCGCAGTTCACTATTTCAGCCGCAAGTCTCTGTTGCTTGTTTCAAAATCCAGCCCTGTGTAATTTCAAGTCCAAGAATCTTGCCTCAAAGGACAACCACCCCCCTGGGTCGAGAGAGTGAGTTTCTCTTTGCGGGCATATAAAGACGAAGAGTTATACTAGTGGTGTCACAGGTCGCGCAGTTTTCAGCCACGGGCTAGGTAGACCTTGGTTGTTCGTGCCCAAACCCGGTCCTGCGGAATTCTGAGTCTCCTCTCCGACGAAATTCAATGCCCCTAGCTAATTAGATACACCAGACATACAGCAAGCTACTTGCGCAAACCACCTCCATCCTCAGAGAAAATCTCGACCTCTCCCTTCTAAGCAAATGTACGTTGAGATCGATCGAAGTTACCACCTTCAGAACCGCAAGAAAAGCTTTCCAAGTTTGTGTTGGCATTGGTTGTCTCGACAGTGTCCCGCTTTATTACAGGGAGCTTCTCCTCGTCAGTATGACCGAATTTCAGAATATATAGCTCCAGAACGCGCGTGAGGATCGAAAGAGTTGGAAAACATTCGAGAGGGCTATCTAGAGCGAGCGAGCAAGAACTTGCTGGAGAGGTCGATCGATCAACAGCTATGGTGACCACAACCTCCAAGAAACTGACCCAGCTCTTGAAGAAGCTCAAGATGCACTCTAAGTCCCAGCAGTACGACATCACTTCCTCTTCCTCCAGTCTCAGCTTCTCCTCTTCCGAGTTCTCTCATTCCTCCATGGGCGGCAGTAGCGACTTACACAGATTCGATGAAGACAGCGAGGACGACGCCACTTGCGGTGCGAAAGACGTGCCTGCGGGCAGTCTGCCTGTGTATGTAGGAGAGGAGCGGCGCAGGTTCGTCATCCCCACGAGGTACCTCAGCAAACCCATCTTCCGAGCGCTTCTAGCCAAGTCGGAGGAGGAGTTCGGCTTGAGGTGTGACGGGGGGCTGCGGATTGCGTGTGCGCCGGAAGTTTTTGAGCATTTCTTATGGTGGTTGGAAGGAGAAGGGGCCGCGCATTGCAATTGCTAGCTAGCGTAGTTGCTGTTTTTGCAACTAGTTGAGACAGCGATAGTTTTGGAAACAGTGCATTGGCTCCGTGTTTTAGTGTAGACATAGATAGATAGGTAGATATACATATTTCAGTTCCGTGGCCAAGAGTTGTGCAACAAGTTAAATTACCTGGACTTTTGCAATGACATGGTTTGCAGTGGACCATGAGTTGAAGGTCGACGAATTGAAGTACATATACTGCTACAAAACGATTGCAAAATGATGGATCATGTGATGCAACTGCTACTTAGCTAGCTTCCTGTTGTAGTGTGACCTTGAATTGCTAGCGTGCTCGATATCTCCCCGACTGTATCTCCTTAGCTAGCAAGTTTGTTTGTAGCTTGATTTTTGGTCCCCGTTTTTGGTAGTAGCAGTTTGTAGGAAAAATTATATTTATTGCCGCTGTTTATGAAACAATGGGAATGTTTGTTCTCGGACACTGATTGTTATCATTGCAATTCGAAGTGCAAGGAGCGTGGTTTTTGTGTCGTTCTAGCTGGAGGCCATGGCGGGTTATTTTCAGTCGGTGTGAAGGGCTTCACGTACTGAATTGATGTCTTTTCAGCTACTTGCAATGGACTTCGATCTCTCTTGCAATTGCTTGCAGCACTAACTGTGCAGGACTCGATTCTGGAGGGCATGGCGAGTGACGATGTTTTCAGTCTGCAAATCGAGCTTGGCATGTTTGATTTTTGAGCTACTTCATTAGCTTCTAGCTACCCGTCGTCCCTTCTTGCCAAGTGTGCAGGAATTGCTCCTTTTCTGAATTGTCGTAGAGAAGATTATTTAGTGATCCGTTGCTCATGAAACAGTGGAAATGTTTTGTAGGACTCTAATTATTACCGTTCTGCACTCATACGTGCAACGAACAAGTGATTTTATGTCGACCTGGAGGGCATGGCATGTTCTTTTCAGACTTATCAGACTTACTAAAGAACTTCAGATATTGATCCTTATTCAGCTACTTGGCTTCTATCCCTCTTGCTCATGGTGCATGAAAAAGAGTAAGAGGAATAGTGCCCCGTTGCTCACAAAACAATGAAAATATAAATTAGCTAGTACTCTACCTAGATGTGCATTTTGATATGCAAGGGCCAAGAGTCAGTTATGGTAACTTGCAGTGGCAGCCCAGTTCATCTTTAGTCGTTAAGAGCTTGACCCAATGCTTATTCAGCCTCACTTGGCTTCTATCCCTATTGCTTATCGTGCAGAAATGGTTGTGTTTTTCCTGAAGAGTGGATGATAGGAATAGTGCCGCTACCCTTGAAACCATTGAAACTTTAGGACATGAAGGTCCATTCCAGAAATTTGCCAGTAACAGCTCCAGTTTACAGGACCGATGTATCTCATAGTACTGTTTCCGAAACTTTGTTAGGAGCATGGGCAGATAATACTTTTCGTCAAATCCATGGCGGTCCCGTTGTTGCACTCAAAGTGTAATCAACATAAGCACATTCAATTTTGTCATTTTGTGAAAATTTGAATCCCGGAAGGTCGGAGTGGATTAGCTCTTTAGAAGTTCATGCAGTTGGCAAGTACAGAGTTGAGATTCCAGCGACCTATTTGAGGTGTTCGTTGAACAACTTCGAACTGCACCCGATCGAGTTCCTTGTTGGAAGCCTTTGCCATGCGCGGAGCGGCAATTTCAATATGGGATTCTGTCCCTGTACGTGATGAATACCATCATAATTGTGCATATTCCAACATCATTCTTTTGCATATTCTGATAAATATATATATATACTGCTGGACCTGTAGGTCCTATACTGAGTGCGCATGCATGAATTGCCAGCATCTCGTGGAAACGACAGTTAGTACAGGTTACACTGAATATCTTGGCTATGGCTGATGACGAAAAAGCTTATGGCTCCAGCGGACTGAAGCAATAAGGTGAACATTCAATCTCCTGCCAATCAACTACTGTAGAATTCCCGCTTTGATCACCATCGACTGACTACGTACTTGACTGTGAAGTAAAGCCGAGTTGATCAATACTCAGTCTGTTTATATGTACTGCAAGTTACTTAGTGTGGCCTGTTACTCGGACTCTGGATGTCCACTTGTCGATTCCTCTGTTTCTCCAAAACAATCATAGGGAGCGGGTGCGCGAAAGCCGTCTTCACGAGAAACTTTTCGATAGATTTATTCCGTTTATTTTGACTACTCATTGGAACTTGATAACATCGCATTCCGAAGGGTCCCATGTGGTGTTAAAAGACGCAAACTGAGGGACTTTGCATATGAGAAAAACCTTTAATGTCGCAACAGGTAACTCAGCATAGCAAAATCCACACAGAATTCTTACTGCCGTGATGGGATTGAGTTAGTATTCATTCAAGGATTTTTTTTGGCTTAGGTGGCATGTGAAATGGCAATTTTTTCACTATGTAGATCAATTCAATTGTTCTATTTTGGAGATTGTATATTTTGTTTGTTCTTCCAACAAAGTTTAATACTAAAATCAACCCAAATAATTACTAAATATTACTAATTCATGCAGCCACATTGTTATTTAGGCAAAATTTCTATGACATGACAAGACAATTTTAGAAAAGTCTACATAAGGAGGAACACCTAATTATTGACATGGTCTAAGTGTATATTTTGAGGGAAGGCATTTACAAATATGGTCAATTTCATTAAAATGGCGGGCCATTTCACTACTTTGGCATTTTCAAGGTTTAGACTGCATGGTCTGAAATGTAAACCTGTCCTAGATGTTGCAGATCTAAACATGTCTTAGATGTTTGAAATATAGAGAAAACATTGATAATTTAGACTATATGTTTTGAAATCTATAACTATTCTAGATGTCTAAAATCTCTAAGTATCCTAGATATCCGAAATCAATAGCAATCCTAGATGTCCCTTTTACAGTTTAGAGTGTATGGTCTGAAAAATGGCACACATAATACCGCTATTTTAAAAAAATTGACCATAAATAGTCTATCAAATTGAAAAGACTAAAGCATTCAAACAACATTCTAGGTTTGAATGAGAAATTTAGAGAGAATAGAAAACTATGGCAAAAGGAAGGTTCATGCATCAGTCCTAGAATCACTACTTGAAATGCACATAGCCTGTTCATTTAAACTTTTAAAGTAATCATTTTGGGTGCACAACCCTTCGACATTTGGTTAACCCCTAAAGGACCAAACGGTATTTTTTGGCAACATAGCAATTTCAAGTAGCTCCTTACAGATGGAATTTTTACTTTTTTTCTTTGAAATTTTCAAAAAACATGTGCCCAAAGAGTAGCTTTAAGACCCAACAATTTTCATAACTTTTGAATACATGGTTTAAAAGTTATTGTATGATATGTTGTTTTCATTGCTCAGCGAGCAAAAAAAGCTTCTTTAAAAATCACTTTTTTTTAAAATCAAAATTTGAAATTGATTTTCCTAATTTTTATATATATGGAAAGCTTTGAATCATTCCATTTTGATTTATGAGATGAAAGTTATGAAGAGTTTTAGTTGTGGGTAGTTTGTGGGTAGTTTGTGGGTAGTAATGGAATCTCTTCTCTAAAATAAACTTTGAAGACCTTTATTTCACTCAATTTTTAATATTTTTGGAAAAAAATTTTAAAAAAGGGAGGTGTAGATTGTTTATTACAACATTATAACCATTGGGATTGGCATTTTTCAATTCCATAAATAAATTATTGAAAATTTAGTATTTTGAATCATTTTCTACTTCTTTCAATTTACTATTTTTTTCCTATATGTTGTACAATTCCAAATGATCTAAAATTTTTCAAGCATGTAGCCAACATGACTTGAAGAATGAATCCAAAGAGTTACAAACATTTTGGACATTTTTTCATAATGATCTGACCTTGTGGAGTGCATCTGCCCGGATTTTTGCAAGGCCAAAAAAAGGCTTTTTGTCACTTCAAATGTTAATATCTTGCAATCCAAACGGTGGAAATTTCTGAATTTTTTTTTCACATCTTTCCAAACCAAATTACTACAAGATCCTATGGTTACATTTGTACAAAAATATTTTTTTTTCTAAAATTTGGTACTTGTACTAGAGATGACAGTTTTGGAGCGTTTTTGGTGAAAACATAGTCAAATACCTTTAGGGGTTAAGGTTCTTTTTAAATAGCAAAATCTTTTGTGACAAAAAAAAAGAAAAATTTATGCATGATGATTTGTATATAATGGTCCTATTTATATAAGTTATAAATCTAAGCACCATTGCAATTGTAAGAATAACTCAAAAGTATAGCCACAAGAAAAAGACAAATGTTTCATCCCATCAATACTTTGAATATCCATCCAATGTTCAATAATACAATCATGTGAGCCAGAATCCTTGTTTGAGACCCCTTTCAAAAACATTAAATGGATATTTTGTGCCATACATTTCTTGTTTGAAAGCTAGTGCTTTTTGTTAAACCAAATTTCAATGTTGATGATCCTGGTTACACATGTGACGTGGAAGCTGTGAGACCGAATTGCCGAAGACACACATTGGAAGCAACAACAATAGCTCCCCATTGAATAGTCAGTGCTCCAAATTGAGAGTTCTTTTTCTTGTTTCCAAACTCCAAACAACATCAAATGCAAGTACAAGTCAAACATGAGGGGCCCTACACCTTGGAGTGTGGCAAGCAAAGTTTGGAGAGACTGGTTGCCAATAACCCTAAACTACATTCCTAGTAGGACTCTCCCCAAAGCCCAGCCATACCAAACCATTCATAGGCAATTTCATTAAAATGGCATATTCCATATGCCATTTGCAAACTACGCCCTCTAAACCGTAAAAGTGATGTACATTTGAGACAAGTGTACATTTCAGACCCCAGAGGCTAAACCATAAAAGTACCAAAGTTGCGGAATGACGCCATTTTAACGAAATTCCCCATATTCACTCCGAGGATTCACTCCGAGGCGAGTATCGTGCACCCCGGCGGTGGATGGACTGATGCTCTTACCAATGTGTAAATAATTAGGTACTTCAACGAAAACGTAGGCAGATAGTCAGGCTAGCTACTCTTTGGGGCAGAGATAACGCCTCTGGAGACAAGCAGCCAGCTTCCCTACCTGATTACCTGCAGCACGCCACGTGCATTGGATTGCCAGATTCCAGAACTGACTTACAAATTGTGAAGGATTTGTCGGAGCCTCGTCACATGCACTTCTGCCATTCAGTTCACTGTGATGAGACTACTTTTCCTGAACTAACTTACTTCATTCTTTTTCTTTACTGTGCATGTACTGTACAGTACTGTACTTCATAAGTTTGCGAAGTCCTCATTGCGAAAAAAAACACCCACCAAGGAAGGCGGGGGGATGCATTTTTATCATACTTTTGAAGGCAGGGATGAATGTCAACTTCCTAGTGAACATTGTGTCAGAGATTCGCAAGAAGGACTCTTGTCAACGTAGGCACATGGAAACCGAAATGGATAGCAGTCCTGCCTTCAAACATTGACTGCAATGCAGTTAGTAATACTGAGACGTACATTCAACCCCATTTTCATTCAAAGGCTCGACAAGTGGTCAAGGCATTTTACTAACCGAGTCGGGAGTACATCACTAACTTGCTACTAGTGTAAGTCCAACCAAAGGTAGGAAATCAAGGGAAGTTGTTGTTGGTAGTATTTTAACCCTAAAATACCTCAATTTGAGTTGTACTGTATTAGCATTGTCGTTAATTTGTGTGCATTTGACATATAAGGTGCATGAATTGACATATACAATAGTTACAAAAATTCATGTTAAGTCGGATCCAATGACACATGGTGCTCTACTTTGAAAATAAATGATTATTGCACTTCCTACATGTTTGAGAAGTTACAAAAAGGCCGTATATTCTACATATGCAACGTCCATGTATACAGATGCATAACTTCATAACTTCCTCACAGTTTCCCTCGATTTCCTACCTTTGGTTGGACTTACAGTAGTAGCAAGTTAGTGATGTACTCCCGACTCGGTTAGTAAAATGCCTTGACCACTTGTCGAGCCTTTGAATGATAATGGGGTTGAATGTACGTCTCAGTATTACTAACTGCATTGCAGTCAATGTTTGAAGGCAGGACTGCTATCCATTTCGGTTTCCATGTGCCTACGTTGACAAGAGTCCTTCTTGCGAATCTCTGACACAATGTTCACAAGGAAGTTGACATTCATCCCTGCCTTCAAAAGTATGATAAAAATGCATCCCCCTGCCTTCCTTGGTGGGTGGTTGTTTTCGCAATGAGGACTTCGCAAACTGATGAAGTACAGTACTGTACAGTACATGCACAGTAAAGAAAGAGAGTGAAGTAGTCCCATTACACCGAATTTATTCTGCTCTGTCAAGGCTGAAGTCGTAGTTGAAATTCGTTGAAATTTTGTTGAAAATTCTGACCCAAGCAGACCACTGATTCCTTAGGTCAACAGAGAAATAATTATATAGAAAAACAGTATGGTATGCAAATGAATGATCAGCAAAAGATGTCTCCAGTCATGTAGTTCAACTGCTACACTCTTTTGAGGGCTCTTTTGGTTGCAAGTGCTGTTGTTCTTTGCACCATGCCACACTAAATAATTTGCTTATGAATCACACATACAGTAGGCACGCTTTTGGGGTTTTGTTTTTGTTTTTTTCTGAATAGGTAGGATGCTTTTGAGTTTCCGTCATGTACCCACGACCAAGATTTTGAGAATCCCGTTTTTCATCATGTACGTGAACCGTACATTATTAAGCACCAGAAGACAAGAGTTGTCTGCACTCAGAGAGCTAATACTGTAATAAGAAGTAATAAGAACTGGTAAGATAAAGGGTGTTGGGGCCTTTGGGCCTTTCAGTTGGGCGTTTGCTCCGGACCGACGGACGAGGACCGTCCTTTGGCCTTTCGGGCAGGGGTGGGTGGGGCCCTGGGCCTGGGCATGTGGGCTTGGTCCTTGGTCTGCACGGAAAGGACGTACGGAAAGGACGTGTACCTGTCGCCAATGACAACTGGAGGACAACTACTAATTCATCATTCATTCATTCATTCATCCGTCGTTGTGAGGTGCTGCTGTCAGTGGTCTGCTTTCAATGCCCTTCACCTACCTATAGACTGTACTGAGGCACCTACTGACTGATGATTTAGAAAGGGTTGAAAGCTTTGAAAAAATTTCATTTGGGTAAAAAAAAAGAAAAAAAAGAAAAAAAAAAAGATAAAGAAAGCTATGAAATTCGCTTTTTGATTAAGGGCTTGTTTACTCCAAGAAACTTTGGGTTGGAGCTTAAAAAAATGGAGTGTTTTGATTGGAAAATAGATATGGTACCAAGCCAAATTTCCAATCAAAATATTCCATTTCTTTGGACTCCAACCAATGTTTTGTAGGCAATTAAATGACCAATTACCTCAAAAAAAAAATGGACAGCTTTAAGCCTATAGAAAAAAGGGGTAAATGTGTTAAAAAATGCGAGACTATCATCATGGCCTTGCACATAGTTGCCACAATGTTTTTGAAACCTCATTTTATCCATCATGTAGAGCCAATACATACAAATATTGCATACAAAAATTACATATTCAAAATTGTATATTCATAATTGGCCTCATTCAATTCAAATCCCCAAAATGAAGGAGCCAGGAAATGCAAAACCTTCTTGAAATAAAGGCCAGATAACCATTTGTTTGAAAACCAAAAAAAAACACTTGCTCTGATCCAAAGTTTTTGGGTGTAAATAAGCCCTAAGTTAGCACTTGCTAGAAGAAAAATAAATTTAAACAACTGAAAAAGTAGGAACTAGGACCTTTTTTTTTTTAACTTTTTGAGAAAGTGATGGTATGGTGATTACTTAAAAATTTGGTGAAGCACCATATTTCTTTCTACATTCATGCATCTTTAGAACCAAGAAAAAAAAACTCATTGCTATTGTGTTCATGCAATTTTTCATTCAAATTTGGATACTTCATCTACATTCTAAATAGAAATGGAAATTAAAATTACAAGAAGACTGTTTTTATTTGGCAAAAAGGAAGAGATTTTATTTTTCAATTGGTTGGCAATTTGCCCCCATGTTTCCAAAAAACAAAAGGTTGGTAGGAATTAAATTATTCATCATGAGATGATTGAGAACGGAAAATAAGTTCAATTCATGTTTGGAATTTGACCCTAATTAGCTAGAACTATCTTCAAATTACAATGTTATAACCACAACAAAATAGGGAATGGTTTCTTACATTTATCCATTGCATAGAAAAAATTAGAGTGTTGCACTTTTATTTTATTTTAGTGTGACCAATACATTGAGCATAGGGAAGCATTGTATCTACCCCATTTTTTTACTCTAAATGATAAAAGTGCAAACATGGTGATTAGGGTGTCTAAAAGAAAGACCAATCCTTAATTATGTCACCCATATGAATGGCATCTAAAAAAATTATTTTATAGCCTCCATGTTTGTGCAAGTATGGCTTCCAAGTGCACACTTCTAAATATTGAAAATGGTTTCAAGCTCATTCTTTTGGTGAAATCTCATCACCGTCAAGGCTTCACAAATGGCCAATATTTTTAGTGAGATTTTTAAAAAAATTTATTGTTTCTAAGCATTTAAACACCAAAGCATTTATTTTCTTCACAAAATTTGTCGCTCTATTTTGTAAATAACTTTTGACCTGATTTTCTTAAGTATTAAATTTTGGTGATATGATTTTTTAAGTATTATACTACTTTTTAATATTTTTAATATTTTTAAATATTTGCTTCTAGAAGGTCATTGTATAACAAGTACTTGCCAAAATGGTACACTAAATAGGGGTATTAAAGGAACCCATACTAATTAATCAACATCCACACTATATAAATATCTACCTTTATTGTACATCAATAGTTGTTGAAGTGTCAAAGGGATGTACATCATGTTTCAAACATCTACATATTTCTACAATCAATCCCTTTAATTTTTTAGTCCCCTTAATACCCCTATTCAATGTACAAGATCCACCAATCATTCTTTCAATCACCCATCACTTGCAATTTGGAAAGGCAAGTGCATTCATAATCAACACTAGAAGCAACTAAGCATAGTTACTATTATAAAATATAATTTTTTTGATTGAATTTCACTAGTAGATGAAGAGAATTCCAACTCACATCAACTAGCATGCAATATGATTATCCAACACTGATTGTCTTTTAAGGGTACAAAACATTGAGACCAAACTCTCCTAGGTTATTATGTTTTGATCATGTACTCAATCTTGTGTTGTTAACCCCTAAAGGATCAACCTTGTGTTTTGGTCAATACAACTTTTTTAGGCAAGTACATGTGAGCACAAATTTGACTTATTTAGGCTGAAATTTTTTACAAGGTATGGACGAGGAATATCTTCTATGAGTGCTAAATTTCATTAGATTATACAAGTGAAAAGTGATGATGCAAAATGTTGTTTGTTTCTCAACTCATGCAAACTTGGTAGATGTGAAAAAATCACTTTTTTCAGAAATAAAAATTTGAAATAGGTTTTCTAGATTTAAAGATATGTGGAAAGCTTTTAATCATTCCATTTTGATCAATGAGTCAAAAGTTATGAGGATTTTTTGTTCACGGGGAGTTATGGATTTCTCTACTCTAAAATAAACTTTACAGTTCTTAGTCTTACTCAATTTTTAATATTTAAAAAAAATTAAAATTATAGGATGTAGGTTGTTTATTATAACATTGCAACCATTGGGATTGGCATTTTTCAATTCCATGATTAAATTCTTAACAATTTAGTATTTTGAATCATTCTCTACTTCTTTCTGCTTACTATTTTTTTCCTATATGTTGTACAATTCAAAACAATCTAAAAATTTTCAAGCATGTGGAAAACTTTTCAAGGAAAAAGAATCCAAAGAAGCACCACCATTTTGGACATTTTTTCATAGAAAAGTGAGCTTGTGAAGTGCAACTGCCCTATTTTTTGAAGGGCCAAAAAAATGATTTTAGTGAATTTGAATGCTTAAATCTTGCAATCCATGTGGTGGAAATTTCTGAAATTTTTACCACATGTTTTCAAGTCAGTATACTACAAGATCCAACAGTTATATGTGTCTAAAAAGAGTAGTTTTTTCAAAAATTTGATACTTGCACTAAAAATGGCAGTTTTGGAGCATTTTTAGTGAAACATAGTCAAGGAACTTTAGGGGTTAATATCTAGATTATAGTGTTGGTTTTTGGTCCATATGTAGGGATTACATTTTGGGCAATCTTGATTATATCTTAAAGCATTGTACTTCTACATTCATCCATATTTTGGCCTAAAAATACTTTTCAATTATATTCGTATATATTTTTCATCCAAGGTTGGCTAAGAAATGGAACAAATTTGGCAAAAAAAAATACCTTGTTTGTTTGGCAAGAAGTAGATATTGATTTTTAAATGGCATAATTTGGCCCCATGGTGCCCCCCAAAGGCTGATTGCACCATAACATTCTTTTGGGTTTTATTTTTGAAACATTAGGGGAGAAAACAAATTGATGAAACGTGAAAGTTTACCATGATCATGAACTAAGAGCAAAAATCTAGTGAAAGAGGCTCCAAACACCCACAAAATAACTAAATTAGTGAATCACCAATTCACTAGTGGTCTTGTTTGTGGTCCAATAAAATTTCATCTTGGTCAAATAGATGGTTAGTGTTTGTGAGAATAAATCCCTTATTTGTTTCTTCAATGCACAATATTTGGATTTTTTTGAATGTTTGCAAGTTTTTAATGTGCAAAAGCAAAAAAGCATCTCCATCATTCCTAATCCAATGAATTGTTTTGTAAAATAAAAAACATTTTTTGGTGGAGTTGCCAACCATAGCATTGTTGTATGTGGCGAAGAGAATATTTTAGGGAATCCAAACTTTAATTGTGTACTATTCATCTCTTAAAACACCAAGCAAGCTAATTTGTTGTATGGTTGGCAATGCTCTAATTAAAGTGACTACTTTTAAATTTGTTCAAATAAGCATTTTAGTATGCATCTTATTATAAGATGAATTAATTTCAATTTTCTTTTTGGAATTTTTTAGAATCAAAAGAGGATTCCAAATTCTCTTAACATGCATTTCTAGGTATAGTATGAACAAACTATGAACTTTCAAAGTGATGAGCAAAGGTGTATTTAAAATTGATCCTAAACTCAAACTTTCATAAAGAGAGGATGTGTATTTTAGGCAAGAATTAAGAGGCAGAAGTTCTAGAAATAGATTACAATTAAATGTAGCTATGATATGATAATAAATTTTTTGAAAAGTCTATCAGAGGTTCCTTCAACACAATATTCTTGAATACATTATTGTTCATCTTTTTGAAGAATTTGTACCATGCATAAAATAAGATTTATTATTTCATTTATTTTAGAATAGACACCTTCATCAGAGTGGTGAATCTATTATCACCTAAATGTGTGTGCCTTAATTCAAAAATGACTTATACTATTTCAAGATTTTGTGACAAGTCATTGATTTCATTTATTGATGTAAGAAGAATCTATTGTCAAATATTTCTTCCATTTTGTTTTGTATCACTTAGAACATATTATCAATGGATTCGTCACTCTAGTTGTATTTCATCCTTTTACCATCTTTTTTATCATTCACTCCATCATTTCAACATCAAAATTCTTTCCATTGTTTTCAAGCAATACTCCAACAAAATAGTGCTAATTGAAAGCAAGGGGGAATGAACAAATTTGTAATATTTCTTGCAAATTTGCAATGATCTTGAACCCAACTTCTTTATTGACCTCTACAAGAATTTCTAGAACCTCTCTATTTTTAGAAACTCCAAGATCATAATGTTCAAAGTGCTTTTAGTATTAAGATGATTTTTTCCCATAAAAATCTTTGGTTTGCCTTCAAAATAAAATTCCTTGCATACTTTTTTCCTCGCTAATGAAAATGGAATATTCTAATCTTTCTTTGCAAATGTAGATCTATAAGAATTTTCTTAATTTTTTAGTTTTTATGATATTTTTTTAAGGGGCAATTTCCTTTGTTTTTGTTCTAGGGTGTAGTTTTGTGCTCATCTCTTGCAATTTTTTTCCATTTGTGCATATGCAATTAAAATTTTTTTTTGTGATGTGATGTTTTTCAACACTTGAAAGCTTGTTATTTGTCAAATAGGGTTGTGGGATTTTTGAGCTTTTGCACTTGACAACCACAATTACCAAATAAGATAAATAGAAACCCATTCATAATTATGGAAATTTACAGTTAAAAATTTCAAATGTTTTTTTACTTTTGAAATGAAATTTTTTGGTGGATCTTTATGTCCACTTTTTTCAGACTTCCAACTCACTAAAATATGTAGCATTGAATCCCACATAAACAAGTTATGATATTTCAAATTTTCACTCATACAAAGAGTAAGTTTCGATTCCTCAACTATCATATATTGTCATAATCATAATCACTAAGATTTATAATATGTACTTCATATCAAATATGAACGCAAGAAAAATTAGAGAAAACTGCCCCTTATATTAAATAATGTGTTTTGGGTTCAACTTTACACAATTTCATCAAAATTTGGATGACAATTCATTTTGATTTGGTTTTTAAAGTACATGATTTTGAATACAAAATTTCACCTAACAAGGCTAGCTTTCTTTCAAGTATGAAGTACATATCTAAAAGTGATAATAATAATAATAATAATAATAATAATAATACATCACAATAGAAGAATCAAATAGCATTATCCAATAGTGGGTCAAACACGTCTCTTTTGGAGTCTATATATATGGCTTGTAGATAATTTGATTGATGTGACTTGGATAAATCCATATGCAACCTACTACCAACTTCTTACCTTTTTTCTAACTCAGTCAAAGTTTTCAAAGTCTACAAAAGCAAGCTTCTCTAACTTTGTCAACATATTTGTTGAATTTTGAGCTTTTGGTAGACTCAAAATGTTCCGCCCTTTCCTTTGACTTTAGAAAATAGACATCTTAGTTGCGTAATGTTGTGAAAAATCTAGTCATTTATGAGAATTTTTTAAAAAATTCAACAAGAAATTGTTATGATAGAATTGGGAGGCACGTCGTGTTTAATAATTGAATGGAATAAACATACAAGGATAAGGAAGAGGGGAAAGAGGAGAGGGAATGGAAGGAAAAATCAAATCAAAAAGTAGAAAGAATTAAAAATGACAAGAAGTGAAGGTGAGAGATGTAGAAAAAGGAAACAACTTGCCTAATAGCCAAGTGAAGTTCCCTTTACAAAATGCACTTCACATTAGATTTAGCTCCTATAGGTTGCTAAAACAAAAATGTGACTTATGAATGGTCAAACAATTATTTTTTCAAGGAGAGAACAAATTATTTTATTCTAGTTGTATCTGTGTAGTTCAATTATTTTGTATAGCTCTACATCATTAACCCCTAAAGTTTCTTGAGTTGAAAAGATGTAGAAAAAATTCCAAAAATGACCACCATGTAGATTGCAAGATATTAACATTTGAAGTGACAAAAATCAGTTTTTTGCCTTGCAAAAAACTGGGCAGCAACACTTTAGAAGGTCACATTTGTATAAAAAAATGTCCCAAATGGTGGTGCATCTTTGGAATCATTCTTCAAGGCAAGTTGGCTATGTTGTTGAAAATTTTTGAATCATTTGGAATTGTACAACATGTAGGAAAAAAATAATAAGTAGAAAGAAGTTGAGAAAAATTCAAAATACAAAATTGTCAAAAATTTAATTATGGAATTGTGAAATGCCAATACCAATGGTTGTAATGTTGTAATAAACAATCTACATCCCATGATTTTTTTTTCAAGAAATATTAAAAATTGAGTTAAATAAAGGACTTTCAAGTTTATTTTGAAGTAGAAATTCCATAATTGCCCACAAACTAAATTTCGTCATAACTTTCATCTCATTGATCAAAATGGACTAATTGAAAGCTTTCCTCATATATATAAATCTAGAAAACCAATTTCAAATTTTTATTTTTGAAAAAAAGTGATTTTTTCAAATCTACTCGAGTTGCCCGAGTTGAGAAACAAACAACATTTCGCATCATAATTTTTCACTTGTATACTCAAATGAAATGAAATTTAGCATGCATGAAAGATATTCCTTGTCCACACCTTGTAAAAAATTTCAGTCTAAATAAGTCAAATCTCCGCTCACATGTACTTGCCCAAAAAATTTATGTTGCCAAAAACACAAGGCCAGTCCTTTAGTGGTTAAAGTGAAATTTTTCATGAAAACTAAAAAATGAAGTCTCTCCCTTTTTGTTTCTAAAATGACTTGATATCTTTAAAAATATCCTATATTGAGTGATGATTGTATTGTAGTTTAACTTTGGAAACCTATGATGTTGTTAGTGGTTAGAGTTGGCATTCTTTGCCTAATAATGAATTAAAATTGAAAATGTGATTTACTAAATGCTTAAAATTGAAAGAATCTTTCTATTTTCCATAGAATTTTTTTAGATTCCAAGAACTATTTTTATAGATACTCTTTGCTCATCATGACTATGAGATATAATAAATACATAACTATATATAGACTGACATGTCTTTCACTATAATATATATCTATTGTAAAAATTTGAAGTTTTAAAAATTTTTTGGAGTTTAATATGATTTAAAAAAAATTGAATATAAATTTGAATTTCACAAAAGAAGCCAAAGTTCATTTTAATTCATAATAGACATGTGATTTAATCTCAAACTATGAAAATTAAAATTCTCATCCATATTTTATGGCAAAATGGAATATATGAATTAAAGAGTTTTGGAGTAAATTTGGCATTCAATTGAGTATTGGATACTTCTTCAAAGGACTTATGAGGTTCATACAAAACTCTTACTATCTCTATATAACTTCATGATGTTTTATTTTACTTATACAACTTTATATGAGGTTCATTCAAGTATGAATATGAATTGAAGTAATTACAGGATTGATTTTTGACTTGATCATGGGATCTTTCATATTCAACTAGTGTTTTTGCAAGGCAAACCTTCTCTATTGGACTATGGTGCTAAGAAAAAAATCTTTTGCTATTAAGGTAACTGCATCTAAATGTGTCTAAAAAAGCAATTGAGCATACCCAACAAGCAATTTAACATTCTTATTGTTATGAAACTATCTAATTTTTTATTGGACCCTTCAAAACTTTGGCATATGGTATCCAAATGTGGCATTCTTTGGTGCATTGGAACCTCTTTAACTTCCCAAGAAGAAAAGATGAAAACTTGACCAATCTAATATTAGTAACTAGCATAGTAGCAAAAATTGGTGGTTTGGGGGGTACCCACCTTTAGTGTTTTGAAATGAACATGGGCTTGTAAAATCCTTGTTTTGTTTCTATGATCAAAGTTGTGAACTAATATCTCAAGTTTCACCTTTTGGCAAACAAGTTTTGCATTGTCTAGTGTCCAGTGGTTGTTTTTGGAGTTACAATAAAACTTTTGTATAGTAATAACCTTGGAACTAGACTCAAGTCCCATGCTCAAGAATCTCAAAGAACTTCTTTGATGTGTATGTCTAGGATTGACTCTAGTGTTGGTCTACGCAATCAATACTCCATCACTTTAGAGAGGTCATTGCCTTAGAGAAGTTCACCAGAAGTTCACCTGAGAGAAGTTCTACTGTCCTGTACTACTTTCAAATTCATTGAATTGGTGCAATTCAGAGCGTCACAATGCAATTGTACAAAGGTCTGAAAACTTGGATTGGTATTTAAGGTGAGTCTCCGATAGGTTACAACGATACATCGACTCCTTATCGAGTCCGAATTACTGTTAGCCAGTGTCGAAATCCATGCTCGAGCTTCATTTTTTTCGGTTTTCAGTGGGATTATATAATACTACTTTCTTTCCTAGTTCTTTGATGACTGCGAACAGCGTACGTTGTAGATGTTATAGCTGATACATCTGGAATCCATCATCTTAGGTTTACTCTAGTCGTTAAAAAGATGTTTCCACAGCCAGGTTTACAACAAGATCAGTCTGCTGTGTCACACTGAATCTGAATTAGACTCGGCACTTCAGCTCTTGATGCAATGCTTGTTGATTTCTATGCACAAAGTTCGAACAAAATATTGGTAGAGTTTATACTGTTTTCCTGTGGTAACGACGACGGCTGGTGTTCTGGATGCTCAAGAGAGGCCTCTCATGAGATGAGAACACTGGAGGACTTCAGAGGATCACCCTAAAAGAAGAACTAAAAATGAATGATTCATAAACCATACGAAACTCCAAAACAGGTTTTCATTTGAAGAGGGTTGTTGGGACCCTTTATTGTCCTATTTCACAATAATGCCAAAACACTAGGAATGGAAACACTAAGCAGGTCAGTGATACTCTCTTTTCACTGTATAAACTTTACTGTGGACGATAATTCTGTTCACATAAAAGCCGGGGACTACCATAAAACCGACACTCACCGAGTCAAGAGCATCGTCATCAGTATCACTGTCCGCCGACGCCACTACCGGCTCCATGTACTCCGGAATGAATTTCACAGCGTCTCGCACGCGGAAGATCCTGGCAATGGGATGCAATGCAAATGCCAGCTTGTGGACGAGGAAAACGGGCAGTGCAAATTTCACAAAGCTAGAGGCTACTTTGATCTGTGATTGCGTAGAGTACTGTTTGCGAATACCGTTGGGTCCAAACACTTCACCGAATATCAACAAGTCCAGATTGTTCACACCTGGGGCGCCGGTTACAGCAAGGGCCGTAACCAGATCCTTTTGCTTCTTGTTACAGAACCTGCGGAAGTCATTGTCGGATGCATCTTCGTAAATAAGCTCCTCGGGATTCTCCACAAGCATTAATTCCTTGTATCGCCGGAAATTGTCAATCCTGGGCTGCTCAGGGTCGAAAGTTTCCGGTGCATTCTCCTCGATGTTGAAACATTCGCTCTCGAAGTCGGCGAAGAGGACCTTGCAGACCAGCGCTTGGTACAAGAATTTGGTATGCGCGTCCCTTTCGAAACGCACAGATTTCACGAGTGATTTGGCCACATAGGTGCAGTCCACACCACCGTTCTTCAAGGCCAGCATCAGGAGCTTCGTGAAGTTGCTGGATGCCGTGTTCACTCGTTCTACAGCTCGATTCAAAAGGTGCGGGGTGGCCCCTGCGTCCGAGAAGGACTCACCGCCAGGGGAGGCATGAGAGTTCCGATGCTCCGCGACTTCCAATTGCTTGACGAGTCTTTGAATCTCAGCTTGGGAGGTCTTCTGCTCTTGCGCTTGGCTTGCCACTCTCCTCTCAAGCTCCGCTTTCTGCTCTTCATGCTGATGACGCTCCCCTTGCAGTCTCTTGAAGAGCCTGTCACGCTTCACAATCGCAGCTTCATAACGACTTAGTTCACCCTGGAAATATTTCTCACGCTCCGCAATGCTTGCATCACAATATGTGCGTTCGCCCTCCAATTCATGCTCAAGCTCCGTGATTCTACTGTGGAGACTGGCCTTCTCTTTCTCAAGCTCCTCAACCTGCGCTTCAAAGGAACTGAGTTCAGCTTGCAATTGTTCTGGAAGCTGGTTCCGAAGCTCCTCGATCCCATCTCTGAGATTGGCCATTTCTTTCAGGAATTCTTCTTCACGCTCCATAATCTCTGTTTCATAGCGACTGCATAAGACCTGCAATTGTTCCTCAAGCACCGTGATCTCACGACCTATATCGACCTTTTTATTCAGGAATTGTTCCTGACGCTCCATAGTATCTGCTTGGCATCTATAACGTCCAGCCTGCATCTTTTCCTCGAGTTTCTTGATCTGAACACTACGATCCGCGTTCACTTGCTCGAAAATTTTCTCACGAACCCCGATCGCATCAATAGCATCGGCCTTCACTTTCAAGGATTGTTGCTTACGCTCCAAAATTTCCTCTTGGCAGGTACTGTTTTTATACTGCCACTGTTTCTGAACCTTCTCGATCTCAACCCTGACATTGGCGTTCTTTTGCTGTTGTTTCTCAAGCTCTTTGATCTCACCATTGATTTCGGACTCTTTACGCTGAAACTGTTTTTCAAACTCCGCAATATCTGCATTAAAGTTGCTGTCTTCATTCTGCCTCTGTGCCTCGAGCTTCTCGATCTCTTTAGTGATAACGGCATTTACTTCCTCGAGTTGTTGCTGAAGGTTCTTGATTTCACGACAGATGACATTGGCCTTCTCTTTTCCGGATGGTTTCTCAGTCTCCTCTATCACTCCACTGACATTAGCGTTCTCTTCCTGGGATAGTTTCTCAGTCTCCTCCATCACTCCACTGACATTGGCGTTCTCTTCCTGGGGTGGTTTCTCAGTCTCCTCTATCACTCCACTGACATTAGCGTTCTCTTCCTGGGATAGTTTCTCAGTCTCCTCCATCACTCCACTGACATTGGCGTTCTCTTCCTGGGGTGGTTTCTCAATCTCCTCCATCACTCCACTGACATTGGCGTTCTCTTCCTGGGATGGTTTCTCAGTCTCCATCACTCCACTGTCATTGCCGTTCTCTTCCTGGGATGGTTTCTCAATCTCCTCCATCACTCCACTGACATTGGCGTTCTCTTCCTGGGATGGTTTCTCAGTCTCCATCACTCCACTGTCATTGCCGTTCTCTTCCTGGGATGGTTTCTCAGTCTCTTCTATCACTCCACTGACATTGGCCTTATCTTCCTGGGATGGTTTCTCAGTCTCTTCTATCACTCCACTGACATTGACATTCTCTTCCTGGGATGGTTTCTCAGTCTCCTCTATCACTCCACTGACATGGGCGTTCTCTTTTCCGGATGGTTTCTCAGTCTCCTCTATCACTCCACTGAAATTAGCGTTCTCTTCCTGGGATGGTTTCTCAGGCTCATTCATGCCACGAATGACATTGGCATTCTCTTCCTGGGGTGGTTTCCCAAGCTCCTCCATCCAGCCACTGACATTCCCTACCGAGGATTGTTTCTCAAGCATCTCGATTTCACCACTGAGATTGGCCTCCGCTTCCAGAAATTTTTGCTCATGCTGCGCAAAATCTGCTTCATAGCGACTATGTTCATCCCGCAAATGCTTCCGAAGCTTCTCAACCTCAACAGAAACATTGAAATGTTCTTGCAAAGATTGTTCCCGAAGCTTCTCGATCTCACTATCCATCCTCTGTTTCTCTAGCGAATTTTTTTTCTCACGCTCCGCAACTTCTGCTTCATAGCGACCGCGTTCAACCTCCAACTGCTTCAGACACTGCTCGATTTCACCATTGACGTCTGGCTGCAGTGCTTTCCGAAACTTCTCAATCTCACCATCGAATCTCTGTTTTTCTTTCAGGAATTGCTTCTCACGCTGATCAACTTCTGCATCACAGAGACGCTGTTGATCCAACGACGTCTTCCGAATTTCGACGATGTCACGCCGGAACTCGGTGTCATCTAGCTGAGATTCTTCCCGAAGCTTCAAGATCCCAGCATCAAGATTCTGTTCTTCTAGACCGAGTTGTCTCTCACGATTCTCAACTTCTGTATCATAGCGCTTTTGTTCAGCTAGCAACTGCTTCCGCCTCCCCTCGATCTCACAATCGAGCTTGGCGTTTTCTTCCTCGAATTTTTTCTGAAGCTCCGCAATCACTGCTTCACAGCGCAAGCTGTCATACACCAACTGCGTCTGAAGCTTCTCAATTTTACTGTTGAAATTGGCATTCTCTTCTTTCAGTTGCTCCTGAATCATTCCAATAAGCCCGTGGTAGAGTCTACACTCCCTCTGCAACAGTTCCTTGAACTTCTCGGACTTTGTTCTACGATTGAGGTCATCTCCCTCAGGTATAACTCCATTCAGAGGGAGATTTGATTCAGACATGGTGACCGTTATGCCGTACCAGTCATCTGCGCCAGAACACCCCAAGTACCGCGAACTCTCTGGAAACCTAAAAGACTCACAAAAGATACGCGTACAATAATCGCACACCTTGACCATCCACCACCGCTCCTGGCTGATCAACCAGACCCCTTAACAAAGGCAGCGAAGACAGAGTACTGGCCAAAACAAATCAATTGACGCACTTCTCCAACCAGACTGGCCTACTTTTGTGTTTTCCTCAAGGAGAGCTGATATCTGCCAGCATGAACCAGGCCGAAATCCACTGATTAGCCTACGAATTCTTCTGGTGTCAGAGTTACACTGAGCGGCTTTGCTAATGGATTAATCTGCAACCAAAGCAAATACTTCCATGTCAGATGCATACACCTAGCAACTTTAATAAAAATATTGACACAGTAAAGTACACACCATCTATCCTATATAATCCAGCTGAAATTGAGGCGAAGCACGATGTCAAGTTACGTCCAAGTAATGTCCTCTCTCCCTAACCATAAGTACGGGTAGAGCCAGAAAACATCCTCGAAACGAAACAGACAATACTTACAAGAGCACATTTTTGTCAAATCACAGCTAAGGAGAACAGATTTTTAACCACGGTCTAAGAATCGCCGAAGGAATTCGTCCGCAGTATAACCCAATAAACTTTCACTAGGCTAAGAGTAGACGTAATCTGATTGACACACATAATTCCATCATTCAGATCGTCAATTAGCTAGCTCCACAATTCAAGAGTCCCATCTTCGAAACTTCATTAGGGAGACCGCCATCAATACGATATTCATTTCAAATAAACCCTCACCCCAAAGTGTCTCTATATCAATCTTCACTAACACCATAAACTACATAGGTTCCGAAATCATGCATACCCTAATCTACCGACAATCCACCATATTTCAATAACAAAAGGTCGAACGCATCTCCAAAGATGAAATCTGCATGATCTATCAAGATTTCATCTTCGAAACTTCAACCGGGAGATCGCCATCAGAATGATATTCCATCACCATAAACCTCGCCTAAAGTATCATGAATACCCTACCCTACCGACAATCCACCAAATCTTCAAAAACAAAGCCTCCAAAGCACCACTCACCAAATCCAGAAAAAGAAAAACCCGCCATACCTGAGATCCATTCGCAACGCAAAGCCAGACCACAATCAATCGTAAAAACAGCTTCATCGAACACTTCAAAACCTCATATGCGTCCAATTTCCCTCGTACGGCTTCCGCGCAGTTCGAAATCCGATCCACACCAACACTACAAACTACTCGGTTCATCAACACCCTAATTTAACATAACCAGCTGGAGAGTTCTTCAGTAGAGCCTCCCGTGAGTTCCAGATCTGACGAAACGCGCATGAAGCAGGGTGCGGATTGCCGGGAATCTCGCCATTGACGGCAAATCCTGCACGTCAGAGAAGGCTAAAAACGGGACGACGACGCGTGATCGCCGTCGGGCACTCGTCTTCAAGTTTGAAGCAATGGGGATGTCTGCAGGGGCTGTGACTCTGTGGCAGACTGCGTCGCGGGGGCAGCGAAGCTTCCGCCATAGCCAGAGCTGCTTACGGGGATGGCTACCGACTGTTTACCATTCCTTTTTCTCCGGGGAGAGTCTGCCTATAAGTTATGCCTGTCTGTCTGTATTCAAGTTGGCGTCTACTGTAGGAATGGTACCGATTTTCATCATCCCCTACTGTTGTTCATTTTATATTATTATTGTACTCTAGGGTCTTTTAGAGAGCAGTGAAAGTCAAAGCATGTAAGGAACGATGTTGGGAGGGGGGAGAACCGTCCTTTAGGGCCTCTTCACACTATGGCCGTTCAAGTCAAGAGGCTGTGGGATTGAGTGGTCAAACTTTGGTGAGAGTCCAAGGAAATTAGCAATAAACAGGCCAAAGAAACTAGGAATTGGAGCCTTTGGCTGGCCATAGTGTGAAGCCTCCAAAGGCCAAGCCCAAAGTTCAAACCTATTCCATTTTTTCGACTTCTAATTCATCCAATTTCTGAAATTTTCAATAAATTGTCACCTGTGTGACAATTTTTTCAAGCAAAAGGTTAAAAAACATGAGAAAGGAGTCAAAAATGGCCTTAGAAAAATAATTACAGCACATGCTCTCATCATTAAACAAGGAATATGAAGGATATAAATGGAATAAAAAGGTGGCATTAAACATTGGAGGAAAGTAGGTTCATAGAATGCAAAGACTCCCCATTGTAATGGTGGAGACTAGGGTTCAAATCCCAATGGGGACACAAATAAACAAATAAACAAAGGAGGGAAACAAAGGAGGGCATCCTAACATTGTCACAACATTGAGTTTCAACCTGTGATGCATTGTATCAAATTTGGAGTGTGCTTTTGCAAACCGACATGGTCGGGATGCTCTCGTGTATTATTAGTTATTGATTGCCTAAATCCTAATAAATAAAACATTCTTATTCTTAACATTGGCAACAATAAAATATATTAGAAAATAAAGTTTATAAATTGTACACCACCATAGTGGTTCACTATTTAAAAATCCAAAAATATAAACATTAGGCATGAATTTACAAATCCAGAAGTGTTAGTACTCCAGATTAAGCCATAACCATCAATTGGGGAGTTTTCCGCTAAATAGCAATGAAAACTTCATGAGGTTAGGGCAAGATGCTAGAAAATGCAATTAGGAGAAAATTAGGGAAAATTCTAGGGAAAAAATGGAGAGTTAAAACTAAAATGAGGTTAAGCAAAATTTGGTAGAGTAACCAAATTAGGCTAACTATAAAATGAGGACAAATTTTTTTTTAAATCAAAAATCAAAATGAAAAGAAAAGACTAGAAGTAGGAAATGAAACTAAAAGTAAATTAAAAACCACAAAAATAATAAATAATAAAAAACAGAAAAGAAGTTAGTTAAACTAAAACTATGACTAAAACACTAAAATAGTGTTAGAAACACTAAAATAAGAGTTTTTCAATAATTTAGAGTGTTTTTCAGTAATTTAGGGGGTTGAAAACTAAAATGGCACAATTTACACTAAATTAGCGAATTTACAATAACCTAGCGCGATTTGCACTAATTTGGCGCATCTTGCACCAAATTAATGGATTTATAGTGAATTAGTATAGGATGGAAGCAGTTAAGAAAACTAATCCATTAGGAAGTTTGGATATAGGCAAAATTAGGGTTAGGAGCCCTCTCTCTCTCAACTCTCTCTCAATTTTTTTTCCAACTTTGTGTACATGTGTGTTGGAGAACATTTTGGGTGATTATGGGACATTTTTAAAGCATGAGGAGCTATGGACTAGGAGGAGGGAACCAATGTAGGACAATTTGTCAAGTAGGTCACTATTTTTTGAGAAAAAATGGTAAAGGAATGATGGGAGTGAGGTGAGATGGGAATTCGAGTGGAGAGAATTAGGGTTTTGTTGAAATGGGAGGAGACTACTAACTTTGGTGACTGATTGTGGAAGATTAAGTTAGCGGAATGGATTGAGTTTTTGGGAGGATGGAGAGGAAAAAGTCAACTTTTCAACAAGACAAGTCTCAACCGATTCCAAGCAAGGACAAGGATGGAGCAACCGATTTAATGCGAGGAGGTCAAGCTACCTCTGCCATGGAAAACTGACGACTTTGGCGAGCGACTATGGGAGTTCGGCAAAGCGGATCAACATGACTTTTGGCAAGGAGAAAGATGGAGAAGTCATCTTTCCAACGAGACAAGTCTTGCCCAATTTGGAGTAGGGACAAAGTTGGGGAGATCATTTTAGTGTGACAAGGTCTGTTGTCCATCTAGCGGTAGTTTATTTTGGGTATTTCATCTTTTTTTTCTTGTAATTCAAGTGAATCTTAATGTAATGTTAATTACAATACAATATTTTTTTTATCAATCTTGAAGCAACAGTTCAATAGCCTTGCATGCAATGTTCTTGTAGGGTGTAAATGTTTAAAGGATATATGAGGATTTTTTAGGGTTTTAGGACAAGCGCAAAAACATTGCCCAAATTGAGGGTAAAATTAGGGTTAAGATATGGATTAGGAAATTGAAGGAAAAAACTAATTGACTTGAAAGGAATGTGTGAATATGTTAGGGATGGGATCTATGGAATTAGAGAAGTGTTTGGCATCAATTTAGGAAGTTAGTTAGGAATTGGGGTGGTTGTGGTGTGCTGAAATTTAATTTCAGAACACCAAATTGACCCATTTGGTGCCCCAAGGGCTAATTTTAGGCAAAATTAGGCTTACTGGATTGCCCTAACCTCCTAAAGTAGGTACTAAGGTCATTGGAGGATTTTAGGGTGCATATTAGGGTGGTGTAAAGGTGTTGCTTTCATTTCACTTAGTAGTTTAATGTTCAAATATTGATAAAAAAAGCATTTAGGAGTCCATTGCTTGGAAGGCAATTTAGGTAGAGGTCCCATACACTCCCCGCCGGCCAACCTCTAGAGGGTTTCTTTGCCTTGCGGTGAAAAAGCCTCATATAAATAGAACTAAATTTGGCACTAGAAAACCCCCGCCTTTTTTTATGTTAGCATTGAACAAGGATGTTCTTCAAAACATGAGCAACAAGATGGGATTGTGGCCTTGGGAGTCAAAATCTAATTTGATGTTGAAGGAAATGTGTGGATGTCAATGAAAGAACAAATTGATGCCATTTGTGACAATGATGTTTTAGGAGACATTAGAAAAATCATAATCATCTTTTTTTGAAACATCCAATAAAACAATGACCTACTCCTTTGGCAAGGTCTTTTGGTTTGACAATAAGTAACTTAGTAGAAGTTGTTGTGGGCTAGGATAAAACATAGACCTAAGTATGATAAACCCAAAGGAAGGGTAATTCCTTAGGAGACTTTTAAAAAAGGATTGCATGAAGGAGAAAAAATGATAGGAGGACTACATTTTCCATAGCACTTCCAATGTAGCTCTATTTGTATTAACAAGTCCTAAACAATTTATCTGATACAATCTACATATCTCATTTCCATAAATATGTATTTCCATTGATCCATATACTTTAAAATTGAACATAAATTGTTTTCAATTTTAGAAGATCATGTTTCTTACAATGTATGAAATTCAATCCATCATATTTTTGTTGAAGTTCTTGTGTTTACCTTCTTATAAACAACAAAATATATTGAAAACCAAAAAAAAATTTTGTGAAGCAAGGATCAAGACCTAAGAAGCAACATAAGGTAAGAACTAAGAAACAAGAAGAAGCAAGAGCTAAAAAAACAAAAAGCAAAACCAAAGATGCAACAAAAAACAAAAAAGAAACAAAAAAATCCAATATTGCACTTTGAGGAGTTGGGTGCAAAAAAATGGCGGCTAGGGCTTTAAAACCCTAGTCATGCACATGACTTGCTCTAGTCATGTGACTTGACGTAGACATGCAATTGACTAAATATGAGTATCTAAGCAACTAAGCTATTTTAACAACCAAATTTGCTACAAAGTGGATGTATGTTGCACTACAACTCCACAAAATGCTTGAAGGGAAGTTGCAAGGCCTTAAGCACCTACAATTATGGCAAAAAAAAGACACCTCTATAGATGCCATGCATCTATCAAAATATCTATGTCCATGCATTAAGTATATAAGAGCAAAGTTTGATAGAGGCACTATTTAAAAGAATCTTTGAAGAAGAAAATGGAATTACATTTTTATAGTCCATATCCTTATAAGAGCATTCAAACAACCATCTTTTAATTGCAATACAAGCGTGTATATCATGGTGAGACTACATCTTCATTTGAATAATTTTGTGACTTATGTAGGGCCTATAGAGATCCTCTATAAATATGACTTGTATGACATTGCAAAGAACCTTTTCAAGAAAGAGACAAACTTCAACCATCAAGATTTCATCCAACATTTTCTTTTAGCCTATAAGTCTAAATTAATTTTTATTTTCAAGATTGGATTCTAAATGTCACCAAATTTTCAGCTTCTTTTCTCACTTTAATTGGAAGAATGTTGGTATTTTTTATACAAAACTAACACTACTAATTATCGAATTTCATTATACTCTATCTTTTATAACTTTTCTTTATTTTTCAAAGAGTGATATGTTACTGAAAACCTCTATGAATTACCTAAGTGATCTTGAATTCAAAATAGGATTTAATAAATTCTTAAAGGTTTGACTTAAACCTCTAATTTGTAGCATAATTGTAGTTTCTACAAAAAGAGAAATAACAAAGTGCCAAATTGAAAGACCAGCTTTGGAATCCATTTCCACTACATCCCTGTTCTCCAATATGTATATTGTAATTGTATCATGAGATATGCATGCTTTTATCCATTTTTGTTGCATTTTATATTTTTGTATACAACTTAAATAATAACTTTCACGACGAGGATTATAAATTATATATATGATCTAATTCTCTTCTTTCAACCTATTTCTCTGTACCTCCCCCTCATGACTTTTTCCCAATTATTTTTAATATTTTTTATTTTTTTCTTCATTTTTTGGGATAGTTTAGAATTGCAATCTTAGACTTCTATTGCTACTAATTAATTTCTCATTACTCTAGGAATTAAACAATTGTAATGACATGAGCCTCATAAGTGCTAACTAAATATATACTCAAGACTTTAAAACTTCATTTGATCAACTGTGTGTATTATAATCAACAATCCTTCTTTAATACATAGTCAAATTCCTATAAGGGGGTCAAATTAGTCTCCTAACCATGTCGAAAGCTTTGAGTAACAACTTGGAAACTATGCTTCTACTTCAAATACTTTGACTCTCAACATAAATTGCACTCCTCAATTATTCTTGTTCCATAGCCACTTCGATATAGATTTTTCGCACTCCTTTTTCTTCTCCTTGGATTTGATTTTTCCCAAGCTTCAAGTATTTTTTCTAAACTCCACAACCTTCAATCTACAACACTAGTTTATATGCATTAGATTTCACTTTGGATCAACTAATCTAATTAGTTCTCGATTTATATTAGCCATCACAATCAATTAGCATAATTCGTCAATCCCATGGCAAATTCTAGTAGTGGATCAAGGTAGGCCTAGTTTCCATCTTGGATTCTCAAGCTTAGTCCCACCTTGATTATTTGGTTTGTTTGTAGTCTTTTATTCTTCTCTAATTTTCCCTAAATCCTCAAAAAAAGTTTCATTGTCTCTAATTGTTAATTGTTTTATTCCCCTCCACTCATTTTCTAAATCCTATGAAAATTTTAAATATATTAATTAAAATATAAACATTTGCCACTTCAAATTATTAGACATTAGTTTTGTAATCAACACTTTATACAAAAAAAAATTATTTTAATAGGCATTAAACAAAGTCACGCTTTAACTCCAAGGAATGGAATCTATGGCCAAAATACAAGAGACACATTTTAAATTGTCCACCTTTTCTTTAAGCTCCTCTCAAAGAAAAAAAAATAACTACCAAAGAAATGTTACTACAAAATATGACTAACCCAAAAATATGACTGCAAAATATGACTAATGTGAAAATATGAATAAGCACTCTCGAAATATGCTCCCTATCCAAATTTTCCTTAGGCTACCCAAAAGGAAAAAATGTGACTATCTTAGAAATATGACTACAAAATATGACTAAAGCAAAAATATGACTAACAAATATGTCTAGACATTCCCCAAACATGTTCCTTATTGTCCCCTATGAAGTATTTTAGAGTTCCCAATGAACGTATAGTGTACATCCGCGTCATATAAGGCCAAAATATGACTAGCAATCATATTTGCAGTCATATTTCTCTTCAAGGTGTTGGCCTCCACAAAAATGACTGCGAGTAGTTGCTAGTCATTCTCAGTCATATTTTCACACTCATTAAACACATGTTTTGTTGTAGTGATTATATTTTTTTATATCTTTATTTAAATATTACAATTGTGGGTGATGTAGGTGAAAGGACATACAAATTATGTGAAGCTATAGTCATGGTTGTACTTGTCTTGCTTCATTTCATGGCTTTAGTTGTATGGCATCATATTCCATGATCACATCGTGGCTTCATTTCATCATTTTAGTCATTTGGCCTCATGACGCCATGGCCAAGTCATATCTAAGTGATTCTTCATACCTAGTGCACTCTATATTTATTATATACAAAAATATATATCATCAAATGGCTAAACTAGTTCTATTCTAAAGGTCATCACTGGAATTTTAAAAATTAAAATTAAAAAACTAAAAAATACTCCCTCCATCCCAAAATTATCCTCATATTAGACAAAATGTTCCAGACTTAGGTTGAAAATAATCCTTTTTAAAATCCACTTTGACTTGTAAGTAGAGTTCCATACTTAAATTTAGAGTTTTGGATTAGTTTTCAAAGTATGGTTTTGGATAACTCAAAAATTGGATTTGGGGGGCATTTTTAAGGAGCACCAGTGGACACACAATTGTTCATTGTAGGCCCACTCAATTGCTTATTGTTAGCCCTAGACTATTTACAACACCAATGACAAGTTGAAATTTCAAAAATAATTTGACTTAGTTCTAGACCATGTGCATTTTTTGAGTAAGCAATCCCACAAGTACAGATTGTGTCTCCAATGGAAGGGTTTAACTTTGATCAACTTCATGTTTCAAGGATTTGGCTAGACTATACCTCTAATCGGAAGGGTAGGTGGGTAATTCTTAATCAACTCCCTATTTTCAAGGATTTAGCTACTATGCTTCTGTAGTATGTAGGAAACTCCCTGCCAACCCCCTTCCTCCCACAACAAGATCATTTTGGAACAAAGGGAGTACTGTTTTTCACGGAGGACCCCTTGAAATTTAAGTTAGATTTGCTTCCTTGAAGTTGATCTAATTATTATTATGAGTGGTTCAAAAATTGAGGAATTTTCTACTATAAAGGAAAAAAGTGCACTCAATGTCATTTGACCTTCTTAGAGACCTATGACCTCTCATTTCATGGTGTAAAAACACTTTCAAGGACATCTCAATTTCTTGATTTTTCTCAAAGGTTGAAACCTCACCTTTGGATCTACTATAAACCAGACCTAAGGAACCCTTTATACTACATCCCAAGTCCCATTTCAAGGCCAAATCCCACCTTTGTTAGATTGTAGAAGGTGAACAAAAATATCAAATGTGAAACTTGGGACTTTATAGTGTAAAGCCCAAAGTTCCAATTCTAAGTCCCAACTTGTCTCTTGTATGATTTTCTACGGCAATTAAGTATTCAAAAATGGATGAAAAAAATCAAAAATTTATTTTGGGGGCCCTTTTAGCATTGAACCCAAATTGAATAGATTTGGAAAGAATTTCAAACCACTTGGATGCCTAATATAGTGATTTTCTCTTCATTTTGTATTGAAAATAATTGTTGGGATTTAGAAGCCAAGTTGGGTTTCCATTTTGACTAGTCTCAATTTGTGGTTTTGGCCTTCAAGCCCTACATCCTTGGCATGAAAACTTCCCAAATGTGTTACGGCATAGGTGTTTTGGAGTGATGTGGGACTTGGAGTGTGAAGATCTAAGCCCAATTTTTAGCTCTCTAACAATCAAATTTTGAGAATTCAATGGACCTTGAACTTTGGGACATAGTATGAAGGGGCCTTAATTTACCAAAATCACACTATTTTGAATTGTATTGTACAAGTTGAAATATTCATGTATTTTACCAATTTCTGCAAAAAATTAAAATAAAATTTTGGTATTGAAAATAATTTTCCAGGTGATACTAATTTCTTCCCTCCACTATTAAATGTAGTTGTATCATATGACTATTTGTGTCATTTTGTAGAATTAGTGCAAGAATTTGTATACGGGGCAAGGCTTGACAAAGGAGGAATTGTGCAAATAGAAAGTCAAACAAGGATGGAAAAGCTTGGCAAGGAAGATTTTTTATTTGCAAAATTCCAGATGACAAAATCTATTAGGAGGAGTCACAGTAGTAAGAGATTTACCATAGAGCTAGACTGTCATCAAATTTGTAGAAAGGTTACCCTTTACAGTGATTACAAACTGAGTTAATTCAATTTGCTGAAAGGAGCTTCCCTAACCATCTAAGTTAGAGCACTCCAAGCTCCAGCTTTCAACAAACACAGGAAATGATCATGGAGGGCAAGTAATCCACTACGGTATTGAACACAATTCATAGATGAGGAACATTTTTTATTTGTAGAATTCTTGATGATGAGTGGTATTGCTTGATGTAAATTACACATGCAAATGCAAAACGTATGAAAATTATGTAGAATTGTGAGCAAAACTGTGATAGCCAAAATGAGAATTGTGTAATCTACAATTCAACATGTTTGCTTCTCTAGTTGGACATTGTAAGGTATAATTAATCTACATGGGAAATGACCGATGCATTTTCAGGAGTGGTTCATAGATTGTGCGAGACCAAGGCACCAATGAAAGGGATTAAGAAGGGTAGACATTTGGACAAATTTTATATGAATTAGTGTGCCTGTGTTGTTGCCACAATCAAAATAAAAGTAAAAGTTTAAAAAAAAAAAATTTTAATTAAAAAATAACTTCGAAATTCAATAACTTTCATACATTAGGTCTAAATGCCACAAAACAAAGCCCATGCATCCCTCCCAGCCAAGGGCTTTCTAGACCAAGAGATGCATGATAAAAAAGATCAATAATTTAGGATCATAGTTTTATATCAAAAAATAACTCAAAAATCTATAACTTTTCTATTGTAGGTCCAAACATCATGAAACAATGTCCGTGCACCCCTCCTCATTGAGATCTTTCTAACAGCATGAAGACCAAGGGATGCATGGTCTCGAAGATCTCAACATAACAAACAAAACAAACAAGCATTCTAACTTAAAGGTATGGACTAGTGTGACCTGTGCCGTTGCCACAGTTAGAAGAAAAGTAAAAGTAATTTTCTAATTTTTTTTGAAATTCAATAACTTTCACACTGTAAGTCTAAACATCATGAAACAAAGCCCGTGCACCCCTCCTCGTTGAGGGCTTTTCAATAGTACCAAGCACATAGCCGGGGGATGCATCGTCCATGAGATCTCAACGTAACAAAAAAACAACCTATCTTAAGGTACGGATATTGGATGAACAAAGATGAAAATAGATAAAACTATGATAGTTTGATGGCATTTGGATGAATATAGATTAAAATTGGATGATGATCCCATTATTTGAAATGTTGTGAAAATAATACAAATCACATAGTATTAACCTTCTCACCTTTCATTACATGCAAAAGGTCACAATTTTGAAATATTTCACTAAAATATGCTTCTCCAAAGTGCATTATAGTCATACCATAATAGTAGGTACCCCTAAAGTTGCCACTTTTTGTTCCTATGTCTATTTAATAGTATTAAAATGGTTAAATTTTCATATTTACTTGTTGGCAAGTGAAAGGAGGTTCCAACACACCCAAAGAATGCAACATTTGGATACTGTATGCCAAAGTTATGAAGGTTCAAAGTGTTATTTTGGTAGATGTTCTAAAATCATTTCTTCAACATTTGTATATGTACATATTAATTTTGGAAATGTAAACAAAGTGATGATGGTGGTTTTAGACAAGGTGCAATTTTGGGGTGTCTTCACCTTATACCATGTGGCTTAGAAATTATAGGAAACGGTTACAAAATTTGCCCGTCTCATTATTTGGCTCCAACATTTGTAGATTGTTTACACATTCCAAAGGATTTCTAGGAGGAATTAGAGTACAAAAGCTTGTCATAAGCTAGAAGTGGAAGAAACTCGGGACAAAAGCGATGAAAAAATTCAGCTACCAAGTTTGCTAAACATGACTTATTTGTTAACCCTTAAACATCGACACGGACGTTTTGTGTCCAATGGATGACAAAGAATCTCTATATGTAGGATAGAATTGCGACTATTCATCCTTGGAATTTTGTGAGAAAAGTGTAGTTCTTCTAGAGTAGTATGACTTCCAATGAATATTTTTGGATTTTATAAAGTAGATGATGTCACACGGTTCCAAAAGGGAGTATTTCCACAGTCACCAGTCCGTCTTTTAAGGGTTAACCCTTAAAGGATGGACTAGTGACTGTAAAAATCATGGCTTTTGGAACCATGTGACATCATCTACTTTAATATATATATATATATATATATATATATATACATTGGAGGTCAAACTATTGTAGAAGATCTTCCCTTTCCACTCCTAATTCCTAGGATGAATAGTTGCTCTTCTATCCTACACATGAGAATTCCTTGTCATCCATTGGCCACAAAAAGTCTGTGTCTACATTTAAGGGTTAAACATCCACAAACCCAATTAGACCTTTCATGTACAAATTCTTTTTATTACAAAAGCCTCCAACACTACATGGGCGTGAATCGAGATTGGCAAAATATTATATTTCAAGCACAGGGCATTGAGAAGAAGAATTTTGGTTCCTTTTGCAAAGTTGCAAAGCTGCTCGCTGCTCAAAATTGTTGTGATGTCCACTTGCCCTTGCATCGAACCAAACATCAGTCACTGATTTCCTTTGCAATGTTTTATGATATGTGTCCTTGTTTGCAAACTTGGTTGAGTTGTTAGTGAGCCTTCTCAGTCGGAGAGTTTTGAACATGCCACAGACGAATCGAAGGTTCCAAACCGCCCAACTTTGTTATGCCTGGTGCACTGTAACTGTATTGTAGAGGGGTGATCTTGGTTAATATTCCGCACTTCAAAGAGACCATAAGAATATGGTCATACTTGATGTCAACAATGTTGTTGGTAAGAGGTTTAGGAATGAATTTTTGGGTACAGTTTTGAACTAGATTAGTCGACCCACAGTACATTCACTTTGCAAATTAATATCACTCCGAACACCAAGTGCAAGCATGCCTTTTAAGAGTGAATGCGAAACACTTGAGGTAAGGTCAAGGCTCTGTAAGGATTATGTACAGGTGTGGTCGACGCAATTTTAAGAATTCAGCTAATGCGTTTGCATGATTTAGCAAGCTTAATTACATGAATCTGCAATTGATCATGGATTGTCTCCCACTTGTAGAGATGTTCAAGAGTCTTCAGTGATGTTGATACTCAATTGATTTCTTCAGGAGCGATTCCAGGACGTTTTTATCATTAACCTTAACCAGCGCAGGATTGTTACTCTCAAAACTGTATCATCGTCGACAATCACTTTGCTCTCGTGTGATCTTTACAGAACTTCTGAACTAATTTGTACAGTCAATCTGTCAGACATAATATTGAAGAAGTAGAAGCTATGGCCAAAATTCGACACTATGAAAAACAGTGGAAAAGGCAGATAACTCTGAATCAGCTTACATTCATTGAAACAAATTGTAATTGCATTCTAATGAGCAAAGTTTCTCCACCCGTCACTTGCTCAGTTTCCGCATTTTTACACTCAAAGAATGCGACAGTCTCTTTACTCTGCCCGAAGTATTATAGTGAATAATCATCAAGCATTCTACTAATTGTTACAAAGAAATGAAATCAATTTGTACATCAGTCTAAGAGACGAAAACATAAACAAGGGAACACAACGCTCTCGCCAAAAATCCACACAGGAGAAAAATACAAGATAGGCAAGGCTCTGGCAGTTTTAATTAATTGAAACAAATTACGATTGAACTTTAAAGAGCGTACGTAGTAGAATTTCTCATTGCTCACACAATAACCGCCTTCTTGCTCTACAAGAATGCGAGGTTTCTAATTAATTCGGTCAAAACTTTCTTCGCTATTAACAAAATACCTCATGCGGCTGCAATGCGCAGCCGATTCTACTCTAAACTGTACAACAAGTCGCAACCGCTCAACAGTCTATCTCCACTCGTGTTGCAATCGTTGGATTGACGTTGATGTAATGCGTTTCAGTGGAGTCTCTGTACGCAGGGCACAGGCTCCGGGAGTACTCATCGCTGCTTGATCGATTGTAGTACTGCCCGGGGAGCGATCTCTGTTCTCTCACGACGTACGACCTGCTGTTGTCTTCTTGGACATAACGATGCGAATTCTGGTGCGACGAAACGTCGTATCGGCGCGTGCTGTACGAGCTCGACCAAAATGTGGCGCCGCTCTTCACTCGCCTCACTTGCTTCAGTGCTTGCGCACGATCCAAGCAGCCCGTAACAGTCACCCGCTGGTTACGGCCATCGCAATGAACGTCCCGAACGCTTCTCATTGCGTAAAGCACGTCTCGCACCTCGTCTTCACATCGGGCGCAGCACATCGGCACCATCAAGTCGAACGTGTTCAATTCCACGGGAGGCGGCATTTGGTAAGCGTGAGCAAACGGGCTTGCGAATTGCCGTCCATACTGCACGAAGTAGGCAGGCTCACTCTCAGCGTAGAAAACCTCCTGCATAGACATTGCCATTGCGTCTGGGCGCAACAAACACAGCAAGAGTCGAACGATGCACGCACTTCAGAATCCGATACTTCGAATTTCGTAATGCAGGTTCGCCACTACTTGGAGCTTCGAATCCGAATCGCTTGATGCTATTTCGCCACTACTTGGAACAAGAACTCGAGAAAACTTCAAACTTAAAGCAGCTTTGCCACTACTTGGAACTTCGGATTTGAAACTTCAGGCTGAATCGAATGAAACTTTGCCACTAACTACTTGGAACTTCGAATTTGATCGAATCGCTTGATGCTGCTTCGCCACTACTTGGAACAAGAACTCCAAACTTCAGGCTCAATGCTGCTTTGCCACTACTTGAAACGACGATTTGCAACGCTTGTTGCAGAGAGAAATGAGTAATAACATAGAAGAGCTCAATCCTGCAGTACCGTCTACAGACAAGGCCACTGTGGAGAAACAGGGGAACTCGGAATCTTATGTAGGGCTTCTGGCTTTGGCTTCGGGCTTCAGGCTTAAGCTTAAGCCAAGTGGGACGGAAGAGACGAGGAAGGTTTCCCTGTGCGGTGCCCTGCAAATGGAGGGCTGGCATCCAGCTAGTTCTGAGTTAACCCGGAGGTGTCCTTTACCTGTCTGTCATGGCATTGGAAATCACGGGGTTAGTGCATTATTTAGGTTTGTTTACAGCCTTGAAATCGCGTTATGGGAGACAACCCATTCTTGATCACCGCCCCTTGATCACCGCTCCATTCTGGCAGCGTAGGGTAGAGTAATTTCGATTAAGAGGTGATTAACAATGAATAACGTTGGCACACTTCCCGGCGCAGTGTGGCACATTATGATTGGCTACAAGACTCTCAATATTGCAACCAACCCTTGTTGGATTTTGCAACCAACCCTTGGCCTAAAATAGGAAGTTCTATATGACCAATATGGGTGGAATAGAATCTTCAGCTGAAAAATTCATAGTAATTTTGTTTTGAGAAATAAAAATCTGAAAAACTATGGAAACCTTATGAACTCTATTTTTGCACATGGGAAAATTTCCCCATTGTTGAAACCTCCCTTGTAGTATCTGCTTAAGTGGTTAGAAATGGGTTGCCTCCTTTACAATTGGTGTTGGGATTTGCATATGGAGCACATTTTGCACAAGGCCCTTCGATGAGTTGGGTAGGGTGAGCTCATAGGTAGAATGCGCCCCACACGGCACGTTCCCTAGAGTTAAGAATGGTTCACCAATGTTCCTGCAACACAATTAGCCCTATTGTTCATTGTGCATTCTAATTTCCCCTTAAAAAGCACTTGGTGGGGACTACTCTTATTAATCCATAAACAATGCAATGGACGTTTTTTGTCCAATGAATGACAAGGAATTCTCTTGTGTAGGACAGAAGTGCAACTATTCATCCTCGAAATTAGGAGTGGAAAGGGAAGATCTTCTATAGTAGTTTGACTACCAATGAATATTTTGATTTTTTAAAAGTAGATGATGTCACCTAGTTTCAAAAGGGATGATTTCCACCATCACCAACCCTGTGTTAAGGGTTAACCCTTGAAGGACCAAACTGTGGTTTTTGGCAATATAGTGATTTGGGGCAGTTCACTACAAATGGAATTCTTTATTTTTTTTTCTTATAATTTTTCACACAACATGTGGTCCATGAGTAGTTTTAAGGCCCAAAAAATTTATAACCTTTGACTACATGGTTAAAAAGTTATTGTATGATATGTGGTCTCTTTCTCAACTTGGGCAACCAAGGTAGATTACAAAAAATCACTTTTTTAAGAAACAAAAATTTGAAATGGGTTTTCTAGATTTATATACATGTAGAAAGCTTAGAACAATTCCATTTTGATTAATGAGATGAATGTTATGAAGAGTTTTAGTTTGCGGGCAGTTATGGATTCTCTCTACACTAAAATAAACTTTGAAGTCTTTTCTTTAACTCAATTTTCAATATTTTTGAAAATAAAATAAAATGGTAGGATATGGATTTTTTTATTACAACATTATAACCATTGGGATTGGCATTTTCAAATTCCATTACTAAATTCTTAACAATTTAGTATTTTGAATCATTCTCTACTTCTTTCTACTTACTATTTTTTTCCTATATGTTGTACAATTCCAAATGATTTGAAAATTTTCAAGCATGTAACCAACTGGCCTTGAAGAATGAATCCAAAGAAGCACCACCAATATGGAAATTTTTCATACAAATGTGACCTTGTGAAGTGAATTTATCCTATTTTTTGTAGGGCCACAAAAAGGATTTCTATCAATTCAAATGCTAATATCTTGCAATCCATATAGTGGAAATTTCTGAAATTTTTCCCACATCTTCTCAAATGGATTTCCTACAAGAACCAATGGTTACATGTGTCCAAATTTTATTTTATTTTCTAAAATTTGGTATTTGTACTAGAAATGGTAGTTTTGGAGCATTTTTGGTGAAAATATAGTCAAGGTATTCTAGGGGTTAATAAGTAAAGAAAAATTGTCTCTAAGGCAAGGAGGCTAGAAAAGTGCCAATTTACTAGATAATTTGGAAATTATGAGAGTTTGACTCAATGAAATATTTTCAATAAAGTTTCCTTGACATATAAATAGAATTGGCATCTAACCCAAGGCATTTGATATTTTTTTGGATATTTGTGGAATTAGTTATAAAGTAGTTGAAATTAGAATCACACATGGTTTTTAACCCCTAAAGGTTTTTGATGCTTTTAGGCCCAAAACTACTTCAAAGTACTTAAACCCAAAGCAAGGCTAAAATCTTCATCTCTATATATTCATTAACAAATCCAACCCTAGCATCCTTTAGTTAACTTGTTAGAGTACACCCTCCGAAAATTTCAAAATAAGAAACCTTACCAATTGCAAAATCAAGTTGCTTAAATTTCAAAAAGAAGTTTTTTCAACTCTTCCCAAGTGGTTAGATTTCATCTTTCAAACTTTTTACACAAAAATGTGTAGATCCTACAACTCATTATTCTCCATAATATGTTGAAGAAATAAATTGGGAATACCTATAAAAAAATTTTAAAAATATATATTTCATATTCATGCTTGAAAAAAATAGTAGGAAGAATGAAATAGAGTATGATTTGAAATACTAAATTGTTAAGAATGTCCTTATAAAATTGAATAACAACAATCCCAATGGTTATAATGTTGTAATAAATAATCTACACCCAATGATTTTATTTATTTTTCTAAAATATCAAAAATTGAGTACATAAAGGACTTCAAAGTTTATCTTAGAATAGAGATTCCATAACTACCTACAAATTAAAACTTCCCATAACTTTCATCTCATGAATGAAAATGGAATCAGATTCTAAGCTTTCTACATATTTCTAGATCTAGAAAACCAATTTCAAGTTTTTATTTCTTAATAAAATGATTTTTAAAGAATTTTTTTGAGCTACTCGAGCTGCCTATGAAGCAATGAAAATTACATACAATAACTTTTTAACCATGTAGTCAAAAGTTATGAAAATTGTCACACCTTAAAGCTACTCTTTGGGCATTTGTTGTTTGAAAAGTTCAAAGAAAAAAATGAAAATTATGTTCATAGTAAGCTACCCAAAATCACTATAATGCCAAAAAATATTGTTTGGACCTATACAAGTCAAATCCTTAATAACTACAAAGTAGTCTAAAATTTTAAAACTAAAAATATGTAATATAAAGTGCAACAAATATGAATAATTTAATGATAACTTTCAAACAATAGGTGTAAAATCTGATTCATAGATCATATCTATACAATTACATCAACTCATACACAAACGATTATTTTTCAATAAAATTTAAAGCCAAAAATTCAAAAATATGTTCTAAAATTGAGTGTATATTGAATAATTGTGATTTTCACAAGAATTTTCTTCCATGGTTTAAAATATTAAGTTTCAAGCATGATAATTTTTGAAGATTTTTACTTTATTTTTTTATTCAAATTGTTCTTGTACGATCATTTTTTGAATTGAAAAAGTTATTCTTTGAGGCTATACTTACTAAATCCCTATGAATTATAGAATATTTGCAAAGCAAAAATTTTAGAAATAATATCTTACAAATGTTGAAGAATGCAATTGTATAATATAGAAGAATTAACACAAGAATCTTTTTAAAAATTGATGGATGAAAAAATGCATTTTTATATACTTGGGATGTATTTGCATTCATTTGTTGTTCAAAATTTGAACACCTAGTCTTTAACCTTTAAACATCCTGAATCATCTCCAAAATTGATGATTTGAGAAAAATCATTATAAAGTGCTATTTGGAAGCATAATTTGGAATTGACTTACAAATAAAAGTTGTAGAATTTTAGATTTTAGATTCCATCAATACAGTTAGATTCACCAATGCTATCCTTAATCTTTTTTTATAAATTTTGAAAGAGAAATTCCAAAATTCCTTTAAAATTTGATTACAAGTAAAATATTATCATTTTTTAAGTAAAATTTGTTGGAATGGATTTGAAATGAGGTTCTCTTCACATAGTGATTTTTTGAAATTTTTGTGTTCTTTAAATCTATAACCTCATTTTGGCAAATCTAGGTGTGAACTAAAGTCAATGCAGTTTGACCACTTGACATACTAGGACATTTGTAATTTTAGAAAAATATGTATTCTAGTAACATCAAATCCAACCCTTGGATAGGACAACAACTTCATAACATAACTCCACAAATTATAATAACTTTCATCCAAGTAGTTAGGAGAATGAAACTCTAGTTTGAATTCATTCATCGTCTAGAAAATGGACGTCGGAGCACTTAGGGATTAAGGAATTATAGCATCATCCCCCTTTGTACGCTCAATGTTGGTACAACATCAATGCAATTGGTACATTAAAGAAAGCATTGTGGGTGATTGCAAGAAACACTTGTCCTATTTCTTGTCTTCTTAGCATCCAACAAGTGTTTTTTTGCTCATACCTTTTGCATCGTCTATCTGTTTGGCATGAAATTTGGAATGAAGGTATGTGTGGTAGTTTCAGATATTAAATAAAGTTTTTCATTTTTTTCAAAATTATTTTACTATTTTTAAACACCCCTCGATTGAATGCCTGTCTTGGCCATTTTGGGAGGTTTTAGTACTATTTTTGATCCAAAAATGTGAACTTGAAGCTCAAATTTGATATAGAAACTTTTCCTAAATTCACACAAGTCCACAAAGATATTTTTTTAAATAGTAAAATGTTCACCTTCCACATTTGCTCAAAGTGCACTACTTTTGCGCAAGTGCAAAGAACACAATTTTTTTTCCCAAACTTAAGATGAAAATGGTTGCAAAGGAGCATCTTCAAGTTAGGAATAACCACTTTTTTCTTTTCTTTTGAATTATTGAAATTTTTACTATTTTCTAAAAATCAAACATCAAATTATCCATTTTCTTGGTAATTTTCATTGTGATTTTTTGGTTCATAACTTTTAGAGATAAATTTTTCTAGGTCTGAATTCTTAGAGACATTCTATTCTAAATCTTGTATAAATTATCCATATTTTATTTCATTTAAAAATAAATAAATTTCAACATGTCATAGTAGTACAATACTAAGGCCATTTTGAGCCAAAAACAAGGCAAGTGTTTCTTGCAACAACACCTATGTACCTCTATTTTAAATAAAAAATTTAGAGCATGGTTGCTTTATGGACCTCCTACCTTATCATCTTGAGTTTCTATCAATGGTTGCATCCAACTAGATTGCTTAATTTTATTACTACAAGCTCAAAATTAGTGAAGCAAATGGTACATTTTAAAAACATTATGCACCTCTATGTTAGAAAATGCTTTTAGAGTTTAGTTGCATTTTCATCTTGAACTAGTGTGTCTTATGATGTTGCCACAACCACAATAAAAGTAAAAGGGAATTTCTATTTTTTTAATTCATAAAAATTTGAACTTCAATAACTTTCACACCATAAATCTAGATACCTTAAAATAAAGTCCATGCACCCCTCCTTGCGTAGAGCTTTTCAACGGCACCAAGAATGTGACTATGGAACACACAATCCAAGAAATCTTACCATAAGAAACAAAACAAACAAACAACTTCATTTCATGCAATGACAACACAAGCTTTTGATCCAATTACATTGTTTTATTCTATGATTAGTGCAAACCCAAAATTAGTGAACCAATTGGTACATTGAAGAAAGCATTATCTACTTACATAATAGGGAGTGTTTTTAGAGCCTAGTTGCATCCTACCTTATCATCTTCAATCATTTATAGTGTTTGCACCCAAGCTTTCAAACCAATTACATTATTTTCTTTTATTACTATATACCCAAATTTTGTGAAGCAATTGGTACATTGAAGAAAACATTATCTATCTATGTGTTGGAGAACTCTTTTTGAAAGTAGTCACATCTTACCTTGTCATCTTGAGTCATCAATAGTGGCTACACCTGAGCTTTTGACTCGCCTTTCGACCCAACTACATTGATTTGTCTTGCAAGTACATGACAAAAATTAGTGAACCAATTGGTACATTGAAGAAAAATCATATACCTATATGCTAGAGAACTCTTTTTTGAGGGTAGTCACATCTTACCTTGTCATCTTGAGTCATCAACAGTGGCTACACCTAAGCTTTTGATCCAACTACATTGATTTGTCTTGTTAGTATAGGCCAAAAATTAGTGAACCAATTGGTACATTGAAGAAAAAATCATCTACCACTATATGTTGGAGAACTGTTTTTGAGAGAAGTCACATTTTACCTTGTCATCTTGAGTCATCAATAGTAGCTACACCTAAGCTTTTGACTTAGTTTTTGACCCAATGACATTGATGTATCATGTGAATATTGGCCAAAATTAGTGGACCAATTGGTACATTGAAGAAAAAATCATCTACCTATATGCTGGATAATTCTTTTTGAGAGTAGTCACATTCTACCTTGTCATCTTAAGCCATGGACAGTGGCTATACTTGAGCTTTTGACTAAGTTTTTGACCTAAAGACATTGATTCATCTTGTTAGTATAGGCCAAAAGTTAGTGGATCAATTAGTACATAGAATTTTTTTTTATCTACCTATATACTAGGGATGCTTTTTTAGCCTAGTCACATTTTACCTTACTATCTTGAGTCATTGATCATGGCTACACCCAAGATTTTGACCCAAGTATTTTTCTATATCATATTAGTACAAGCCTATAATTAGTGAAGCAATTGGTACGTTGAAGAAGAAATTGTATACATGTATAATATTAGAGAATGCTTTTAGAATCTACTCGGATCCTACCTTATTTTCTTGAGTCAATGATAGTAGCCTCACCCCCAAGCTTTCGACCCAAGTACATTGCTATACATCATGTTAATGCATGCATCTAAAGTAGCGTCATACTAACATGTTCATTTAGTAGAAAAGAGTACAATACAATGATATCTCAACCATCATGTACTCATTCAAAATAATGTGGTTTTGATAACTTAGTGTCACATGCTCTAAACAATAGGATAAACCTATGTAATGGATACACTAATCTAGGTGAGAAAGGGCCAAAAGTTTTTGAATTGTTAACATTATTATAGTTGATTTTTAGAAATACTATAGTGTACATTAGTTTAAATGTGGATGTCTAGACTAATAGGGTCCATAATTATTGATTTGAGAAACCTGGTATTGTTTTCATCAATTGAAATTGATTATACATGCTAACATTTAGTTGTTGTCATTATGGTTGTTGTTTTTGAAATCCCTCCAAAACAAACTGGAAGTAATCACTGAAAGATTTAAATTCACCACCCTAATTACCATATATCGAAGTACACTTCCTAACTTCTCATTAATAATATGACAAAGAAAAAGTTGTAGGTATGTTAATATAATTTTAAAAATTGTTGTAATATTGAAGTGTAAAAGAGCGTTCACAATAATTTTTTGAGTTCTATCAACTATTTTCTTTTAATACCCATATTGAACTATTTTTCAAGTACCAAGTCCATTTTTTTTCTCTAATTTTTGTTTTACATAGATTTTTTTTAGTTTTTTTCACCATTTATTTTTTCCAATGTTTTCAAATTGTTGTAGTTTTTTTCCCCAATTCCATTGGCTAACAATGAACTAACCAGTGGTTCTCCCCAAACATTGGTGTAAAGAACCACCCAACCTTGAGCCACTTATATCAAAATGGGATGTTGGGCATTTTGATTCTCAAAGTCAATGGTGAATCGGTGAAGGCTTAGAGCATCTCCACTGGGGCCACGGCCTAGCAAGGAGTTTAGGGTGGCCGGCTTTCTCAGTTTGCCTTCCCACTAACTGGAGACTTTGCATTCATCTTCAATGCCGGGCTTTGCAAATTTTCAGCCCCACACTTCAACCTACCATACCCTACAGTTGCGACATTTGTCTCAGGCTTGATGTCAGGATTAGGTTTTGGGTCTTGTTATTGACTAAAGGTATGTTTGCACTTGGTGTTAGGGCTCATGTTTGCAATGTGAATCTAGTCCAAAAGTAAGTCTACATTCATCCCTAAGATCCTCAATAACACCACGCTTTAACACCAAGTGTGAACATACCTTTATGAAAAGGCAAGATGCGGAATTCTCCATTCAAAGTGGGACCAATGAGGGGAATTTTGTGTTCTCTGGGGTAAATGTAAAAAATGTCCCATATTTTGTACCATGTAAATCTTATGTTATTTACCTCTCCTACCTATTTGATGTCTTTCATTGCAAATATGCAAATATGAATTCAAAATTGGCAAATTTTATCATGTGTGACAAATAAAAAATTCATGTGTTTTCTCCTGGGGTAAATTCACCTTGTTGGTCCCATTTTGAGGTTGAGGTGAATGGACCCCCTCGCTCGGCCCCTCCAAGTCATTCCAAGGGTGCAAATAAAAATAAAAGCCCACTATTTTGTATTTGATTAATTTACCTCGTACACCTCTCCTAGCTAAATTGGGGCCTTTGATTGCAAATATGAATTCAAAATTGGCAAATCTTATCATGCGTGTGTGGAAAATAAAAAAATTTAGTGTTTTTCCTCGGGGATGAGCAAGGGGGGGCGGTTCACCTTGGTCCACTTTGAATGGAGGATTTAGCGTCCTCCAAGGAAAAGAGCTCCTAGTTTTCAACCCCTAACTACTATGTGGGGGAGCTTCTAGTCTATCTCACTCAAGGAGACAACCCATTTCCAACCACTTAAGTGGTTACACCTATCTGTAGGGCAAGTTTCTTGTGTGTTTTGAGGGGGGGAGGGGATTTTCCAATGCTTAGAAATAGAGTTGGGAAGATTTTGAGTAGAAGATTCCATTCTTCCCACTCTAGTCATGTAGACCTTCGTATTTCCCAGAAAGGTTGGTTGCAAAATCTACCAAAGATCGAGTGTTGTAAAACAATCACAATGTGCCACAAGTACATAGGGAACCCGAAAAGGACCAAACTGCATTTTTTGGCAACATAGTGATTTTAGGCAGCTCACTACAAATGGAGTTTTTGTTGTTTTTTCTTTGAAATTTTCACACAATATGTACCCGAGGAATAGCTTTAAGGCTCAACAATTTTCATAACTTTTGACTACTTGGTTAGAAAGTTATGGCATGATATGTAATTTTCATTGATCTTTGGGTAGCTCAAAAAATTCTTTAAAAAATATTCTTTTAAGAAATAAAAATCTGAAATTGGTTTTCTAGATTTATATATATAGGGAATGCTTTGAATCATTCCATTTTGATTAATGAGATGAAATTTATGAGGAGTATTAGTTTGCAGGCAATTTCAGATTTCTACTCTAAAATAAACTTTGAAGTCCTTTATTTAACCCAATTTTCAATATTTTTGAAAAAAAACAAAATCATAGGATGTAGATTGTTTATTATAACATTACAACCATTGAGATTGGCAATTTTCAATTCCATAACAAAATCCTTAACAATTTAGTATTTTGAATAATTCTCTACTTCTTTCTTACTAGTTTTTTTTCCTACATGTTGTACAATTCCAAATGATCTGAATTTTTTCAAGCATGTAGGCAACTTGCTTAGAAGAATGAATGCAAAGAGTAATCACCATTTTGGAATTTCTTGCGTACAAATGCGGCCTTGTGAAGTACAATTGCTTGTTTCTTCACAAGGCCAAAAAAAGGATTTTTGTCCATTGAAACGCTAATATCTTACAATCTACATGGTGGAAATTTCTGAATTTTTTCCACCTCTTCTAAAATCAGTGTACTACAAGATCTTATGGTTACATGTGTTCATAAATGTTTTTTTCCTAAATTTTGATGCTTGTAATAGAAATGATAGTTTAAGAGCATTTTTGGAGAAAACATAGTCTAAAACATTTAGGGGTTAACCCTTGAACATTGGGCTGGTGACCCTGGAAATCAGGCATTTTGGAACCGTGTGACATCATCTACTTTAAAAAAACCAAAAATACTTAATAGGAGTCAAACTACTATAGAAGATCTTCCCTTTCCACCCCTAATTCCGAGGATGAATAGTTGCAATTATGTCCTAGATAGGAGAATTCCTTGTCATTCATCGGACGAAAAACGTCTACCTCGATGTTTAGGAGTTAATCACTATCATCTCCTCCCGCTCGGAAAGAGATCACTCTATATTGCCAAAAGGAGGTGGTGATCAGGAATGGGTTGCCTCTCTTACTTCGACGTCTCCCTGTAATTTAGGAACTCTCATTGCATTGGACTTCACAATTCTGCGTTGGAAACTCATGATTTCTTGCAGTTGTAGTTGCAGGTGGGGGCTTCAAGCTCGGAGGGACAAACCAAGTGCTGCATACCCAGCCGATTGTGCAGTCTACTGGTGGAGATGCTCTTACAGGGGATGAAGAATATTATCAACAGTTGTGTCCATTTTTGTACACAAACCAGAACTTTTAAGTCACATATAAGACTGTCCGTTTTGATTATGCCATAATAAAATGAATTGTATCAAAATTCAATTCTTTTATCCAAAAACCAAATTGTTAATAAGTTATCGTTGAAATTCAACCCCAAAACAAACCACCCAAGTAACCATCTAAAAGTATGTTTACACTTGGTGTTAAAGAGTGTTGTTACTGAAGGTCTTAGGAATGAATTTAGACCTATTTCTATACTAAGGTAAGAGCACCCAATGGCATCCCTGTACCCAATGGCATCCCTTTCTATGTCAGAAATTCATTCTAGAACTTAAATGTAGCTGGACTATAGACCTCTTATCATTTTAGGTCCAAAAAAAAAGCTATGTACTATCTACTTACATTTATAACCTCAAAAGATTATGCTTTGTAGAAACTAATGCCATTGGGTGCTCTTACCTTAGATTCACAATGCAAACATCACTCCTAACATTAAGTGCGAACATACTTTAACTTAACCCTTGAGAGCCCCAACGCCCCAAATATGGCCTCTCCAAAAATGAAAGGTTGCCATGTTTGACTATTATAATCTTTTCAATGGTACGGTGAAATCATTTGTCCTTTCCCGCACAACTCCGAGCATGTCTCCACTACCAATCAGTATGGTCAATTTATGTGGATCTTGTTTTGGGTGACAATTTGATAATAATGAGTTGAAAAGGGTCTGAATTTTGGTAAACATGCTCTGGGCACTCAGGGGTTAAACATCACATATGTAATAACGTATACCAGGGTTATATTACTCTGCGAGGGCGGATGGACAGACCAACGGAGCTCTTTTTAATTTGTCAGATATTTTGGGGTCATCTGTGAATCCATTGGGGAAAAAGTCCGCCACTGTAGCTGATTCATCAAGGATGCATGGCTCCTGCCTTGCCTTGCCTTGCCACTTTGCCACTTTGGCAGCGTTGGCGAGACTTGTGACGTTTTTGTTGTTTCTTGTCAAGTGGCCCCCAGTCTCCTTTCAAATGCAGTGTCATCAGTACTATTAAGTTAAGCTTCCCCCACTTGCCCTCCCTCCATGATAATTGAACGAACGAGGGAGTGGTCTTCACAATGGAGAGGATCGATGGGGACTTGTGTCCCATTCTGTCCTCGGCCGCCCACGGTGGATCCAAGTCATTGCTCTCCTTTTTGACTCAAAGGTTGGTGATCAGTTAATCACTTTGGAATTAAGTTATTTTCCAGCCAAAAAAATTTGGATGCACAATAATTGAGGAGTGGGTATCAATTGGGTATTTTTTTTGTTTGGGGGGGTGTCCTTTTTGAGGTGGGGGATAGTGATGGAATTCACTTCACTCACCCCCACTTAACCCCTAAAGAACCAGGGATGCAAAATACAGTGTTGCAGAAGCCACCTGGTGGCCTTATGGTCCTTTAGGGGTTAACTCTTAAATGTTCAAGGTCATTTTTCAGCTTCTAGGAATTTGCTCTAAATTGAACAAAAATCTATCATTTTGATAAGTTGTATCAATTTTTTTAAATTTGTAACTGCACAAATTCAAACTAGACATGTTAGAGACTATATAGGAAAAGAAAACACAAAATATCACTTATGGATTGAAAGATTATAATGTTTGATCACAAGGGTGTTAAAGCTGCAAAAGTGATTTGAAGTCTTTCAATCCTCTTTTCACATGTCAAATCTAAAAAGTTGGTCACCAAGAAAGAGATGAGGTTAAAGGGCCTAACATGTATAAAACCAATCAATTTATGGCTTCTCAAAATCTTCTCTACAATTTTTAAAAATGAATTTAGAATGTGATTTTTTCTCCAAGATCTAATGTATTTGAGGCTCATTTCCAAAAGCCCTTAACACTAGGGAAAGTCAAGATTGCAATGGACACCCTTGCACAAAATCTCGGATAGAAAAATTATAATCAATTATTTTCAAAATTGGATTTTTGTTGCTAAAACTAGAATTCAAAAAGAATTATTCAAAAATATAAACTTTTCAAAATAGCAACTTGGTTAGGTTTTATCTAACTTTAAAGTTTTGTCGACACCAAAATTTGGTACCACGGGCATGTAGGGGTTAAAGAGTCTAACCTTGATGTGGACACTAATTGTCCGATGGATGGCAAAGAATCCTTCTATGCTAGATAGAAGTGCATATGTTCAAACTTGGAATTTTGTGTGATAAGGGGAGGTCTTATATAATAACAAAATGATTGGAAATACTAAATTGTTAAGAATTTGGTTATAGAATTGAAAAATGCCAATCCCAATGGTTGAAATGTTCTAATAAACAATGTGCTTTCTATGATTCTATTTTATTTTCCAAAATATTGAAAGTTGAATTAAATAAATGACTTTATAGTAGAAATTCCATACTTCTTGCAAACTAAAACTCTTCATAACTTTTGTCTCATTAATCAAAATGGAATTATTCAAAACTTTCCATGTAAGGTAGCTAACCCATTTCCAACCACTTAAGCAATTATGCATATTTGGAGCAAAAATTTCTTGAATGCAAAATTTTTCTATGTGCAAAAATAGAGTTTAGAAGGATTGCATATTTTTCCAGAATTTTATTACACAAAATGTAATTACTATGAATTTTTTAGTGGAAGATTCTTTTTAACTTCTAATGGTAGTATAGAGCTTTCTATTTGCGACCATAGGCTAATTGCAAAATCGACCAAGGGTTGGTTGCAATATTGAGAGCCTTGCAATCAATCATAATGAGACACAGTTACTCTAGGAATTGCACCACAACTTCATCAAAAGAAAGCAACCTACATATTGGAAAGGAGTGAGTGCTTAGAAATGGATTGGCTACCTTATACATAATTGGAAAACTAATTTCAAATTTTCATTCTTAGAAAAATAATTTTCATCGAGTTGCCCATGCTAACTAAGCTCTTCAAAGAGAGTACACATCATACAACAACTTTTTAACCATGTAGTCCAAAGTTATGGAAATTGTGGGGAGTGCTAGTATGTGAGCATAGAATCTATGAGCCCATGAGTCTAGAAGTCTATATTATACACACTTTCTATGGTTATAGGTACCTATGTTGTGGACTCTTTTCATGTTACAATGTATTTGTATTATAAATACATACTAGTGTGTCCCAATCAAAATAAAAGTAAACGTAATTTTATCATTTTTTAACTTGAAAATAACTCCAAAATTCATAACTTTCACGTCGGAAAAGAATTCAAAAGCTTTGTTGCGGTGTGAGAAGTTGCGTTCTTGATACAAATAGAAAGCTTCATGCACAAAGGAGTGCAAGGGCTTGTTTTGTAGTGTTTGGATATGCAATGTGAAAGTTATTGTCTTTTCAAATAAAATAGAATTTCATTCAATTTTGTAATTCATAAAAATTTGAAATTCAACCATTTTCACATTGCATGTCCAACACCACAAAACAAAGTTTGTGCACCCCTTCCTTCCGAAGAGCTTTCTAGCACTACCAAGAGCACTACTAGGGGACTCACAATTTCTTAGATCTCAATGTATTAAACAAAACAAACAAATAAATTTAAAGTATAGATTTATAAACACCTTCAAATGGTTGTAGGTACATACCTACAACTAGGTTCAAGGCTCTTAGGCTCATGTCTCTATATTCACATGCTACCATTGTTGTAAAAATTGTTGTGCCTTAAAGCTTCTCCTTGACTATATGTTGTGTGAAAATTTCAAAGAAAAAAAATGAAAATTTTGTTCATAAATGGATGATTGGAAATGCTATTTTGCCCCCAAAAATGGTACTTTCATTTAGGAGTTAAGAACTATATCTTGTATCCCATAATATATTTATATATTGGACCATATCAATATTCTATGCAACACATCTATAGTCCATATACCATGCCCATATGTATTCCATATATATTTCATATATTGTATTTGTATCTCAAGGTTTTGTTGGTTTAGTAGGGGGGAAGGGAGGCAAATCAAGTATTTTCACTACTAGAGAAAGGTTTTTTTTAAGTATAGTCGTAATTGTATAGTATGATAAGTGTTGATCTTTTAGGAGATTATTAGTAAAAATTTACTAGAAATAAATGTCTTTTCAATAAAAATTTCATTGAAAATCTCATAAAAAGTCAACACTTATAAGACTATATTTAAAACACCCCTTTCTCTTGTTTCTTTCTTTCTTTCTTATTTGCGGTGGTAGTAATTAATTGATAAGATCCATGTATGTCTCTTTTCAAGGGATATTATATTGTATTGTGTATTAGTGAGGTATGATGTTTTAGTCACAAATAGCTAGACAAACTCTATGAAAGAAAGAAAAGAAAAATAACTCTAACCTTATTTGAGGTTGCTATAGCTTAACCCTAAAATGCTGAGCTCATGACCACACAATTAGAGCTTGAATTCTACCACTATGTATGCTCCCATTTAGTGACTACATATTAATAAAAAAAACTATTTTCAAAGATGAAATTGCATGTCTTCTTTACTATACAAAAAATTTAGATCTTTTTAAATGTAAAAATGATATATTTGAGAATTCTTGAAGAAAGAGTGAAGAAAAAGCATATCAAAAAGAAAACTATCTCAAAAAATCTAAAAATTTCACCATGCGTGTAGATTATAATTAAAAACATCATTAATAGTGTGAACTCATTTTTCTTTTCATTCTATAATTAGAATTTAGTAAACATTGAAAATACACTTAAAGTTCAAATTGCAGTAATATATTCAATTTCAGGAATTTTTCCAAAATTTAAATTGGAGTAGAAAATAGAGTAGATGACCATCATTTCATAAGTTGGGTTCAAACTCAAAAAATATAATTTTTATGGAGAAATTTTAGATATAAAGCAAGGAGCAATAACTTTCTAAAATACACTAATTAAAAGTAGCATATTTTGTGATTCATTTTTTTCTAACTTATCATTTACATGAAAACAAACATTGGCAATACTACAAACTCAATTTTGTATTCTTCATAACCCACCTTCTAAGGCCAACTAGAAAAATGTGGATGAAAAAAATGCTTCCAATCTCCATTCAAGATTGCCGCATTGTCATCCTAAGGCCACAAAAATGTCTCCTACAGCGTTAAAGGGTTAAGAGTTTGTTCATTTCATGTCCCATATAAAGCAACTAATAACCAGATGTAAACAAACTATGACTAACATTAGGTGATGCTCAAACTAATATTTTGAATATTATGTTTATGAATTATGAAAAGTCAAGTTTGATTGATAGATTTTCAAAACTTATGCTTATCCTAATTTTAATGTCCTTGAATTGATTATGATACAATGTGTATATATGTCTCATTTGACTTCATTAGGGCATGATGTTGGGAACATTCTTGGATATTCGTGATCTTATCTTGGTATTTGTATGGTAATCATGGTATATTGGGGGTTGTCACACCTTCACCCCATTCTCAATCTTTAGAGAACAAGGACGTTTCACTCTCTCCTTGAATTGAGGAGGGCCCATTCTCTAAAAATTGAGAAGTTTTTTCTTTTACTCTGGAGGTGAAGAATGGGCATGAAAAAGTTTTTGGGTGCAAAGTTTCATTCTGGGAGAAGGTGTGACAACACATATTAGAGCAAGCATTGGTAGAATTTGAGAGCTTTAGTTTCAAATTGTTGTAAAGCAATTCTACTGTAGTAACTTATAGGTGAGTGGAAAAGGCCTAATTCTAGATGGTTGGGGTGAACTCGCCCCCTCACTCAGCCCCACCAAGTCATTCCAGGGGTGCAAGTAAAACAAAAAGCCCCCTATATAGTGCTTGATTAATTTACCTTGTACACCTCTCCAAGCCAATTTGGGATCTCTGATAGCAAATATGAATTCAAAATTTGCAAATCATATCATGCAAAATAAGAAAATTCAGCGTTTTTGGAGGGGCCGAGCGAGGGGGTCAGTTCACCCTGGCCTTCTAGATCATCATGCAATGTCCATGAGTCCAGTGATAAAGTTCCTCATGGTTTCGGTGCATCCATCTAAGTTACAGAAGGAATGTTGCCACATGCGAAATGCACAAAACTCAATGACTTTGAGTAGATTGATGTTATAGGAGGCGACCCTTTCCTATCACACACCCCATTTCCGCCATGTAGCCTATTTTTCTTTCCAATCAGGTAGTCAAGAGTGGTGATTAATTATGGCACTGTTTTTAGTGTAGTTGTGGCACATTACGATTGGCTACAGTACTGTCAATATTGCAACTAGCCCTTGGTCGATTTTGCAATCATCCCTTGGTTGGAAATAGGAAAATCTATATGACTAATATGGGTCCAACAAAATCTTGAGCTAAAAAAATCGTAGTAGTTATATTTTGAGAAATAAAATTATAAAAACATATGGAATCCTACCCAACTCTATTTTTGTACACAAGAAAATTTCTCCACTCAAGAATCCCATGCTCCATATATGTGTAATTGCTTAACCCCTAAAATCCCAAACATGTTTTTTTGGCATTTTTGGCAGCTCACTACGAGCGGAATTTTCCATTTTTTTTCTTAGAAATTTTGATACAATATGTGGACGAGGAGTAGCTTTAAGGCTCAACAATTTTCATAACTTTTGGCTACATGGTTAAAAAGTTATTGTATGATATGTAGTTTCTTTCCCAACTCAGGCAGCTCAGGCAGATTAAAAAAAAAAATTTGAAATTTGAAATTGATTTTCTAGATTTCTACATATGTGGAAAGCTTTGAATCATTCCATTTTGATCAATGAGGTGAAAGCTTTGAGGAGTTTTAGTTTGCGGGCAATTTCAGATTCTCTACTCTAAAATAAACTTTGAAGTACTTGATTTTACTCAATTTTCAATATTTTTTGAAAAAAATAAAATCATAGGATGTAGATTGTTTAAAACAACATTTCAACCATTGGGATTGTCATTTTTCAAATTCATAACAAAATTCTTAACAATTTAGTAATTTGAATTATTCTCTACTTCTTTCTACTTACTATTTTTTTCCTATATGTTGTACTATTCCAAATGATTTGAAATTTTTCAAGCATGTAGCTAATTAGCCTTGAAGAATGAATTAGAAGAGACACATCCATTTTGGACATTTTTTTAGAAAAATATGACCTTGTGAAGAGCAGCTCCTCGATTTTTGTCAATTCAACGCTAATATCTTGCAATCTACAAGGTGGAAATTTATGAAATTTTTTCCACATGCTCTCAAACTAGCTTACTACTAGATCCTACAGTTACATGTGTCCGAAAAGGGTGTTTTTTTTTAAATTTGATTCTTGTACTAGAAATGGTAGTTTTGGAGCATTTTTGGTGAAAATATAGTCGAAAACCTTTAGGGGTTAAGTGGTTGGAAATGGATCGTATGTCCTAGGGGAGAATTGTTGATTAGTCATCATTGCTAACCTAGCTGGTGCTTTTGGGAAAATAACTAGTTGGAGAGTGCAAATGGAAGATAAAAAAAATGGACAAAAAATTGGTAGGATAGACAACCAATCGGTGTTGCAAAAATCAAAGGTAGATATGTAGTTGTCGCTTCCATGAAATTGTCAAATTTAGTCGCTTGCCATTTCAAATCCAAAGCTATTACCTAGGTTGTTGGAGGTGGATATGTTCTTGGACTAGGCAAGTATCGCTTGAGGTTGGTCATGGCATCCGATTCTTGCTCCATTGTCCATGTTTGCTTGGTGTAATTAAATTTGGAATTTAGTTTCAAAACTAACATGAAAGAAAAGAATTGTAGCTTTTGCAAATTTGAAGTTGAAGAAAAGTGACTAGTGAGAATTTGATACTAGAGGAAATGAACTGGGAGATTTTGATAAAGAGAGAATGCAACTAGTGTCTTTAGAACCCTTGGCTCCTTCTACAAAGGGGAGGCAAATTAATGAGGTAGCTCCAAAAACTTCTTAAATGCTGCTTGGAGTAAAGCTTATAGGAGGGTGATACACTTGGATACATTCCAAAGAGCAGAATTTAGTGTAGTATTGTACTTCATTGATTCCTCACACATTTTGGTAAAATAATACATGTCATTTCACAATGCCACAATCCTCAAAATGAATCCAATATATTTGGGAAATTCAATTCTTAACTCCTAAAGGACTATGGGACTCACTTTCAGGTTTTTACTTTGTAATCTAGAATTTTTGCATAAAATATTTGGAATATATGCTAATCATCATAATCTACATGTAAGGCTTTGTTACACATCACTCCAATAATAAATATTGCAAAAGTTGTAAGGTTGTCTTCGGTCTCAATATCAAAGTGGATAGCTAAGGATATACTCTAAAAAAATTTAATAGTTTTATTTGATAGTTTGATACCTACACAAAAACATTTGAACCTTTTCAATAAGACGAAAGTTTAGGAGGAGTTTTATTTTACGGGCCACAAAAACATTTGAAAATTTACAAATAAAAATAAGAAGAAATTAGATAGATGGATGGATAGATAGATACTAATAAGACAATTTCAACATTGGGATTTACAATCCCCAATTTCATGTTAAAATTATTTGAAAAATTTAGTTTTTTCTTTCATCAAGTACCACCTTCTACATTACAATTCTCTTAAAGATAAATCTAAAAGAGTTTTTGGTGAAAAAATTTCCATGTTTTTACAACCCATTTTGCAATGTATTGAATAAAATGCACAAGTTATACGACAAACATGTTTCTTTCTTAAAATGTTAAAAGACACAACTTTGATACATGGTAATTAGGGCAATGAATATAAATCTTTCTATGATTACTTCCCGTGCTTTTTCTCAAGGATTTTAAAAACAACAACTACAAATCCACAATGACAACAATTGAATGTTAACATGTATAATCATTTTGATGAAAACAATACTGGTTTTTTCAAATCAATAATTAACCCCTAAAGTCCCAAACATGGTTTTTTGGCATTATAGATATTTTGGGCAGCTCACTACAAGTGGAATTTTCCATTTTTTTCTTTGAAATTTTGATACAACATGTGGTTGAGGAGTAGCTTTAAGGCCCAACAATTTTCATAAGTTTTGGCTACATGGTTAAAAAGTTATTGTATAATGTGTAGTTTCTTTCCCAACTCGGGCAGCTTGGGTAGATAAAAAAATCACTTTTTTCAAAATTAAAAATTTGAAATTGATTTTCTAGATTTCTATATATGTGGAAAGATTTGAATCATTTCATTTTGATCAATGATGTGAAAGTTATGAGGAGTTTTAGTTTGCGGGTAATTATGGATTCTCTACTCTAAAATAAACTTTGAAGTCCTTCATTTTACTCAATTTTCCATATTTTTTGAAAAAAATAAAATCCTAGGATGTAGATTGTTTATTACAACATTACAACCATTGGGATTGTAAATTTTCAAATCCATAACAAAATTCTTAACAATTTAGTATTTTCAATCATTATCTACTTCTTTCTACTTACTATTTTTTTCCTAGATGTTGTACAATTCCAAATGATCTGAAAATTTTCAAGCATGTAGCTAATTTGCTTGGAAGAATGAATTAAAAGAGACACATCCATTTTGGACATTTTTTCATACAAATAGGACCTTATGAAGAGCAGCTGCCTGATTTTTCCCAAGGACAAAAAAAGGATTTTTGTCAATTCAAATGCTAATATCTTGCAATCTACGCAGTGGAAATTTATGAAATTTTTTCCACATGTTCTCAAACCAGATTACTACAAGATCATATGGTTACATGTGTCCAAAAATGTTTTTTTTCTAAAATTTGGTTCTTGTACAAGAAATGGCAGTTTGGGAGCGTTTGTGGTGAAAACATAGTCAAAAACCTTTAGGGGTTAAGGACTCTATTTCTAAACATGCACCTCTTAAACTAATGTAGACTATCATATTTCTAAATTTTAACTATAATAACATTAACAATTTGGAAGCTTTTGGCCTTTTTTCACCTACATTGGTATGTCCTTTACATTGGTTTATCCTATTATTTAGTGCATGTGACACTAATTTATCAAAACATCATTATTTTAATTTAGTACATACATGATGGTTGAAATATTATTGTATTGTACTCTTTTCTCCTAAATGAATATGTTAGAGTGACACTATTTTAGATGCATGCATCAACATGATGTATAACAATATACTTGGGTCAAAAGCTTGGGTGTAGCCACTATCAGTGATTCAAGATGAGAAGGTAGGATGTAACTAGGCTCTAAAAACACTCCCTAGTATGTAGGTACATAATTTTTTCTTCAATGTACCAATTGGTTCACTAATTTTTGGCCTATACTGACAGGATAAATCAATGGAGTTGGGTCAATAGTTGGGTCAAAGCTTAGGTGTAGCGTCTACCAATAACTTAAGATGACAAGGTCCCAATTGGTTTACTAATTTTTGGCCTATACTAACAAGATAAATCATTGTAGTTGCATCAAAAGCTAAGTCAAAAGCTTAGGTGTAGCCATTGTCAATGACTCAAAATGACAATGTACTAACTAATTTACTAATTTTTGGCCTATTTCGATAGGATAAATTAATGGAGTTGGGTCAATAGCTAAATCAAAAGCTTAGGTTGAGCCATTGTCAATGATTCAAGATGACAAGGCAAGATGCAACTAGACTCTAAAAGCACTCCCTATTATATAGGTAGATAAAGTTTTCTTCAATGTACCATTTTGTTCACTAATTTTGAGTTTATGAAAAATGTATAGAATTCCATATTTAACTACAATTTGAACTTTGGAATTGTAATAGTGGCTTGTTGATTTTCTAATTTTGCAATGACAAGTTAATTTTGGTATACATTAAGATGTTCTAAGCTACAATATATGGTGAAAATTTAAAATTTAAAATTTTTGAAGTGTATCTTGGATTTCATATAAAAATTTTCACATTTCCAAAAATATATATATTCAAGGTAATTTTATTTTGTAATTGTAATTAATTAGGTTTTGGTCAACTTCAACAGTTCAACTTAGGCTTGTTTCTAGGCTCAATGTGAATATTCTACATGAAAGTACGTATTTAAAAAACAATTCATCTTCACATGTGAGTCAAATGAATGCATTTTCTATAAGGTATTGAGTGTTGTTGTCTCATAGATCAATTCCTTGTGATTATTGAAGAATTGGTGAGCAAGTGCCACTTGATAGATTTTATATTTTATGAGCCCATACATGTTCAAATTTTTGGCATAATGTTGTAATTATTATCTTTTTCTTCAAAAATAATATTTCATCCCACTTAATATTGCTCATATACAAGAAAATCCATTTTTTGGATTGTGGAAAAGAGAATTCTAAAATTTTGGTGAATTTATTAATGAATTGTTTTTTAGGTTTTTACTAGCAAAGGGATTACAGTGACAATGATGCAAGGTGTATAATTTGTTTCACAAAATGCTTCAATCTAATTTTCAATGTGCTTGTTCCAATCCAAGCATGCACATCAAGGGTTGCTATTATGTAAGCATAGGAGTGTGAGCCCATGAGCCTATAATACTATACGCATATGTTATAGGTGAATATACTAAAGAAATCATCTATGATTATACTGTATATATGTTACAAATACTCATATTATAGGTGTTTATGATACATACACCTTCTAAGGTAGACCGGCCCATTTCCGCCAGCTTCCTATAACCGCCATCCTAGTTTTGGCCCCATCACCACCATAAAACTCACCCAAGTTCATTCACTGCACTGACAATTTCAATGCATTAATTTCAACTTGGGTAACGTGTCAGCCTTTGATTGGTGGAAACTCCGGTGTTAATAGGTGAATGTAATGGCGGTTATAGGTTTAGGATAGGACATTTATGACTCTAGTCTAGTGACAGATTTGTAATTTAGGGCAGACTACTTTAAAAATTCATAGAAATTACAATTTTTATCAGAAAATTATAATTCCAATTGGGTTTGATTTATGAAACATGCGCACACCTTTGAAAAATATTTCCCCCTCCTAGAGTTGGACCTAATATACTCAGATTGCGAATTAGGGTGGTAATAGGTTGGTCTACCTTGTAGTGTGTCGTATCTATATTATAGGTATCTATATTGTAGGCTTGATGCTCACAAGCTCGCATTCTTGGGCTCACATACTAGCATTGTGGTATTTAGCGAAAAAAATTATAAAAATCTACTTTGAAAATGTTGATGCTAAGTCGCAATTGCAAGGACCATGTTAACTATTTCCCATTATTTGTTGCAACTATCTAGTTTTTCAAACATGATTCTAAGAGTAATGATCCAATGTAAGCTAAAATTCATATTCAAGGTGGATATGACCATTGTAAACTTCATTTGATTTTTAAATATTTCTAAAATGAAATTGATAGCAAATATGGATTTTAAATTTAAAAACATGTCGCACTTGTAGTTTATGAAATGAGAGTACTAGTGTGCATCCATTCCAAAGAGTTCAAAATTCAAATTTTGACCAAAGGTTATGCTCATTGATTTGCATCCATGGTAAAAATTAAATTCTAGAAATTAATTAAATCTAAGTTGTATTGGGGTCCACAAATTAAGTTGTCTCCAACATGTACTTTTTAGACATGGAAAAAACAAATTCGGTAATTCCTTTGTTACATGAAATCTTCATAAAATTGTCACAAATGTGAAATGTCCAAATTTTATTTCCCATTTAAATATTATTATTTTTCTATTACAATTAAATTATCAAAATGCCAATTTTTGAGATTTTGCACTTTTATAGTTCTCTCAATACATAATAAATCATTCTATGTTTGATCTTTAGAGGGCACAATCTTAATCTCTAAAGTCCCTAGACTATGTTATCACCAAAAACTCTCAAAAACTGCCATTTCGAATATAAGTACCAAATTTTTGAAAAATACAATTCTTGGACTCACATAACCATAGGATTTTATAGTAATCAAGATTGAGAAGATGTGTAAATGTTTTTAGAAATTTTGCCTATGTAGATTGCAAGATATTTGCATTTGAAGTGAGAAAAATCTTTTTTCTTAGCCTTGCAAAAAAACAGGTAGTTGCACTTGACAAGATCACATTTGTATAAAAAAATGTCCAAAATGGTGGTGCTTCTTCAGATTCATTCTTCAAGGCAAGTTGGCTACATTCTTGAAAACTTTCGCACCATTTGAAATTGTGCAACATATAGGAAAAAAATAGTTAAAAGAAAGACGTAGACAAAGATTCAGAATACTAAATTGTTAACAATTTATTAATGGAATTGAAAAATGACAATCCCAATGGTTGTAATGTTATAATAAACAATATATACTTAAGATTTTTATGTTTTTCCAAAAATACTGAAAATTGAGTTAAATAAAGGACTCCAAAGTTTCTTTTAGAGTAGACAATCCATAATTGCCCACAAACTAAATCTCATAACTTTTGACTCATTAATCAAAATGGAATGATTCAAAGCTTTATATATAGAGAGAGAGAGCAAATCAATTTCAAATTTTTATTTTTGAAAAAAGTGATTTTTTCAGATTTGTTGGGATTGCCTAAGTTGAGAAACTAACTACATATTAGGCCATAACATTTTATTCATATTTCCAAATATCTCGAAATTTAGTGCACTTGAAAGATATTCCTTGTCCACATCTTCTATTAAATTTTGAGCCAAAAACATGGAAAGCTCTAGTTGCACATACTTGCCCAAAATTTCTATATTGCCAAAAAACACACCTTAGTTCTTTAGGGGTTAAAGATCTAAACATTAGGCTCATTGTGTGTGTGTGTTCGAAACCAAAACATAACAAAAATCAAATGTTTTTTGGAAATCACATTGCAAATATAGAGCAATAAAAAGGTTGAAGTAAAGCTTTCATACATGATCTACATGATTCAAGATAAAGACCCTATGATTGCAATTCCATTCTTAATTTCTCTCCATCAAAGAGATGCAAACACAAACCTATAACAATAGTTTTCAACATTTTGTGGACTTAATATTCAAAGGAATTTTAGGGGTAAATGAAAGACTATATAGCACAAAATGAATGGTTGACAACTTTTGTGAGGTCCAATTGGATTTGACAAATTTCATCTCATAGTTCATGTTCACTTGAATTTTCCAACTTAAAAATCTTGTTAGTGCTTAATATTGCCCTTGGCTTCTTTATCAATACAATTGCCTAAAGTTTTTGTCCCTCCATCTTTGCTTACAAGAATAAAAATAAAAATTAATGTTGTATTATTGACATTAGATGTAGATGCAATTCATTTGGAATATGCAATCCATGCTAACCTTTTGTTGAATACTTGAAGAACTTTGTTGTTACCTCTTGTTAGTCATCTCCTTTGCTAATTCCTTGTTTATAGTTAACTTTGAATGAAAGTATTTGATCTTGTTCAATCTCATTGAAGGTGTTTTTTCTTTTCTTTTTTCTTCAATCTTTTTCTCATTACTAGGAAGTAACACGAAACACATATATTGTCTCCCATTAAACATTGTGTGCCAAAGTATTTATGCAAAGCAACTTTGAGAGTAATGATGCAAGGATTTATTTAAGTTAGGATGCATTCACACATTAACACTTAGTAAGTCTTTGATTATGAAATAATGATACTTGTAAAATATTTTGTACATGGAATATGTTCTAATTGTTATGGTGAAGATTCAAAAGAAAGAAGCACTTGTTAGACTTGAATGGCTCCTAGTAGTTTATGTTTATCTTATTAGTATCCTTTCTAAAGAAATTTGAAGTCAAAATTTAGATGTGATGTTCTTGTAATAGACCATCAACTATTTAAAAAAGAAAATAAAGAAAATATGATTCTATCTTGTGTAGATCCATAGATTAAGCTTTCTTTGCATGCATTTTGAAACATGAAAAAAAATGTGCATGATTCTTTTGGTGCCTAGCAACTTCATAGAATTGTAAAAGATGGACCAATCCAGTTATATATTTTACTTACTTTTTTATTTTTTACAAATTAAAATCAAATGTCAAGATCTCTGTATTCTTGAGATTTTGCACTTTTTAAGTTATCTTATCTAAGATGTTATTCTACATTTGATCTTTTTAGGGCTTCATCTACCTAATGGGCTATATTTTTGTTTAGAAAGAAAGTTTTTCTAGTTTTAAAGTACACATGAGAAACTGAGTACTAAAGCAAGCGAAAACAAGTTGTACAAGTGTTTCTTGCAATCATCTATCTTCACTCTAAGACTTCAAACTCTCTAAATTTCTTGTTGCTTATATTCTTTGAAATTGGGAGTTACTTCGAAATGAAGGATGGATGACTTGGAAGGGAGTGATATTTTGTATAGAACTCCAAGAGCCTATGTTCATATGGTACCTTGTGGGCCTTGAATCCTACCAATATTTAAGTGCATTCATATCAAAGTTGTTGCTCTCATCATTGCACTTGATTGTAAGATGATTGACATTGGATTATGTAATGCATCTTTCATATCCTATTATTGCTTTTTTTTGTTTTTTGTGATGGATTATGCTCTTGATTGTAATAGTTACATTTGTGTAAAGGTGTACTTAACCCCTTCAAATTTCAAAAAATGGATGAAATCAAACACATCCCAAATACTATACAAAAGATATTTTTTAACCAACAGTGCTAATATGTGAGCCCAAGAATGCGAGTTTGTGAGCATTGAGCTTACATTATAGGTATCTATAATATAGTAACAACACACTATAGAAGGTGTATGTATCATAAACACCTATAATATGGATATTTGTAACATATATACCCTATAATCATAGATAGTTTCTATAGTACATACACCTATAACATAGGTGTGTAGTATTATAAATTCATGGGCTTACACTCCTATGCTCACATAATAGCAACCCTCTTTATTCATCCATCAATTTTTAGAGATTCATGTATTAATTCTTCAAAATTTCTATTGTATAGATTTTGAAGATTTTACTTTGAAATTATTTTATAATTCAAATGTTTCTTCTAGTTCTAGCCTCAAAAAATAACTTTTAAATTCAAAAGATGACCCTTCAAAAATAGACTTGAATAGAAACATAAAATATTTGAACTATAATTAAATTATAATAATTTGAATTCAAAATAATTTTCTTAATAACTATCGCAAATATTCAATCTACAAACAATTTTAGAAGAAATTTCTAATTTGGGGCTTTGAATTTAATTGAAAATATTGGTTAACTAAATGTAGTTGTTGATATAATGGTATGGATAATTATGATCTATAGATCATATTTAACAACTTTTGATTGAGAGTTGCCATCAACAAAAATATTCTTCTAAGTTGTATTTTATAATACATTTTCACAATTTTGGAAATTTGGACTCCTCCCTAATATTAACCAAATTGTTACTTGATTTTATAGAAATTGAATTAATTTAATATTTTTGAATGTTATATTACTTTCTTTTTTTTATTTCTTGTTTGTACTTAGGAACCAAAGTATAATAAATAAAGGTTTGCCAACTAATGGAATATACTTTTGGTAATTTCTCTAGCAAAGTGTTTTTAAAAACTCAAGAAATTATGAAATACTAGGAATCTAAGAGCTTGGTAGTTTTAAAGCAATGTTAGCAATACTTGCTACATTGCTATTCTCTTTCCCCCACATGCTCGTATCTACCAACTTGACTATTACATTGGAGAGTTTACCTTTAAATAGCTAATTGAAAATCTAGTAGAAAGACTGACGGCTCTAACGAATCTAAACAAAGTGGTGACACATTGAATGAATTTTTTTTGAGTAGGAGCCTAGAAGAGATGTGATGGTAGATCTAGTGTGTGAAAGAGATAGGAACAAGTCCAACCAAGGCTGAAAGAAAAGTTACAAAGATCATTTGGTGACAGCCCTGCCACTTGAAGTCCACAACGTAGGGAACAAGAAGTTTGTTATCGTTTTATAAGTCTCAATTCTCTGTGAAGGGAAAAGACACACACGTCAAATAATTTAGTTAAGAAAGTACTTGATGTACAACTAAAAAGTCAAATAGGGACTGGACTGTCATTTTTTTGCTCTCATCGGACTTCACTATTTTGAAGTCAATGAATAGCTACTTTGAGACTCTCCACCGACGAAGATATCTAATCTCTGAAGTCACATCAATTAGGAAAGAACACCTTTGTCACTATCCTGTCCTCATTGATTAGGAAAGAACTCCTTTGCCACCATCATGTCCTATAACATTCACTTGATCTTTCAATATATGAAACTAAATACTACCATTGACACTAATTTCATATGAACTTCATATGTGAGCTTTTGATTTCAAAAGGAAAAAATGGAAACCTAAAAGTTCTCTAAATTTTTCAGAATCTCGAATTTGATAAAGTTAAAAATTTAACAAAGTTACTAAAATATCAAGGACATACAAAAGCTATACAAAAACTGTATAAACTCATAAACCATTAAGGTAGGAGGTCCATAAAGCGCCCATCTAAGAGCTGAAACTGAATTTTGGGAAGGTGAAACTTATTGTAATATTTTTCAGTAAATTTTTCTTGAAAGATAAGAGGAATTGACATTTAACCCAAGTCGTTTCATATTTTTTGGAGCTTTGTAGAATTAGTTATGAGTTTTTGAAGTCGAAATGACACAGGGCTCTAAAACCGCACACCTCCTCAAATGTACACTGTTGGTACATCCCTGTAAAGATCAAAAAACTCCATGTACACACAGTGTTCATTTGAGGAGGTGGGCGGTTTTAAAGCCTGTGCGGATTTCGAGCCTCCTACCTTAATGCATTAACTTTGCGTCCAGAGTGGCATGAAATTGAGTAGTAGGAGAATTTTTTGAGTCACAAGTGCCGTGTAATGTTCCCATGGTCCTAGCAACAAAGTGTATTGTTTTGTAAAAGGATTGAGGTGCTGCCGCATTTCTTGGCTCACTAGAAGAGTTGTTTGCTAATTTGAATTGCGAGTCCGTTCTCTACTGAAATTCGAGTCACCCTCCTTTCGACTTGTCGAGCAAGAAAATCCGCAACTTGCTGGTTCTCTCCATTAATTTCATTCAGTAATGTTCCACAGAAGCGCTGGTTCTGAGTTCTGGGCAAAAATTTCGAAAAGGAACTCAGTTTGCAGCTGCAGAAAAAATTGATTCGTTCTCCGAGAATATGTCCAGGAAAGTGTAGTCCTGCGTTCCGTTGTTGCAGTAATAGCTTGAGATAGAAACACAATGACCTTGCGGTGCAGATGAACACGCGTTTATTCGTAAACTTGTGGCCGCAGTGGTGTTCTTGTGCAATTTGCTGTGGAAACGTTTGTGCGAAGGGAATTTTAATGTGCTGCTGACGAAAACTTCATTCATTTCTGAGAGAATGCATCCAAGAAACTGTAGTACTCCATCGCCTTGTTCTACAGAACAAAACGTTCAAGATAGATATTTGATGGCCTGCAAGATCAGCCGATTATTGAAAATTCTGCCTCATAGATCTTGTGCAATTTATTCTGGAAAATATTTGTGCGAAGAGACTCATTGTGCGCTTTAGGAAATTGTGAGAGGATGCAACCAAGAAAGTATAGCATTGACTCTTCTGGATCTTAAAAAAGTCTTGGATTTAAAAATTTGCCTTTCGGCACAGAATAACACCGTATTATTGATAAATTTGCGATTGCACAGAAGTTGTGCAATAAGCAGGCGGTGTGATTACCGAACACATCCACTCTAATACGCGTGGCGTCCGTCAGTTCCAGGTAAATAATCTCTAACTGTAGAGACAGGAATCTTCCTCATTTTTCTCCCTAGAATACTATCCCTTAGGGTTTCAACTCAGCTCCGGTCAAAATTTCTATGCTATCAATCGGCAATCTCATCTCGATATATCGCTCCAATCTAGAGCCGATGCAGCTAATTAGACTCTACAAAACTTCTGTAATTTCTCTACAATGTCTACAATTTCCTCGCAGTCTCTGCAATTTCTCAACAGTCAATCTCCACTCGTGTTGCAATCGTTGGATTGACGTTGATGTAATGCGTTTCGGTGGAGTCTCTGTACGCAGGGCACAGGCTCCGGGAGTACTCATCGCTGCTTGATCGATTGTTGTAATGCCCGGGGAGCGATCTCTGTTCGCTCACGACGTACGACCTGCTGTTGTCTTCTTGGACATAACGGTGCGATTTCTGGTGCGACGAAACCTCGTATCGGCGCGTGCTGTACGAGCTCGACCAAAACGTGGCGCCGCTCTTCACTCGCCTCACTTGCTTCAGTGCTTGCGCACGATCCAAGCAGCCCGTAATAGTCACCCGCTGGTTACGACCATCGCAATGAACGTCCCGAACGCTTCTCATTGCGTAAAGCACGTCTCGCACCTCGTCTTCACATCGGGCGCAGCACATCGGCACCATCAAGTCGAACGTGTTCAATTCCACGGGAGGCGGCATTTGGAAAGCTTGAGAGTATGGGCCTGAGGTGTGCCGTCCGTATTGAACGAAGTAGGCAGGCTCACTCCCACCGTAGAAAACCTCCTGCATGGACATTGTCATTGCAAACTCGAATGCTGAATTAGAAACACTTGTAAATCCTGCCTTTCACATATGGTTGCCCAGTGAATCACTAATTAGAATGCGCTTGGCAATGCTGGCGAGGTTGATCGTGAAACGACCACCGTTGTGGAGAAACAGGGGAGCTATGGAAAACACTCTCTACAATAGAATTAGAGCCTTGTTTAACCAAGACCTTGAGCAGTAGTAGTTGCAGTAGGCTTGCCGAGTGCTCAATAAGCTGTTGAACTTCTTAGGAGAAGCTGGAATGATTATATACCAGTCGAGGCAGCACAGGCAGCAGGAAGCGACAAGCGCGTCAGAGCATGAAGAAAGATGGAGGGAGGAGATTCAATGTGCGGCACAGGCCGTGCTTCCAGGCAGGACCGTCACGGCAGTTGTGTTCCTTTACCTCTCCCCGAGGTATGGTGCCCACTGGAATGCGAGTAATTCCAACTGCATGATCATGGCTGCGAGTGAGTGATCACGCACCGCTATTTCTCACTGTACAGTACTTGCTCGTAACCAACCTGCAATTTCCACCTCTAAATTCCAGATGTTAACGCTGACGTAGATTTTATCACAGAGCATGTGATTTCACTGACCACACATCTCGGAAGGCGAGCGGGACTGATTCAGCATGGAACCGAAAAGGCAAGGAGTCCAGCTTCGACTAGCCATAATTTTCTCTCGTCCAATGCGTAAATCCTAAAATTCAACTTGAAGGTGAAAGTTTATGAAGTCTAGTTTCTTGTTCACTTTAAAAATCTAAAAAGTATAAAATCTTGTTTACGCATAAAAAACATATGACCTCATTTAGTAAAACGTAAAATTGTTCTTTATACAAAATATCTCAGCCCAAGTTGCACTTGAAAACGATATTCTACAATGTCCAAATTCGACGGGACCTTCAGATGTTGAGCTCTTGGATTTCGTGAGACTCTTGTACAGTACGTCTCGTTCTTTTCCGATTGCACAGTGCTCATAACTTTTTGAAATTCCATTTATAGAAGCAGAAAAGCGCCTGAAACTCGAGAGATTTGTCTGAAGTATTGTTACACTTGTCATTCCGTGCCATTCATAATATCAGGAGGGATCCCAAAGAACTCTCTGCTGACCAGGAAAGGAGGCAAAAGGATGTACAGAAAAGCTGGACGAGGGACGTAGGACAAACAACATGTTTTTCCAGCTTCACTGAAAAGAAAAGTCTTACAAGTGGCAGTCCCAATCATGCGCAGAATCAGTGGAGGTACCAAAGAGAAGATCGATGTGTTTTGCGCTTAGCCTCAATCAATGTGACAGTGCCACAGTGTGAGAGACGACTATCTGACACTAGTATGCAAGTTGAGTGAATGCATGCATTTTGAGTTTGGCCATGTGGAGGATTGTCTGCGAACGTTTCACCTGGCTTGTCCCCGTCTTCATCAATGCAGCTTAGGCGACATGGTACACTTTCGGAACTAGTGCAGAGGTACTGCTACTGTGACGATGCTATCGTGTAATGCGGATGGACTGACTCAGCTTCGTGAATCCAAGACCTTGGGCACCAAGTTCGAAATTATATTTTCCAACGCAAGTTTCACATATTCTCGGTACAGTACCCTTGCACAAGTTACGAGCTGGAATGGAGCTTACCCAATTTCAGTGCAAGGGTATCACTCAAATGATAAAGCTGTGTTGTGCAGGCGAGACTGACTCAGCCTTGATCATGAATTCAAGACATTCGACACCAAGTTCGAAATTACATTTTCCAATGTAAATATTCACTGATAACTCGGTACAGTACCTTTGCACAAGTCTTGACCATTATTGATTTGAGCTTAAGTTACCCAATTTCAGCTTGTCCTCCAACAATAAGATTTAAATAAATGCGTGAGTACAGGTTTTGTGATGGGGTTGAGATTCGAATCGAACTGAAAGAACGTTGTGAGAATGCTGAGGGGTCACTCATGAACTACGGCGCTTTCATCAGAATTTGAACAAATCCAGATTGTAGATGTCAAAAAGATCCCTGGCGAGGACACTACTATTCTTGGACGAATCTTGGAAGCAGCTATGGTATTTCCTAGGCCTTGAGCGCGAACCTGTACCAGAGAAGTCGAAGAGGGCAACCCGTCGGTCAAAGATTTCGGGCATTCCAAATTTCATTTTGTACCACTTTTTGGCATTTCCCATGATTCACAACATTTCAGAGAATCCTTGTTGAGCATCCTTTGAATTGGCATGAAAAGGAACCCCTGAAAATTCAGCCCCTTTAAGAGTTTGAGCGAAAGAGAGCGCTTCAAACCAAGGTGCCACATTCTTCTTTTGCATGACTTTGGTTTCATTGAATTTCCTCAAATAAGGCATGACTTTGCTCTAAATAATTTTCTATGGGCACAGGTGTGATGCCACTACTATTCAAGAAATGCTATATGTTATGACATTTTTAGCCCTTCTTGCACCTTTTGCTTAAACCTTTTAATTAGGAAATTAAGATTAACAAAAGAAAATGTGTCATGCTTGCATGGGCTAAAATGAACATAATTTTGTGTTTGTTGCCTATAGTTAATTGCACACAGAGGCTCCAAAGCCTCCTCCAAAACAACTGTTGATTGACATTACTACTACCATGGCCAAAAATTTGGCATTGTGGCTACTTGAAGTAGAGAAGTAGATGGGATGGGAGATGGAGTAAATAAGGAAGCAGAGAAGTAGATGAGATGGGAGATGGAGTAAATAAGGAAGCTTGACAATGGACAACACTAGCATGCTTTGATTGAAATATGGAGAGGAAACTTGCAATATATCAATTTAGTAAGCAAATAGGGAATAGTAGGAACTAGTTGAACCACCACCAAACATACTCATTATTTGTAAGGGGTTACATTAGAAGAAGAATGAGGCTTGAGGAGGGTTGCCAATTTCAAAAACAATGGGGAATATTGGCTGAAACCAACAAAAAAAAATTTGAAATAAAAAAGAAAAAATCAACAATGAAACTAGAAAGCTTGAAATGTGTGGAAAAATTTAATTAAATACTTGAATTTTTCAAAAATGGAAAAAAAAACTCAATGTTAAAATGAATTCAAAATTACAAAAATCTGAAAAGATATGAAATGTGACACAGGCAGGAAGTTGGGAACCTACTGCGTTGGATAATATTATCTAATTAAATTTAATATATTTTTAAAATTTTATTATTTTATAATTTATAAAATATTTTCTTATTTTTCATTAAATAATATTTTGTATTGTCAGCATTCACAACTTAGAGAACAACCTTGAACTAGCCCTCTTGTGGCCTCCTTTTTCTTCTAATGTATTTGTTTATTATTTTCTTCTTTTCTTTCAATCTTCTTTGTAGTAGGAATGAGGAAATTTTAAAGATGCAAACAAAGCCTCCTCGAGCATTCAAGCAAGAAAAACAAGGAACAAGGTAATCCAAACAATTACTACTCTCATCTCAATTCCACCCTTCAATCTACCCATCGTGTATACTTCAAAATTAAAATGCACACCATAAAGACAAAATTGCAAATTGGATGGTAATTGACTTCACCTTAAAAGGAACTAAACAACCCCCAATAGATTCTTTATTCACATCATGGCATAAATCTGAAGTACATTTCTCTTCTCTCTTTTCAGTTTTTCTTTTTTTTTCTTCTCTTTGGTAAGACTTGGAGAAATACAAAGCTACAAATAGAACTGAGTTTGAAGCACCAAAAACTAGCACTTTCACTACCCCCATTAGATGTGGTTCTAGTGATGATTTTTTTAATCAAGAATGTTAGTATATTGAAGTAAAAACCAACTCAAGTAGTTTTGTTAGTTTCTTAGATTTACACAATATATACCTTAAATTAGGTTGTTTTCTTGTTTTATATGGTGAGATCTAAAAAATAGTGAGTCCCTTGATTTTGTCCTTGGTAGTACCAATAGGAAACTCTCTACAAGGGGGGGTGCATAGACTTTGTTTCGTGGTGTTTAGACCTATTGTGTGAAAGTTATGGATTTTTGAATTATTTTTAAATAAATTTTTTTAATGAAATTATCTTTTATTTTGGAAAAAACATAACTTTCACATCGCATGTCCAAATGCCTCAAAGCAAAGCCATTGCACTCCTTTGTGCAGAAAGCCTTCTACTCATACCAAGAATGCAACCTCTTATACCAAGAGCGCAACTTCTCACACTACAACAATATCAAGGGCAAGAGATTCTTTATGGACATCCATACTACCAAAAATGCATGACTAAAACAAAGTCTTGAAAATTTAAACAAAAAACTTCAGTTTTTTTTTATGAAACTGTAGATAATTTATTTTAAAATTTAAATTCATTTTCTAATTTTTGTTGATTTATTTCAATGTTTTGGGGGAAGGTGAGCAAAATCTAGGTCTATTGGGAACTTAAATTTAATAGAATTTTAAGCACAACATTGTTAAAAAGCATATGTAAAGATTTCTAAATAATCAATTCCAAAGGTTGTAATGTAATAATTAGAAAAATATCAAAATTTGAATTAAAAAATAAACCTTAATGCTCTTTTTTGAGAAAATGTTTTATAACTGTCCACAAAATAAAAATCCCCATACTTTTCATCTCATTTAACCAAAATAAATTGATTCAAAGCATTTTTTAAACATGTAAATTTTGAGAACCAAAATTTTTTATAAGCTACTCGACCTACCATCACTTGAAAACAAAACTTTGGGGGTATGTTTTTGGATGTAACTTTGAATGGCACATGAGAATTTGTTTAAGAATTATTAGCCATAAATATTGTAGCAAATTACATGTCCACAACAAATTTGCACCCATGGTCCTTTACCCCAAAGAGAAAATTTGGCTGAAATTCTAGTCTTGTCCTTTAGGGGTAGGAGAAGTGTAACAATCAATCTAGCTTGAAAATCCAAAAGTTAGAGCACCTATAGAAAATAATTATGATACACAAAATCACTTGTGAGCATTAATTAACTAAACTTAGTCATCCTCAAATTCATGTCATTGGCACATTTTAAGACACTTGTCTTGAAATGAAGATATAAGGTGGATACACCTAAAATTGCACCATGCCTAAAACTGCCATCATTACTTTGTGTACAACTCCAAAATCAATATGTATATATGTGAAAGAAATGGTTTTAGAACATCTACCAAAAAACTTCAACCCTTTATAACTTTTGTATACGGTATCCAAGTGTAACATTCTTTGGTGTGTTAGAACTTCCTTCCACTTGCCAATTAGAAAAAAATGAAAATTTACCCAATCTAATAACAATAGTAACTAAGCAAAATAGAAAAAAAGTGTTGATTTTGGGTTACCTACCGTAAATACCAATCTAAGTTTTCAGATCTATTTACAATTGCATTTTGATGCTTTTGAATTGCACCAATTCAACAAATTTGAATGTGGTACAATATAACTTCTCTAAGATGAACTTCTCCAAGGCAATAACTTCTCTAAAGTGATGGAATATTGATTGTTTGGTTCTGCACTAGGCCTAATCCTAGAGATACACATTAGAGAAGTTCTTTGAGATTCTTGAGTATGGGGACTAGAGCCCAATTCTAGGGCTACTACATTACAAAAGTTATATTGTATCTCCAAAAATGACCACTAGACACTAGATAGTGCAAAACTTATTTGCCAAAATATAAACTTGAGAGATTAGTTCACAACTTTGATCACAAAAACAAAATAAGGATTTTACAAGCTCGCACTCATTTCAAAGCACTTAAGGTGGGTGCCTTCCAAACTGCCACTTTTCACTACTATGCTAGTCAATATTATTAGACTAGTCAAGTTCTCATATTTTCTTCTTGGCAAATAAAAGAGGTTTCAATTCACCAAAGAATGCCAAATTTGGATACTGTACACCAAAGTTGGAAAGGATCAAAGTTTTTTTTGGTTAATGTTATAAAATCATTTCTTCCATATTACGTACATATTGATTTTGGTATTTATTTGGGCAAAGGTAGTGCATTTTGAGCACATGTGGAAGGTGGAAAATTTTTTATTCTTAGAAAGTCTATTTTTGATCTTGTGTAACTTTAGAAAAGTCTTTGTATACCAATTTTGAGCTTCACATTTGTATTTTGGGTCAAAAATAGTACTACCCCCGGCCCCCCCCCCAATGGCCAAGATAGACATCAAATTGGGATTTGTTTAAAAATAGTAAAATAATTTTGTTAAATTCAAAAAATTATTCAATGTCTATAACTTCTACATATACCTTGACTTCAAATTTCGTGAAAAGTTGACATATGACACAAAAATTTTGAGCAAAAAAACACCTGTCCAAGACCGAGAGGACAAAAAATAGAATAAGTGTTTCTTGCAATCACCCACAAGTTAACCCCTAAAGCAACAAATGGTGTTTTTTGGCAACATAGCAATTTCGGGCAGCTCACTACGGATGGAATTTTGATTTTTTTTCTTTGAAATTTTCACACAACATTTTCCCGAGGAGTAGCTTTAAGACCCAACAATTTTCATAACTTTTGAATACATGGTTAAAAAGTTATTGTATAATATGTTGTTTTCATTGCTCGGCGGGCAGCCCGGGCAGCAAAAAAAACTTCTTGAAAAATCACTTTTTTTTAAAATAAAAATTTGAAATTGGTTTTCTACATTTTTATATACATGAAAAGCTTTGAATCATTCCATTTTGATTTGTGAGATGAAAGTTATGAAGAGTTTTAGTTGTGGGTAGTTTGTGGGTAGTAATGGAATCTCTACTCTAAAATAAACTTTGAAGACCTTTATTTCACTCAATTTTTAATATTTTTGGAAAAAAATAAAAACTTGAGGTGTAGATTGTTTATTACAACAATTTCACCATTGGGATTTTCATTTTTCAATTCCATAAATAAATTATTAACACTTTAGTATTTTGAATCATTCTCTACTACTATCTACTTACTATTTTTTTCCTATATGTTGTACAATTCCAAATGATCTAAAATTTTTCAAACATGTAGACAACATGACTTGAAGAATGAATCCAAAGAGTTACAACCATTTTGGACATTTTTTCATAATGATTTGACCTTGTGGAGTGCATCTGCCCGGATTTTTGCAGGGCCAAAAAATGGCTTTTTGTCACTTCAAATGCTAATATCTTGCAATCCAAACGGTGTAAATTTCTGAAATTTTTTCCACATCTTCCTAAACGAGATTACTACAAGATCCTACGGTTACATTTGTCCAAAAATGTATTTTTTCTAAAATTTGGTACTTGTATTGGAGATGACAGTTTTGGAGCGTTTTTAGTGAAAACATAGTCAAAAACCTTTAGGGGTTAAAGTTGTAACTTACATTATAAATTTGTAATATGATAAATCCTCAATATGCCAAGTTTTAAAGCATAGAAGGCAAGTGTAATGTCCTATCCCATGTTTTTAGGTAACTTGGTAAACACAACTATTTGCTCATGTTGTCACATAAACAAAACTGCCATTATAATGGTCCAATTGGAAAATCTTCATTTATGGCTTGACTTCATTACCAATCAATTAGCAATGATACATTCATTCATTAAGGGATAATTTTTCCTAAAATCATTGAAAATCAACTTGAATACAATACTATACAACTAAAACAAACATTTGATCTTTCATCCTAAAAGTTCAAATTCATCAATATGTGTAGTTTTTAGTTTTTATGCAATGTAAGTATCGTTATATATTGATATTGATAGAAAATAATATTATCAAAAATTGAAGTCTGACGTGGTACCATTGACGCCACATCAGATCTCAAAATTTTAATATAAATGGTGCTTTTTTTTTAATATTTAAAAAATTCTTTAATTGAATTGTCTTGCGCTAATTAGGCCTTGCAATTTGTTGGTCAAAAAACAAAAAGCAAAACAAAAAACAAAACATTTGTTTTCTTTGGAATTTTTTTTGGTCAAAATTCCTTGTTATTTATTTCTATCTAAGACTCATAGTCCCTTTGAGGGTTCAAACTTTTTCTAATGATTTTGTTGCTCAATGCATGTGTTGGGATCCATCAATTCAAATATGATATTGTAGAATTTACTTTAACCAATAAACGTTGACACATACATTTAGTGTCTCATGGATGACAAAGTATCTTTCTGTGTAGGACATAAGAGCAACTATTCATTCTCAAAAATTTGTGTGGATAGGGGAGATCTTGCATAGAAGTTTGACCTTCAGTGAATATTTTTGTTTTTTTTAAAGTAGATGATGTCACACGGTTCCAAAAACAATAATTTCCATGGTCACCAGTGTGTCCTTTAAAGGTTATGATAGAATTCCAAATCCAATGGAAAGAGTCATGTATTTGATGAAACTAGAAAGAGAGAAGATAGAGACTCCAATACTCAATTCAAGTACTAGATCAAAATTCTAACAAACTAAATGGAAGGCTTACTAAGTTCCAACCTAAAGGTCTAAAAAGAAAATGATAGATCTTGTACTTGAAAGGGTTGTTATACTCAATGTAGAGCTTTCAAATTCTGATAGGAACAAGTCCCAACAAAGTGTAAAGGGAAAGGTCACACAAGAGCATTTGCTCAAGAGGCCTACCACTTAAAGTGCACAATAGACAAACAACAAGATGCTCATCCTTTCACAAGTCTCAATTGGCTTTTTAGAAAAAATTCATATACACCAATCATTTAGTTAAGGAAAAAGGGCATACTACTTGAAGATTGTCATCCTTTCACTCTCATCAAACTTCAATAATTGATTAATTGCAAATCAAGAGAGAATTAATTTTCCAATCAATTAGCAAAAGGAAATGCAACAACAACTAAACTTTATCCTACAATCTATCATTGCTTATGATATACTTCACTACAAACTAAAAGAAGTAGTTATTTTGATACACTTTTCTTCATATATTATGACACTTTTCTTTCTTTCTTTTAGACATCAAAGTATCAAAATTTATCTTAAAATTCCCTTGGACATTTTAGGGCTTGAAGAAATGTCAAAAAATAGTTAAAAGAAGTGTTGAAAAAATTGTCAAAAAAATTATTCATGAACTTAAAAATTCACAACTAATTCCACAAATGTAAGAAAAAAAATGACTTAGATTCAAATTTGAGCTTTCTATTGCCTTTCACAGAATTTTATTAGAGAATGATATGAGAAGTCCAACACCTCTAAAATGAGAGACCACAATTAAAATAATGTTTTATTGACATCACACTTCATTTAACTTAAGAACATATAATACAAATATGTAGTAATTTACCTTAAACCCCACCTTCAATTACAAGGTGGGGAATTTGAGCCCCACCAATGACCTTGTGGACAAATGAAAGAATGAGCAATCCAAACAAAAAACTCAATAGAATAATTCACAAAGTTCTCCCCAATTTGTACAAGGATCTTGAGAGAAAGACTTAACTAGAAATAGCACAAAAGTCGTTCATAAAAACATGACACTACACTCCATAAAACCCAAACTTTGGTGGTTCAAGGAACTTAATGTTTTTTTCAAACATCCTCCAACACCCTCTCCTAGTCCCTCAATTCAGGCACTTTACAATGAACTCTATTGTGTAGGATTCTAAATGTATCCCCCACATACTTTTCAAACATTATTCAACTATTTTCAACACTATGTTCAAATTTGACTCTTTTCCAGCTTATTTTTTGATCAATTTGTAAAAGAACTATTTGTTCCTCCAAAGATAAATGGAAGCCATATCTAACTAAGCCCACTATTGCATGGAGAATCGCTCCAAATCGTGCACATTGGAAGTTTCAAGCATATTGCAATCATGTTCGGTTCCCCAATCCCCACCTTGACGATTTCAGATACTGGGGACAACAACCGTATACAGTAAAATAATGAACATTCTTCTCAATGATGCCTGGTCCTCCAACCATATGATCACCGCATATATACTTTAACTGACATTTTGGATTCGTGGTCCACATTAACTTCGGATGTGGTTCTGCTTAGTTCAACTTGACTAGCCCAGTAGGAAGGGTGTGCACGATAGAAATAACAAAGAATAGGACTTCGTCATGCAACAAAATGCCAGTCAACCAGCTCGATCACGAGGTCTATCAATGATCTTTATACAAAAATCCATGCAGAGTCAACCTCCATTAAGCTTCCTTTAACATTCCAGAAAAGAATGTTAAACTTCCTGTTCACCTGATGAAAAGAATAACAGTAGTCGATGTATCAGGATGCCCCAATCCTGCAGCAGTGTTTCCACAGTTATCACATTGAAAATCTTTGTACCTACAAAGTTCTTTCTAGATCATTAGAGATATGACTCCAAAGACCTTCCCTAAGATCGGAACTGTTGCAGTGAACTGTAAAATTACAATCCTGATCGGACTGAAATTTTTTGTTCAAACACGCAGGCTCCAAATTGAAGATCGATAAAACGGTTTACTAGAAATGACAGTTCTACCAGATAAAAAGCATCGTCCCCCGCTAGAATAAAATGGAAATTAGCAAAGAACAACCTTGGGTCGATTTGCACAAATAAAAGCCGACTGAGAATTCCGCTGATCTCAATTGTATCTTGGAGCAACACACCAATCTAAACATTGATTTAAACACAATCTGCCAAATCACAGAAACATGTGAAATGTGCGAATATAACAGACCTGCAAGTGGTTGTCATTTTGTAGGATCTCAGTCCCCGCGGGCAAGGAGGTTCAAATCCTTTTTGCTATAAAAAAGAAATAATGGGACTCGCATCCTTCAGATTAGTAACCATCTAGGCAATGGTGCAAGGCAATCATAGACTCGCTCCATTCTCTCTGCTATCGCAAGCTTGTAAAACGTTGGTATTCTGGGATTCGCTAGGTCAAGGATGTCTCTTCGCAAGCTGCATACAAAAACAATTTGGAGGATAGAATCAGGCCATTGAAGAAAAAGAAAAAGAACCTGATTAAACCAGGAGGCGGTAGCATCGTCTTCAAAGATATCACTCAAACTTTGGTGCTTAACTGCATAATTTTTCTTGTCTTTCTACTCCCACACCTATCGACTAGGATCTAATAGAGAATTTTAGGATAGAATCATGATGCTCATGAAGCCAAGAATTATCAGGGAGAAAATTCCCACAAATGAAGTGACATAATGACATTAGACTAACCTGGTCCATTCGCCAGTGTACATTGCAGCACTCTGTACTCCTTTATGCAATTGATCAAGGCTGTAAATAAGCATCCCAAATTCAACTGCTGCATCATCTCCCTGTGGCAACCAAGTTGAAAGTCCAAACAAATAAATCATTAAGCTCGCAGTGCAGGCTGAAGTTTTAAACCGGTCACATTTTTTCAGGTCGGAAAACCTCTCCGCGCTTCAATGCCTCGTAATGTTCAAAACGTAACGATTGCCTAAATGGATCGAAGCTTATTTGTATTTTATGTAAAGATAACCAGGTAGAAAAAGAGACTTACACGATTCTCATCGTCTCTAATTTGGCAAGTCATAACCCCTTTCTCTACCTCAACCATGAGCATGCGACGGATCATCTGAGCTTTTCTTCCTCTCCCTTCTGCTCCTTTCTGCAAGAAAATCCATGGAGCTGGGAGCTGAGGGTGAAAGGACAAAAACTCTGCACGCTGTACGCTTCACTAACTGCCGCAGGTAGCAAACGGCGAAATGGGAGGAAATTCTATAGCCTTTAACCCAGGATGGACTCCAAAGGATACTCATAGCAGACAGAAGAACCGAACATTGATTACTAATTACCACTAACCTGGTTGTAAAATGGGTGGCGAATCAGGGCACCGAGAAGGAGAGCACAAGCGAGGGCTGGTAAAAATGCTAAAATTGCAAAGTTGATCTCATTCGCTCGCAGAATTTGATTCAAATCCAGCACCGCCCTACATAAGCATCAAACGAAGCATTAAATTTCGGAAGAAACTGTACTCCTAGCATAATTGACTACTAATAAATGCTTTGCTATATATATATAAATCATAATCGTGAATATAATTATGATGAAAATTTCTATAAGAAAACTTGGTCAAAACCAATGATCAGAAATTGCTTATAATACATACCAACACTTATCATAAGCTATGTAACACAGTAGATAGATAAAACTTACATCTCTACATCAAGTTTCAGCTTTTGAACCTGAAGCAAAACACATAACATGTAAACGTGAATCATTAACTGGATTCCTCGACCAAATGGCGTTCGTGCTTAACTGCACAAGGGGTTGGTGGAAGAACAAACATGATATAGTCGTAAATCCTACAAATTCAATTTGTACTAAATATATAAATAATTATGCGAAGGGCGATATAGGACAAATGCATCTTGCACACTAATTTGACATATGGAAGAGTACCTATGCGGACCAAAAAAGAACGCTCAAACATCACTAACAAGATAAAGCCTGGGACCAAATACATTGAGGCAGTGTTGGCTGAAGGTTAAGAAACAACTCCATTCATACAATTCATATTGAAGTGTTTATATTGTCGATAAAAAATGGAATGATAATTGCCCAAGCATAACACTAAGGTCAGATTAGAACCTGTATCAGCAGTGCCCTTGCCAGCTCTCCTCCAATCAGGTTCTTAACAGGATTAACCAACTCGTGTTCATATCTGAATAGAAAAAAGGCAGAATAGATAAGGAAACTAGGGAAGAGACACGTATGCAACTGGAGGAATTCTGTAACAAAATTATGAATAAATGGATCCCGATTCCTGAGAAAAACGATATCCTTTCACTTCCGAAAGGGTGAGACCAAATAATCAACTAATATCTTCATCATCCACAACACCCACCCACCATACTAAACGTTTCTTACCTGGTCATCACCATTCTCATCAGCTCCTGCTCTGATGCAGTCGATGCCACTTCAATGCCACTTGTTTGCGTGATAAACTCTTTAACCATTCTGCACTAGACATAAAATCACAAAGAACTAATGAATGAGTGCTAAAAGAAAAGTATGACTGAAAAAGAGATTAGGTCTCTGCTCAATATGGCCGTGTACAAGTCTAAAGTAAATACCAGACTAATTTTATCGGTAAAAATAGGTTGACAGAAAAGTCATCTAGTCAATGTGAATAAGGCATAAAAACAATTAATTCATGTAGAAGAGAACCTGCCCGCAAGGCAAATTCCGTTATGAGATCAAATGCTGCTTTAACATCTCACGTCGCATATTTTTCCGACAAGATGCCACACCAAAATCAAGTAACTCAATCTAGGCAGAAATATTGCACCATGCTATTTACCATATTCTGCCAATAACATCACAGGCTACCCTTTCAAAAGAGCGAATATAAGGTACGAGAGCTAGTCTAAGAATTGGAATGCAGACTTCCAAGAATGGATTGTGGAATGCAGGAAACTAGAACTGTAATCAACAAAAGGCACCTGTTCAAGGCGTCTGAGGCGAGCTTCACTTCTTCAAGCTGCTCAGAACCTTTGCGACGTTTACGAAAAGTGTCAAATAGTTCGCCTTTGATGGCTGTCAACTGATAGGCAAATCCAAGTTATGAGTTGAACAGACGAGACAAGGAAAAAAAACTTTAAAATACACATCAAATGCATGGAAGTTCATAATGTCGCACTGATTCTTTGAATATTTCAGTCAATATAAAAGACAGTACAATGGCAATATGTAAAACATTATGACCATAGTGATCCCACATTGAACTTCGTAAATAACCTCTCCTAATACATATTAACAAGGGACTTTGAATTGCCACGAATGCTTATCCTTACCATGTCCTTTACATCAACACCACAAGAGTACATTCGGTTGTGACAGAGACTGTACCGGTTGGTTCACACGCTTCTCCAGGAAAAGTTCCGCGTCTTCACGAGCCTGCTCCATCCAGCTGTCAAGGTCACCACTGCCACCTAATCGACTATGCCGGACAAGCCAGACAGAAACTGCAGCAAGACCAACTGCACCCCCAGTGTAGTGCAGCCAGTATCTGACCAATCTCTTTGGTTTTTCGTAGCGAGGCACCTGCAAAGAGGGAAAAGAGGGTTAGCAATTGGTTTCCAGGTCTGTTGCACATAAAAATTTCATGTAGCTTTCAGTGTCTAAGTTATTCCCTACACTAACAAACACGACTAGCCACGAAGCGATAAGCTAGCCAGTTCAACTTGATTCATAGCATCTGCTATCTTATTGAAGCACATATGAAAGCCTGTTGCACAGAAATCATAGAATCTCTTTTCTTAGATCACTTTAAAACCCTAGCCTCTATTCTATGTAACCAGTTTCAGTGGGATTATGAAATAAGGAGGGCTACACAAATCATGACAAGCAAAAGTCAGGTGATCAGGATTGTACAAGAGTATACAGGAATTCTTTCAGCTTCAATACGTTGCCCGACAGCAATTGAAGAGCAGCTTGGAGTTCGTAATCGGTCCAATCCATTCCTCTCATTAGATCCTCTGACATCCGGTCAAACTCAAGGACAATAGTTTGGGAGTCGTTCAAATCTCCAAGGCCATGGTAATCACTCTGCCAGTTTCAAAGATGCCTTTCCTTGAGATTCTACCATGCAAGAAAAGATGCAGCAAAGAGAAACCCTATCTGAGATGTACAGATATACTCTTCTTGCAATCTTGCCCTTTCAACCAATCAATCAATCAATCAAAACTACACCATCAGATAATTAAGAAATGCAGAGAAGGCATGAACACTACCCAGAAAGCGGTTACAGCTTATCAAGAGTATCATTATAATAGATACAACACTACAAAAATGGACAGCAGTAACTCAAGAGATATGTGGATAAGGTTTGCCACGTATCAAGAGTGGGTCGTCACCTGCCTGTGGGAACTCGTAAACTCCTTCCAGCCCATTCAACGCAAAGAGCACAGCAATAACACACTCAGAGACAACACGTCGACTTTCCCCGCTGATTCCACTTTCCCGCCCTGCGTCCACTTTCTCTCCCATCTTTGCCACCTGAAGGTGCACCTGCAAACCAGCAAAAACCTCCCTGACTCAGAGAACCCTAACAAGATTTGCCGACACGCCGCTAGATTGATAAAATTGCAGCGACACAGAATATGAAATTCATGGAGCTGACCTGGCCAATGATGACAGCAAGTCGTTTTCGCAGGGTGTTGAGCATAGTCACTCTTTCATTGATGCGAGTATACGCCGCAGATACTAGCCCACTAGTAAGTGAAGATTCCAGAAAGAAAGATCGCACGATTTTTTTCAGTCCTCGAAGAAAGGCGACTGGGCCTCTTTCTAACATCATGAACCGAACTTTATCTTGCTCTGCACCCTGAAAATTCAGATGGAGGCTGTGAGAAGATTTAAAACGCAAAGCAAAAATGAAAAACGCAAATTGAGCAGTTGCTTTGTAAGATCACAAGATCTTTATATCCTTTCTGCAAGGTTCTCAATGCCAGGTAAAAAGATCAGAACAGTAGCATATACATATTTCAAAGATACGCTGAAGACTACCTGGGCTCTAATCTGCCAAAACATGAGATGCTTGTTCACATAATGCATTTGTTCCAGCAGCTCCTCCGATATGTTCCCTAACACCTTCAGCAAATTCCCTGGACCCTGAGTTTCGTCCCTGCATAAATACGTTTATCACATACTGTGTTTCCATATGAATCGGGAGTTCTTAAAATGAGTTAGGCCAACTATTGATCTCAAACCCTAAACCTCCATAGATATGAGACTTCGTGAACAAGCCCCAGATGCAGAATGTAAATCGGCTCCAACGAGGACGAACGCATCATCTGAATTTCATGGAAAAAGTGACGAATCCCTCGTTCATGGAGAATTAAAATGTCTGGGCCCAGATCAAGTCAAAAGCAGAAGTCTATCACTAAACGCTAATTTATACAAACCCCATGCCATCCCATGCCATTACACATTCCCTATGAGGCTGTTTTCCAATGTCAGGATGGAGGAGGGAATGAAGGACATTCGTGACAACGCTAACTATTACTTAGCATACCCTTGAATGCAAGGGCGTTAAACAGTCCTGTATTTGATCATTACAGAGTAATGTAATCGGGAGGAATGCTCTAAGCACGCAGAATTTTTTTGGAAAGTGTGGGATTAAGGAAACTTTACAATAGGGAAGCCTGTGATGCTGAAAGAAGTAAAGGCAGGCCTTCTCGTGGCTTGCTCTTGAACTTTTTCAACCAATCATTGGCCCACTTATTAACGTAATATGTCCCTATCAATCGAATTGCATTCTCCATCATCTTTTCAAGTCACCCGGGAATATTTTCTGAAATCAAAAAGACAAAACAACTCAGAATCAACTCGAGCAGAGCAAGCATTATCACAAAGGCCATTGTAAAAAAATTATTGCAAAGAAGAACAAATAACAACAATGTCAGTTAGATATGATAAGATTAGGATAGCATCCGCAGCTCAGTACTTAGTACGCTGCAAATTAGGTTAAAGAAAGATATAAAATCCGCTGTCTCCAAAGACTAAGAGCATCTTACTATTCACAATGAGCCTAAATTGAATGCCATTTCACAACATCCACATAAAGTCAACGAGAAAATTATTCGAAAGCAAGAGATGAGACAATATAACAGACGAGTATTTTCCAGGGACAATATATAGAATCTTCGGAACAGAGCCAGAACACTGCAATGCACTAGGGAATCAATCATGCTTTTTAAGGTTGTGAAGGCTACCAGACCTAGATAGACTTAGCGAGAAAATCAACAAGATCCGATCTCTGTATAAGGAACAGTACAACGCTAAAGGACCAATGCGAAACATCTCATCCAGTCTTCAAAAGTCTCAAAAATCCCCACAGCGACGCCAAAAAACACGAAGACTACCTGGAGAAAGGCGCAAACCGAAACAAACCACGTGAACGAAAACTTACCAGAACCGATCAATCTGGACGCAGAAAACTGCAAAATGACTCAAATGGGCGCCAAAATTGATGCAAGAAACTCCATTCACGGGTTAAGCCCTGCACTTGTCGTTCGAATTGAAGCACGCGCACAAAAGTTCCACCAAAATTGAGAAAAAATAGCTCATTCGGACGGCAGCATCCCGCCCCCACTCCTCTTCTTCTACTCCGCTCCGTCGCAATGTACGTATTCGTATACTGTATGCTTCGATAATCATCGGTGAACGTTTAACGTATTCATCCATTCTATCAGACGTCCACGGATACCCGAGTTGAGGACCAGGTTATCGCGGGTATACCGGATACGATATTTAGCTCAAAATGAACGCGAGATACCCGCCGTGAGGCAGAGAACACTCTGGGTACCTGCGGTTATCACAGAACGTTCCTCAAGCAGTCACTCTGTAGTTTGGATCCGACCGACCAAGGGTTTATACCCGATTTGAGCCCCTGCCGGGTCCATCCGGGTATCAGTACCTTCTTTTCCTTTTTCCGCTCTCTTTTACTGTATTTTTTAAAAACCATCGAGAACATTCCACGGCCTGTGACTCGGGGAAGACTTCGAAGTCTGCTGAACCTTCGTGAGTGACGCCGAAGCAACTGCTCTGTTCTGGAAAGCTCCGACCGCTCTCTGTTCATACAAAAGCTTCGTAATTGCAATACACTCTTTGGTTTCATCTCAATTTTCAGTGCCGTTGTTCTAGTTTCGGGGACTGTATTCGCAATTCGGAAGATTGTGAGCTCGTTTGCCATTTTGCGCCGGAGTTAGGTTAGGTTCGTCGTTAGAGTGCGTGAGGTTTTCGGTTTAAAAATGCTTGGCAATTGCTTCATAATCCGCAGTTCCATCACAATCTTTTAGTTCCGTTGTTCGAGTTTTGGGAACCCCTTCCGCAAGATTGTTTCGGATTGAAAGCTTGTTTGCCACTTTGCGCCGGAGCTAGGTTTTCCTCGTTGTGCGTGGGAGCTCTTGTCGATTTTGGTGACTGCGAGCGATGGGAGGTGGCATATTCGAAGATGGTTGGGATACATACGCATATCCCTGGGCGCATTCGAACCCTCTGTTTCATCGCCCACGAGGGCCTGTGTATGGTGCGGTACCGCAGGATCGCGCTTTCCAAAATATGGACGAACCGAAGAAGAAGAAGAAGACTGTGAAGATTGTTCCTGTCAGGGATGGAGGTGCCCCTGTTCCGGAAGTGCCTGTGAAGCGGGCAGCGGAGCCGGTAAGAGATTCGAGGTCTGATAGCTGGGATGCTGCCGCGACGAAAATCCAAGCTGTGTTCCGTGGCTATGCTGTGCGGAAGACAAAACCGTTGAGGGACTTGAGAGTGATTAGAAAAGTGGAAGGGGAGCTTGAGATTTTTAAAAACAAGCTGCAAATACCGGCGCAGAGGCAGAAACTTTACAATGAGTCGAAGGAACGATTGCGATGGACGGAGGGCGTCATGGCGTTGCTGCTACGGTTGGATTCCTTGCAAGGTGTGCACCCTGAAGTTCGTCTAATTCGCAGGGCAGTGACGAAGGAGCTCATACGTTTTCAGGAGGCAATCGATGGGATGTATACAGAAGTGAGTGAAGAAGACGATGTTATTGCTACGGAGGATAATAATTTGACGAAGGAACATGCCGAGGTAATCGATTCTGCTGCTCTTGACGAAAAGGAATTTGAGGAAAGCGAGGCGGAGGAGTTCGGTGCCCTAGGTCAAGATTTTACTTCCGGGGGAGCGGATGAAGTGCGTGAAAGTGACAATGAGGTTCCAATGGATGTAGAGGTCAAGGAGCGAGTATTGACGATGGAGCGTCCACATCCCGTGGAAGAACGCGAATTGGAGCTTGCAAACGTACTACCCCCGGATGTTGAAACCCTAAACCAGGAGGCTCCACTAGTAGACGTTTCTGGAGAAAGTATACCTTCCAGAGAAGCTATTTCAGAACCAATTTCTGAGGAGTTTGTATCAGTAACTCCTGCCATGAATGATGCGGAGGTGTGCGAACAGGCTACAGTCACGGGGAGAGGAGAAGAGGCAGAGAATATGGAAGAAGAAGAGGCAGAAAGACCAGCATTGGATACGTACCTAAGGGGAGATGTACGTCAAGAGACTGCTTCAGAATGCAGGGATCAAGGCGAAGGGTTTATAAATCCAGCGAGTGATTCATTGCTCTCGGAACCGACATGGTTGCAAGCAGGCCAGCCCCGGCCTTCAACTGATGGCTTGTCAGATCATGCGTTGTTGCTGCAGGTGCTGGAGGAGAATCGGAAACTGAAGGAAGTTGTTGGAAAAGTGTTGCAGTGGGGGAATCGAAAGGACGATGCCATTCAGAATTTGTTAAGTCGAATTGAGCTCTTGGAGAAGCATCAGCCGCCACCCGACTTGTTGCACTGCGAGGAGAGCGACGTCCCAAAGAAAAATGGGCGATGGTCAGAGAAAGGTCGTAAGACTGGAAAGACTAGATACCCATTTGGTTATGTCGATCCAGAAGATAGTCTTTCTGCTGGATCAAGCGATTGGTTTTCAGACGATTTTTTGTGGTAGCTATCAACCTCCTTGCCAAGGATGTGATGAGGCTCGGTCACCATGTAAATATTTCTCTTCGAAATGCTTAAAGCACTTTTTCCAGTTTTCCTCTCCCATCAAGATGCCTGAAATGTGTGCTTGAGGAAATGCAATAGTCAATCTTCGCCCAGGTTTCTGTGATATCGCCTTCTCTAATTTCATATCCTCTGTTCTAAACCCTAACCAAACCCTAGGCGTACCTTTGTTCATAACGCACTCCGTCCTCGCTATCATACTGTGTCTCAAGAAGTTCCACCCGGCTGTTTCGTCACTGACTCTTGGTTTGTGGTGGTGTTTGTTTCCTTTTTAGCGTTGGGAGTACTCCCTTTGTCTATTAAAAAAAACTTGCATACAAATGTGGTGATAATAAGTGAGAGTTTCTAGACCAACTCCTTGATGGATTTGACATGAGATATTTCTGGTGAGTCGTTTAAAAGACCACTTTTGTTGTCATTTGTATTTGGGGTGATAGACTGTAACCTGAGGGCACTCGCTTCATTCTTGTCCTCATTCACTAATAGCGCGACCTAAAATTTGCCACGAATTCTGAGTAATATGAACCCAACATCTCACTTTCGGACATCATATCATTCTGTCGACGCACAAATCTACTTACTGTAGCGATCTAACCCAAAACCTTCAGAGAGATGCCAACTTAAAGATATTCACGAAGTGCAGAGACGTCCACACCGAGCAACAACATAATTCTCTGCGTAATTCTCACATGCACGTCTTTGAAGAACATGATCTAGCAGACTTTCAACATGACCTAAAGTGGCTGGCAAGTAGATTGATACCACCACACTCATTGTGAATGCAGTATAACATTCTAATTCAGATTCTCAGGGCTGAATCAAATTACAACTCAGTCTGTTAATTTCGATGAGTATTGTAGTTGTAGGGCAAAGTTGGCGGAAAATAATTCTAGAACTAGATGCCAAAATTTGATGGGCAGTATGCATATTTCAAAATAATGTACTTTAAAAAATTTTATTAAAATTTTTATATCAAAAGAATTTATTGAAAATTCAAGTGTGTTATGTGCTTAATTTGGAACCCTGTTGAAGAAAATAGTTTACAATATACGAACCCCTAAGTGCCTAAGCCTTTCTAAGTATATTTTTCCTAGGAAAAAAGAGCATGGATTTATAGTTATCCCCAATGAAGCAAATTGTTGTTGTTTTTCAAAATCTAATCATATAGGTGTTTAAAGAGCTTGCTTCTCAGGGTGCATGCTAGTTTTGAGTGTAAAATTGCATAGGAGTTGTGAGATTATAACAAGAGAAATGTATATATCCTATTTTTAGTATGTTGCCCCTCCTCTACAATGTTGGAGGATTGGAGGGGACATGAACAACTAGAAATTGTGTTAGCACACTAAAATGTACTTCCAAAAAAGTTCAATTAAAATGAAGAATTATCCACCTCAATATACAATCCAACTTGCAATTGTTGAAATGCAATTTTTTGTTATAAGTAGAAATCACAAATAACTCCAAATCAACACTTGCATGTTTAAAATTTTAATAGTGAAAATCTTGAAAACACTTTTTACTTTCCATTGGAACCATTTTTGAAGCAAATGGATAAGCAACCTTCAATACTACCTAGGAAAATTTTTAGAATGGTCAAAGGAATTTAACTCCCACACACAAACGAGCTAAAATTTGTAACAACCATATACAATTGCTCATAAAGTTAGGGGTTAAGTTGCTTAGGCAGTAAAAAAATTGACTTTTCACAATCAAGCTTTAAATTTGAATTCTTTGTATAATTCTTGTGGATGTACATGAATACCATCAGTAGGTGATCCCCTTGTAACCACTCAAGTTGTAAAGAAAATAAATTTTTGAAAATAGAATGTCAAAATAGAAACTAAAAATAAGTCTCAAGGAAATGATTTAGCATAGATGTTTTCATATTGCATTTCCTACAACTTTTCATAAAAGTAGAAAAATATTTAACAAAAAATTGAATAAAAAATCAACACTTTAACCCTCAACGTCTAGATTCATCTCCACAATTGACAGTTTGAGAAAAAACTTTATAAAGTGCTATTTGGAAGCATATTTTAGAATTGATATACAAATGTTTTAGACTATGAGTTGTTCATTCCATCCATATGGTTAGATTCATCAACGCTATCACAAAAAAAAATTATATATTTTGAAAGGAAAATTTCAAATTCTTTTTAAATTCGATGACAAGCAAAATATTATCATTTTTTAATAAATTTTTTTGGTATGGATTTGAAATGAGGTTCTCTTCACATGGTGATCTTTTGAAATTTTTGTATTCTTAAAATCTAGGACCTCATTTTTGCAAATCCTATTTTGAACTAGAGTCAATGCAATTTTGGCTTGGTCAACCACTTAATATTCTTGTTCATTGGTAATTTAAGAAAAATAAGTCCTCTAGTACATCAAATCCACCCCTAAGATAGGACAACAACTTGATAAAGTATCTCGTCGAATTTAGACGACTTTCATCCAAGCAGTAATGAAAAAGAAAATTGAGTTTCAATGTGTTCATCGTCCAAAACATGGACATTAGAGCGCTTAGAGGTTAATACATGAAGGACCAAAGGGGCTTGGAAAAAAATGCAAATTTGTTATAAATTTGTGTTTTCATGTTGCCACATTGGCGTAGAGATTTTGTTGAAGAACCCCATCTTTGTATTGGAAATATGGCTAAGTCAACATCCTACTAGAAGAAATCCGTGTTTTAGGTGATAGATTTTAGGTGACATCTAATGAAATGCCCTTATATTTATGTCAACAATAATGTCCAACATAACATCGTGATGTTATATTGAACATTTTCTTGACATAGAAACATGGGTTGTTGCATTGAATGTCACCTAAAATTCATTTAAAAAAGTTTGGGCTCATCACCTAAAGCACAGGTACGTTTCTTATAGTGTCCCCTTTTGCTAGTCATCATGTACTCCTCTACCATTGAGCCCAAAATTAGCAAATGAAGCCATTTGCCTCAAAAATCACTTATTACACTTTATTGCCCAAAGCCCACTCATTCTTGGAGAGGCTTAATTTATAATGTTTTTACAATCTCGTGATTAGTATCCAACAAATTTCTAACTAGTAGAAGAGCAAAGGTTGTTCTAAAGGAAGAAATTCAATGAATAGAGCAATCATTTCATGTTTGTTATGATTAAAGCCACAATAGAATGAAAGGTCGGAAAGTTTGGTGGAGTAACGATCCCGACTATCTAAATTTTCCAAAATTTCATCTATCTAAAATTACATTGATTTGTCCTAAAATTGAAATTGCAAAACTAACCTCACTTCCAAGATTAGTTTTGTGAAAATTAATATAATGCAGTAATATTTCATCCTACACTAACTTAACAATTTTATAAATGGTGTCACTTTGGTAAATTAGTATCATAAGCATTAAAAGGTGTATTAAAGTACCTTCTTTTGTCATGCTTCCTAAGAATGGGTGGGGCTCCACTATACCTAACTACCCTTCATTTCCTTAGGATGCAATTTTAAAAAATCATGTTCTCTCAACATATTTTTTGTGCCCCTTAAAGACACTTACTTCTCCAAGATCTCCAACATGCCTATGTGGCACTTCACTTCTAGTAACTCCAAGGGTCATGATCTAAACATTGTACATGCTACACACCAACAATGTTTTGTTCTGACATTAGTCATGGGTTCTCTATTCTCTCCTCACTCTCATCACATAATTCCTACAAAATACTATGCATGTAATTTGATGACTTGAGGTCGAACTTTTATTGATGTCAAATTATTCAATGGTAGCACTACTCACCACCAACACTAAGGAGACCATCCTTCTTCATAATACTCTCTACAAGATTCAATAGACCCTCTTAGTCCTACAGATCACTAAGACATCCAAGACACACTTCTCCCTTAAGAAAACATGTGATCTTATGCCTTAGCCTCAAAATCAAGTTGTAAGGAACTCCTAATCTTCCCATTAGAATAACTTTTAGCTTTAGACTACAAATCCAAAGTATAATACCAATTTTATGATCTATTCTTTGAGTAGATTACCATGAACTAATCACTTTCTAAAATGCAACAAATATGAGTAGATTTGGACCTCCAAAAGTTTTATGACCTCCAACACTCAATACCCTTTATTTGCCTATGACTTCTAGCACATAGTTAATCTCTTCATAAGCCTTAAGATTTTGGAATCTTTATCTCCTTGACATTCCAACAATATGTGGCATGCTATGTTTTTACAAGGAATTCCTCCCAAAATTCACATCCCGCATCCCACATCCCACAACTTCGCTTCATGGTTGAGATATTGCCAACTTTGAGGAGACATATCTTTTGCTTCAAAACTTGGATACTTGTGTTTTTTAGACCTACAAATGCATGTTCTCACCAACTTTCTAACCACAAGCTTTGTCCTAGTTAGAGTGCTACTACTAGTAGAAAATTGTATTGCAATGAACAGAATCGAGGTGACATTTTTGTTCACTGCAACACAATTTTCAAAAAACTACGTTGCAATGAATGTAGTTTTCATAAATTTGTGATGCAGTGAACAAAAATGTCACCTAACTTTTGTTCATTTGCAACATAGTTTTCTTCTAGTATACAACGTCATGTCTACTGAAGACTCCTCATTTCTTTTCACTAGTCTCTCTCAAGACTTGAGAAGCACATGTACACATTGTAGTGAGGGTTGTGATAAAATCACACAGGATATTCTATATACCCTCCTACTTTGGTTTATTTTGGTAGCACGTTGCTAGGTGACTTTTAGATGCACCTTCTCTTCCAAAGGCTCTATTATCTTCCAGATTTGGCATCATACAATTCAATTGGGCTATGGGTGTGACAATCCATGTTTTGATACTAACATCCTTTCACATAAGTAACAACCTTGGTAGGGGCCTTTGAGGCCAAGTGTAGCTATTAGAAATAAAACTTGTGTTCTAGAATTGATGGCACCCTCTCTTAGCATCATATTCTTCTTTCTTCTCATGCCCATCAATCACAGCCACAACCATAGTGGGTCTCCAATCCCCTCCACTCCTTCTACTCTTTGCCCACCCCTTTTTAATTCCCTAATTTTTTTTGTCTCTTGTTGATTGGATTGTGGCTATAGTTTTTTCTTAGGAAGGTTTTGACCTTCTCCTTGGTCTTTATCTCAATCCCTCTCAACCCTCTTCTCACCCTCCTCTCACATATGGAAGTGTATTCGTGTCATTCACACGACACACAACGTACTGCACAATGGATTTCCAAGGGATGCAATTGCTCTCATCAACCCCATAGAAATAGGTCGGTTGCCATGAAAATCAACCTTTGTAGAACCATGTGAATCATTTGTTCAAGAAAAAAATCGAAGATCACTCATTGAAGGTCAAACCAATTTACACCCCTACTCCACCCCCTTTTCATACAAAATTCCAAGAATGAACATTTGTACTTCAATTTGACCTAGAAGGATTGTCTACTATCCATCAGACACTTAGTGTCTATAGCATCCTTTTAGAGTTAAGTTAGTTACCCCCTAAAGGACCACAAGGCTACTAGGTGATTTCTGCACCACGTTTTTTTTCCACCTCAATCTTTTACCTTAGGGTTTATCATACCCTAACTTAGCTCTTGCTTCTCACATCAATTGAAACTTCACCCTACATAATAAGTTATTTTGGCACCATCGAGAAAGGGAAAACGTCAAATCCTTCATTCAAATTGGGCTTTGTAGGGACAAATTTACCTTGGGAAAAATGCAAGAACTTTTTATTTTTTGCACGTTATTTTTTGGGGCAAATTCTGAATTCATATTCCCAAATTAGCTAGGAGAGGTCTAGAACATACCCTAGACACGGCTCAAAATAGGAGGCATTTTTTACTTTTACCCCGGATAACCCACAATATTACCCTGTGGGGCCCAAGTTTGAATGGAGGATTTAACGTCCTGCCTGAGAAAGGAGAGTGCTGTACAGTAGTACAGTACCGTCGTGCACGGCGTGCGGGCATGTATGACAAAGATTTGTTGGTTTTGATGTGAAGAAATGGAGCAGAACCAAAACAGTGAATGCAACACCTGTGGTTAGAGGGGTACCGTGACTACCGTCACAAGTGGCACACATGCTAGCATGACACACCCACACCCGTTACCCAGTAGGAAGCATGCAGACTTGCAGAGTCAGGAACTCAGGATAGGTTAGGCCCAGGGGCAGGGGCAGTGGCGGGGGCGGGGGGGCCTCGTTCAGTGGATCAGTCATCATCTCCTTTTGCCCGACGGCATTGGACCAAAGGAACAGACGGTGCATTATTACTGGGGGAGGGTCGCACGGTGCCCTTTCCTTTGAGCACCATGGTGCCAGATTGCACCATTTCAAAATAAATGTTTACTTTCCGCCAGATAAAAGTAATCTTCTTTCGTCAATTTTTTTTTCATTTCCATGAAAATTATGGATGTAATTGCCAAATTTGGATGAAAAAGGATATAAATGGATGGATTGTAAAGTAAAGTGTTTTTAGGTTCAAAAGATGGATGGATGTAGAAATATAATGCTTCACCAAATTTAAAGTGATTGCAAACTTAGCACTTTCTCTCAAAAACTTAAAAAAAAAGAGTTGGTTGCACCTCATATAGGTGGGGGACTTATCACATGCCTCGAAGGTTTTCCAGTATGAAATGAAGTGAAGTGCTTGGCTGCGGGATTGATTCATGTTGTCATAGAGTCAAATTTCATGATTGGTATGGTGACTTTAGCCTTTTGGGCCCTTTAGTAACCCTATAAGGACGCCACATAACATGAAGTGTCGAAGGGATGATAGAGAATCTTTCCATGTAGGATAGAAGTCTATATGTTTATCCTTGGAATTTTGTGTGAGAAGGGGAGGTCTTGATTCTTGAATAGTAGTTTGACTTCTACTGAGTGCTCTTGGTTGTTTTGACTAGGTTGATTCCTACAATGACAAGCCCATCCTTCTTGGGATAAGGAAAGTGAAGCACATAAGTCATTGATGGATGACTTTCCAAACTACTTTAGAAAGGAAGGATGCACTTGTTGGTTGAAGAATCAAATCATTTATGAAAAATGACCTTGGTGATACATCTTATTCTTTCAGGGTTAAAAATAGAACCTAAGACCATGCATCTTACACTCTACATCTATGTTTGGCTTCATCTATGTACACACATTGTCTTCCCATATATAATCCTTGGCCTAGCCCTTTTGCAAGGATACAATTTCTCACATGATAAATTTTATTTCCTTACCTCTCTGGCAATTCTTTGACAAGTTTCCAAAAAAATATGCTTGACTTTGAAGACCCACCAAGGTCTCCACATAAAAACCAATCCCCCCTGTTTTGTAAGGGACTAATTTGTACTTTACAATTGAAATCCTCCTAGCTAACCGGGGGTTCAAAATTTCCATTCATGTAAAATAATAAATTTCAATGTTTTTACCTGATGCCAAGTATATGAGTTGGTTCTAACTTGGTTAACTTACTTTGGAGACATTTTTTTTCCGCTTTTCCTTGACTCTGAGGGTTCCTTTTTTTCCTGACAACTTAAAGTTAAGTTTATCAAAAGATTATGATCTCTGAGCAACCGAAAGATGCTCCTGGGCTGCCACGTGTTTGGCAGTCTGGACTCATCAACCCTTGACAAATTGCAGCTTACATTCCTGGATCTATTTGCGGTTCCTTAGAGAAACAAGAATCTGCTGAGTCAGGACTGAGGACTGAGGACTGAGGACCATAGAAAGTAACTAAAAGAGACGAATAAAATAATAAAATTGGGCCAACTTGTTCTGAAGGCCAACACTTATTATTAGGATTCTGGAGTACTGGAGAATCTGTCCAGAGACTGCAGATGCAGATCCTGTTCAGAACAAACAAGCAGCTACGCTACGAGAGGCTTTTGGTTGTCCGTAGAGCAAGGAGGACGCTAAATCCTGCAAACGAAGTGGGCCCCGTAGGGACCAGATTTACCATGGGAAAAACGCAGGAATTTTTTATTTTTTGCACATTATTTTTTTTTTGCAAATTCCGAATTCATATTTGCAATCAGAGACCCCAAATTAGCTTGGAGGGGTCTAGAACATATACCCTAGGCACGGCTCAAAATAGGGGTTAGGTTTTACTTTTATCCCCGAGTAAAACACAAAATGCCCCTACGGGGCCCACTTCATTTGCAAGATTTAGTGTCCTGCGTAGAGCAATGGGCTTGCTTTTTGGAAGGTAAGGCTGAGTAAGATAGGAATATCATGTGCAGGGAATTTGAAGGGCAGGTCTACCTTTTAGGTGAAAGTTTTAGTAAAAACATTTCCCATTGTATAGAGGGGTTGTCAAATAAATAACCTTTCATTTTATTTTTATGCACAAGCGGCAAATACACATGGATTATCAAAATACAAGTAATAAAATATGCAAATTGATTATTAAAAAGATACATAGTAAAACTTCATTAAACTCTATAGAAAAATAAAGTATGTTGCAAACATTTAAGTCCATACTCTTCTAATTCAACTACATTGACTTGTTCTAATAGTGTGAGTGATATTAATTTACTATATCACATGATTTTGAGTTGGTGCAAATTAATATATTACTATATTCTATCAATTTCCACAACAATAAAATTGTATGGTGGCATTGGTTTTTTGGGTGTCATTAATATCTCCCCTTCACTTAACACTAATAGGACAAATTAGTGTACTCTGTAGTGTTTCATCTCATTCTCAATATAAAAAAGAAGTGGGTGGAAATGAGTATGTCTACCTTAACTCATATTGATAGAAGCTTCCTTCCCTTTGGTTTAGCAATTGAAAGGTAACATAAAAAGCAAAAAATAAGTATATACAAGGCAACACATTTATTGTGAAAAACCCAAAATTGAAGTCGATACCCTATAGCAACCAAACACCCATAGGACCTATGTTATGAGGCCATATGAAATTTTCAGTTCTTTTTAGTAAGTGAGAAGACATGATTATTATAGAACAAAGTAGTGCAAGAAATGCTTTGGGTAGTTTAGAAGCCAAACAAATCTTCACAAGACACCCTATTCAAATGAACCATATGTCAAAGATGTCTCAACAATTGAACTACAATGAATATTGTGTTAAAGATTACAAAAGAAAAAATACCTTTCTATTAGAAACTTTATTGTGTTTTTTACCTAATTTTTTTTGCCTAAAGTCAAATAGAGACATAAAATGGTAATTAGAGTGTTCAAGGGTTAATTCAGGGCAAACTTGAATGCGAGCCCGATGGGTAGCTCTACATTGAATCCGAGTAATAAGACAAAATAGGCACAATTGATTGTTAGGGTGGGGTAGACAAGTAGAAAATGGATGACTCAATGTTTCACTAATATTAGTGGACAACCCCATTGGTGGCTACTAGTCAATCTTGGAGGAATCTAATATGTATGAAATTCTTACTCTATCCCTCACCATCCACTAGGTTCACATGAAATTGCAATTGTTATTTGCACCTATAGCACCCCTTGTGAAGTTTTCCCACACACTAGGTCCACATGACCTTGTCATTGCTATTTGCACCTATAGCACTCCTCATGAAGTTTTTCCACCCACCAATTCATATAAGGAAGTCTTTAAGGCCAACTTCTATGTGGAGTCAGGGCCGATAAAACCTATTGATCAGTGGTAGAATGGTAGTTTAAAAAAACCCGGAATCCCATTCCACCATTCATTGGTGGGCTTCACCGGCCTCCGACTCCACATGGAAACCGGCCCAAACTTTTAGAAGGGTGCCTCTACGGTGACCCCAAACAAAAGTGACTTTCGACTTTCCATGCAGGCCAAGTCCTATTCCCCACATGGATATCCAAGGACAGTATCGGGGAGTATCTAGTGCAATATTCACTCTATGGGGGGCGTCCGAGACTGAACACGCAGCCAGACGGAGGGGATCAGGACGTTCAGGTTCATTTTTGTTTGTGCATGCAATGAAAGGCACTAGCTTAGCTTAACTTAGATCCTACATTCATCAGCCAAGTGCCACGTGGCCACATATGGACACAAAGGGTCCCCCAGGAATTTCACGAGACTGGGTTGTCATTGGCCACCTGGCAGAATCTGAAGAGCCTGGGCCCTGTTTCAGTAGGCCTAAGTTAGAAAAAAACACAATAATAATGTAAAGAAACGGAAGGTCAGTAATAGAAGATACAGTACGTTATTCCTGATATTCAGTTACTCTTACAGTATATTCGCTGGATTCTAGACCCCACCCACCATTTGCAACAGGATATTCTCGTACAGTACAAGGTCATTCACTCCCGAAGAACGCGAGGTCGCACTAATTGCGGAAGACACTAAATTTAGTTTGTGAAGCGCATCAAGCCATCAACCCTACAAGGACGCCACAGACACTAAATGTTTGATGGATGGCAGAGAATCCTCCCAAATACTATAAGACAAAAAATGAATTGTTCATCATTGGAATTTTGTGTGAAAGGGATAGGTCTTGCACAATAGTTTGACCTCCAATGAGCTGTTGAATTTCTCTATGCAAATGATTCACATGCTAACAGAAAAGTTGATTACCACGGTGACCAGTCTGTCCTTCTAGAGTCGATAATGTACAATAGTTTAGTATATTTTTGATAAAATTCTATATAAAATTAGTGTTGCTTGCACTAATTTCATACAATTGAAATTGATGGGCTAATATGGGCACACTAGGTGTTGTTGAAAAGCCTCTTATAGAAGGAGTGTATGTGCTGAAAGCAAGTTTTGTTGCATTTTGACCTACAAGACAAGAGATTTTAAATGTCAAAGTTTTTGTATTGCACCAAAAATTAGAAAATTTGATGGAAAATGAAATAGGATTAAAGAAAGGAAAATGAAGTGTCTTCATTGTTCACTTGATTGCCACATCGGTGTCTTGTTAAAATCCAAAAAAATCCACACCTTAAGTTAGAATGTTTGTTTGTTTTGTTTTGTTTGTTATGGTGAGATGTCCTTGATTGTGTGTTCCCCAGTTGTGTTCTTGGTACCACTGGAAAGCTCTTGAGAGAAGGGATGCATGGGTTTTGAACATATAGTGTTAAAATGATTGAATTTCGACATTTTTGTGAATTTCGAAATTAGAAAATTGCTTTCACTTTTACTGTAGCAACGGCACAGGGCACACTAACTTAGTTACGCGGAAAACAAGTCACAACTGACGCGTGTTCAGTGTGTTGTGCCCGCCATTGCGAGGCTTTTGCGTCGGTGATGGCCGGTGCTGTACCTGGGAAGTGAAATGAGAAACGGTGAACTCTTGCAGTTGCACGGCCTTGGTGAAAACCTCCGTCGCGATAACTGAAGGTGAAGATTCTCGTTTGTGTCAATTGAGTAAACTAAGACTTTTCATCGCTATGAATTCGGGAGGACGAAGCCAACCGCAGGGTGCGACGTTGCACGGCTTCGTCTGCTCCGCTGATTCGGGTGCTGTCAGGCCAGAGAGAACGCATCTTTCGGGGACGCAGTTTGAAGGCTTCAAATGCACAGGCCTAAAGCTTAATGTGCGCAGTTGCTAATATAGATCCTCGCCTCTACTGCGAGCTCGGAATAACCTAATCTGGTGTACATGATCTTGCGCTTCGTCGCTTTCGGCGTCCGTTCTTGCTTAGAAGTCGCTTAAGATTCCCTTCCACTACTTTCTTGATTGGCAGTCAAGATGCACTAGCTCTTTGTGCATTCCCTTGGTAGAGAGGTTTGCGAGCTCGGCAGAAGTGCGCCAGAAGTGCGTGCGGCAGAGGTTGCACCTCCAGTGGTGAAGGTTTTACTCTTCGGTGGCAAGAAAAGAACAGAGAGCTGCAGTTCGGCGTTCGTGTTGCGGATTTGTGGTTCTCTTTGTTTTTTGTCGAGAATCATGGCGGTCTATAGTAAGCTCGTGATCGTGCATTGCGCCTTTCTTGATTGTTTCTTGTTTCTATTGGTTTGGTTGCTCGGCTGGATTGCTGTTGTAGCATGTTGTTGTGTTTAACGGAATTGGAACGCACTTTATCTTGAAGAAACATAGTTTGTAGTGAATGTGAAGGGAAGTGGACTGCCTGGGAGTCGTGAAGTTACGAGCACACGGAGTGTTTTGTCTCAGTTGTGGAAAGAGATTGGAATTTGGAATTTCAGTTTTAGTGTGTTTCGTCGTGACTTTATATGACAACGATGATCAGGACATTTATTGTGGAATCGAGGTGTTTGACGTTGGGAATCGTGAGTGTGTGATGTCGCTTCACATGTTGAGCATTGCTTGCTCGATTTTGTCTATAGAGCTCCTGTGACCTGCGACATGTTGAGATGCCTTTGACTGTGGAAGTCTAAAGGTGCCTCTGTACTAGTGGCGTATGCAAGCTTAAGTATTTCTGTTGTTTTTTCCTGAGAGATTTTGTTGTCTGACGTTTTAGTTCTCATTGAAGCGGATAGATGCGTGTTTTGACCTTTGCGTTTGTTACTTACAGCCGAGCGTACTCTTCAGTCCAACTACTGGAAGGAGCACTCCGTGGATCCAAGCGTGGAGGCTATGATGCTTGATTCGCAGGCTTCCAAGCTTGACCTGGAAGAACGGCCTGAGGTATGTCAATTTCTTCTGCCAATGTCACAGTTACAGTTTTTCTTCAGTTGGAATTTTTTCCGCAGGAAGGTAGAGCGCCGCACAACACGAGTGATTGTGCTCTGGTTTGACGGCCTCTACCTCATTTATTGTTGGGCCTCGTGAATGTTTCTCCGTCCGGTATGCATTTATGACGTCAAGAATTGGTTTGTGACCTTTTTTTATGGTTCTATCAGATTCTTGCGCTATTGCCATCTTACAAAGGCAAAGACGTCATTGAGCTGGGAGCAGGTATTGGTCGGTTCACTGGCGAACTTGCTGAGACTGCAGGCCACGTGGTCGCTATGGACTTCATGGATAATCTTATCAAGAAGGTATTGTTAAAGGATGATAGTTGGTGCTTGCCGGGTACTTGCATCCTGGCACAAATCTTATTGTTTGTCATCTTTATTAGGATAGACATGTTGATCAATCTTTCTGCTGTGAACAAAGGCACTAACGAATTGATCATTTTGATTTCAGAATGAGGACGTGAATGGTCATTACGAGAACATTGAGTTCAAATGCGCAGATGTCACTTCCCCTGATCTGGATATTGCTTCTGGTTCTGCGGATCTCGTGTTCTCCAACTGGCTACTCATGTACCTATCTGACGAAGAGGTGGCAACATTAACGCAGCGTATTATAAAATGGCTCAGGCCTGGTGGACACATTTTCTTCAGGGAGTCGTGCTTTCACCAGTCTGGAGACCACAAGCGAAAGAACAACCCTACTCACTACCGGCAGCCCAGTGATTACACCAAGGTACTCGATTTCCTGTTCTGTTGAGGTACTCTCTTATTTGTTGGCCTTCCTTATTTTTAGATGAGATTTGCTCTGCAAGTTGCGGTCAGAAATGTAAACGCTGTTCCTGGTCAAGCACTGCAGGTCTTTGAGCAGGCTCATGTCCAGGAAGATGGCACCTTCTACGAGTTCGAGTTGGTTGGATGTAAGTGTGTTGGCACTTATGTGCGCAACAAGAGAAACCAGAATCAGGTAGGAATGGGGCTATGAATTCAGTTTTGCTGCACTAGAATGTCAATTCTTCAGTTACAGAACTGTGGATCCGGCTTACTTTATACTGTATTGTCCTACATTATTGGCGTTTCTAACAACTTTCGCATTTTTGCAGGTGTGCTGGTTGTGGAAGAAAGTGATTTCAGAGGGGCCTGCCTCGAAGAATTTCCAAAAGTTTTTGGACACCCAACAGTACACAGCAACTGGAATTTTGAGATATGAGCGCATCTTTGGAGAGGGATTCGTGAGTACCGGTGGCATGGGTGAGGACTACGACATAGTTTGGTGCATCTGGGAATTATGGTCATCAAAAGATTTTGAAGTGTCTTACGGCATAGTCTACGTCCAGTGCCTACGTTGCTTGGATATGCACAGCTCTTGAACGTCAATGCGTGTCCCTTTTTGGCATTCAATGTACAATTATCAGGCTGAGTTTTCCGTTCAGGATACCGTGAGCTTACTGTTGTCGTGGTATGTTGATATTGCAGAAACTACCAAGGAGTTTGTAAAGATGTTGGACTTAAAGGAGGGGCAACGAGTTCTCGACGTGGGATGTGGGATCGGAGGTGGCGATTTCTACATGGCTGAAGAATTCGATGCGGAAGTTGTTGGCATCGACCTGTCTGTAAATATGATTTCCTTCGCTCTTGAGAGATCAATTGGCAGGAAATGTGCCATCGAGTTTGAGGTTGGAGACTGCACCAAGATTAACTATCCTGCCGCTTCTTTTGATGTGGTCTACAGCCGTGACACTATTCTGCACATCCAGGTAGACTATTGTCCATTAGCTTTTTTCTCGAATTTGAATTCAGTACTCCCTTGATTCAAACCAGTTTTCGTATGCTTTTTTTCCCTCTTAAGAAAGGAATATTTCCTGTTGCTTTATTTTGTGACTTACCTGTTCAATTTTACCGGCATTCACTTTCTATGCAGATGATTTGAGTATTATGAAAGATGCTGTAGAGTGAGTAGAGTCTGACGAAATTGCAATCATGAGTAAACGGTCATTAATCGAGCAGGCTGTAAGGTTCGACTGCTCGAGGGGATATCAATGATGTGGAAGAAGGCTAATAGAAAGAGTTTTTGAATGACAGGACAAACCGGAACTGTTCAGACGTATGTTCAAATGGTTGAAACCCGGAGGCCGTGTTCTCATCAGTGACTACTGCAGAGCTCCATCTACTCCATCAGAGGAGTTCGCTGCATACATCAAACAGAGGGGTTATGACCTTCACACTATCAAAGCGTATGGACAGGTATATTTGACTCTTGTCGAAAATGAAATTTTAGAATTCGAACTTGACATGGTGTTTTATGCTCGTTGGACGCCCCCAGAATTTTGGGTTAAATTGAAATGCACAACTGTCGATGTCCTATTATTAACAGTTATTTGATTGTAACCAGATGTTGCAAGCCGCTGGGTTCATAGATGTGCTTGCTGAGGACCGGACGCATCAGGTAAGATATTTGAGAGCTCTTTTTTGTGAATGTGCAATTCCCTGAGTCGATTTTAATACGAATCGCATTATGTCATGCCCAACTTCTTATCTCACTTGGATGTTGCAGTTCGCGGAAGTGTTGAAGAAAGAGCTCGCTGTAACTGAGAAAAATCGTGACAAGTTCATCGAAGATTTCTCAGAGGTACCTTCATGTTTTTTACTTTCAGATTGGTCCCCGAATAAATGGGTTAAAGCGTTATCATGCAAGAGATAGACTAGTCGTGATTCACTTCTGTGCAGATGATACCAAGCTGTGGACTTGAAAGAATTACATCCTCGATGGGACATGCTTATGATTGGCATTCATGCAGGATGACTACAATTATATCGTAAGCGGATGGGAGAGCAAACTGAAACGACAAGATGAACAGAAGTGGGGACTCTTTGTTGCGCACAAGCCCCTGTAAGTGTAGTAGTAATTTATTCCCTGCGTTGTGGCAGATTGTCGTGAAGGTACTGTGAGCGGGTTTCTCGATAGTCTTCTGCAGTTGCGCATAATTTATGTACATTTGGAGAATAGCTACGGCGTCTCATGTGTAGATGCTAGAAGAAACATACGATATCAATAAAGCAGTACTGTATTTTCCTAACTGTATATTCTAGGGATCCCTCCTTAAAAAATTGCTCATTCCAAGTTTCCAAGTCATGGTATAAGAGTCAAATCTTTGTATGGATGCAATCAGTGTTCTATTCCTCTGTTGATGACTACTGATTATAAACTATCACACTTGACCCGAAGTGCCCACCCTCGAAGGAAACGAGTGACGTTTCGATGAACATCTTCTCATCTGCAGGTAAAGACAATCATGCACCTAATCTGAATTAGTATATGATTGATGCGCATGCTTGTCATGTGCAAACTGTATTTTGAATATCGGTATAAGAATACTTCAATCAAGACTTGACACAATAAGTTGTCTTGAGGATAGCAGCAGTTGGGAAAGGGAACATTATAAGCTGACCTACTTGCACACTACTACGATGTGCATTGTTGTCACAACTATGGCATCCCAGCCTGGGCATGATTCCTGCTTTTTACTACTGTTCCTGTTCTCCTTAATTTTTCCGTCAATAACATTTTGAAATTCACTATCTTCTGTTTGAAAGGTTCAACTCGTGAAATCTTGGATGGGCACAGTGCTTCCTTGAAGCTGACCCCATAGTTGCAAGATTCGCAAGCACCAGCGCACGAGAGGCTACAAGAGGCTGTCCTCCTAGCATTGGCTTGCTTTTCAAGTAATGTCCTACTCAAACTTCCTCACATATAGCCTTTGTCAATGAAAGCCTCCTCTCTTTTTGTCCAAAGCCCATAAATAAATAAAATAATTTCTTGTAGTAACCATTGAAAGACTAAGGGGTCTTGAATAAATTGTCAATGTAATATCAAATGTGTTCTCTACTTCTTTGAAGTTTGTTGTCTAGATTTTGCCTACTAAGCAAAACCTAGGATTATAGTATAGGGGTTCTAATTCTAGAGAACAGTCAAATAATCTTAATGTATTGTGACTAAAGTCACACATATTCTAGAATAGAATGGAATTAACATACAATTTGGAAATAACAATTTGTTTTCACTCTTACTTCCCAAGGATATAGTTTTGTGGCCGGTCCTCAATAATTCTAGGGATGGATGAATATTGTTCGAGTCCTATTTGTCTAGTGTGCCAAGGGAATTTTTATTGGCAATTAATCAAGCATAAACTGCAATTTGTCTTATCCATGTACTATCTAACTTAATCAAATGCAATAAGATATATTTTATAATATGATAGATAGATGCTTGCATAAATTCCTTAATTACTCGTTATATCTTTTTACCATAAGCAATTTGTCCCATAACTAGTTAACTAGCCTAACTACTAGTTAGGATGAGTATCAAATCCGTCTCAGTTGTAAGGCAATTTGTTTCTATCTAAATGCAAGGCATGATTGCAATGCAATCTCCATTTATCTTTAACTACAGGAATGTCAACAATTTGTCAAAATAACTAGTAAATATGTAATAAGTCACAAACAAACAACCAAGGACTTGCTGTATAGATCGATACCATATTCATACTATGGTTTCCTAACAATTTGTTAATAAATTTCTAGTCTGGACTTTAGCTAACACCATAGTCTTCAAGCTATTCAACACAATGTATTACTAATTTATCTTCAACCCACAAACTAGGCCCTATAGTTAGATGACAACTTGTCTACATTCTGACATTTGAAGCCCAGACTTACACTTACTAATAATTTTCAATAGTTTGCCAGACATAAAATGCATTTCAGAGAATATTTAAATGAAGATTTTAGGTGCTATTAATTGGGTATTTTAATTTGACGAAATCATGACATTTACCTATTCAAGTTGACTCATTCAAAAATCATCACAACAATTTGTCATACCCAGTTTACATCAAGATTACAACCCACATATGTAGCAATTTCCCACTATCAACAATTAGTCTAAATTTCTTGCAATTTCACATCTAATTTGAATATTGCAAAGAATTAATTTTATTTCAAATAGACTTACAAAGCAAATTGCCTCGTCTAGTCTATCATGACATATTAACAATTTGCTATTCACAACCACAATGAACAATTTACTTTAGTTCACTTAAGAATTCACATTAGCAATTTGATATACATATAATAGATTCACGCACAATTTGTCAACAATAAATCTAAGAAGTAAGGAAACTTGTTGGCTTAGTTGACTATCCACCCAAAAGATAGGACACCTCATGGTGTTTGCATTAGTTACCCCCTCCTTCCAATGCCAAAAATCATAGGCCGTTGATTTTTTTTAAATGCTTCCCCCCTTGAATATTGTCGATTGCTTAAATAATCACAAGCCATTGATCTTTAAGATATGATATGAGTTGTCCAAATATAGAATACAAAATACAATATTAGATACGATACAAATATAGATATGGTACATATATGGTACATATTACGGATATGATATGTATAGATTATAGATACATATACAAATACAATATAGATTATGGATACGATATGTATAGATTACATATATGTATACAAATACGATACAAATATTTTGGGAGATATCCCATATTGGATGCCATCACAATGGCATGTAAAAATTACAAAGAAGTGGGGAGGGGGGTTTGAATTTGAATTGAAATGAACATAATTAAAATGAAATTTTTTTTTAAAAAGGGGTGATAAGAGGGATAACTAAATTAAATTTAAATAATAATGAGGTTTGTCTTTGGGATGGATACCTTTGCCTCACTAATCTACCCAAAAGACAGATGATTATATTATCAGATGACTTTGTCGATTTGCTCATCCATTTGCATATCCAACCAAGTTCACTAGTCCATAATTTCTTCACATCAATTTGCTAAGTTTCCACTTCATTGATCAACTCCATCCAAACCACTTGCTTCCAATCCAAATTGTTCTCTCCAAGAATTACCAATACTCTTTACTTGAAAATTATATTAAAAACAAGTTGCTCCAATTGCTTAACCACTGAATCCACTCACTGGATTACAAGAACTTACTATGACAATTTGACTTAAATTTCCACAATACAACTTGAAAAACTCATATTCAAATAAGCTCAATTAGTGGGTCATACAAGACTACAACAACAATTTGTCAAAGACTCAATTAAATTGACACTTTTCTAATTCCTAATTTATCACCACCAAATGGCTAGTTTGTACTTTCACAATATAGATCAAACAATTTGCATAAACACTTAAATCCTATGTATAATAATTCAATCTCAAAATCATAGCACAAGAACTAGAATAAACAATTTTTCCAAGCATATACATACACAAATCCAATTACTAAATCAACACACACAAACAATAAATAATTATAAGACAAATTGCTAAGATGGAAATAGTATATATATATATATATTATGAAGTTATTTTCATTGATGCAATGGACGACAAATTAACATACAAAGAAAACTGAGTTAGTTGGTGGGGTGAAAAATGCAAATTGTCTTCCTTACACTATAACAAAATGGGTGTTTTATGACTATGAAAATATGACTGGGGATGACTGGTGACTACTCACAATCATATTCTTCAAGGCAAAAACCTTAGGGAGAAATATGATTGAAAAAATGACTACTAGTTATATTTTGGCCTTATACTTCATGAGCGTATAGTATATGTCTACTAGGTATGCCAAAATACTTCATTGGGGACAACATGGAACATGTTTGGGGAACGTTAAGTCATACTTGTTAGTCATATTTTTGCTTTAGTCATATTTTACAATCATATTTCTATAATAGTCACACTTTTTCTCTTTTGGGGCAACCCAAAGAAAACTTAGGCAAAAAACATGTTTAGAGAATGCCTAGTCATATTTCCAATTTAGTCATATTTTGCAATCATATTTTTGCATTAGTTATATTTTGTAGTCACATTTTTTTGGAGTTACTTTTTTTCTTTGGGGGGAGCCCAAGGAAAAAGTGGACAATCTAAGGTGGGTCTCTTGTATTTTGGCTGCAAGGGCCATTCCTTGGGGTTAAGGCATGATTTGGTTTAATGCCTATTAAAAAAAGTTAATTCTTGTTATGTGATGTATCTATTACAAAATTGGCATCCATTAATTTGAAGAGGTACATGCTTATATTTTAATTAATATATTGAAAATTTTCATAAGATATAGGGGGGAAGTAGAGAGGATTAAAGAAATTAGCAATAATAAAAAATTAAATAATTTTTCTTGAGGATCTAGGGGGAAATTAGAGAAGAATAAAAGCCTATGGATGAATTGAAGCACCAAGGTTGAGAATTCAGGCCTACCTTGACCGAATATTGGAACTTATTGTAGAGTTAATTAATTGTGCTAATTGATTGTGAGGTTTGATACAAATTGAGAGATCATTAGATTGGTTGATACAAAGTGAAATCTAATGCACAAAAAAAAAATCACTGTCAATTTTTTAGAAAACTACGTGAGTTAAAAAGTAGGATTCATTTAATTCAAAGGTGAAAAGAATTATATAATATATAGGGCTACTATAAGATCCAAGAAATGATACATACTCTAATATATATAAACTAGGCTATATAAAAACATCATTAAGTAGGAAATTTTATCAATAAGTTAGCCTTGACACATAGGGGCCATGTAAATTTTTCATATTACGGTGAATGTAGATGTGGATGATAAAATGAACAAATCTAAGTAAATCTATGATGAAGGGTGGTTGATTGAAATTGTACAATAGAACTAGTAGTGTACATTTAAAAAAAATATAAGACATTGACAACAAGTGGCAAAAATTGTCACACTCCATGAATAAGGAGGTTTATCTTAGTGGATTCAACAAAATAAAAATGGTATTGTACTATACAAAGATAGAGTTTATAATCCATTTAACTTCAATATTTGAAGTCATATGTGTTTGATACACTCATATTGAATGGGTTGTTTATGGAATATTATGAGTAGGAATTATGAAATGTTCAATAGTAAACTTGTTATTAAAAACTTAAATTTTATATGTAAGATAGTCTCACTTAAAAAAACATGATTGAATTTACAAAATCCATAGGGTATTGAAAATATATACCTCATAGTTTTTTATGTAAAAATATAGTTATCTCGAATACAATAATTAAGGTAAATAGCTTGACCTTCAAATACCCTCTTAACTCAAGTCCATACCTTAAATTACAAAAGGTGATCACTCTAAGCTAATGCATTTAAACTAGTGATGTAGGTTGAAGATTGTATTGTAAAGAAAAAATACTTTAAGCTTGGAAAAAATCTAATTTAGAGAGGAGTAAAAAGAGTGTGAGAAAAATCCATACCTAAGTGGCTATGTAACAAGAGTGAGTGAAGAATGTGATTTGTATTGAATCTAAGTGTTTGAAGTAGAAGTATAGATTCCAGGTTGTTACTTGAAGCTTTGGGTATAGTTAGAAAACGCAACAAAAATGGATCAAAGCAAGCCTCATGATAGAATTACAATATGGGTGCTAGAGGATGGGGATGTGGTGGAAACAAATTCTAAAGCATGTCTTTAAATTTGGCACTTTGTTATTTCTCCTCTTATAGAAACTATAGTTACAATACAAATTAGAGGTTTAAGCTAAACCCTGAAGAATTTACTAAACCCAACTGTGAATTCAAGATCACTTAGGTAATTTACAGAGGTTTTCATTAGCATATCAACTTTCAAAAATAAATTAAAACTAAAAAAGATAGAATATGATGAAATTGGATAGTTAAGAGCATAAGTTTTGGACTAAAAATATCAAAATTCATCCAATTCAAATCAAAAAGGAATCTTAAAATGAAGGTGACATTTAGAATCCAATCTTGAAAGTAAAAATTAATTTAGATTTATAGGCTAAAAAATATTGGATGAAGTCTTGAAAGATAAATTAGAGAGAAAACTGCATCCACTCATATTCCATTATAAAGATTTTTATTATTTTAGAATAGGCATGCAATGCTTTACAACTTCAACTAATAATTTTTTTGAATTTATCCATTTGGATTTGGACGTCTAGAATTTTGACCTTCATTGACCATCCCAAACCACTCCAAACCTCTATTTTTTACAGTTTGTGTCAATTTTAGTGAAGATGTGAATGACTTATAATTTCTCAATATAAAAAATTTGTTTGTCACTTAGAATGTTAATTGAACAACATTCAAATATCCAACTTAAGATTTAAAGCCCAACAACAAAGAATATAGTTGTGCATGCTTTATCTCAAGGATATAGATAAAACCCTCACATATGTCATGTAGTGAAGTTTGTTTCTTTCTTAAAAAGGTTCTCAACAATGTCATCCAAGTCACATTTATAGAGAGTCTCTATAGACTCTACAAAAGCCACAAAATTATTCATATAAAGATTGATAGTTAGGGTGGGCACATATGTGCTTGTATTGCAATTAAAAGATGGTTGTTTGGATGTTCTTACAAGGATATTAATTGTAAAAGCATAATCCTTCTTTTTTGCTTCAAAGATGCTTTTAGATAGTGCCTCTATCAAATACATTTGCTCTTGCACACTTTGCGCATGGACGTAGATACTTTAACAAACACATGGCATCTACTTAGGTTGTTGTTTTTTTAGCCATAATTGTAGGTACTTTAGGCCTTGCAACTTCCCTTCAAGCACTTTTGTGGAGTTGTAGTGTCAACATGTATCTATTTTGGATCAAATTTTATTGTTAAAATAGCTTATTTGCTTAGTATAGTCATATTTGGTAAATCACATGACTACATTAAGTCATATAACTAGGGAAAGCCATGTACATGACTAAGGTAAGTTACATGACTACAACAAGTCATGTGCATAACTAGGGAAAGCCATGTACATGACTAAGGTAAGTTACATGACTACAACAAGTCATGTGCATAACTAGGGCAAGTTACCACTATAAGAAACCTATGTTTTTGGTGACCCACCTCGATTTTTTAGAATGGATTTTAGGGGATGTCCAATGCAAGAAGCCCATGTTTTTATGTCAGAAAAAACATCAATGTATTGTTTCAATTTGCTATTGTATTTGTCATTAAATTGAAAAAATTAGGCAAAAGTGTACCAAATTGAACACATTGTTGGAGGTTTATAAAAAAACTCTATTATATTCTATTAAAAGTATTTATAAAAAATATATAAAAAATCAAAAATAATTTTTGTTTTACAATAGTATTTATGCTTAGTTGCAATTACTCTTGATAGGTGCACAAACCTAACATGAACTTTTGACAAACCACAAAGATTCCTTTAGCCAATTTGCTAATATATTTTGTCTAAAATTTGAAAAAATTATCCAAAGTGAACCAAATTGAATACATTGCTAGAGGTTTATAAAAAAATATACTGTCATATTCTATTTAAAATGGATATCACAGAAATATGTATAAAAAATGAACTACATTTTTCTAGTTTCAAAGAAAACCCCAAAAAACACCTTATGAAGGCTTGCAAACATTCATTGATTATGTATCCATATGCTTTATGTGAATTAACTTTTGATGAACCACTCAAGAAGATCTTAGCTAATTTGATACTATATTTTCCAAATTTCAAAACAATTAGCCAAAAAATTACTAGAGACAACCAGTTGCTAGAAATTCATAAAAGAATCCAAAATATTTTTGTTCATAAGAAAGGAAAGAAAATGGACCGCTTTTGGCTAATTTCGAATAATCCCCCCAAAAACTCCCTTGCCCACGACGCCGGCCAAGCCCAGCAAGGGCAAGCTCATCAAGCTCTCCGCCCCGTCGTCGCCTCCCTTGCCTTCCGCGGCGGCGCCTTCCTTGTCGGCGCGCCCTTCCCTTCTCGCCATAGCCTTTCCTTTCCACGCCCTGCGCATTATAACCATTTATTTAGCTTGCGATTATTCGATTTAGCTCGCCACCACACCAGCCAGCAAGCTAGCCAGCCTCACGTCTCCGTCTCCCCCGCTAGGGCTTCCTAGGGTTTCTTCTCGGCATCTCAGTCGGGGGACGGACTGCTCTAAGTTTTAGAGCACTTTGCTGCTCTTGCTGTTGCTGAGTGCAGAGCTCTCTCTCTCTCACGACGTTTCGGCAGCTTTCGTATGAGCCAGCAAGACGCCGGTGACCGCTCCCAGCCTTTCTCCATGTCGGACCTCGGTGCTTCTCTCCCACCCGGGGGTGCTGCCGGTACGCTCGGGGCTCATGACTCTCATCCTTGTGTTTTCATTACTACTCGGAGCGATTAAGGCGCAGTTGTGTTTGGAATGCGAATTACGAGATGCGAATTAGAAGTGCAGCGGGTTTTCTTTTTTTTTGTCATTCTTTTTTTTTAACCGGAGTTTTTTGTTGTTTGAAGGCGGATTTGAATTTGGTGATCTTTTATCTCTTTGTTTTAAATCTTTGAATGTAGTCGTTCATGAGGCGACAGGAATGAGGTTTAGTCGGTTTTGAATGAGTAGTGGGAGTGGATGTGAATAAATGGAAGTTTTAATGTAGTGAGGTTGTCGATGAGCTTGTATGTTGTGTCTTTGTATTAACGAGATAGCGCGGTGTTGAATATTGGCCAATCTTTGTTCGTGTTTGAACGATGATCATTTAGTGTTTTTACATTGTTTTCCATTTCATTTTTCACGAAAATGTGATTTTGTTGTCGACGATAATTAAAATCTTTCGAAAATTAGGGAGCTCTCTGAGTGCGCATTTGGATTTGTTGATCTTTCGTCTGGTTTAAACCTTCATGGTTCGTCTTCTCGAGGTTTCGGTATTCTCAATCTCTCTCTCCCTCTCTTTCTCTGGATAGCATTTTTATAGTCGATGACACAATTTTTTAAGGATATTCCGTTGCACTAAGATAAACATTACGGTGAGTGTCACCACTCCTGCTGAATAGGTCCTGGTTTAGGGTTTCGTATTGTAGATTATATGCCTATCTAATTTGAACTGGGTTCAATTTGGATTGCAAAAAACTTTTGATTTGACTTTCAGGTTAGTATCTCAGCCGATGTTGATGTCGATTTTAAAGGTCTGTGGGTTTATTTTCACTCTGAAATCTAAATTATGTCTAATTAATTTGAAAACTACTCGCAATTGTGAGGGTATAGGTAATCAATCATTCGTTGCTGAATCACAACCTATTTCTGCAGACCGCCAGGCTCCACAATCGAGGGGTTTGTGTAAACTATGCAATAACTATCAATGAAAATATTGATTTGACTTAATATACATAATCTATAATAACTTTATTAGGTTTCTTGGTATGATCTTTATATGGTAATATTTCGCATGTTTGAGTCTTGTTCAATAACGATCTGGCTTTGGTCATGATTTGTATCGACTGTTGCTTTTGTATCCGTGTCATCTTCGATTCGTTCAATGCTCACGATTCATCCTTGTTATTTTCAGCATTAAGTGCAGCAGAGCGCGCTGGTTTGGTCAATGTCTTGAAGGTAAGGACTCTCGACCTACTGATTAGAGTTTCTTCATCATTTTTAATTTTCCGACATCATCGTAGGTTCATGAATGAATATCCAATGGTTTTTCTTATTGCTTTCTTACATTAGTCTGTACATCACTCTTTTAGCTTAGGGCAGAGCGCGTTCGTTTTGAACTCAGATGTAGAGATTACTTGGTACCGTGGTGTACTTGTCTTGATATCATTTGCTGTCGTCGCCCAACGGTATGTTTCAATAACACATTGAGGGTATTTCCTCGTATATACATTAAGATCGGAGCGTGCGGATTTCAATAGGCTCAACTTCGAACTCCAAGGCTAATAGTTAATTCAATCGCCATTTGTAAACGCAGGACAAGCTGCAGTTTCTGGCTGGACAATCATCGGGTTATCTAGATACTCTTCCCACGATGGTGAAGCGGAGAGTGAAGGCTCTCCAAGAACTTCAGGTTGGAACAATGAAGCTTGGTACCTATTATATTCAGTTCCTCCAACCTGAAGCATGAGAGATAATGAGTTCTGTTATGGCTAAAGCAGCAAGTTAGATAGCTTCTACTGATGCTATTGTTATCTCGTGGGGTTCACTTACTGATGACAGACTGAACATGATGAGCTTGAGGCCAAATTCCACGAGGAGAGGGCAGCACTTGAAGCCAAATATCAGAAGCTGTACGATCCATTATACAGCAAGGTGATTTAATAATAGTGTTTTTGATTTAAATTTGTACCTATGTTCCGGTGTATGCTCTGGTGATATAAGCTACAAATAGCATCATTTGGTGTGCACAGATCTTTTCATAGTGTGGGTTGATGGTTTCTGTAGGTCTAAAATACTGTCAGTCGCTAAGCTTCCATGTTCGAATTATAATTTGAGTCCCAAGACTCTACCATCTTCATATCGGTTGTAGACTCTTTTGAAGTGTTGGAGTCGAAATTACAGTGTGGTCCATGTTTACATGTAATCTTTAATAATAGCTGTCCTAGTTGATTGGGGACGTATTGTCAGAGTTGCACGATAGGATGACAAGCAAATTTGATGATTTGGTTCTCGATGGATCAGAGATCTGAGATAGTGAATGGAGTCGTGGAGGTTGAGGCCCCCAAGGATGAAGCTCAAGAAGCAGATGCTCCAACTGAAGAGGGCAAGGAAGAAGGTATTTTGTTGAACTACCATAGCTCCTGTACAAAGGGGAGTTGGATTAGCATGGCTCAGCTCCACTACAGTATTTATTTAGATAAAGATCTGAAGCCGTATGATCCGAAACCGTAGATGTTTTGTGGACTTGGTTAATGTGAAGTAATTTATTTATGCCCAAGTATCCGCGTATATGGTGAGTTGCAATTGCGTTTCTTATTCTGTTCACGTAACTGGCTTGTAGCGAAGGGAGTCCCAGAGTTTTGGATGACGGCGATGAAGACCAACGAGATTGTTGGCATGCAGGTGATAAAATATGAAACCTGAACCATTATGAGTTTGTTTCAAGATTTCTGTCTTATGTGACTGCCTTTTTCATCATGACTTTAGTCATATATGCCTAATCCGATTGTCCTAGCTGTTTAACAGATTACGGAGCGTGATGAAGCGGCGCTGAAATATGTTAAAGATATTAAGTCAAGCAATCTCGAAGATAATAAGGGATTCAAACTCGATTTCTATTTTGATGAAAACCCTTACTTCAAAAACACTGTGGTATGTCATCTGATTTCATTGTCATTCATCTTTGTTGACGGTTATCGTAATGATTATAGACCATTGTTTTCTTCAATGTGAAAATAGTATTTGGGATTGAGTGTTATTCACGTAGGTTGTCTGATGTGCAGTTGAGTAAGACATACCATATGATTGATGACGATGAACCTATTTTGGAGCGTGCAGTCGGGTAAATATTTTCACTGGAGTCTCGCCTTTTCCCTAAATGTTTTCCTGTGAACTTAAAGCCTCTCTCGTTTTAAATAAAGATGTACTGCAGCTTATGAGTACTGTAGTTTAATAAGGGCTAACATAGATGGCATCTCCATTGGGGTCTTCAGAACTGAGATTGAGTGGGCCGCCGGGAAGAACCTAACACAGAAAGTGATGAAGAAGAAGCCCAAGAAGGGAGCCAAGAACGCCAAACCAGTGACAAAGACTGAGCAATGTGAAAGCTTCTTTAACTTCTTCACTCCACCACAAGTACCTGAGGATGATGATATCGACCAAGAGACGGCAGAGCAGTTGCAAGATTCCATGGAGCAAGACTATGATATCGGGTATGTGGGAGTACCCCTTTCAATGAGTACTTTTGTAGTATGTCTGTGTCGCTTACCTTTATTCTACAAAGCTGACCACAGCCAGAACATGATTACAGAAGCTGACAAGAACTGTGCATACTGGTTCAGGTCAACAATAAGGGATAAAATTATCCCTCATGCTGTCTCATGGTTCACTGGAGATGCCCTGGCGGGAGAAGACTTTGAGGATGATGATGATGAAGGTGATGAGGACGACGAGGATGATGAAGATGAGGACGAAGAGGATGAGGATGAGGAAGAGGACGAAGATGATGAAGATGATGAGGTACACCCTAGAAAATTGTTTCTGTTTTTAGGTTATGCCCATTCTAAGGTTGTTTTATATAATTAACGAGTAGTTGTGTTTGTTTTATGTCTTCATTTAAAAATTTACGTTATTCATCTCATGGTCTGTACGCTTGTACTGATCCTGTTTTTCTGTATTTTTTGGCAGGCTGATGGTAAACCTGCACCTAAGGTAACATGAAAAACGTCTTTCTTCAGTGAGATGATGGCTCTATCCCCTACTAAATTGGCTCCTCCATGCTCCCAATTGAATTTATTCACTATTATAAATTATCCTACTGTGTACTCAGTCGTCTATGTGATCAGGGTCGTGCACCAAAGGCAGCTGGTGGGCAACAACAAAGTGGCGAACAGCCCCCTGAGTGCAAGCAGCAGTGAGCTGCAAGCATCAGCAGATTCACAACATCTCTGCCTGTTTTCGTAAAAACAGAAACTTATACACCATCTTTTTTATTGGAGGCTTGAATCGGAAGGACATTTCCAGTCTCGAGCAGGAGGTTTGAAGATTCATCTTCTTGGATTGTATCTCAAGACCATTTGCAACCGAGTTTTGAAATGTAGGATAGGAAGAGGAATTTATTTTAAAGTGCCTGTGTAACAGTGCTTGAAGTGCCGAAGCTATGCACGTTATTTGTCTGGTTTGTCATAAAAATCATTCTTTATGAGTGCCTGTCGAACAACGAATTTTGCGGCTTAGTTATTTATATGCGGACTGGAGTGTTCATGATGAGATATTGTACGTCATTGTTCCTTGCTGCGTTGTCGCTTATCCAGTTCAACTTCTTTCGATTCTTTTCGTGCAATACATTCAGATTAGCTCCTCAGGTGAACATTTTTTCCATAATGTCCAGTTTTTGTAGCATCGATGTAGACTGATTGTTTCTATTTCTGTCCGACAAAGGATAGTTAAAAAGATTGAAGAAGAATCGTTTACTTCAAAAATGACGAAACTGAAGTGAAATATATCCTAAAAGTCCTAGACCTTTTTGAGCTTGGAATTTACTCTACCATATAAAAAGCCTAATTTTTATATGTTTTTATCAGTTTTGTCAAAATTAGAATTGCAAAAACTGGAAACGTTGTAGAGCACTTAGGAATATGTACGACAACACCATTAAGGATTGAAAGATTATTATGTTTGATTGAAATTGTCAAAGTGATTTGAAGTTTCTTAATCTTTTTAAAAAAATTGTGAATCTAAAGTTGAGATCATAATAATAAATGAGGCCTAAAAGAATATGCATGTGTGAATTCATGATTACTTTAGATCTTCTCAAGATCTATTTTACATTATTTAGAAATGTTTCAATGTATTTTTTCCCCATGGCCTAGTGTATTTTAGGCTTAAGAAAATCAAGACTTGTAGTAGACACCTTATAAAATTGCCAAAACAAGAACTATAAACAAGCTCTTTCAGAATTGGATTAGAGATGTGAAAGATAGACTTCAAATGTTATTCAACATTAAAAAAACATACAAAAAAACAATACTTGAGTGAGGCTTTATTTAACTTCAAAATTTATACAATACTAAAATGGAGTGTCGTAGACAATTGGGAATTACAATTACATAATGTTGGAAATTTATTGAATCTAAGTCAAGTATTACATTCACCATCAAACATCAAGATACTTTTGGTGGTGATGGATGGAGATGTCCATACAATGAAGCACATTGTTTTTAATCATTCTTCAAAGGATATGGGATATTTTGAGTCAAGGTGGGAGTTTGACTACTCAAAGAAAAAAATGATTTGTGTTCACAATAGAACTTCAAACCTCAATTATGCATTGTAAACCATATTTTTTCAAAATGTGATCAACTAAGAAAATGTGTGAAATCAAGTTGACTTTCATTTTTGAAACACATGTTTGTGATTATAGTCTCTATTTGAAAGTTATGGAGTGGTACAAAAATTTATTTGTGATAAGGAGTGATTTGGAGTCTCAATCAAAAAATTGTAGTCAAGTACAAAGACATATATGATATGGTGCCTCCCTATCCTTCTTTAATTTTGAATAGATGAATCTCATGAAATCATCCAAAAGAATCATATAGAGAAGATATTAGAACAATTAAATGAATGAATGTTTAGATGAACAAATTATGTTTCATTTGCAATGTACATATATATATATCTGTGGATGTAATGGCATCACCATTCTACTCCTTCAAGATTGCATGTTCATCTAAACATATTTGTCCCACATATGCAATTGTAAGAAATTTACCAAAATCACACTATATTGAAATAGTGTAGGTTGAAATGTTACTATGGTATATTGTATCAATTTTTACAAAATTGAAGCCATTTGTTGAAAAGTGATACAATTAATTTTGAGGAAAGTTTTGGATATAAACTCAAACTTCCTTCTCATTGGATGAAATTGCAAAATTGTTACAAATTTTGGGGGAGATATAATTCTTTTTCAAACGAATGCACATGCTTTGGGATGAATAATTTATCTTTCATCTATCAATTTTGCAGTTTCACTGTGAAAAGAGATGCAAATGGCTTCACTAGTTCCAAGTGAAGATCATTTTTTGTGCGAGCTTACAAAGAAATCCAACTTAGAGTGACCAAACTATGTTTTATTAGTAATTTGTGTCTTCTACAAGGGAAATGTAATGACAAATTTTTTATCACGAAAAATCATAGTCTTTGATAAAATATGGAAATTTGAAATTTATATTTGGAATCAAAGAACCCAAATTAACAATCCAAAATAGGGTTAAATTTTTTATTTCTTTCTTTAAAAAAATTCTCACCCACCTATGAAAGACTTATAAGGTTAGTACAATATATCCAACACAACCCCAAGCCAATTGTGACCCCTACTATTGAGTTTAATTGTAGTTTAGACGCATGGCAAAAGGTTCGTCCATTATTCTACAAGTTGAATTGCCATCAGAACTATTGTAGGGAGTTCAAAGAACCACATTAGAATCCAAATGGACAAAAATAGTCTCTCTTGGGGACAACAATGAGAAGCTATATGTTTTTGCTCTAACTGCCTATGATGTGTTTTTATTTTACTGAAAAATGAGTTGACTAAAATATGTGTGAAACTTCCTACTTTTTTGTTCTATTGCACCAAAAAATTTGTGAATCTAATTTGTCTAACCACGTATTGTATAGGGTATTATCTAGAATTGACGATTTGAGAAAAATCATTATAAAGTACTATTTCAATTGGAAGAATATTTTGGAAGTGATATATAAATAAAAACTACAAATATTTTAGATTCCATCTGTATGAATAAATTCACCAATGCTACCATTGATTTTCTTTTTAAATTCTGAAAGGAAAAGGTTCAAGATTCCTTCTAAATTTGATTACTAGCAAAATATTATCATTTTTTGAGTAAAAATTTATTGGAATGCATTTGAAATGAGGTTCTCTTGACATGGTGATTTTTTTGAAATTTTTGTGTTCTTTAAATCTATGACCTCATTTTTGCAAATCCCATTATGAACTAGAGTCAATGTAGTTTTGCCTTGGTCAACAACTTGACATACTTGCACATTTGAAATTTTAGAAAAATATATTCTCTAGTAACACCAATTCCAACCATTAGATAGGACAACTTGATAAAGTATCTCCACAAATTAAGATGACTTTCCTCCAAGCAGTATTGAGGCTAAAACTTGAGTTTCAATCTCTTCGTCGTCCAGAAAGTGGACGTCGAAGCGCTAGTAAGGAGCCAAACATGTGGAGTGACCAAGGGACCTTAGCAGCAGCCCAATTATATCCGGGGTGTCCGGGTGACCAGAGCCGGACGTGATGCCCGTACATATTCAGTACACACGCACGAAAAAAGACTGAAAAGTCTCGTAGAAACATCACCACTTATTGAATTCACTGTCGGATTTCAGATGTATGATTGCAGTCAACCCTTGACCCTAACCGAAAGGCTGCAAATCATACCAAAAAATCTCCACTTTCTCACCAAATTCCCACACAGGTGGTAACATCTGAATGAGCAATTTCTACACACTTTTGCATTGAGTGAGGCAGAAATTACACTCTACGTGCACTCTAGATCTACATCACTTGTCTAACTTAACTTAAGTCATAAGTTGCAAACAAAACGAAAAATCTAAGTTGGTTCAACGTACAAACTGCACATTCCACCGCAAGCCTCCAGTGCACCTTCTCAAAAAACCCCATTATTCCAGAAGCCTCCTTACCTTCCACACACATTAAGGTAATCACTTTTTCATGTCAAGAATATGAAAAAAATAAGTACTTCCACAAGAGAATAAGTACTCACGTACAAGTACAGAAGCTGAAGCTCATAGACTATATATCAAGCATCCTGTTTTCTATCTCGATCGGTTTTCTGCACTTCCTGTGCACAGAACTAATTATCTTATTGCGACTGAAGCTTTTCAATTCTCCAATACGTATGAAAATACTCATCATAGACGAGGTTCGTAACTGTGTACGAGAGTCTTACTGCGTGAGTTATTGCCACACTTGTGTACTGTCAAGAAATGGAAAAAAGAATGACTTCAACTGTTCGGACAGGACTTTGATAACTTAGAAACGCCGCCAATATGCGTGTAAGATACTTATAGGAAGTTATTATGGTAGAACCTCCCATGACCAGCCAAGACCCATGGTCAATATGTAGGTAATGGGAAATTCAACAGAGAGATGACAGATTTTAACCATTAGTTTTTTGGTTTCCAACTATCTTCTAGCCATAACTGTTATGACACATGTGCTTCGTTTTCAGAGCCAAATTAGTCTTTAGATGAGCAGAGATGGAAGAATCTATGTATTGGAGATGGGAGCAGGCCAACTTTTGGCTTCTGAAATTTATAACAATTTGAGTTTAAGGAAAAAAATTATGAAAATTTGACAACATCCATCATTTCTATTTCTCTACATGGCAAAAATTTAACAATGCCTTCTACTACTCCAGATCATGCACAAAATGCTTAAGTGGCTGGTGATGGGTGGTTGTACTATAGTAGACATCCCTGTCAAGTCAGTCCCTGAAACCTGAAAGGCTGAAACTCTGCAGCTGAAGGCCGTGGGTCTACGTACAGTCTGAGTCCCTTTGGAAGTATGATAACTTAAGTTACTAACTTAAGTTCGAGCTTCACTTACACTGGCTATGGCCGACGTTGCTTGAGTGTATAAGCGGATTTAGTTGCAGTATGGGGGGATTTGGAGAAGTGGGAGATATTGGTCGATATAGTCGATCAGTTCGAGGAATTCAAACTCTAAAGTATTACTGAGGAACATGATTTGAGACAGAGTCGTGATAGGAAATCTATGTCGTCGATCACGTACAAGAACCTACAGCAGTGCAGTAGATTGAATGGAAACAATTGCAGGGACTTGAATTGGCTACGGTGAAATGGTGACGCTTCGTCACGAGCATATTACACAGCATTAGATAGTTGGGGATTGGGAGAGATAGAGGTAGAGAAGGTTTGGAGCTTTGGATTGGAGTTACTGCATCTGGGGATTTATTGGAAGAGGTAGAGAAGGGTTGCGTAGGGTAGGACTTATTTGGGTGTATATCGGAAGAGATAGTCTTGAAGGTTTGCATTGGATTGGATTTATTGGAGATGCAGTAAGAGAGACAGTCTAGAAGGTTAGTTAGCATTGGATTCGGTTTCTTTTGTATTTTGTGTTTACTTTGGTGGAGATGGCGGGGGCATCGACTGGAGAGACACGGTCGCTGGAGTTTACGCCCACGTGGGCGCTGGCTACGGTGGCCACCATGTTTGTGGTCATCTCCTTCGTGGTGGAGCGCTCGTTGCATTGGCTCGACAATGTAAGTCAGCTGCATGATTTCCCATTCCTTCAATTTGCAGAAATTGGAATGGAATTAGCTCTAGTTTCCTTTTACAAAGGGATGGAACAGTACTAGTTTGAATGGTGCTGACTTTGGTACATCGTTGAAGCTGCTTAAACTTCAGTCTCAAACACTAAGTCTACGCAGTGTTTCTCTTGGTGGGGGAGGGGATGGGAAATAACTTGGCGTTTTGTCAAGGCAAGAAATGTAGAGTAGAACTGGCCAGTTCTGTTTCGTGGCAGAGGCATATATATTTATATTTTCCTTGTGCTAGTAGCAGCTGTATCCTTTTGTTTTGTTGTTGAGATGATGGATTTTGATAAGTGCTAGATGATCAGACTCATACTCAACGTGGGATTGCTGTGTGGGGAATTTGTGGGGAATTTGTGGGGAATTTGTTCGTGGGCAGTACTTGCATCGGAAGAAGCGAAAATCGATGTATCATGCTTTTCAAAAGATGAAAGATGGTAAGTACTTCCTGGCTTCTGAATTTGGCTCCGGAGCTTCGGATTTGTTTTGAAGTCACAATTGCTCGATCAAGCAAGCTTTAGAGCTACAGATATGATCACTAATTGGTTACTTATTAAGACGTAGGGCATAAACATATCTTAGAGACCAATAGACTCTCTGAGGAGACGGTATCAATGGTGATTTGCACACATGGACATTTAACACCAACTTCGATATATTCACGACATCAATTTTCACTTTTTAAGATGAGTGACCAGAAACTTAAAAATCTGTCAACTATTCTTAGTTTTTAGAGCTTTGTATAGTTGAATGTCACAATTTCAACACTCTGTCTCATTTGTGGGTGTCCAACAGAATTGATGCTGGTGGGATTCATTTCCCTGACACTTACCATCCTGCAAGATCCGATTTCAAAGATCTGCATCAAGTCATCTCTGTACAAAAAATGGTCCCCCTGCAAGTATCATGAGGCTGAGAGCGCCCCAGGAACCCAGAAATTCCAAATGCCAAGACCATCAGATTTCTCCTCTGTGGTTGAGCAACATGCACGGCGGAGACTCTTGGCAGCTACAACAACGTTTTCTTGCCCAGCGGTAAGGAGAGACTGTCAGCCATACTATGAATTGATCAAAAAATTATCAATGCTCTTGGTGGCAATTTGAAGAGGATTCCAATGAGCCATAGAGAGCATTTTATGGTCTCCATATGCAAAAGTTATGAATATTCTAAAATTGTTCACTTTTAATGCTTACCTTGAGATTTAAACGTTTGGGTTTAACTCCTTCCATGTGTTGACTAGGGACACGAGCCATTTGTGTCGTACAACAGCCTTCATCAGTTACACATCTTCATCTTTGTTTTAGCTGCAAGCCATGTGCTCTACACGTTAATCGCTATGGCTCTTGCCCTTTTGAAGGCAAGCTTTCATCAACCAAGTCTTCTATGCTATCTTGTACCAAGTATTGTTCGCAATTGAGTTGAGAGTATAAATGTGAAAATATTCTATGAGGTGTATGATAGAGGATAGTTTCTATTTCGTTTTAACCATTTTAAACAATATGTAAGCTAAATGTAGGAGTAGGCTTTTAATTGGGTACATTCACACCAAGGAAGAATTTCTTGTACTGAACAAAGACTACCCCCCACTTCACACATACTATAATGGAGGATTGACATTGAAGAATCATGAAGCTATTCGATCCCTCAATCTTAATGGCTTATTGGCTTTGTCTTTTTTTTCTTTTGAAACAAATGAATTTTTTTTTTAAAATGCTTTGTCTTTTGGATAGAGACAATGACAATGACATTGACTGTGGTTTCTGAATCCCAATTTCCAAATCCTATCTACCATTGTTTTCACACTACACAATGTGATTAGGGTTGGGTTGGAGTGTGTGGGATTTGATTGATCAATTAATATTGTTGTTTACCTAGGGCAAAGTCTCATGGTTGCAATGTTCTTGTTTTGTTCCTCTCAAGCTTGAAATATTTTCCTTTGGTGTAAATGTACCCATTGAGAGAGATGGGTTGGTCGGTTGGTTCATCAAAGATGGGATCAAGTCCTTAATGGTTTTAGTATCCTTGAACTAATTGTTTCAGGTTTACAGTTGGAAAAAATGGGAAGTGGAAGCTCACAAGTCTACATCTCCTGATGGCATGGCAGGTAATTATTATATATATTGTAACACTGGATTAACTCTTCATGTAATTATAGTGACACATGCCATTTGTCTTGTGAGAAAAAAAAAATTCAATCTTTTGAGAGTGTTCATATTTCAATGTCCATTTCAAAATATTGTCCAATTTATTGCAAGATTTCACTTTCATTGACATGTTCAAATAATTGTTATGAGATGAAATCAATTTGGCTGCTTTCTTCATTCTTGATATGTGTGTTGAATTTCTACCACATGTCATGGAATACTCTTGGATTACATACATTTTGAAGAGCTTCCAAGAAATGTTACTTCAATTTCAATTCAAATAGCAAGGTTTTGCATGATTGTACTAAACTTAAGATCTAGATCAGTTCTAGTTACCAGTATCAATTGGAAAGCTGCTTGTACATCTCATTTTAAGAACAAGGATAATCGATCAAATTAGTTGAAAATTGTCAAAATTGCCTTGTATGCAATGTACAAGTGATGCAAGCATTTGTATTCTTTAGTGTCATGGATGCTTAGTTTGCAACCTACAAGCAATGATTTATTTTCCTGTTCTAATTGCAGAGCTGGTGGTCAATAATATCAGTTATACTAGACAGTCGACTTTTATGAGGTATCATACATCACAGCCATGGAGCAGATCAAGGGTTGTTGTGTGGGTGGTAAGTCCCAAGCTGAAGCTTAATATCTTTTTCACATGTTAGCAGTGTTTTTTTATTGCACATTTTTTCACAAAAGATGTTGGCTATTTTCTATGAAGGAAATTTTCATTTTTTTCAGTCAAAATAGCTAGATTACTGTTGTATTTAAACCCCTATAGGACCAAGGCCATTTTTCTGTCAAAAACCACTCAAAACTGCCATTTCTGCTGCGTTCACCCATAAAATCCAAAAAAATACTTAAAAAAAATCTAACAGTAGGATCTTGTACTTTACTTGTCTCAGACCATGTGGTAAAAATTTCATGAATTTTGACCGCACGGATTGAGAGATATTAGCATTCAAAGTTGGAAAAAGAAGTTTTTTTGAACACTGGCCTGCAATTCCAGATGACTTTGACCACCTTTTGTTGAAATTTTTTGCACTATGGACTGTGAATTTAAAATTTTTTGTGTTGAAGAATTGAGTTGATATTCTAGGGAAAAAATTTCAAAAGAAAAACTCTTGATTTTCATTCTCTAAAAAAATGTTAAGTAGAAATAGGTCCAAGATTACATGAAAAACTAAATTGTTAATAGCTCTAAGATGGGATTGAAACTCAATAATCCCAATGGTGAGATTGTTCTAGCAAACAAACTTAACTTTTTCAAACAATTTTTTTGGAAAAATTGTGAAAATTGCATTCAGAAATGAATCCTATAAGTTATTTTTTCAAGAAGATGCTCATATTGCTCGAAAAACAATATTGTTCATAACTTTCACATTACTAATCCAAATGGAATGAATCAAAGCTTCACATGTAGACAAAAATATAATCTATAAGGAAAATAAATTAAAAAATGAAATTTCAATTTTTTGTGGATTTATTTTTCTGCCCAGTGACATGAAAATTATGTTTAAGATGGCATAACTTTTGCTCCCAAGCACCGATTGAAATAAAAATTATATTCCCACGAAGCTAATCAGTTTTTCTATCTTATGAGAAAGTTTCAAAAAATTTAACTAAAAATTGAGGTCATAGGAACTTGTCCGAAATCCATTTTGTCCCCCAAGGGAACAATGGTCCTTTAGGGGTTAAGATCAATAGTCAGATTTTATCTAGCTATCACCTAGTTTTGATATGGATATCACCAAGTATCATTCAAGTAATATCCAAATCACATGAGTTAGTATTAAAGAAACAATCGGTTTCTCCTCCAAAATGATAAAAAAAAAAAAAAAAAACATTGCATGTTAAGCCAATGAAATAAGTTCCATTGAATCAATAGATGTATTAGGAGCTCACTATGAAGCTCTACAAGTTCAACCAATTCTATTTTTTTCAAGTGATTAATCCAAAATTGTTTTCAATCATTAGAGATTGGGGCCTAGGTAGAGGATTGGCCTTAACAACTTGACATTCTATAAGGTATTGGAGGTGAAAAGGGTTCTATGAAAAATATAGTGGACCCTAGTCATTGATGATCATAGCATCATATGTAAACAAGTGCATTAGGGATTATATTTGTTGAATTCGAAGCAAATGAAGGTGTGCTAAATACACTTATAATATAATAAAACAAACACTATTACGCATTAGTTACTATAATTGGATTCAACGATGCTCATATATTTGTTACTTCCTTGCAATAGGTATGCTTTTTCCAACAGTTTCACATTCCTCGGGCAGACTACCTCACGCTTCGCTTTAGCTTCATCACAGTAAGTTGTGAGCTTACTCTTTAACATTTAAGCATGGTTTTCATCTTTGTAAAAGGTCATTAGAAGGTAGAGAACTCATTCCTCTACCTTTGAATTATTTCAAGAGGTTTCTCTTATTAGAATTTGAAAAAATTAAGAGTTTTCATTTTTTTACTAAAGGAGATTCTAATACATTAAATTTACATTATTTGAATATTGAAGAAATAACTGAAAATTTTCTAAAGTCTTACTTATGTTACATTGCTCGTATTATTCATCCAAAAGTATAAGCTTTCAATAAACTTTGACTATTCAACTATTGTACATGTATTTATCATATTCACCAAATTCTAAATATGCACTTCATCATTATCATTTACTTCAATTATGACTCTTGAAATATCAAGTCATATGGATGTTGGAAATTGTAACTTTTGAACTTCTTTGTGCAGACCCATAACTTGCCACTTCAATACAACTTTCATAACTACATGATGAGGAGTATGGAGGATGAATTTGAAACAATTGTAGGAATAAGGTAAAAATACTAGTCACAGTACTTATTATTAGATTATTTGACTTTAGAGTCCTATTTCTTGTGCATGATTATTGTCTAGTTCATCCCTAAAATCTCCATAATGAGAGATTAATTTGAACATTTGTATAGGGGCTTCAAATTTTACATTAAATTATTCTTTTTTTATTCTTGTTTGACATGCCTTTTATGTTGCAGTGCTTGGCTTTGGGCATTTGTGATAACCTTCTTGCTCTTCAATGTTCAAGGTACAAACACAAAGGCCTAATGAGCTTGAAGACATATGACATGTTGTAATATGTAATGTTAGTGAACCTTTAGTTCTCACAATTAGGATTCTTTTGCACTTGGTGTTAAAAATTACATTGAAAAGAGTATTAGGAATGAGTTCAAGTGTAACTTTCAACTACAATTGTTTGAAGAAAGGAGGTATTTGAGCACTTAGTTACAATGTCATAGCTTGGTGTGAATGACCCATGTAGGTTTGAAGTTGGTGCTCATGTGGACTTTGGGCATCAAGCTCTAAGATTGTTGATTGGTGCTCTAATACCTCCTTTCTACTTGTTAGTATTTACTTTGTTGACATCATTCCCTGTATCAAGTGTGAATCAACTTTATGTTCCTTTGTGTAGGGGTTAATTTGTACTTTTGGACGTCATTCTTCCCTGTAGTGGTAAGTTTCACTTTTGTTTTATTCATCAATCTTGGGAACAACTTAAGTTGCATCAATAAGAGTAATATATTCCATATTAGAAGAAATCACCTTGAATGGTGAAAAAAATCTTTTTTAGTCATTTCACCTTGTTTTGTTTCATGTCAACTTTATACTTGCCCAAATAATTAGAATGAACCATGAAGTGTCGGTGCTCACATGGATGCTATGTCATATTATCATTATCATCATATGCTAAAATAACAAGGTTTCAAGCTACAATAGAACCTCTCTAAAGTAATAGGGTCAGGACTAGTTTGACACATTACATTAGGGAGGGGCATTTGCATTCATGATGTTCGTATGCGTCTTGGTCTGAGACCAGCTAACACTATTACCTTATTGAGGATTATTACTTTAGAAAGGTTCTATTATACCTTTTGATTTGGAAACTGAGTACTTCAAATGCATCACAATCGGTGTCATAAATGCAAGGGATTGTTCTAAACTTGTTGTCTCATTTGTAGTTACACATGATATTGGTTCAAATTTTTAAAGCTTGTTGTTGCTTTGACTTATGCAATCTAAGTGGCCCTCAGGCCATCAGCTAAACTTTCATTTGGAATTTAATTTACGTATTCCAGCAGTTTCAATTAAAAGTGCCTGACAAGTGATTCAACGATATGAAACAGGTTATAATTGCCATAGGCACAAAGTTGCAGCATGTGGTGGTGACGTTGGCAATGGAGTCCAGTGGGGCTTTGCCCTTCCCGGGACCTTTCATGGGAGCCCAGCTTAAGCCTCGGGATGAGCTCTTTTGGTTTCACCGCCCCAAACTCCTCCTCCACATCATCCACCTGGTTCTTTTCCAAGTATGATTGGCTCTACTTTAATTCATCATTTGCTTGCTGATTTATAAACAGTAGGTCTATGATTTTTCTAAGAAATCCCAATTCAAAAGCTTTTACATAGTGTCATCAAGAACATTTTTCCAAAATTATTCATAGGAAAGTCTCCCTTCCTTTTATAGCAATGATTATAATATTCACAACAATACATAATCTTAGAGTTAATCATAAAGTATGTGCAATGAGGCACAAGGAACCCGAGCTTCAAAAAAAACACGGGATGAAATTCCTTGAAGCACCAAAATTGAGTCTCATAGAGTTCATTGGTGATGTGTGTTTTTCGTATTATTTTTAGTTAAGTCTTCCTTTGACACACCTTGTACAAAATGGAAAGTCCTTTATGATTAACTCTATTTTTAGCTAAGCATGTGGGGGTTCAAAACATTGTTGAAGGCCTAAGAAGATAGGCTCACATCATGGAATCATCCTTTGTATGAACCAAGGAGCTCAATCTAAGTTGCAAGAACATGTATTCCTAGATTGTATCTAAGATATGAAGGTGCTCCACTATTGCAAGGACACATATTCCTTCAAGTTAAATAGGAAGATATAGAATTGGTGAAGAGTGTTAATGTGTAATATCAATAACGTTGAGTCGAATACCATTTGTGATTAAAGAGTTTGATGTAATGCGACAAGCCATGCCTCATGAACATGGGAAGTACTGTTAAATGTTACCCTTGGTGTCTCTTTTCAAAGGTAACACTAATGATCATATACCAACACTACCGGTATCTCCATGTTGAAAAAATGTTAAATATACAACTTTGAAATGTTGTTTGGACCAATCAAGAGGTTGAAACAACATGTTTCTAATGTCTTCTTTTTTGGACATGTTTCAACAAGAGGTCTTCATTAGTGATGCAAAAGTTTTCCTATGCCTCAAGGGGAGAATGTACCATCATAGTTGAATGTGAGATGAAGACCTACCATTGAAAAATATCTCCTTAAGTTGTTGCTTATAGTTCTTGAAATGTTCAAAGTTAGAAAACCCTCCAAGAACATGAATTTCATTTGAAACTCTACTTAAAATCTCTCTAATTTTTTGGCATGTAAATTTACATCAGCTGATTGCTTCTCCCTAAGGGCTGTTGATGTTTTGCAGGATGCTTTGGAGATGTCGATGTTCATATGGCAAGTGGTAAGGCTCTTATCATTCAAGCCATTATAAATAATTTCAAAAGCATGACTGTAAGCTCTTTAGATTTGGGAGTGATCTTCAAAAAATTTTACTCACAGCTTGACTTAATTCAATTGATTATGAGTTGTTGACATCCTGTATCAATGCAGTGGCAATTTGGTATTCGCTCCTGCCTGGTAGAGGAGAATAAGGGATATTTCTACACGCGTCTTTCGCTCGGGTATGTATGTGTCTTCATGTTCAGTGCTTTTGCTAACAATCAAAAATCTTCACAAAAAATAATTTTAACGTGTTCAATGCACACATAATTTGTTACGAAGAGAGTCAATGTGATGTTTGAAAAATCTACAGTAAGTTTAAACCTTATCAAGAGATTATTAACAAAAATGTTCATAAAAGATATTGGAAAAGTGGGTGATGGTTGTCTACCCTCCCCTAGCTTTAATTACTACTCTCTATGTCCCAAAATAATTGTCCACTTTGAATGTCATGTTTTATAAGGATGTTTGAATAGGTCATATGGAGACTTCCTTGTTGCTTATTTTATTTAGGTTGAAATGAACACATGCAATGCTCTTCATTGATTCTAGTGATATAAAATTTCAAACCTTTCTTATCTATGTTTTTTATAGTATGACCAATGAAATTTACATTAAAAAATCTCGACAAAATTGTGAACAATCAATTTAGGAAAGAGTCAGGGAGTATATTAGAAGTACGTTATTTTGAAAATTGAGTGTGTGAAATGAGATAATCAAAGAAAAAAAATATACATGACTTTGTGCACTTTTAAAATCTACTTAAATGATCATGTCAAAAGTCATAATTGATTTTGTCAACAAATTTGGACATATTTCAAACGTGGGCGATGATGAAATGTGCAGATTAATCATACAACTCTTTGTTAGCTTCATCACTTTGCCCCTCTATGCTCTTGTTTCATAGGTATTGACTTTGGTCCAATTCCTAGAATCAAAGGGAATAATTTTGCTTTTATTGGCGACTATGACCTTTTTATATGTTTGTGAATGTGTTTCCCATTGTAGACAACCTATCTCACCAATTGTCAAAGGCTCAAAATAGTTATTGGACATAATTCATCAGTATATATGTGATTGTGGGCATTGAAGTCTTACTTTTTGGTTGTTTAGACAATTCATAAGAATAAACTAGATACTTAACATGTATTAGTCCATGTAAATGGAATGTCTTTGGTTGTAATAAATATAGCTTATAGGTTTATATATACTTCAAGTTAAGACTATTTCAACTATTAAATGTTTTTCTATAACCATTTATTTCAACCATTAAGTGTGGTAAACATTAACGCATTGAATAATATCATATGTGTCATTTATCATTATCCATCTTGGTTAGCCAATTTGAGTTGATTGAAATGATATTTGTGGAATTGGATAGATGGGTTCAAGCTACAAGAAGGCTGTTGTACCACCAAGGGTTAATCGGGTGCTCCACGTTTGGCACAAGGATGCCAAAAAAAGGTTGAAACGGGGTGATAGGAAAGTGTCAAGGGAAAATTTGATTAACAAAGTCCAAGAGCCAAGTGAATATGAAAATGCGAACTTGTCATCACCTATGACTGTGGCTATGGAAGAAGGAGTTGAGAGCAGGTATGCATGCAATGACATTTCAATGGTTATGAATCAAGTTAACCACTATGTGACATGCACCATGTACAAGTTGAAGTACATTGAATGCAATACTCAATTTAGATTAGAAACCTCTAGATACGTAAATTACAATAGAGGAACTTAATTCCAACAAGCAAAATATACCATTTTGAATACAATCTCATGTGCTCTATTTTCTTGGCAGGAAAACAAATGTATGGGATATAACTGAAGAGCCTCAACCATTAGATCCATCAATTGCAATAGTAGCCCAAAATGTATGGGAACGACGATTGAGGCAAACCAAGTCTGGTAAAACCAAAACCCTCCATCCCATTCAACAAGAAATGGGCAATGCAAGATCAAAACATCAACTTGGAGTCTCTCCTTCCAATACTCCTGGCTCAGAGCTCCGCCGCCGCATATCTCCTAATGATGCCATACTTCCCGTCCCTCACCCTTTGCGAAGCTCTAGCATTACCAAATGACAACCATTACCATGAGGTAAGAGATTGCACTTCTTCAATCTCTCACAATCTAGTTCAATGTTTTTTCTTTTGGCTACGAAATGTTGGTGACACTATAATAAGCAAGTGAGCTTTTTCTATGTGGCAGTGTTCAATAGGATTGTGGTCCCTAAAACATAGTAGAAGGCCCAAGATATTGATTCAAGCTAAAGAATTATCTTTAGTTTGAGTTAGGGGAGATTTGGCCACCTCACAACATTTTTTCCTAGATTCTTTGTTCTATCTTCAAGTAAAAAGGAGTAGAGAGTAGTGAACAATGTTTCCCATAACATTTAGTTTTAGTGTTTTTTGGTTGCCAATGTAGGTGTCACCTATCTAGTAAGGAAATGGACTTCTTTTGCTACAATCACACTTAGTGTTTATCTTTTGGCATGACTTGTTTTGGTGTCCAAAAAGTAAAATGTTGCCTACATCTAATTGCATGTAGAATTCAATTTTTTCTTCTCTATGTTTTTTGTAATTTACATTCAAGTCAATGGATAAGCTTCATAACTTTCGCAAGATTTATACCTTGAAGATAGGGACTAGGATATATGAGACATTCAATCATAAAAAAGAGAATCAATGTTTAAACTATTTAAACTAATTAGCTAGAATGGAAAAATCAATCAATCTAGCAATTTCATTGTCCAAGAGGGGCAAACAAACCATTGAACTCACCTCCAATCTCAATCCTTCATTACACTAGGTTTTGTTTTAGCCCTCTAAAGTTTAAGAGATCTTCTTGATGTGAGCATTTCCATATGCTTTTCCATTTTTTTCACTAGAGTATTAAACATTGAAGAAGTTGTTAGAAGTGAGCATCTCAACTTCTCGTTTGTCATTCTTACTTTATTTTGTTCATGTAAACACAAGTACTTAATGTGTAGATAAGGTGGGTACATCCAAAATTGCACCCTACCTAAAATTGCAATCACACCTCTATGTACATCTCCAAAATCAATATGTACATATTTTGAAGAAACAATTTTAGAACATCTACCCTTCATAACCTTCACCCTTCATAACTTTTGCATTCGGCATCCAAATGTTGTGTTCTTCAATGCGTTGGAACCTTTTTCTCTGAATTTGGAACCGCCAACAAAAAAATATGAAAAATTGGGTAGTCTAATAATAGTAAATAGGCACAATAGCTAAAAGTAGCGGTTTTGGGGGTACCCACCTTATCACCTGATTTGTAATGCAAAGCTTCAGTGGTGATCAAGGAAATTGTTCTAAATTATTGTTGTGCAATATGAATGTTTCAATGTAAATTATAAAGCAAAATCATGTTTCAGGTCTAATTTCATAACAGACATTGTTTGAAATCAGTCACTTTGTACTGTAGTATTTCAAAATTCGCAAACAGTAGCTATGGCTTTCAGCATTTGATAGCCAGCATTTTTTTTAAAATTAAAATATTAGGGGGGCGTTCATTAATTTGTTAAACTTTACTACAGTATATTGCGTACATATTTTGCTCATTCTGATATTTTGTCATAGCAAATTGTTTGATTGACAACAAAGCCCTTTAACCCTCAATTAGGACACGATGGCCGAAAAGTGGCCAATGGATGACAAAAAATCCTTCTATTAACCCCCCAAAGGATCAAATGATTGTGGAACATACACAAGTGATCTCAAATAGGTATTTATGAATCCATTTTTAAATGGATGTTCTTCAAATTTTGACACAAAGTGTGAATATGAACCCTAAAACTCAAGTGGGAATATAATTCTTTTTCTAATCTAGTGCTTGGATAAAAAATTATGTTGCCTTGAACTTTTGAGGTAACTTGGGCAACTTCAAGCAAAATGTGCAAAACTCCTCCTATAATTTTGAAATTTGGTAGGTATGTAATTTATATAATACAAGATGCAAATGTCCAAAAAAGTAACTAGGTGTAGTGTAAAAATCTCACTTTAGGAGGAGTTAAGGTTTGTTGGCCTTATTAGACAAGGTTGAAAAAAACTCTTTAGTCTAACTTCAAACATTATGATCTTTGAACCCATGCTTTCTAAATTCCTGAAATTTTTTCCACCTATTCCTAGCGTAGTCCAATATAAATTAGAATGGTTGAATTTTGAAAAAAAAATCATTTTTTTTCACTACTATGAAAAGAGGTAATTTTTCACAATTTGTGCCCAAAATTTACCTCAATCCTTTGGAGGTTAAAATAGAAAATTGTAGATGTTCATCCTTTGAATTTTGTGTGAAAAGAGGTCTTGTATTGTAGTTTGACCTTCAATGAGTGTTTATGGATGTCTTTAAGCAAGTGATTCATTGGGTATCAATACAAATGATTTTCACAATGACCAACTTATTGTTCTTAGGGTTAACCATGAAAGGATGAGACCTATCATCAAGGTGCTTTGCCAAAAAAGATCCAATTCTTGGACAAATAGGTGCATTGTTCATTCCTAAATTCGTCTTGAAAGTCATCAATGGACCACATTTTGGCCTCAAAGTCCTTCCAAGGTTAATGAAATTAGCTAAGAAACTTTATTTCATTAATAGCCTATTTGGTATAAAATTATTGCAAAAAAATTTGGTATGCAACAAAAGAATATTTTAGGCTAAGAATTCAACTTTAGGGGGAGTTTGAGTCTCCATTCTACTTCATGATCTAATTCTTTGTATAGTATGTAGTTTCAAAATGTCATTCAAAATCAACTTGTTGTAAGACCTTCAATTAACCTTGAAATGCCTTTCAATGACCATGGAGTTGCAAGTCAAATTCTTTCACTCTAAGTGCACTCGTGCAGTAGCTTTATGTGAAAGAAATATTATATTTTTATTTTTTAGAGAGGAAATCACATGTCATTTTTACTTCACAGACTTTAAATTTTTTCTTGAGAAATTGAATTTTTGAGTTTGTTTGAAGAAAAAATAAAAACAAATCATATCAAATAGGAAACTACCTCAAAAAATTTGAAAAATTCACTAGAGGAATATGTTCTAGTGAAAAAATCAAAATATAAACAAATTTCCATGTAATTCTACAAAATAGAATTTAATAGAAAGAAAAAATACACCCAAAGTAAAAATTGCACTAGAAAATTTTATTTTAGGAATTTTTCAAATTTTCAAATTTGAATAGAAATTGGAACATGTGGCCTTCATTTCATTATTTGGTCTCAAATTCGAAAAATATCCTTGATGGAGAAAATTTAGATATTGAGCAAGGACTAGCATATATTCCAAATACACTAGAATAACATATTTTTTTATCTGTATTTGTTGCATCTTTTTAGGTAGAAATATCATAAATTCTTCAACGAGGCAATTTCCAATGCCACCCAAAGAAACTTCTATTCAAGCAACTCTAAAGACAAGAATTTGATGAAAAATGATTTGTAATCATTACATACACTATTCTAAAGTCATCCAAATGGCATTTTTTTCCGTAGGTGTCATTTATGGGTTGATGCATGGGGTCTACATAGAATTATACACAAGTGGATTAACCCCTAAATGCCCAAGTATTTCCACAAGGGACAAAATAATGGGTTTTAAGGTAGATCCCATAATTTCAATCTTAGGCCTAATTTTTGAAACTTTTTTGTGAAGATGTGGATTTCCAAGAGCTTCATGGGGATTTTGTTCTCTCAAAAATTAAATGCACAGTCCAAAGGTTATAAGCATTTTAATTAGTTCAAGTTTTGCAAGAAGGGGTATGCTAGGCATGGGAATTTCACTTGATTTTCAAGATGGCAATAATTGAGGCAATCAATTCAGAGAGGGGAGTGCATAAAATAAAGTGGGGTCCAGTGGAATTTTCTGAAGTAGTGTGTCTACCTCCTTCTACCTTACATGAATTTTCCATTGAGATGATATGTTTGGGATGTGCAAAGGGGGGACCATACATGCCTTTTAGGAAAGGTAGGGAATCTAAGTAAGAAAGGAACCTAGGATTAGACTTCCCAATGATAGGAACGTGAGGGAACTCAAAATGGAACATTGGGGGAGAAGGGGAACATAATGGGACCCATTTTTGGAAGGGTGCCAAATGTCTAATGCACTTGGGTGATGACATTGAGATTTTAATTTCTATAAAAATAAAAGATTTTTGAGTTAAATTCTTTTCGTTGCTTATGAAGAATGCAATTGTCTTTTTATACATGGGAATTCTTGAATTTGAAAATATGAGGTAGAAAATGTATTCAAAAAATGCTTAGTGTATTCTTGTTTCTTCTCACCTCCTTGCATTGTAGAATATTTTAGAATATCCTCTATTTCTTTCTTGCCTTTGAAATTTGGTAGAGGTATGCCTATTATGTTCTTCAATATGGTAGATTTTTAAATTCAAATTCCATAGTGCAAAAAAATTCTCAAAAATGATAGTTAGAGCCATAAAAAATTCTTAGGCAAGGTTCAACATAAAACTTCTTTTCACTTCAATAGTTAATATTTTGCAATCTGTGTAATCAAATTCCACGAATGTTTTTGCCACATATTTACATACATGTGTAGTGCAAGATCCTATAATTTATTACTTAAGAAAAAAAAAATTCATTTTCTATCTTTCAGGATCAATGTAGTAGAAATGGTATTTGATGGAAAAAAAGACCTTTGGTATTTAGTAGTTAAGTTAATGTTGAGTTAGCCTATTTCAACACTAATACCTATTCAGTTATTTGATATCAAATCCAAATAAAGGAATTGGTTCAAAGTGAGCTCATTTTTTAACTTAGTTGTCAAATCCATTTTTCAATATTGTTGAGATTATTGTTTAGCCTAAAAAGTCAAGTTGGATGTCCTCAAGCAATTGTTGTAGGTAATTTTCAAAAGTCCAAGCTAGTGTCTTTTGAAAGTCATTCAAGAGTCTAAAGTTAAGTTCTGTACATATGTTGATTTCCATTTATTTTGAGGTACATGAAGATCCATATTCATTTTTCTCTAATTTTTTTAATCAACAATGCTAGTATGTGAGCATGAAAATACAAACATGTGAGCTTTGAGCATATGTATAAGTAGATATCCTACTACTATTGATGGTGTTTATAATATAAACACCTATAATATAGGTACATGAAACATATTTAGACTATAATCATGGAAGTTTTCTATAATATAGGTGTGTAGTCTTTTAGGCTCATGGACTCATGCTCTTAGGCTCACATAATAGTGACCTTCATTTTCCTATCACTTTGAATCATACATGTAGAAGTAGCAATATCAAGTCAAATATAAGTGCTTCACATTTGAGGTATAGTAGAAGTCAAAAATAGTCAAATCATTCATATTCATTCTATAAATTTTTTTGAATCATTATGTTTTCATCACCTTAAATGTTTCAAATACATATTTCTATATATGAAATCTAAACAAATAGAATTCTAGATTTATCATATCATTTGAAAGCAAGAAAACTACAAATGAACTAAATTGTGAGTATTTTAATGCCTTTTCTTTGAAATCAACAAGAAGATATATGCCCAAATAAAACATCCATACATTAAATGAGGTTGTTTTGTTTTGTTTAATCTGGTGAGATCTTCTAGATTGTGCATCCCCAATTGCATTGGCTTCGTACCGTTAGAAAGCCCTTTGCAAGGAGGCTTGCAAGGACTTTTGTTTCATAGCATTCAAACTTACAATAGAAAAGGTATTTAATTTTGAAGTTTTTATGAATTAAAAAATTACTTTTATTTTTATTTTATTATACTATGGCAACAACACAAGTCATACTAGTCTTTTAAAAAAAATAATAAACGAACAAGAAAGAAGATGTCTAATAAATCATCTTATTTAAAAAAGAAAATGACCCTAAGAAATGAGAAAAAAATCTTGAGAGTTTAATCCCTAAATGTCCAAGGCCTTTTTTGAACTTCTTAGAATTTGCTCTAAATTGAACAAAAAGCCAATATTTTGAGAAGTTTTATCAATTTTTTAAAATTGTATCCATACAAATTCGAAGTAGACATGTTTTAGATCGCATGGGAAAAGAAAAGAAAACAATATCACTTCTGGATTGAAGATTATAATGTTTGATCATGAGAGTAGTAAAACTTTGAAAGCGATTTGAAGTCTTTCAATCCTCTTTTCACATGTCAAAACAAAAAAGTTGATCACCAAAAAAAATACGAGGTTAAAGGGCAAAACATGCACGATCCCAATCAATTTACAACTTCTCAAAATCTACTCTACAAATTTTTTAAATGAATGTCCAATGTTTTTTTTTTCTCCAAAATCTAGTGTATTTGAGGTACATTTTCAAGAGCCCCCAATACTACGGAAAGTCAAGATTGCAACAAACACCCTTGCACAAAATCTTGAATAGAATAATTTTAATCAATCATTTTCAAAATCGGATTTTTGAAACTAAAACCAAACTTCAAAGAAAAAAAATTCAAAAATAGAAACTACTAAAAATAAAACTTGATTAAGGTAGGAGGCTTGAACTCCGATTAGGCATTAAAAGCGATCAAGACTCACAGGTACATTTTGCTTTTTACAATGTACCAACTCTGCACATTTCAGGAGGTGGTCACTTTTGATGACCACAAAAGACCATTTTTTTTCAACTTCAGAAATTCGTAACTAATTCCACAAAGCTCCAAAAAAAATATGGAATGACTTGAGTTAGATGCCAATTTCACTTGTCTTTCAAGGAAAATTTTCTGAAAAATATTTGAAGATGTTCCACCTCCCTGAAATTTAGTTCCGACCCTTAAATGGTCGATTTATGGACCTCCTACCTTAGGTTTTATTTAACTTCAAAGTTTTGTCAACACCAAAATTTGATGCCTCGGGCATTTACGTGTTAAGTTAGGATTAAAGTTAATAACCCCCACTTGTCTTATTTGAAAAAGAAAATGAACAAGAAAATACATGTGTGGTAAAACAGCATATTATATAGGAAAGAAAAAGACCCTAAGATTTTCTTCACAAAGATTTGACGATCCCACAATAATGCGGGTCGTCTTCGAACAGTGCATCACCATCCACTACCAGCATACACGTTCCCGCGTCGGAATCGGAGAGTCGCATCGGTATCGGACTGCAGCATCGGAGTAAACAATCTTCGCACTGGAGGAGGTGTTTTCGCACACAAATATGTTACTTTGGAAATAGATGCAACCGTGAAATTTAACGAAGATAGTGTGCGTGGTGAATCCCACAACGACTGTGAAATTAAACGAAGGAAGTGGGTTCGTCGTGAAGAATTGGTGGTCCTTGGAATGGGTTCCGAGACGCTGCAGATTTGCGACTCCGTGCTTTGTCCTTATGGCATGCCGCTTTGTCGTATCGATTGAACATTGCAGCAAAGCACATGGAACTGGAAGCTTCAGCTGGAAAATCAATGCAGGGTTTAGGGTTTAGGACTTCCAGTAGCTAGGATACTACCATTGATTCCTGGTGAGGTTCAGGGATTCGTACGTTTGGCTTTCTGGAGAAGAAGGCGATTTGTCGATAGAAACAAAATGTTGTTTCACTGATCACTCAACACTCCGAATCTTCACCTGGGATTAGTCGCAGGCCTCAGCCATGACGGGTGCTAATCGAGGGCTCCATGCGAGCTTCCATCTCTCACACTACTTCGGGAGTGCATTACGCCGAGGTAAAATTGCTTTTCTACATTCAGATTAGGTTACAGATTTTGCATTTTGTAGCAATTTGACGCACGTTGAGGGATCATGCTCATCGCATCTATTTTGAATTGAGAGTGCAGGTGGTTGGTGTGTGCCCAGGTAGGTGGATGCGATTTGAGCGACCATTGACGACCACTCTGCCCAGGGATGCCAAGGTGCTGAGTTTCGGAGATGGAAGCCACGGAGCGCTTGGACACACAGATTGCTTCGGCGGAGATGCGTATGAACCTGAGGAGGTGACAGCTTTGCCAGAAGACATCACAAGCGTGGGCGCAGGGCATTACCATTCCATGGCGGTGTCACGCACTGGCGAGCTCTGGGCTTGGGGCCGAAACTCGGAAGGTCAGCTCGGTGAGCGAGACGAAACCCTAAACTCCAGGTAGACTCCATAATCACAAACTGTCTAGTTTGTCTTTTAGAGAATTCAGAGGGGGATACATGGCATACTAAGGACTTTCTTCCTCCAGGCTCGATGCCTTCAAGACCCGTCTCTTCGAAGACCGCCATCAATCATAAACTGTATAGAGCGGAGCAAGTATGATTTCTTTGCAGAATGAGACCGAAATGAGTCCTAAATTCTTTTCCTGTCCCTGAGAAGCTTGATTTCACGTCGGATGGTGCAAAGTTGTGACCAAGTTCTTTCCTGCAAAGAGTCTGACAAGTGCCGTTCGCAGAGAGAAATGGCATGTCCCGCAAAGAGTGCGAGGTTTGGAGAGCGTGGAAGTGATATCTGCGAGAGGCTCGGGGGTGGTTTCCATGGCGGTTGCGCAAGATGGATCCCTGTGGGCGTGGGGCAAGTCCAAGCGTGGCCAGCTTGGCTTGGGCCCCAGCATCACGCAGGCTGCAGTCCCACAACGAGTGGAGGCCCTCTCTGGGAAAAAAGTGGTGCAGGTGACTAGGTACTGCTGACCTTCGCTGTCTTTCATTTTCTTCTTGATTTGTATTCAATCCTTGATATTCTTCATAACATTCTCTTAATAGCTGTGTGAATTCACCCTTTTCCAGTGTAGTTATCAACCAAATCAAGTCACGAAAATTCTGGGATTCATGGTTGAGAGTATGTGTGACGCTTTTGGTACGTCTTGGTACCTCTCACATGAGATGAGCTCAAGATTTGTGCACAAAAGAATCTGGATTCCTTTTCCAAGGGTTTTGAGGCAGTTCTTCAAGTTTTTTATGCGTGTGGTCACTCAGAAACATTTTATGACCATAATTGCTTATCCACAACAGATAATTGAACTGATAGAATATAGCTATTGATAGGATTTCCACCATTTTGCAGTAGAATGGGTTCCACCCCTCTGGGTATAGAATATTATGTTGTTGAGTTTTCGTCTGAAAGATTGATTGACCAGGTTTGAGTTTTTCGCTTGTCAGGTAGCGTTGGGTTGGGGCCATGCTCTCGCTCTCACAGCTGAAGGCCATGTTTACAGCTGGGGTTATGCAGCAAACGGGCGCCTCGGATTCCAGCCCTATGAAACACCGTCCAAGGAAGCCAGCAACGATCGTGATACTGGTGAAGCCGTTGATATTGCATACCGGCAGGTTCTAGCGGATATGGAAAAGGAGAAGAGCCCGGTTCTGGCTTGGGAACCAATTCATGTGGACTCACTTCGTTCGCATCACGTGACAGAAATCAGTTGCGGGATGGACCATTCTTTGACATTAAATGGTAATGCCACTGCCCTAGAGCGTCGTCTTTCATCTCTCTCTAATCTACTGCAATGCACCTCTACACTGCTATCTGCATCTCGATTTTCCATAATCTATCCATTGCGGACAGGTCCTCATGAAATGCTTGGAGTTTTGTGAATGATACTTAAAATTGAGTCCTCCATGGATCAGAGCAAGGAGAGCTGTGGAGTTTCGGTGACAACAGCCTGGGACAACTCGGGAGGCTGGCCGCAATTTCCACCACAGTTGAGAATTGCATTGAGCGTGTGCAAGGGCCTCTCTCCAAGGAACGAGTCCTCCAGCTTGGTGCCGGCCTGGGTCACTCGTTAGCTGTGGTTGCCCAAGGTCGGGTCTACTCCTGGGGCTGGCACCAGGGGAGTGCTTTGCCAGAGTGCATTGGAGACGAGGAGTTTCAAGCATCAGACGTGGTGGCTGTCGCTGGTGGGCGTGCGCATTCTGTGGCACTCACATCCAAAGGACAAGTGTGGGTGTGGGGGAGTGGCAAGAACGGTCGCTTGGGATTAGGCAGCCCAGCTGATGAGCGTTCCCCCTTTCCACTGGAGAGCCTCCGGAGTTGTAGTATTGTTGACGCTGCTTGCGGCTTTGATCATACTCTCGTTCTTGTCCCCAGCAACTAAGTATGGTAGTCTTCCTTCAATCGGCACTTTGTGGAATAAAATTGAGAAGATGCAAGTTTCAAATGAATTGTGGTCCATTTGGATTTGGTGTTTAAAGTGTGGTTAGCAGAGTGAATGTCGTTCGAAGTTGTTCCTTAAATTTATTGCTAAATCGCTTGATAATTCAATTTGCTATCATCTAGTGAAGGGATCTTTAGCAATTAGGGGGAGACAGTCGCTCTCAGCAAACTTGTTGCAACCTAACTTCATCTCTATTTTCTCTTCATGCCTATCCTGTTGGCCTATTCTTTTGGCAAGTTAGAGGATGAGCTCTAGTGCATTCTTATGCAAATTTTATCATTTCCTATTCCTCTCAGTGCTTGATGAATTGTGTTGAAGATGCTAAGTGGAGATGTTGTCTTTGAAATCAGTCCCTTTGAACCGTACAGTGTTTCAAAATTAGCAAATTGCTATAGCTTTCAGCATTTCATATAGCCTTTTTTTTATAAGAATAGTTTGGGTTTTTTCCATTCATTTCTTAAACTTTACTATATTGGGTACCTTTTTGGCTCATTTTGATATTTTGTCATGGCAAATTGGTTGATTGACCCCAAAGCCCTTGATCCTGCGTTAAGGAGTTAAGGACACGAAGGTTGAAAAGTGGCCCATGGATGGCACAAAATCCTTCTATTTGAAACAAAAGTGCAGATGCTGGAATTTTGTATGAAAAGAGGTCTTGTATAGTAGTTTGACCTCCAATGAATGCTTTTGGATTTCTTTAAGCAAGTGATTCATTTGGTATCAAAATAAATGATTTTTATGATAATCAACATGTTGAGGGTGAACCTTGTGTAATGTTAATCATAGAAGAACAAGACCTATCATCAAGGTATTTTACCATAATTTTTTGACCAATAGGTGCTTTGTTCATTTCTAATGTTATATTGAAAGTCACCCATTGACCACATTTTGGCCTTAGGGTCTTTCCAAGTTTGATGAAATTAGCTAAGAAAATTCTTTTTAACAGCCCATTTGGTATAAAATTATTGTCAAAATATTTGGTATACGACAAAAAAAATTTGAGGCTAAGAATTCAAGTTCAAGGAGAGATTGAGTCTCCATTCCGCTTCATGATCTAATTCTTTGTAGAGTATGTGGTCTGAAAAATGTCATTCAAAATCAACTTGTTGGAAGACCTTCATTAACCTTGAAATGCCTTTCTATGACTATAGAGTTGTTGGGTCAAATTTTTTCACTATGGATGCACTCATTTAGCAACTACTTGTGAAAGAAATATTATATTTTTATTTTTCAAAGATGAAATCCCATGTCTTTTTTACTCCACTAAATTTAGTTTTTTTTTTTATTAAAAATTGAATTTTTTGAGTTCTTTTGAAGACAAAGTGAAAAAAATCACATCAAATCGAAAATTCTCAAAAAAATCACAATTTTTTTCCATAGGTGTCTATTATATTGAATAAAATCATAATTTTAATAATTTTTTTTGTCTAATTCTATAAAATAATTCAATAGAAATTAGAAGTACACCTAAAGTTTAAATTGGAATAAAATATTCCATTTTTGGAATTTTTCAAAATTTCAATTGGAATAGAAACTAGAATAGATGAACTTCATTTCATTAGTAAGCATTGCATACTCTATTCTGAAGGCATCCAAATGACATTTTTTGGAGTAGATTGCATTCAAGAGTTAATACATGGGGGCTATATAGCACTGAACAAAACTAGATTAATCCCTAAATGCCAAAGTATCTTCCTAGGGGGAAGATGGGGTTTTAGATAGGTACCCATGATCTCAATCTTTGGCCTAATTTTTTAAACTTTTTGAGAAGATGTGGATTTTAATCTTTATATAAATATAATTTTCACAAAAATTGGACTCAGAGTCCAAAAGATAAAAGCATTTAAATTAGTTCAAGTTTTGCAAGAAGGGTCATGTTAGGCATAGGAATTTTACTTGATTTTTGGGATGGTAGCAATTAAGTCATTCAATACAAAGAGAGAGAGGGCATATCATAAATTGGTGTGAGGTAGAACTCTTGAAGTAGTGTGTCTACCTTATTCTACCTTACGTGAATCTTCCATTGAGATAATATGCTTGGGATGTGCAAAGGGAGTCTATACATGCCTTGGAGTGAATACAAAGAACCTAAATAAGAGGGCAATATGTGATAAGAGTTCCTAGGAATAGGAATGTGAGGGAAGTCAACATGGAAAATTGGAGGTGAGAAGGGCAAGATAATGGAACTTGCTTTTGGAAGGGTGCCCAATGTCTAAGGCACTCGGGTGATGACATAGAGCTTTTGATTTGTATAAAGATTTGAGATTTTTGAGTTAAATTTTTGTTGTTGTTTGCAAAGAATATAATTGTCTTTTCTTGCACCATAGGGATTCTTGAATTTGAAAATATGAGGTGGAAAATGTGTTCGCAATATGATTTGTGTGCTTTTGTTTCTTCTCACATCTTTGTATTGCAGGATTTTTAAGGATATCTTCTATTTCTTTCTTACCTTTGAAATTTGGTGAAGATATGCCTGATACATTTTTCAATATGGTAGATTTTAAAATTCAAAGTCCATGGTAGTCCAAAAATTTCCCACAAATGGGGGTCAAAGCCATCTTAAATTCTCAAGTACGGTCCAACAAAAAAAAATTCTTTCACTACAATTGTTTATATTTTGCAATCCATACAATCAAACTCTATGAGATTTTTTGCCACTTGCTTATAGACATGTATAGTACAAGATCATAAAATTCATTTATTAAAAAAAAGTTCTATCTTTTTGGATCAAAGTAACAAAATTGTAGAAATGTTAGTTTTTAGTGGATTTTGATGGAAAAGAGGCTTTAGGCATTCAATACCGTTGAGTTGATGTTGTATTTGTATTTCAATACTATTACCTCTGCATTTCTTTGCTATAAAATTCTAATGAAGGAATTGGTCCAAAGTGAGGTCATTTTTGAACTTGGTTGCCAAATTTGTTTTTCAGTATTGTTGAGATTATTTTTTAACCTAAGTAGGATGTTCTCAAGCAATTGTTGAAGGTAATTATCTATAGTCTAAGCATCTTTTGAAGGTCATTCATGGGTCTAAAGTTTTAAGTTTTGTGCATGGATTGGTTTCAATTTATTATGAGCTATACTAAGATCCATATTAATTTTTCTTTAGTTTTGTTATCACTTTGAATCATGTTCAAATAGCCAATATCAAGTGAAATATGAGTGTTTCAAATTTGAGGTGTGATAGAAATCAAGAATACTCAAACTATTCACAAATCCATAAACTATTTTTTTCTAATTATCATATTTTTAATCGTCTTATTTGTTTCAAATACATATTTTTGTACACATAATCCAATCAAATAGAGTTTTAGATTCATCTTATCATTGAAAAACAAGAAAACTACAAATGAACTAAAATGTGAGTTTTTTGTGACCTACTTTGAAATCAACAAGGATATTCAATCAATTACTCAATTGGAGGAAATATAACATTATTAGCTTACTTTGATATGCACCATGATGCTCAATGCCCAATCAAACTTCTTATTGTAAAAAGAAGAGGACCCTAAAAACTGAGAAAAATAAAATCCTGAAAGATTAAGGGTTTAAAAGGTGATGATTCAACAAAAATGTGAGTACTTCTTCGAGGAAAGCATCATCCACCTCAACATCATTTGAATAGCATCTAACATCACCCATTTAGCGGTGAATGCCCATCTCCTAGAGGCACGCATGATCAGCTTCTAGAAATTGTAGTTCTCGTGTATAAGTATGTTTTTATGTGAAATGATGCAAATGTTATGGGTTACATCACTTCTTGAACAAATCCTAAACGACAGTGAAATTTGACATTCAAGTGTGTTCATTGTGAAGAACTGGTGGTTATTGAAAGATTCTGAGATTCAAGTCATTGGAATGGTTTTCAAAATGTTGTAGACTTGCGACTCCATGCATGCTCTGTCCGTATGGCATGATCCAATCTTGCATCGATTGAAGATTGCAGCAAAGCACAGTCAACTTGAAGTTTCAGCTGCGAAATCAATGCAGGGTTTTAGGGTTTAGGACTTCCAGTAGGACACTGCCTTTGAATCCTGGTGATTGAGGTTAAGGGATTCGTTTGGCTTTCTGAAGAAGAAGGCAATTCCTCGATAGCAAAAAAATGTTATCCAACTGATCATTAAGGACTCCATTTCCATGAGGTAGCTGCACTTCCTATGCTACAATCACGTTCCAATACATGCAGAATTTGCTTGGTTTTTTCATGTACTGTTTACGCAAAGAACTCTGGATATTGAGCTAGTGTATTTAATGTGAGTGATGGTTACTAGGCATAGCTTCACTAACAGGAGTGATAACTTAGAATGTAAATAAATGCTGAAGCATATGCCTTAACATGTGGTTGAAATTGGTGTTCGCCAAGTCTTTATACATCATCTAAGTTAGTGGTGCATGGAATTTCCTCAATTCTTCATGTGGATAAGCGGTTCTATCTCTTGGCTCCACATACTTGTGGTGCACAACTAATAAGACTTGGGCTTATGCCTTCAGCACCATTGCCTTACATTGCTGAAGCCACTGGATACTTGCTTATCCTGTGCATAATTATTCAATGGAGAAGCTTCATAACATTCCATTCTTAAAATACTTCTGCATGGGGCTTTTGTCCATTTTGACGAGAGTATTGAACAAGAACTGGTTGGAAACTCCAGCATCTCAACCACTTATTTGTGATTCTTAGCTTTTGAGACCTTTTTGTTTTGCTCAAATGAATGCAGGTTCTAACTGAATGTGCTGGCATCACCTAATTTGCAATTCAAAATTTTAAGAGTGATAAAGGAGACTTGTACTATTATAATTTGCTGTGCTATATGAAGGAACCTTGGATGCATAGACATTTCAGGAAGGGTAACAATTTGATTACAGGTATTGTTTGAGATCAGTACATTACAGTAGTGGGGATAGCGTTGATTCAGGACTGATTTGAAATCTCAAATTGCCGCTTACTAATACTTTGAGCAGAATCGTATTTCTGTGCAGTTGAAGACATGAAAACGTGTTCGGCAAGCTGATTTCGGAGGAGGCAGAAAATTGAAGCTGAGTGCAATCTTTTAAGAAAATTGAACAATTCTATCTATAATGTTTGTTTTATGCGAGTTATAATATTTTCTCTTTTCAGTTGTAACCTTATTTATAATAATAATATATTATAAAATACTAATTTGGTCCTTAACCCTAAAAGGAACAAGTGTCTCCTCAATGGTCAAATGAAAATTTGGGTAGGTTCCTATGATCTCAATTTTTTGCTTAATTTTTGAAATTTTTTTAAGATAGAAAAACTTCAGAGAATGTAATTTTCATTCCAAATTTCCAATCAATGTGTGGGAGAAAAAGGTGTCATCTTGAGCACAAAAAGAAGTTTGCTAAAAGATATCACAGACATTTCAATTTTTTGGTCTATAATAGAAAATGATTTTGTCTACATGGAAAGATTTGATTCATTAGAGTTAAATCATAAAGTATATGCAATGGCAGGATCAAGAGCTAGAGTTTGAGAAAAACACAAGATGAAATTCCTTGGAGCACCCAAAATGGTGTCTAATGGAGTTTGGTGTTAGTGTTTCTTTTGTATTATCCTCTAACAACATTGTTACAACTTTGTTACAATTGGGGATGACCTTTACAATTAATTCTATTGGATTTGGATTTTGGACCACAAAAAAGAAAGTTATGGAATGTCTTGTTTTATGGGGAAATTAGAGCATTTTCTGAAATAAATATTTGTTTGAATTCATTTTTTAATTCAATTTTTATAATTTTTCAAAAAAACAAGTTTCACATGGTTTAGCTTATATGCTAGAAAAATCTCACTACTGGAATTAGTGTATTTACCTTCCATCTTAAAACTATTCATAATTTTGTTTTACCTCTATCTCTTACCTACTTTTACTTAAAAAAAATTTTGTGCAATTCCAAAGCCTCAACTCAATTCTTTAAGGTAAAAAAATTTAAATTCTAAAATCTATATTGCAAAAATTTTAAGTTTAGAAGATTCAAAGCCATATAATCTAGTTAGGTAAGGTATAAGGAAAAAAAAATTCTTCAATGGGGAATTTCGATAAAGTGGTGCCATTCCTCAACTTTGGCACTTTTATAATTAAGATCATGTAGTCAGAAATCTATACCTCTCCTAAATGACACTTTCATGGTTTTGACCACACGGTCTCAAAATGGTGTATGGAATATGCCATTTTACTAAAATTCCCAATTGTACTTTAAACCCAAATATCTTACAATCTACATAAATAAGTTTTTGAAATTTCTCTTCAATCAATTTCATACTATTTTAGTGCAAGATCACACAGTTAGATATGTAAAAATAAAATAAAATTTAAGGTTTTTGCATTTTACAACATAAATGGTAGCTTTGAGTGCTCTTTGAGAAAAAATAGGCCTCTGTCCTTAAGGAGTTAAAAGTTGCTTTTAATCCCTCAGAGTTCAATCAACCACTAGTTGAATGACAAATGTTGTAAAAAGTGTACTCCATCCAATTTTAATTAAAATTTAAAAGTAGATATTTTAAGGTTCCATTTTGTTCTTGAAGTCAGAAAACTTAAAAAATTTTGCTAGACTTTGGAATGACATAAAACAAAATGTCACTAGTAGAGCATGACAATTAGAAGCTATCATAAAAATCCATGCAAAATTTCAAGAGAATTAATCACTAGACTATTAGAATGCTTAATTGAATAGACTAAATTTCCAGACCAATAACACATCTAAATTCATTTCTTTACAAGTTGCACCAACTATGGATCTTAACCCCTAAATGTCCAAGGCATTTTTGAGCTTCTTGGACTTTGCTCACAACTAATCAAAAAGACCAAGTTTTTATTAGTTTTATCAAATTTTTAAACATTGTGACCATACACTAGTAGAAAACTGTGTTCTAGTCAACAAAAACTAGTTGATGTTTTTTCAGAACTACGTTGCTCAAAACACAGATTTCTGAAAATTGCATTGTGTAGAACACAAATTTTCTGTTTTTTGGTAAAAAAACACAGAAAAACGTCAGTTTTTTTTTGACAGAAACATTGGTTTCTACTAGTGATTTGCAATCAAACTAGACATGTTATGGATCACATAGGGAAAGAAAACACACCAATATCACTTATGGATTTAAAGATTATAATGTCTGATCAACAAAGTGCTAAAACTATGAAAGTGATTTGAAGTCTTTCAATCCACTTTTTACAAGTCAAATTTAAAATTGAGGAATTGAAAAAATATAAGTTTAGATCGGACATATCATGCATAACCATAACTGATTTATGGATTTTTTAAAGTGAATTTTCAATGTGATCTTTCCCTCAAGATACAATGTATTTGAGGCTTGTCTCCATGAGCCTTTGACACTAAAAAATCCAGAGTTACAATGGACAATCTTGCAAAAAACATAAAAATCATCAACAATCCTTTTTAGAATTGAATTCTCGATGCTTGAAAGAGACTGTAAAGGGGTATTCACCTAAAATGAAACTACCAAAAACAGTACTTTGATACGATTTTACATAACTTCAAAGTTTAGTAGGCACCATAACATTTAGGGGTTAAATCTCAGTCTATCAGTTAGGCATACATCCTACTGATGGTAGGATCTACCCAAATTTTGCAAAAGATCAATTGAAAGTGAAAAATTTTAAACCCATAGGAGTGAAATTCCATATGGCAGCTTGAAGAATGTTTATTTTATCCAATACTGACTATGATGTACAATAATTGGATTGAATTGGAGATTTATCAAACAAGCAAGAAAATCTTGTTACTTGTGAGAGAATAGTAAAGTACTTGAACAAAATCACTTAACTTATTTTTTGTAACATGTAACTTGCACCTAATATTATCATTTGGAAGCCTCCCTGAAACATTCTAGTTGATCACCATCTAACCCCTAATATTTCTTTGTCATTTTGAGCTCAAAAATGCACTGAATAATCACTTTTGTGTCAAGATTTTTCAATAAAAAAAAATACAAGCTATGAAAGTTGTAACCAAAAGATCTTTATATCAACTTCATGCAAAACACACACAAAAAAATTCCAAACTCTGATTCTTCTCAATTTGTGAGATCTGTTAGTTCAAAATAGAAAGTTACCTTTTTTTTAACCCCTAAAGGACTGAGGCACATTTTCGGCAGAAATGGTCAAAAACTGCGACTTTTCAGGGCAGCAAGAAAAAAATGAAAAAAAAGTTTTTTTTCAAAATTCAACTGTACAAATTTGAACTAGACTTCTTCGGGAACATGAGGAAAAAAATTTAGAAACTTTGACTGCACAGATAGAAAGATTATAACATTTGAAGTTAGGTGAAAAAGTTTTTTTCCAACCTTACTTGACATGGCCTACAAACTTTAACTCCTTCTAGAATGAGTTTCTTACACTATATAGGGTTATTTTTTTACATTGGAATCTTGGACTTTGTAAGCTACACACTCACAAAATTTCAAAATCATTGGAAGAGTTCTGCACATGCTGCCCAAGCTGCCCACAAAGTTTAGGGCAGCATAACTTTTGATCCAGGCACCCGATTGGAAAAATAAATAGATTTTCAGGAAGGGGATACATAATTAGACATTATGTCTAGATTTCATGAACATCAGACTAAAAATGACCCTATAGGAGCCTACCCAAGATTTCTTGTGTACCTTGAACATATACTTGGTCCTTTAGGGGTTAACTGTGTGCCCGTGGGGATATCTCAACTTCAAAATTCAATGAGAATTAGAAAATGTTGATTTTAGTTTGCATCTCTTATTATGATGTAAGTACTAGGTTTGAAAACCAGAACAACAAAAATAAGAACTTGAATCAACTTTATCAAAAACATACAGACCTTGCATTATTATGGTCCCTTCAAAAACAATAAAACATCATAAAACATCAATAAATTCATCAAAAATTTGAAAACGCCTTATTCATCAATTCTGTAGTGGATTGTTGTATTATAACAACAAATAATAAAGAAAAAATAATTGAGAAAAAGGAATAAAACACAATTTTTATGGCCTAAAACACAATTTTTCAAGCCATTGACTATAGGGAAGAAGATCCTTATGATTGTGTCAAAAAATTGCAAAGTGGCAATTCCTAACAAGTACTTCAATAATTGCTGAAATTGAACTTTTGAGGCCAAATCACTAAAAATTACATGGACAATGCATCCGAATTGGCACATATGTGCAAATTATATTTTCAGATTCATATCAAGAACTAGCATCTCCAAATGTTAATTGTGCATACAATTAAGTCAACAATCAAACCACAACAACTGAACCAAAACCTTTGAAACACAATGAGTTTGCAAGGAATTTCTTGGGGTGGATGACCAACCACCTTTGTAAAAAAGTTGACAATAACCTTTGATACTAAACAATAGGTTGTACTTAAGGTAAACCAACCTATGATAGGCAACAAACCCATCACAGACACCTAGAAAATGACCCATGAAGTCTTGCATCAACCTATAACAATTTTTTTTAAAAATGAGATTTGGACTACATTTAGTTCACTTAGTAGCTACAATCAATGCCTCAGATGACTCAATAGGAACTTCCACCTTTTGAGTGTAAATTCCTCCCAAGAAGTGACTTTTTCATGCCTTCATGTTGCGACCATGTTAGGAAATATTGTGACTACTTTAGGTGAGTAAGGTGACCATTATGGATACTCTTTTTTCTTGTTTTGGGGTAGTCTAGAGACTCTTTTAAACCCATTGGACAACACTCTTCAAAAATCCATAGAAAATTCATAATTTGCCAAAAAAAATTATAATTTTGATTGCTCTCTCTTTTTCTCACATTTGTCTTTGTGTGAATTATTTTTATTTTTAAATTCATCAATGCCACCAGGGCAAGCAAGTTGTAGGCTAGTTTACCTCACATACTACGACAAGTACATGACAAGCAGAGTCGTGACTCAGGAGGCCTTCAGTTCGCTTTTGAATTTGCAATTCCAAGGTACCTTACGCAGCATCAATTGCGTATTTTTAACTGAGCATCGGATGCAGCTCCTTGGAGGCTTACCGAACCCTTCTCTCCACTCCCGGCGGCAGCAGCAGCAGCAGATCTTCGAAGTCTTTTGAGAGCAATGCAGAAAAAAAACAAAAAACTGACTTGTGGCATAGAAGGAAAGGAAAGGAAAGGAAAGGTACTCAACTAGCTTGGCTTCAATTCATAGGCCGGCATCTTTGAATTCTTTTGTGCCATGCTTTTGAGGATTTTTGGAGCATCTCTAGTAAGTTGCAAACATGAGCAGCTCTAGAATCATTACTAGTAGAAAGGAGGTCGTGGAGTATCAAGCTGGCTACTATAGTAACATCAGAAAAGTTGGGCCAGATTGTTTTGATGCCATTTTGACATCAAAGGCAGTATACAGGTCATTTCAGTGTCATTTTATCCATACTAGGTTGGTATGGAGGTTGGCACCAAATTAACATAATTGGACTTCAATGCACCATTGTGGCACCATGTTCACATGCCTTGAAGTTCCTGATGAATGTCAAAGTTTTGTGTCAAACACTTCTATGGTGTTCAGATAAAGGACCTTTGGTACCAAGCCTAGACATTGTTGCTTGATGCTCTTGAGCTTCTTTTTTTGCTAAATAACTGCTCATTTTATAGATTTATTTTGTAAGGGAGGGTGTAAACTCAATGTCAAGTGCTGAACAAAACTAGAGTCACTTTACGAAATCATTTTTTTTGTGGAAAATCATACACTATGATATTTGAAATAATGTGATTTTTGTAAATTTGTGTCATGTACTAATAGGACTAAGCAGTGTTCATGGGGAGGGTAGACATGTGGGGTTGTTGCAAGCTTTGACATTGTTTATCTAAAGGAATTACAACTAAAATCATCCCCCAAAGCATGTGATCGAATAAATATAAGAGAGTGTCCTTATTGTTAGGCATTAATTTTGTATTTTGTGACATCTTGTAGATAGACTTGGGATCCTTGATTCAAAATATGAAATCAAAATTTATCATCCTCCATAAATAAATAAATCTAGCATTTTTCCTCGGTGTAAAATTCCACAAGATTGGATGTAGTCTAGCTTGGGTCGTTTGATGCAAAAGTTTAACATGAAAAGCCCCTTTCTCTTTGCATTTCACTCCTTCTATCCAAAACCAAGAAAATGAGTTTATTGAAATTGAATTTATGATATGGGTATTGTAATTGAAATTGATGTAAACCTAAAGATTATATTGTGAAGAAGACCTTGTCTCTATTAAGTAATTAAATTGAAAAACACAAATCTATTAAATTGTGGTCGACAACAATATTTCAATTTTGTCTTAGAACATCCTTAGTCCGGCTATGTAATTTGCTCAACAATAGTATGTAGGTTGTCAGTCACAAAAACCTAGCCGAATGCATCTATTAACACACCCTCCACCTTCATGGGCTCAGAATTCAAACACTCTCACACATCAAATTCAACATATTTGTTTTGCTCATGAAGAAGTTGTAAATGCAACCAATCAACGATATCATGGCAACAACTTATCTCAGAGGGCACAAACATGTGGGGAAGAACTTTTCAAATAAGGAATTGCTTCATTCTTTCTTGGTGCTTCAACATTGCATATGGAAAAGCGACTCCAACAAGCCTCTAATTAGTATCAACTGAAATAGGATTTGAAGGATTGTCCACTAGTTGATGAGCAAGCCCCTGTCAACTTTGAGGACTTGTTAAGAAGCTCAAGCTATATCGGTATAATCCCAATTACAAGGTCTCCGACCGAGTATGTTCTTATGACATTATGAATGAATGAAGTGTAATACAAATGTCAATAGAATTTATGAGAATAAATGAGGACATTGTTTTTCTTTTAGCTACATAAGAGCATCTCCACTAGGGTACAAAATATTGCCCTAGCAAGAGATTTGCCATGCATGTGTAAGTTATTCCACCCTTTAAGTTGGAGACTTGGATTTTTTTCAAAGGACACAATTAAAGCTATAGGGCCCTTCACGTTTGACTTGTGCTACGTTTGACCATCATTTGACATTGTATATAAAGAAGAGCATTGTTTCCAATGAAAAAATTCATTAAAGATCAAAAAGAGAGAACCCAATTTGTTTTAGGAACTAAAGCAGAGACAATTGAGGATGTAAACTAAGTCACCATGTTTCCTACTTTTAGTCTTTAAACTTGGGATTCCAAAAATTTTCCATTTGATGTTATTTAGATAATATTTTGTAATTTATAATTGTGTATTTTTAATATTGTTTACTATATGTATTAACAAAACATCCCTTGTGGTCTTAAGAAAAATTAAGGTATCGAAGAAAATGATCAAGTATTCAGGAAGAAAATGCCTTCAATGTGCTAGGATGAAGTCGCCATCATTCCTTGACTTGCAATTAGGATGATTTGTTCTATGAGACTATTTTCTTGAGTATTTAACAATATTCTTGAGATCCATGGGTCAATATTTTAGATTGAATTCATATCACATTCAATTTAGAAATATGCATCACATAAATCTACTAGTAGAAATATAGTCAACAAATCAAAAACTTTTTTATATTCACAACAACAATGAATAAAATACCAACCAATCAATTGCTTGGGGACTACTACTGCCCTGGTTTCTAAATAAAATAAGGATTCCAACATTTCTTTTTTTTCCCAAATTAAAATTTGGATTTGGGGTTCTTCCAACAATTTAGACCTTGAATGATGGATGGAGAGGGACAACCATCAACATCTTCCTCATTTGACATCAATACATGATCATGTTGCTACTATATGAATAGTTTGAGACAAATTTAGATTTTGAGGATGTAGCTAGAAACAATAGGACTGGAATATTGAGCAACAAGTCTATGGAATTATCATGGTTCTAGTTTTGTGCAAATGGTGTTCAGAAATTTTTATTGATATTGAATTGCTGAGCTATGATGAAACACTAGGATTGATTGCAATAGCTACACAAATATCATTTTATAATACTAAAGGTTTTCTACGACTGAGCATTGACAATGTTTTGTAGGTTTCCTAGATAAGCATATTACTTCTATGAAAACCATGTTGATTCTTTAGAAAGAAAGTTACTTCTCTAATGAACTTGTTACCTATCTGAAAATTGCATTTTAGTTGTACAAGTTCTATAATTAGCCTTAAATTTGCATATTATTTGAAACATGGGTTTTATTTAGAAACAAAGGAACCACTAAAGATATCATTATACCAATTGCAACAAAAGAAGGGCTTATCATTTATAAACTTGTAGATGTAAGAGGACTTTCAAATATAATTCAAGTGAAGATATATATCTTTATGGTTGAGAGTTTGTTCACACAAAGGTGGGGGAAATGGAGTACTTTAGAGACAAGGAACAAAAGTCCCCATAGCCCTTATGAGGTTTAAATACCCAAATTACTAGCTAGCTTCTTTCAACCTCTAATTTATTTGAAGATTATAATGCCATGGATGTAATATATAACCTTCAAGAGTTTAAATTGTAAACCATCTTCATCAAGGGTTTTTATTCTAAAGTGACATGGGCTTTTACATCAAGATGTCCGTCAATTTTGGTCAAGATGCATCAATAGTATCATGTCACATTAGAACCTTGTCTACCCATTTTTTTATAATCTAAAGGTAGGTTTGTTAGTGTCTATCATCTGGACACCCTATCCTTTGTGTTGAATGGTGTTTGCATTAAGTTGGATGGCCTCAAAAACTGTCGAGCTGCTTAGTAAACAATCTTTTCTATGAAAATCGCAATTATTTTCATCCCAATACTATCTTGATGGACACTAGGGTTGAAGGTTGACGTTTTGACGGACATTTTGACATCTTGATGTGAAGTACCACTCAAAACCCTAATCCTCATGCTATTAGGTACATTGGATTGGAGTGAATGCTTAGGCCTCTAGTACAAACAATACTTTAGTTGGTTTTGAAATCTTCACCTTTTGAGTATTATATGTCCTACTTTAGAAACAATGTTATCTTTGAACTAAAAGCATTACATTTTGGTTTCAATACTTAAAGTTAAGGAAAATCTTATTCAATGATTGTTTTCACTATAGTATTTATTGATGAATAGTTTTTCAATTCTATTTTTAGCATCCAATTTATTATTTGAAAAAAAATATCAAGGGTACAAAGCCCTATTGTTTCGCAAATCCCTTATCATTGTGCACCTAGGGACCCTATCTTTGCGCACCAAACCCTACTCTATAGTCTTCATCCCCTTTGCGTTCTCATCACTTTTCACTTGTCTTTCATCCTCTTTTGCACTTGTGCAATAGCTTTTGTCTCCTTTGCACCAAACCCTAGCTACTTTCTAACATTTAGAAGACCACAACGTTGCTCCTTTGTAGACTTAGTTGTCTTGTTCATTTCTTGCCTTCTCTACCTTTCTTTGAAGCCAAGTTAGAAATTGATTAGATTGTCATTAAGTAGCTAGATGTAGAAGTTAGAGCTATATGATTAATTTCATGCAAGTTCATCAAATCATGTATAATTGATATATCGAGGAATTAAGAGTGTTCAATCAACAACTATTAGGTCAAATTAATAGTCGCTTGACATATATGAAAACAAGGAAGATGGTTCGAGAGATAGTAGGTCGAATTAGTTGTCCTAGATATACTTGCGATTGAGGAAGAGTGTTTTTTTAGAGGAATTAGGTCAAACCAATTAGTTAATTGGGCTTGTACAAGTTTGAATACAAGTAGAGATCTTTGTACTCCAGTTTTCATAGGATTCTAGCAATACATTTGACGTTGCTTGTTGCTTCAACCATACATTATCTTAGCCCGGAATTTATAGTATCAATCAAGGAACTATTCTTCTCATACCAACATGTAGGTCATCTATACTATTATTCTATTGAATGAAAAGAAATTTGAAGTATACATTGCAAACATCAAGCATCCACTTGCTTGCTAGCAATCAACTATACACCATTTGAGGGAGCTACGCACAAGGTTAAAAAAAATTTGCCTACATTTGGCACATTGTGATGGTTTTGCCCCCAACTATTTTTGAAAGACCCTATTCTGGAGACTCTATTCTAGAAACTATAATTCAGGAGGGGTGAGGAATTGATTTGTGGAATTTATAATTGGAGGAATCACATTTTCATTGGGAGATGATTCTCAAGGTATGCACATCTGCCAAACTAACATTCATTTATGCACTAATGGGTAAATGGGAATCACTTCAACAAAACAAACTAAGCTAAGGTAGAGGTTCTATTTGCAAATGTAAAGTTTCTTATCTCCATAAGGTAGAAGATGCTATTTGGTTACAAGCATTTGCATCATTGATTGATTAACTTCCATATAATTTGATAGTTGAAAGCCAACCAAGAGATCATAGAGTTTTTTATAGAGATGTTGGAAATATGATATGTACACCATTGCATGCAAGCTGACAGTTATAGCACCCTCTACTAGTCTAACTTTTGTAATCCTTATAATTCACCTTAAAATTCCTTCATTTTCAATCAGTTTATTTGAAGTTTGTATGTGATATTCCAATCATGGCATTTGTGTGGCAAATGCACTTAGTGGTGAAAGCTCCTGGAGTGAAACTTGCGTAGTATATGGTAGCTAGCGGACTATTTGGAGACGATCAATCATCAACTTTGATATTAATAGTTTGAAGGTGTGCTGCAAGTGCACAATAATATGGTCCAATGCACAACTAGGGTGTACAAAGATGGAGTCTATTGCACAAGAAAGTGTGCAATGATGTAGTCTCATGCACATGAAAGTGTGCAATGATGGGGTACAAGGCAATTGGAATGGTGAAAATACATGCATGTGTTGCTTTACAATTTGCAGTGAAATACAATTTTGTAAAGTGTTTGTAAATTAAAGTTACTTAGCTTGGTGGGTTTCAAATTTCAACTTAGTTGGTGGCCTCATATTCTAGATACACAATCGTGAATCTTAACTATGCAATGATAGGGCTCCTTACCCTATAGTTTCTCTATACAAGTTTAATTATGAAAAAGGTCCATTGCATAATTTGATTTTTAAGTCTTAACCCCTAAATGCCCAAGGTCATTTTTGAGCTTTTAGGAATTTGCTCTAAATTGAACAAAAATCCATCATTTTGATAAGTTGTATAAACTTCTTTTTCTTTGTAACCGTGAAAATTCAAACTAGTCACCATAAAGATTACATAAGAAAAAAAATATACCACTCATGGATTGAAAGATTATAATGTTTGATCATGAGGGAGTTAAAATTGTGAAAGTGATTTGAAGTCTGAAAATCCTTTTTTCACATGTTGAAACAAAAAAGTTGGTCACCAAAAAAAATATGAGGTTAAGGGGCCTAACATGTATAATTCCAATAAATTTCTGGCTTCTCAAAATCTACTCTACAATTTTTTTAAATGAATTTTCAATGTGATTTTTTCTCCAAGTTCTAGTATATTTGAGGCTCATTTCCAAGAGCCCCCAATACTATGGAAAGTCAAGATTGCAATGAACACCCTTGCACAAAATCTTGAATAGAAAAATGAGAATCAATCATTTTCAAAATTGGATTTTTGATTCTAAAACTAGACTTCAAAAAGAATTTTTCAAAAATATAACTACTACAAATAGCAACTTGGTTAGGTTTTATCTAACTTCAAAGAATTGTCAACACCAAATTTTGGTACCTCGGGCAATTAGGGATTAAGTGCTCTTGAACAAGTATCTCAAATACAATCAATCTTGGATTCTATAAATTTTTGTTGAAATTTCATTCAATATATTGTTAGGGAAGATTTTTGAAAGGGTTGAATTTGTTTATTGTGATATGTGTTGATTCCTTCTTCCTCATATTGCTTACATTATCATAATTCTAATTTTGACATCTAAATAGAAGATAAAAGATTTCAAATAATTTTCAAATAAGATTCAAATTTTACATTATTGATAGACGTAGTTGTATGGGGAATTTTGTTAAAATGGTAGTCATTCTGCAACTTTGGCAATTTCATAGTTTAGACTGCACAATCTAAAATCTATACCATTCCTAGATGTCTGAAATCTATACTAGTTTTGGAAGACACTTTTGTTGTTTAGACCATGCGATTTGAAATCTATATGTGTTCTAGTCTCCTAGATGTTTGAAATCTTTGCAAGTCCTAGATGTCTAAAATTTATGTGAGTCCTAGATGTTTGAAATATATAAAACCTAGATGTCTAAAATCTAATTTAGACCTAGATGGAACTTTTGTGGCTTAGACTGCACAGTTTGAAAATGGTCTATGGAATATTGCTATATTTACGAAATTCCCCGTCTGTCAATAACTTCTTCACATGCAATAGGGAATGATTGAATCCTTTTTGTAAGATTCTAGTGAAAGTTATCTATTTCTTGGCAAGCATGGGTTGTGTAGTCACATCATGAGCAATTAATATGTATGGAAAATAACAACTCTCTTAAGGGGATTTGTTGTTATGTGATCCTAGGAACTTGAACCCATGAGCTTAGAAGACTATATATCTATATTATAGGCATCTATATTATAAATATCTTCAATAGTCATAAGATATATACTCATACATATACTCAAGGCTTGCATACTTCATTTTCAAGCTCGCACATGAAGTCCTTCCTCACTTAATGAAATTGACGATCCCTTGATTAAATTTTTGTGACCCTATGCAACTATGAAGGATTTGTGCAAGTTTTAAAAAAAAATTTATCCTCATACTTTGCCTTTGGGGCATAATATTAAGCAATCTTTTGAGTCAGTCTCTTTAAACCACATATCATTGTAAGCCTTCAGTGCTATGTTGTCTACCTAAAAAATAATATTGAATTTTTCTTTTGAAAACCTCCTTTAATGTGGCAATTATCATAATTTTATGCAAATTTTTTGACTGACTTTTTATATGGCAATTTCTTCTTGAATTGTTAGAAGATGATCTACCTGTAATAGTCAAACTTGTTTGACCATTTTTTCCTTCAAGTGTAAGACAGTGTTTTAGATCAAAATTTCATGATCATTTAATCAAAAGTGGTACCCTTCAACCATCATGCTTCTTCATCTTTGAATTGCCATGTATGAAGAAAAAAACTTGATCAAACATCCTACATTTCATGCTAGTTTTTGCACCCTTGTCCCTCAAGGGATTAAACCCCTTGTGAATTGTGATCAAGAATAACAAAGTTCAATTCATTTTGGAATGGAATATTGGGAGTACTATGAGCTTTTGGAAAGAAATTAGAAAAAAATAAAGAAATTTAGAAGAATTATACTATAAATATCATGTTCTCAAAATTTAGGTATAAGGAAAAAGAATCCAAAAATTGAGTAATAAACAAGTTAATGGAAATTTTCACTCAAAAAGATGCTTTGGTGTTCAAAATGGTTAGAAAACAATAAAAACATTTCAAATACAAAACAAAAAACAAGCCATTTAACAAACTATAGAATTGAAATTCAACCAATGTAATTTTGGACTATATTCGCAAAACATTAGGAGATCTCCCAAGTTGAAGACCTCCTAATGTTTTGCATAGATCTCCTAATGATTTGCATTAATATAAGCAAAACATGCAAGACTTCAAGACATTGCTTTATGTTTTTTTGTACATTTACAAACTATTTTTTTAGATGACTCTTTATAAAATTTTGATTTTCTAGATTTAATCAAATATAACATTTTAGGAAAACTTTTTTGAGTGATTGTCTAAAAATGCTTATACAAGAGAGCCTTCTTTGCCCTTATGTAATAGACAATTTTTTTGGGAAACACATAGTTATAACCTTAGTAGAGAAACATTCTCTCTAAATTTTCAAGTGAGATTCATTTTTTTGGATACTTCACAATACTAGAAAGCATCAACAACAATAGATCTCTCCAAAATAAGAGAATTAACTTTTAGTGAACCCCTAAAGTCCCCTTGGAAGACTCTTCATGATTCAGGCAAGTAGTCCAAGTACCTATAATCTCAATTTTAGGAAAGATTTTTTGACTCTTTTTTTCATGATATGAAAATTGATTAGATTTTTGGAAATATAAATTTTATTTCTATTGGCACCCAAGAGCAAAATTTATGCCATGATAAGTTCAAAACAAGTGAGGGTGGACACCAAAAGAAACCTAGAAGCTTGAAATAATTTAAAAACAAAAATCTATTTCTCATAGATTATATTTTTTTTTCTACATCAAAATAATTGATTCATTCCATTTGGATAAGTGATGTGAAAATTATGAAGCTTCTTGTTTTGCAAGCAATCTTAGCAAATTTTTGAAAAAATAATGTATTGAATTTGTTTTTGAACTTAATTTTAGCAATTTATCAATAAAAGAAGTTGCACATGGTTTAGTTTTTTTCCTAGAACAGTCTCACAGCTAGGATTCGTATGTTTCAATTCCATCATAGAGCTAGCAACAATATATTTTTTTCTTCTATCTCATATCTGCTTTGATTTAACACATACTCTCATCATCAAATAAGGAATAAGAAATGTATGAATGGATTAAGAAAAAATGGAATAAGAAGGTGGTCATTGAAGGGAAGGAGGTTCATTGAATGCAAACATTCCCCATTCTAATGGAACAAACTAGATTTCAACCCCAATGGCAACCAAAAAAGAAGAAAGAAGGTCATATTCATTAAAATGAGACAATTTGCAGTCTCTTATTATCCTTGATCCTACATTAAGATGAAAATAAGTTATGAAGCTTTTCCTCCGCAAGGCAAAGAACCCCCTTAGAGTTGGCTGGCAAGGAGTGTAGGGACCCTAGATGCCTCCAAGCAATGGACTCCAACATTGTTTTTGGTTATTTTATTTAATTAAATGCCTTTGAGTGAAATAGGGGAAGCAACCTTAAATCATCCAAACATGTGTCCTAGAATCACCACATCCTCTTAATACGTATTCTAGGATATTCGGACAACCTCACAAACCAAAATCCTAACAAAAATCTCCAAATTGGACCCAAAATAGCCCAATTGGAGTCTTAAAAACTAATTACAGCACATACATTCACCAAAAATCACGAAATTCACATGCTATGACAAAATAACACTAGAAATTGACAATTACCACCTCCAAATGGGTTTATTTGCACCCTCACCAATAATTTCAGCACATAATTTATCTACACTACACACTCTAAACAACAATCACAAGTCTATTAGTACTCTAATTCACCATGCATTGACATCCAATTGGCATCTTCTCCATGACTCCATGATTCAACCCCTAGGCATGCACAAGTTCCTTAGGCACCTTAAATTAGACAACACACCTATAAAATTATGGCCATACATGCAAATTTACCCATGGACCTTGACTTTTACTTATACCATGCAATCACTAAAAAGTCTATTTGATGCAAATTTGAACCCTAAATATTTTCGAAGTAAATCAATCATGATAGATGGTTTTTGGTGACTAACTCACCATTTACAATTCTATAGCCATGTCTATGCACAATGGCTAAGAGAAAACTTTGTGGTTACCACCACAATTGCCTTAGTGAAAACTATCTTTAATATTCATCTAAGAATTAGCTAACAAGGTACTAACATGGTTTAACTAATCAAAAAGGAAAAAATGGGAAGAGAAATGAACCACCACTACTATAACAACAGACCATGCTTCACTAGAATGGTCACCAACAACTTGTCCAAGCTCCAAATCTTTTGATCCTTGTCTCTCTGGAGAGCTAACTTCAATTTTGACTTCTTCTTAAAATTTCAAATCTTAATTCCTTGAGGTCACTCCGATATTGGCCTCCAAACTTGACCCACTTGAGCTACCCCGAATTGCAATGGCTGCCAACATCTTTGGACTCAAATGGCCACTACTGCCTCAATTTTCTTCCAAATGGTCCAAGATCAAGCTCGTTGGGAACCTAACTTGGCCTCGCACGTGTTCACCAAATTTCCCACTCAAATTAGTTGTGATGCATTCAATATCCTCCCCCAAAGTTGTCGCTCCCCATTTGAGCGGCAACAGACCTCCTTCCATAGAAACAACCATTATTGCTTCAATTTTCTTCCAAATGACTCAAGACTAGGCTCTTTGGGAGCTTGAGCTTGACCTTGCCTCACATCTGTCCATCACATTTTAAATCCAAATTTGTTATAATGCCCCCAATATCCTTCCCCAAAGTAGATGTTCTAAGTCTGAACCCCAAAATCCTTCCCAATTCACACAAAAAGTAACCCTAAAATTCTCTCATAATCCAAAACCAGCTTATTAGATGACCTCTGACACTCTATATTTTTCACTTATTTTGCTTATAAAACAAGTGAACCTACTCGACAAATTGTCTACCTCTAACCCCTAATGCATTGCAATCATCTTCCTAACATTTCTCTTCCATTTTTTATCGCATTTTTTCACTGAGCTCTCAAAACACATCATCTACACAAAAGTTTGGGAGAGAGAGGGCTTCAAACCCTAATTTTGCATATATGAAAACTCCCTAATGAACTAATTTTCTTAACTACTTTCATCCTACAATAATTTACAATGAATCCACTAATTTAGTGCAAAATGTGCCAAATTAGTGCAAATCATGCTATACTATTGTCAATCCACTAGTTTAGATTAAACTACGCTAATTTAGTGTCAAACACCCTAAATTATTGCAATCACTCTAAATTATTGAAAAACTTCTATTTTAGTGTTTTACTCACTATACTAGGGTTTTAGTCATGGTTTTAGTTTAACTAACTTCTTTGGGGTATTTTATTATTTATTATTTTTGTAGTTCTTAATTTACTTCGAGTTTCATTTCATATTCCTAGTTTTTTGTTTGCATTTTGGTTTTGCATTTTTGGTTTGCATTTTGTCATCATTTTACCATTGGCCTAATTGGGTTACTCTACCAAATCTTTCTTAACATCTTTTTAGTCTCAAATCCCCATTTTTTCCTAGAATTTCCCCTAATTTTCTCCTAATTGCATTTTTTAGCATTTTGCCCTAACCTCTCAAAGTTTCCGTTGCTATCTAGAAGAAAACCTCCCTAATTGATGGTTATGGCTTAATTTGGTATACTAGCACTTCTGGACTTTCAAATTCAAGTATATTGTTTAAATTTTCGATTTTCTAAAAGGTGAATCAATTTGGTGGTTCACATAAGTGTCCAATAATTATTGAGAAAATTAAGAAAATTGAGATTGTAATGTTTTTATACATTTTGTAGATAAGCTTTTATCCTATTCGGAAATTAATAAGCTAATAGTATAGTTCGTTCCTAGCGAGGCAATTTTTAAATAGGAATGTTCCTAACTTGAAAATCAATAGCCAATAGTCAAATCACAACCACAAAAGAAGAAGAAAACTTCCAACTAGGAATAATTTTTAAACCTCACCATTACAATCTAATTACTAGATTCTTTCCCCTCCACTCTTAATGGCCACAAGGGTAAGTAATTCTCCCAATTAATTCTCGATATCTTTATGACTTGGAAACTTCCGTCTTTCTCCCAATTGGATCTTTTAGGCACAAGTCCTATCTTGAACTTCCAAATTGGTCTGTTGCAGCACCCCGTCTTGCTCCCATTTGGACACTTCACATCCCAGTTGGTCTTTGTCTCCAGCTTGGGGCACAACTATAATTTCCAACTTGGATTCTTTTATCACTTTCTCACATTCCCTTCTGATGTGACTTTAGATTTATAAAACTTACAGTCACCTTTTCCCAACTCGGAATTCTTAACTTCACTCTCAATTTTCTCTATCATGCCATACTTATTTCCTAATTGGATTTCAATAAATTCTTTTCAAACAACTCAGAGTTGATAATTTCATATCACCATAGTCCCAAAACTCAGCACCTAATTGGAATTGAACTTACACATACAACATCAGACTACAGTCAAACAGAACATAATCCAATTTGGCATTAATGAACAAACACACAGAACACACTCCAAATTGGATTCATTACACAGACTACTCTCTTCTTCATACTTCCAAAACCAGAGAAAATCCATACTCCTCGGTGCAACTTGATTAAAATTGATTTCATATATCAAGTTGGTGAATAAATCACCGTTTACAACAATGTCTTCTTGAAATAAATCTTCATCAAGCTCCTCTCCATTGCCTCACAGCATTCCAACTTGAAACATTCTACACTTCATTCCCATCACTCAGACATACATTTTTATTTAATTTATTTTTAATTTTTAATTTCCTCTGTCCTAATTGGAATATTTGCTTCACCTCACTACAATTTCCAACTAGGCTCTAATATAATTTCTTCACACCACTATTTTATTTTCATTTTTTAATATCTATGTTCTTTTTATTTTTTTTATTTTTCTTAATATTTGAAATTGCTAGCTATCTCTTCTAGCTAACACTTGATCCACTCAGTTCACAATTTGGACATCCTTTTCTGATCTCTTCATTTTGTCCACTTCTCACCCAACTCGGAACTTCATACCATCTAAATACTTTCCCGACTTGGAATCACAGCTTCACTCCACACCTACTGATTCACTCAGCATTCATTTCCCATTTGGAAATTAATTACTTCCAACATTAAAGTTACTCACATAATTCTCATAAAACTCCAACATTAAAAATCTCCAATTTGGACTAAACCAAATTCTCAAACATACATTCAATCACCACACACACAAGCACACAACATAAATTCAAGTACCTGCTTGACATTCCTAACTCATACAACAAAATCAAATATGCAACACAACTAGGCTGGGACACGATTGGACTCACTCAACAGACGGTAAAGAAAAATGACATCAAAATCAAACCAAATAGGAATGACAAACCGGTAGTTACCAAATTGGAAGTGACAATGGAACTACCGTTTAACTACCTAATTGGAACTACAAAGACAACCGCCACACACAAACCAAATCCCAAGTTGGAATTCACTTTCAAAATAGCCAACTGGACTAGACACTCACTCCACATACAATCCAACTTGGACCAAATCAGCACCCAATTTGGATTACAGATCAGTAAATTCCAAAACTTGGCTGGACAGCCAACCCGCTCCAATTAGGAAACCATCCATCCAAATCAGCACATACATACCCAACATTCATTCAACATCCAAAAACACACCAAATAGAATTCAATCAACCCATTAAAACACACAATTAAGAAACAAAATATTCTAACAAACAGTCACAAACAGTAAAAGACACCTCAAAATCAACCAAAAATTTACAAGAAAAAATCCTAATCGGCATTCTACACATTTACAAACCTTTGATTCTTTAAAGGTTGATTTGTTCATGAACCTTTGATTCATTAGAATGGAAGTCTCCAACAACGGGTCTTAAGTCTCAAAATGTGTATTTTGTCTCAATTTAACAAATATATCCATAAAGATTGAAAAATCCTTGAAGCAGGCTTCAATCTTATCAAAACCTAAATTTCTACTCATTCTACTCATTCAGAATCAAAACACTTTATATCATATTAAATCTTATTCTTATGTACCAATAGTATCAAGAGTAAATACTAAAAAATTGTATTAGATATATATGAATCCAAAGATTATACATAAGAGTTAGGAGTGCCATAAACCATCCATGTCTATTCATAAATTTTAAGCTTAGTAAAAGGGGGAATCCAAAGAGAAGTCCATGTATCTGACAATAAATTATTCCACGAACTCCAAATTGGAAAAATTGGACTTAAAGGCTCAACCTCTCCTATGCATGTTCCAAAACACACAACAAACCAATATTATGTTAACGAGGATGCACAATGTGTCTTCAATTCCAACCAATTGCTATCTATGTCACAAATCCATCAAACCAATAAGAAACAAGTCACAAAGCAATAAGTTAACCCCTAAAGGACTAGCCTTGTGTTTTTGGCAACATAACTATTTTGGGCAGGTACATGTGAATTGAGATTTGACTTATTTAGGCTCAAATTTTTTTACAAGGTGTGGATGAGGAATATCTTCTATGCATGCAAAATTTCATTTCATTTGAGTATATAAGTGAAAAGGTATGATGCAAAATGTTGTTTGTTTCTTGATTCAAGCAACTCGGGCAATTCAAGCAAATTTGAAAAAATCACTCTTTTCAAAAATAAAAATTTGAAATTGGTTTTCTAGATTTATATATATATATATATATATATATATATGAGGAAAGCTTCGAATCAGTCCATTTTGATCAATGGGATGAAAGTTATGAAGAATTTTAGTTTGCGGGTAGTTATGGAATCTTTACTCTAAAATAAACTTTGAAGTCCTTTATTTAACTCTATTTTTAATATTTTTTGAAAAAAATAAAATCATAGGATGTAGATTGTTTATTACAACATTACTCCCATTGGGATTGTCATTTTTCAATTCTATAATTAAAACTTTGACAATTTAGTATTTAAAATTATTTTCTACTTCTTTCTACTTACTATTTGTTTCCTATATGTTGTACAATTCCAAATGATTCGAAATTTTTCAAGAACATAGCCAATTTGCCTTGAAGAATGAATCCAAAGATGCAACACCATTTTGGACATTTTTTCATACAAATGTGACCTTCTAAAGTGTTGTTGCTCGGTCTTTTGCAAGGCAAAAAAATTTATTTTTGTCACTTCAAATGTTTATATCTTGCAATCCACATAGTGAAAATTTCTGAGATTTTTTCCACACCTTTTCAAACTAGTGTACTACAAGATCCTATGGTTACATGTGTTCAAAAATGTTTTTTTTTTCAAAATTTGGTACTTGTGCTAAAAATGGCAATTTTGGAATGTTTTTGGTGAAAACATAGTCAAGGAACTTTAGGGGTTAAGAAAAAATCAATATACGGAAGCACAATTCTAAACAATCTACATAGTTGGTGGACCTTTGTCATTTCTATGTTAAGCTTGAAGCCCAAAAGTTGCACAAAATATCCTCACAAATCAAACCATAGTGAATCACCACAACCAAAGAGGTGAGACATGGGAAATGGGAGACCATTACATGTTCAAACTATTGCAAGGAAGGAATCCTAAAGAGGCTTTATGAAGTAGTTGGAAATAACTACCCACCTTAGTAGTGGAATGATTCTAATTAAGGCATCACCCATAGCGGGTGGGTGGAAGGTATTTTGTACCATGCAAGCCAATTTCAAATCAATTTGAAAATTCCATAGAGGTTCTACCAATATAAAGTTGGGCCATATAATTTTGACAAATCATATCTAGATTAGAGAAGTCATAAAAAAATAGATTTATTTTAATAATTTGATATAAAAATTTTAATCCATGAAAGCCACACCTAGTGTCTTGGAAAGCAAACAAATTTTTCAATTATATGATATTTGTGCTTCGAAAAAACAAACAAAATCATTTACTTTAAATATGAAACAAATCAACTAATGGAAAATTATATGTTTGAAGAATTTTAAATCAATCAAAAAATGGTATAACCATACCAACAAGACAGAAGGTCCTAAGATTACTTCACAACGCATTTTGTTGTATCCTAAGCTTGTGATAAACCCCTAATTTGGAAAAAAATTGCTATATAATTTTCGAAGAAGAAACCAAGACTAAGCATCCCCAAATTGGGCTTCATCATGTCTCAACCTAACTTTAACCAAACAAATGTTTGGACATATCTTTACAATACAAAGGTATGACCTAATAATTTAGAGATAATTCTCTAAATAGTATCAAGGTGATACTATGAAGTAGAAACAATATTGTTTTAAAATTGAGGTAATCTCCCATATGGAGTTAAGTACCAATAACCATAAGAAACTACAAATATCCATAATAAGCACATCAAAGTAGTAGAGAGTTTAGGTGCTTGCTTCTTCTTTTAAGAAATCCAAAAATAGAATTCAAGATATGAAGGTGCAGCCTCACTTGTTCATGTCCCAAAACACACAACATGCCAAGGTTATGTCAATGAAGTTGTAACATGTGTCTTCAACTACATCCAATTGCTATCAATGTCACAAATCACAAATTTATAGTGAAGGAAATCAAAGAGGTCACAAAATCACAAAGCAAAATAAATTGAGCATAATATTAAAGACTACTATTGCCCAAAGAGACCTTTGTCATTCCCAAAGTAAGGCAAGAAGCTCAAGAGTTGGACAAACACGTCTGATCACAAATCACCACCACATTGAATCATTATATTAAGATGGTGAAGTCTGGCATGTGCAAGCTACCATATAGTTACTAATTTGAAGGGAAGGCCCCCTAGAGGTATTAATTAGGTAGTTTTGAACCACTACCGTGCCATAATAATGGAGTTAGCCTAATAGTGGGCCCCCCTTAGTGGGTGGGTGGTTCATATAACCCTATTAGGCAATTAGAAGTTTAAATCATCCCATGTGACAGACTTGGATGACAGAGAATCCTTCTATTGAAAATTGTTTGAAAACAAAATTTTTCAATTTTTATATGAAAAATTGAATTTTTTTGAGATATTTTGAAGAAAAAGAGAAGAAAAATCATATCAAATAGAAAATTATCTCATAAAATCTGAAAATTTCACCATAGGTGTATATTATAGTTAAGAAAACCTTCACATAAACAAAAGTTCCATATAAGTGTATAAATAGAATTTGGTAGAAATTGGAAATACATCCAAAGTTCAAATTGCAATAGAATGTTTTATTTTAGGAATGTTTCAAATTTTCAAATTGAAGTATATGACCTTCATTTCCTCAGATTGTCTCAAATTCAAAAAAAAATTCTTTTTATTTTAGATCTAGAGCAAGGACCAACAAATATCCCCAATACACTAAAATAGCATATTTTGTGATCCATATTTGTTGCATCTTCTTATGTAGAAAAGTCATAAATTCCGCAATGAGGAAATTTCCGACACCATCCAAAACAACTTCCATTCAAGCAACTCTCAAGACAAGAATTGCATGAAAAATGATTTGCAATCATTGCATATACTATTCAAAAGTCATCCAAATAACATTTTTTGGTGTAGGTGGCATTTATGGGTTAAAGCATAGGGTCTACATAAAACTCAACACAATTGGGTTAATCCCTAAATGCCCAAGTATCCCCATGAGGGACAAATGGGGTTTAGAAGAGATGCCTATGGTCTCAATCTTTCACCTAATTTTTGAAACTTTTTGTGAAGATGCAAATTTTTAAGAGTTTCAAGGGAATATAATTTTCATGAAAATTAAATGATCAATCTAAAATTTATAAGCAATTTAGTTCAAATTTTGAGAGAAGGCATGGGAATTTCACTTGAATTTTGGAATGACAACAATTAAAACACTCAACACAAAGAGGGAGAGTGGATATCATTAATTGGTGTCTAGTTGGAATTTTTGAAGTAGTGTATCTACTTTATTCTACCTGATGTGAATTTTGCATGGAGATAATATATTAGGGATGATATTTGAGCTTCTAATTTCTATAAAAATTAGAGATTTTTGAGTTAGATTTGTTATCTGTTGTTTATAAAGAATAAATTGTCTTTTCATCCACCATTGGGATTCTTGAATTTGAGGATATGAGGTGGAAAATGCATTTACAAAAATAATGAGTATCTTCCTTTTTCTTCTCACATCCTTGCATTGTAGGATTTTTTGGGATATCTCTATTTCTTTCTTACCTTTGAAATTTGGTGGAGATATGCTTAATTTGTTCTTCATTATGATAGATTTTTAAATTCAAAGTCCATAGTGCAAAACTTTCCCACAAATGGTGCTCAAAGCCATTTGAAATTCTTAGGTAGGGTCCAATAGAAACAAATTCTTTTCACTTCAATTGTTTATATTTTGCAATTTGTAATGTCAAACTACATGAATTTGTTTCTACATGTTTATATACAAATGGAGTGCAAGATTATAGAATTCATGACTCCAAAAAAACTTCTATATTTTTGAATCAAAGTTTTAGAAATGACAATTTTTAGTGGAATTTGATGGAATAAAGGCATTGGGCCTTCAATATTGTTAAGGTTATTTTTAGTTTGTATTCAACGCTATTACCTCTACAATTCTTTGCTATGAAATCCTAATAAAGGAATTAGTCCAAAGTAAGGTTATTTTGAACTTGGTTGTCTAGACTATTTGTCAATATTGATGGGATTATTGTTTAGCCTAAAAGGTCAATTAGGATGTCCTCAAGCAATTGTTGTAGGTAATTGTCAATAGTCCAAGTGTCTTTTGAAGGTCATTAGAATGTTTAGAATTTTTAAGTTTTGTACATGCATCAATTTCAATTTATTTTGAGTTATACTAAGATCCATATGAATTTTTCTCTAGTTCTGTTATTACTTTGAATCATGTTCAAATAGCCAATATCTAATGAAATATGAGTGTTTCCAATTTATGTTGTGGTAAAAATCAAGAATACTCAAACTATTCATGAATCCATAAATTTTTCTTTAAATATCATATTTGATCATCTTATTTGTTTCAAATACATATTTCTATACACGTAATTCAAACAAACAGAATTCTAGATTCATCTTATCATTCAAAAACAAGAAAACTAAATGCAAGTTTTCTGATGACCTACTTTGAATCAACAAGAAAATTCAATCACTTACTCAAGTGGAGGAAATATAACATTATTAGCTTACTTTGGACGATGCCCAATGCCCAATAAAACTTCTTATTTAAAAGAGAAGAAGACCCTAAAAAATGAGAAAAAAACAACCTGAAAGTTAAACGGTTAGAAAGTTGACGATTCAACAAAACTGTGGGTTGTCTCTGCGGAGAACATGATCCACCTCATCAGCGACCGAGGAACGTCCGGCGCTGGCCGATTCCTGACAGCTAGAGGGACGTATAATCTGTGAGGTACTTACGCTGTTTTCGCATAGAAAGTTGTTTCTTTGCGAGATGATACAGACGTTATGGGTTGTGAAATCTTTTATTGAACAAATACTGAACTTCTATGAAATTTAACGAAGAAAGTGTGTCCATCGTGAAGAACTGGTGGTTATTGAAAAACTCTGAAATTCAAGTCATTGGAGTGGGTTTCGAGACGCTGTATACTTGCGATTCCATGCATGCTCTGTCCTTATATATGGCATGACGCCATCTCGTATAGTATCGATTGAAGATCGCAGCGAAGCACATTTGAACTGAAGCTTCAGCTGGGAATGCAGGGTTTGGGATTTAGGACCTCCAGTACGTAGGACACTGTCATTGATTCCTGGTGAGGTTCAGGGATTCGTACGTTTGGCTTTCTGGAGAAGAAGGCGATTCCTCGATAGCAACAAAATGTTGTTCCACTGATCACTAAATACTCCATTTCCATGGGGTAGCTGCACTTCAATTCTATATAGGGAATTGAAGAAGGATTAGGTTCTCACAACGTACTGCTAGAGAATATTATGTTGGTCAATTCTTCTGGCAGGAAAACAAATGCAAGGAATAGGGCTGACGCCACTCAACCAAGAAACTCGTCGATCAGCTGCGTCGTCAGCTCAAATCGTAGGGCCCGACGCCACATTTCCACTTCCTCGCTCTTTTAATCGAAAACAGAGCTTCAGTACTCCCAAACTACAGCTATTTCCATGAAGTAGCTGCACTTCCTATGCTACAATCACGTTCCAATGCATGCAGAATTCGTGGTTTTTTTTCACGTACTGTTTATGTAAAGGACTCTGGACATTGAGCAAGTGTACTTTGACTGATGGATACGAGGCATACCTTCAATAACAGGAGTGACAGAAGGTAATGCTGGAGCGTAAGCCTTACATGCAGTTGAAATTTTTGTTAGCCATGTCTTTATATATCATCTAGTGGTGCATGCAATTTCGTCAGTTCTTCATATGGATAAGCGGGTTCTATCTCTTGGCTCCATGTACTTCTGGCAACTAAGACTTGGCCGGGCTTATACCTTAGGCTTATACAATTGCCTAAGTACATTGCTGAAGCCACTGGATACTCGATCGCTTATCCTGCACATATTGATTTCAATCAATAAGCTTCATAACATTCATAAAATACTTCTGCTTGGGGATTTTTCCTTTTACACAAGAGTACGTATTGAACAACAACTGAGTTGGAAACAAGCATCTAAACCTTTTATCTTTGATTTCTTTTTTTAAGTCCTTTTGTTTTGCTCAATGCAGGTTCGAACTGAATGTGCCGGCATCACGTAATTTGCAATTCAAAGTTTTAATAGTGATAAAGGGAATTGTACAAATATTTGCTGTGCCATGTATATGACCTCAGTAGGGACCTTGGATGCATAGACATTTTAGGAAAGGTAATACGGAGTAATTTGATTACAGGTATTGTTCGAGATCAGGGATAGCTTTCTTTCAGGACTGATAATGCATTTGAAATCTCAAATTTCTGCTTTCTAATACTTTGACCAGAATCCTATTTCTGTCCAGTTGAAGACATGAAAACGTGTTAGACAGGTTGATTTCTGAGAAGACAAAATTGTAGGTGAGTGCAATCCTTGAAGCAATGAAATTGGGCAATTGTGTCTGCAATGTTTGTTTTATGTGAGTTAATATGATATTTTCTCATTTCAGTTGTAACCTTGCTATTTATAATCTATTATAAAATAAACCAATATTTCGTTAAAATGGCAGTATTCCACAAACTTGTCACTTTCACGTACAGATAGTGCGGTCTGAAATCTATAGTTGTCCTAAAAATGGCGTATGGAATATCCCCATTTTAATGAAGTTTTCTTAATACTAAATTGGTGAGTTATTGCAAGAATCACTTGTACTATTTGTTGTATTTTTTATTTTCAGCCTTTTAGGGTCATTGCAAGAAACACTTCACATTTTTTAATCAAAAACGCAGATTCTCACCATAGATTGATAGTACTATGCAAAACTATCAATATTGTGTGTCAACAACATGTTGACGGATCTGAACTACTGATCCAAAGTGCCTCCAGATTTGTACCATTGATTCTATACTATGCAGTACTACAAAAATCATTGGGAGCAAAGAATAGCAAAATAAGGGTCTGTGGACCTTTTCATTTTTAGTAATTAAAAGAAAATTCTATAAAAAAGTCATTTTGCTAGAAAAGATTGTACTTGCATTGCACCAAAAAATTAATGTAGGAAATTTTTCCCTCTTTGCAGCCTTCACGCAAAGGAAGGTCACTTTGACCCCATATATGCAATCGATGTATTTCTATTTTCATTAAAACTCATCGTCAGTCCTTGTAATGTTAATTGACCTCCAACATGTACTTTTTGTGATTTCAAATTTGCATTCTTGGGTAAAAAATAGGACTAAAAACCTCCAAAATGGCTAAAATAGACATCTAATCATAGGCAGTTTAAAAATAATAAAGTAATTTTTTTTAAATCTCAAAAAAAATCTCAATGTTTGCAACTATTGCATGTACCTTCATTCCAAATTTCACAACAAACGGACAAATGTTGCAAAAGTTATGAGAAAAAAAACCCCATCCAAAGGCAAGAAGACAAAAAATAGGACAAGTGTTTCTTGCAATTATCCTTTAGTATTTTTTGTACTACAAGTCACTTTTAGTACTATTGGGGACATGGACATGAAATTTGGATGGTGGATTGAATTTCAAATGTGTTGTTCTAACAACATGTGATGTTCATCATTGGATGGCAAGGATGGACAATAATGCTTTGTTAATGTGCAATAAGGAAGCACTGAGAAAGAATGAAGCAATTTCTTGTTTGAGAAGTTTTTCCCTACCCTTTCGAGCCCTCGAGGATGAGTTGTTGTCATGATGTCGTTACATGGTTACATGCATAAGGGTTATTGCAAGAAACATCGGTACAATTTGTTGCATTTTTTATTTTTAAACTTTTAGTACATTTTATACTACGAGTTGCCTTCAATACTATTGAGATTATGGAATATGAAATCTAGATACGAGATTGGGATTCAAATCTACTATTTTGACACTATATGATGTTCATCATTGGATGGCAAGGATGGATGGCAATGCATAATTCATCATAAAAACAATCCACAATGGCAGAATGGAGGCACTACAAGCCTCTACCAATATTGTTGAGTCTAGCTATGTATTATCCTAAAATTCTATTTTGAGCCACATGCTGCAATTTACACTAGAAAATGAGACTTCTACATTTCTTTTTTTTTTAAATTAGAAAATGAGCTTGAAAATTTTCTTTTAAAAGTAGACATTGTTGCCAAGTAAGAGCCAAGAAGGAAGATCAAAGCCAAAACTCAAAAACCATTTTAATTCAACATAAATTCAACTTGAGTATAATACACTATAGGCCAATGCAAAACACACTTGGAACATATTTTTAGGAATCCCTCTTCTAAGAAGGTGTATTTCTATTAGAAAAGCTAGCCTACCCAATTTGACGATGTAACTCTTCAAAAAAGGTACTCAATAGTACTCAAAACTACAAAAAACCACATGTATAATGTATATTTGAAATTCCAAATCACTTATTGAATTAATTTTGAAAGATTAAATCGAAATCATTCAAGTACATTTTCTATTGCTATAGAAAGCTTACTTCTGGATTTCATTTTCATTCAATTGTTTTTGCAATACTTATGGCACAAAACAGTTTCATCATTGACAAAAAAGAATAGGACAAGTGTTTCTTGCAATTGCTCTACTCCTTATCCCCCCAAGGACTAAGTGTCTCCTTGGGGGACAAATTTGAGTAGGTTCCTATTATCTCAATTTTTTGCGTGACTTTTTGAATTTTTTTTAAATATAGAAAATTAGATTACCTTTGGGCAATTGGAGGAATGTAGTTTTTGTTCCAATCAATGTGAGAGTAAAAGGTATGCCATCTAGAGCACAAAATGGAGTTTGTTGGGTAGTACAAAAAAGTCACAAACATCTAAATTTTGTTGTTTTCCTAGAAAATATTTTTATCTTGCATGGAAAGATTTGATTCATTCTATTTGGATTTTGGACTAGTGATGAGAAAGTTAAGGAATGTCTAGTTTTGGGAGGCAATAAGAGCATTTTCTCAAAAGAAACCCTATTTGGATTCAATTTTTAATTCAACTTTCACAGTTTTGCAAACAAAAATTTCCTATGGTTTAGTTTGCTTTCAAGAAAAAATTTCACTTGGTCACCTAGGGGATTAGTGTGTTTACCTTAGCTTCCATCTTAGAATTATTAACAATTCCATTTTACTCCTATCTCATACCTAATTCTACTTAACAATTTGTATGGAAATCCCAAAGTCTCCACTCAATTCTTTGAGGTAAAAAAATTTCAATTTAGAAACTATATTGCAAAAATTTGAAGTTAAGTAGATTCAAAGCCTTATAATCTAATTAGGTAAGGTATAAGAAAAAATAATTTCTTTACTTTAAATGCAAATATCTTGCTTTAAACATAAACAAATTTTTGGAATTTTTTTCCACACAATTTCATATTATTTTAGTAAAAAATCATGTGGTTCTAGATATGCAGAAATAAAATAAAATTTAAGAGTTTTGCTCTTAGTTAGCAATATAAATGGTAGTTTTCAATGATCTTTGAAGAAAATAAGCCTTAGTCCTCAAGAAGTTAAAAGTGTTTTTAATCCCTAAGCGCTAAACCAACTAGTGGTTGGATGACAAATATTGTGAAAAGTGCACTTCATCCAATTTGAATTCAAATTTAAAAGTAAATATTTTCAGGCGTTGCTTGTTATTGAAGTCAAAGTACTTTAAAATTAATTTTTTCTAGACTTTGGAATGACATGAAACAAAATGTCACAAGGAGGTCAAGATAATTAGAATTTATTATTAAAATCCATGCAGAAATTTCAAGAGAATTAAGTCAGTACACTAGTAGAATGCAACTAGTCTAAATTAATTTGATCACAATTTGTACTAGCTATGGATCTTAACCCCTACATGCCCAAGGCATATTTTGAGCTTCTTGGAGTTTTCTCACAACTAATCAAAAAGCTTAGATTTTGATTAGTCTTATCAATTTTATAAACATTGTAACTATATGAAATCAAATTACTTGTATTATGGATCACATAGGGAAAGAAAACACATCAATATTGCTTATAGATTTAAGGATTCTAATTTTTGATCAACAAGGTGCTAAACTATGAAAGTGATCCATAATACACTTTGAAGTCTTTCAATCCACTTTTTACATATCAAATCTAAAATTGAGGAATAGAAAAGAAAAACATGAGACTAGAGGATGTAACATGCATAGAGATGATTCATTTGCTAGAAACACTTGTCCTATTTTTTGTCCCCTTGGCCTTGGACAAATGGTTTTTTTGCTCATAACTTTTGCGTCATTTTTTTGTTTTGCATGAAATTTGAAATGAAGGTATATGTAGAAGTTTTAGAAGTTGAGTAATTTTTTCTATTTAAAAAAAACTATTGTACAATTTTTAAACAACCTCCAATTAGATGTCTACCTTGGCTAGTTGGGAAGGTTTTAGCACTATTTTTGACCCCAAAATGTGAATTTGATGCTCAAAATTAGTATGGAAGGACTTCTACTATAGTTACACAAGTCCAAAATGATGTTTTCTAAAAATAGAAAGTAATAAATTGTCCACCTTCCACAATTGCTCAAAGTGCACTACCTTTGTCCCAAGTGTAGAGAACACAATTTTTTATTTCTAAAGATCAAAATGGTTGAGAAGGAGAATTTTTAAGTCAAAAAAAATTTAATTTTGAAATTTTGATATTGTTTTCTAAAAATCAAACATCACAGTGTCCATTTTTTGGTATTTTTCATTGTGCTTTTTTGTGCATAACTTTTAGAGATAAATTTTTCTATGTCTGAATTTTTTGAGACATGCTATTTTCAAAGCTTTACAAGATATATATATTTTTTATTTTATTTTTTAAAAATTATTCCAAAAGTCATAGTACTCATGAAAAAAGTTTTTTTGAGCCAAAAATGGCAAGTGTTTCTATGGCAACAACCCATAACCATACTTGATATCCAAATTTTTTTAAGTGAATTTTCAATGTGATTTTCCCCTCAAGATCCAATGCATTTGAGGCTTATCTCCATGAACCAATAACACTAAAAATTCAAGATTTGCAATGGACAACCTTACATAAAACCACATTTTTGATACTTAAAATAGACTTTAAAGGGTATTTTCTAAAAAAACTACCAAAAATAGTATTCTGAGAAGTTTTTCTATATAACTTCTAAGTTTTGTCAACACCAAAATATGATGCTTTGAACATTTAGGGGTAAAATCTTAGTCTATTTAGGCATACATCCTACTAATGGTAAGGTCTACCCAAATTTGTAGAAGATCAATTGAAAGTGAAAATTTTAAAATCCTTAGGAATGGAATTCCATATTGCAACTTGAAGAATGTTAATAGTTTATTCATAATTGACTGTAATGTACAATATGGTAGAACCACCTATTACCAACCATGCCCCCATGGCCAATCTATAGGTACTGGGTAATTCAATAGAGACTATGACTAAATTCTAACCATCAGTTCTTGGTTTCCAACCATCTTCTAACCATCATCGTCATGACACATGTACTTGATTTTCAGAGCTAAAGTAGTCTATGTTTTGAGTGAGTAGTCTATGTGTTGGGGATGGCTCTAGATCAACTTTGGGCTTCCAAAACTCATAGTAAATTCAATTCAAGGGACCTAAAAAATTACCTAAATTTTTGCAATCCCTGGTGATTTCTATTAATCTACAAGGTAGAAAATTTACATTGCCTTTTACATTTCTAGATCATGCATAGAATGCTTGAGTGGTTGGTAATGGGTGGTTCTACCATAATTGGATTGCATTGGAGATTTATGAAACAAGCACCAAATCTTGTCCCTTGTGAGAGAATAGTAAAATACTTGAACAAAATCACTCAACTAATTTTTTGTAGTATGTAACTTGCACCAATGCACCCAATATTACCGTTTGGAAGCCTCCCTAAAACATTCTAGTCGATTTGAGAGTTGATCACAATTTAACTCCTATAGGAAAATTTCTTTGGCATTTTGACCTCAAAAATGCATAGAAGGGTCACTTTTGTGTCAAGATTTTTCCATGAAAAAAAATTTTAACTCTGAAATTTGTAACCAAAATATCTTAATATCAACTTCATGTAGAACTCATAAAAAATCCAAACTCAAATTCTTCACCATTTGTGACATTTGCTAGCTCAAAAGAAAAAGTTTTTTTTAAAGTTGTATGTCTATGGATATTCAAAATTCAAAATTCAATGAGAATTTGAAAATGCAGAATTTAGTTTGCATCTTTTAGTATGATATAATTACTAGGTTTGAAAACCAACATAACAAAAATTAGAACTTGAATCAACTTTGTCAAAAACTTATAGACCTTGCATTACTATGGTCCTTTCAAAAACATTTAAACATCCGAAAACATGAATAAATTCATCAAAAATTCAAAAATGCCTTTTTCATCAATCCAATGGTGGATTGTTGTATTATATCAATAAAAAATAAGAGGGAAGAAATAATTGAAAAAAATTTGTAAAATGCAATTTTCATGGCCTAAAACATGATTTTTCATGCCATTGCCTTCAAGGAAGAAGATACTCGTGTGTCCAAAAAAATTGTCAATTGTCAATTCCTCACAAGTGCTTCAATAATTTTAGAAATTGAATTTTTGAAGCCAAATCACTAAAAGAATGCATAGACAATGCATCCAAACTTGCATATACATGCAAATTATATTTTCAGATTCATATGAAAAACTTGCATTCAAAAATATAAATTGTACACACAACCAAGTTAAAAGTCAAACCTCTTAAAGCACAATGTGTTAGCAAGGAAATTTTTGGGGATTAATGACCAACTAGCTTTATAAAAAAATTGACAATAACCTATGATAATAAACAATAGGTTGTACTTAAGGTAAACCAATCTATAGTAGGCCAAAGACCCATTGCAAACACTTAGGGAATGATCTATTAAAGTCTTGCATCAACCTCATCCATTAAAGTCTTGCATAACAATTTTTTTCAATAAATGAGATTTGGGCTACATTAGATTGACTTAGTAGCCATAATCAATGCCTTAAATGATGGTAAGGGAGTGATTAGTGACTCAATAGGAACTTCCACTTGTGATTACATTACAAGAAGTGACTTTATAGGCCTTCACAGGAATTGGCTTTTTTAGGCCTTCATGTTGCAACCATGTTAGGAAATATTGTGATGACTTTAGGTGAGCACAATGACCATTATGGATACACTTTTTAGTTGGTTTTTGGGTAGTCTAGAGACTCTTTGGGGCCAATTAGACAACACAACTTAAAAATCCATAGCCAATTCACCCTTTGTCAAAAAATAAAATTTCAATTACTTTCCCCATTTCTTCCCATTTCTCCCCATTTGTCTTTACGTGAATTTAAAAAAAATTCATCAATGCCACCTAGGCAAACAAGTCATGACTCATTTACCTTACGTACTAGGAGTACATGACAAGGAGAGTTGTGACTCAGGGCCTCCAACCATGTGAGTTGGGCCAGTAGAAAAAGCACTAGAAGACAAGAAGTGAACACCAATTGTCTTGTTGACCTCAATGAGCGGAGAAGTCAGATTTCAAGGTTCACTGATATCAGTGAACAAGTCCATTGGTGGAGATTGGTCAACTGGAAGGGAATCATTACATCTCAAATTTCACTTGATCTCTCCTCACCCACCAATCCACATAGCACTACAATTTCTTTTTTGACACTATAGCTTCCCTAGGAAATTTTGCCTGCCCAACTCACATGGCAGAAGGCCCTCAAGAGCCTTTAGTTCGCTTTTGAATTTGCAATTCCAAGGTATCTTACGCAGCATCAATTGCACCCCACTGAGCATCGGATGCAGCTCCTTGGAGGCTTACTGAACCTTTCTCTCCACTCTCGGCAGCAGCAGCAGCAGATCTTCGAAGAAGATCAAGAAGTCTTTTGAGAGCAATGCAGAAAAAAAACACCTGACTTGTGGCGTAGAAGGAAAGGAAAGGAAAGGTACTCAACTGGTTTGGCTTCAATTCATAGGCCGGCATCTTTGAATTCTTTTGTGCCGTGCTTTCAACGATTTTTGGAGCATCTATTGTAAGTTGCGAACATGAGCAGCCCTATATTATAGTACTAGTAGAAAGGAGGTCTTGGAGTATATGATATAGGGGGAGTGCTGGCATGTGATCATGAAAATTATGAGGTCATGAATCTAGGAGTTTGTATTATAAATGCCTTTTGTGGTTACAAGTGTCTATGGTTTAGGTACTTGTGTTGTATGCTCTTTCCATATTATAGTATACCTATGTTTAGGTACATATGTTATAAACACCTTCAAATGATTGTAAGTACATATGTACAACCAAATGCAAGGCTTTTAAGCTCATGTCTTTGCACTTTGATCATGCTAGCATTGTGGATTGCTATAGTGTCAAAGTTTTGTGCCAAACACTTGTATAGTGCCCATATAATGGACCTTTGGTACCAAGACCGGACATTGTTGCTTGATGGTCAAGAACCTCTTTTTCTACTAATGCTAAGTGTATGGATTTATCGTATGAGTGAGGGTGCAAAATCCATGTCAAATACAAAAATTACTAGTGTCACTTAAGAATTTCATTTTTTGTGGAAAATAATACACTATAATATTTTAAATAATGCAATTTTTATAAATTTAAGTCATGTACTAATAGGAGAATTGAACCAATGAATGTAGACATGTGGAGTGTGGACATGGGTTGTTGCAAGCTTGGACATTGTTTACCAAAAGTAACTACATCTAAAATGATCCAAAAAAGCATGTGATCAAATAAATGTATAAATTGTCCCTATTGTTAGGGATGAATTTTTGGTTTTGTGACATACTTAGATAGACTTGGGATCCTTGATTCAAAATATGAAATCAAAATTGATCCTCCTCCCCCCAAAATGAAAATTCTAGCTTTTCTCCTTATTGTAAATTCCACAAGACTGGATCAATGTAATCTAGCTCAGGCTGATTGATGCAAATGTTTAACATGACAAGTCCCTCTCTCTTTGCAATTTCATCCTTTACCACTTTTGTCTAAAACCAAGAAAATGAGTGTATCGAAATTGAATTTGTAATAAGGGTGTTGTAATTGATGTAAACCTAAAGATTATTGTCAAGAAGACCTTATCTCTAGTAGGTAATTAAATTGAAATGCACTAATCTAAATTGTGGTTTACAACAATATTGCAATTTGTCTTAGAGCATCCTAAGTCTAGCTTGGCAATTTCCTTGGCAATTTGTTCGGCAATGGTATGTGGGTTGTCAATCATGGAAACCTAGCCCCAATGAATCCGTTAACACACACTCTACCTTACCTTCAAGGGCTTGGCAATCAAACACCCTTGCATATCAAATTCAATATATTTGTTGTGTTCACGAGGAAATTATGGGTAGTTGCAAGAAAAACCTATTCAATTTTATGCCACAAGTTCAATGCGGAAGTTATTTTGTACTATTAGTATTACAAAAATAATCTCATGAATAGGAAATTCAAAAGTAATCTTCCAAGAGCAATAGAAAATATACTTGAATTATTTCAATTTTTTCAAAATTATTTCAAAAGATGAGATTGAATTTCAAATATATGTAACACATAGGATTTTTTTTTATAGTTTTTAGTACTATTGAGTACCTTTTTTGAAGAGTTACATTGTCAAATTGGATAGGCTAGCTCTTCTAATACAAATACACCTTTTTAGAAGAGGGATTCCTAAAAACATATTCCAAGTGTGTTTTTTGCATTGGCTTGAAGTGTATTATATTCAAGTTGAATTTATGTTGAATTGAAAATGGTTTTTAGTTTTGGCTTTGATCTTCCTTCTTTGCTCTTAGTTGGCAACAATGTCCAATTTTTTTTAAATAAAATTTTCAAGTTCATTTTCTAATTGAAAAAATAGAAATGTAGAAGTCTCATTTTCTAGTGTAAATTGTAGTATGTGGCTCAAAATAGTATTTCAGAGTTGATAGAAAGACTCTATAGTATTGATGAAGGCTCATAGTGCCTCCAATTTGCCATTGTAGATTGTTTTTATGATGAATTAGGTATTGCCATCCATCCTTGCCATCCAATGATGAACATGATGTGTTGTCAAAATAGTATATTTGAAATCCAATCACCCATCCAAATTTCATGTTCCATACCTTTAATCCCTAAGTGCCTAAGCCTTTCCAAGTGTGTTTTGAATATGAAAAAAGAGCATTGGCTTGTAGGTATCCTCAATGAAGCAAATTGTGTTTTTTTCCAAATCTAATTGTATATATGTTAATAGAGCTTGTTTATTAGTGCACACCAATTTTGAGTGCGAAATTTCCTAGGAGTTGTGATATTATACCTAGGAAAATGTACATTTTCTAATTTTAGTATGTTGTCTTTGTCCACAATGTTTCAAAAATTTGCATATAAATGTTTTTTGGAATTGGAGGTAACATGAACAACTTCAAAGAGTGTTAGCACACTAAAATGCACTTCCAAAAAACTTAATTTCACATGAAAAAACATCAAACTCATTACACAATCCACCTTGCAATTGTTGAAATGAAATTTTTGTTTTTAAGTAGAAATTGCAAATAGCTTCAAATAAACACTTGCATGTTGAAATTTTCAATGGTGAAAATCATGAAAAGACTTTAAACTTTTCATTAGGACCATTCTTAAAGCAAATGGATAAGTACAATTTCTTAGACCTCAAATCAAATGAAATTGCCAAGCTTTGTATAAAGCCGGGAAATGAAGTAAAATTAGCAAGCTTTATACTCCACTTTTAGTACACATATGCCTTTGAAGACCTCTCAATATTTGAATATGTACTTTCTCAATGAAAAATGAAAGTTTTCCATAGTTAACTCTCAAAATTGACTGAATTTTTTTTAAAACCAATAAGAGGAATTTACCTCCCCGCACAAAAATGGCCCTGAAATTTCAAATGGACCATATATGGTTGTGTAGCCAGTTAGGGGTTAATAGTATTGAAAGTGACTTGTAGTATGAAATGTACTAAAAGTTTGAAATAAAAAAAAATGCATCACACAGTTCAAGTGTTTCTCATATTAACCTTAATGCATGCAACCATTTAACGACATCATGACAACAACTGGTCCTATTGGGCTCAAAAGGGCAAGGAAGAACTTCTCAAAGAAGGAATTACTTCAATCTTTCTTGGTGCTTCCATATTGCACATTGACAAAGCAACTCCAACAAGCCTCTATTAATTGATATAGGATTTGATGTACCATCTGTTGGTTGAGGATCAACACACTAGAAAGGTCATATTTGTTATATTGAGACTTTTTGCAAATTTTGAGACAAAATGCTAGTTAATGGAAAATTTATTTAAAAAAATAGTAATTGAAACCAAAAATAAATAATGCTCAAATAGTGATCATATATAATGAAATTCTAAAAGTTGATATTGTTACCTATTTATAAGAAAATACTAATAAAGAGATAAAGCAGTTTATGTTCGAGTTGAGGATAAAAATGAGACTGCGAAAAGTCTCAATATAATGAATATGGCCTTTAGATTGCTTTCTTCAACTTCAAGGACTTGTCAAGAAGCCCAAGCTATATTGGTACAATCCCAATTACAAGGCCTTCCATTGAAGATTTTCTTATGAAATTATGAATGAATGAAGTGCTCGATGAAGTGCTATGCAAATGTGAGTATAATTTATTAGAATACATGAAGACTTATTGTTTTTATTTTGGATACATAAGAGGATCTCCACCAAGGCACAAAATATTACTCTAACAACAGGTTTGCCATGCCTAGGTGAGTTCTTCCATCTTATGAGTCAAAGACTTGGATGTATTTCAATATAGGGCACAACAAAATTTCATTGCCACACTTCAAATTGTAGGGCCCTTCACATTTGACATGTGCTACATCCGCCCTGCATCTGACATTGTGTATAATGAAGAGCATTGTTTATAATGGAAAAATTCATCGAAGATTGTGTCAAGAGTTCCCAATTTGGTTCAAGAGTGCAAGTAAGGGAGTGTGCTCATGAAGCAACTCTTTAAGGGCTGGTCGGCCTTTTCAATGATTCTGAGGTGCACAAAATTATTTTTAATTAATTTAAAAGAAAAATTGATGTGGAATCTAATCCAAGTGGTTTCATATTTTTCGGAGCATTTTTGAATTACTTATGAATTTCTAAAGAATTGTGTCATGGATACCTATTCTTGATTGTAGGACTTATAAAACCCACACATGTGTAGTCTGAAAAAAGATATGGCTTCACCAAAAACAAGGAGTGTGTCATGTAGAAAGTAATAGACAAGGGTCTTGAATACGACCTTTAATACTAAACTTAACTACTAAAGGACTAATAAGGCCTATTTTTTGACAAAATCACTCAAAATTGCCATTTCTGCTACGCTCATCCGAGAAATAAAAACATTTAAAAAATCTAATCTCAGGATTTTGTATTTTATTTGTATGAGATCATGTAGTAAAAATTTCATGAAGTTTGATTGTACAAATTTTATTTTTTTTGAAGCAAATAGAATTTTAGATTGTACAGATTGGAAGATATTAATATTCAAAGTTTTGGGGGAAAGTTTTTTTGAATACAAGTAAGAATTTCAGAAATGGACCCACCTTGGCTCTTATTCCATCCACTACCAAAGCATAAATGAACATTTGACAAATGTTAAATTGCTCTCACATCATTAACAAAACATCAAATGTCTAACACATATCCATTTCACAACCTCTTAATGTCCATTTCAGACCTTGGCTAGGGACAGTTTTAAGAAGAGGGTCGGAATTAGAGTACACTCCTATAGAGAAAAATGAATCTAGGATGTAAAACAAGACACTTTATCTCCTAATTTCCATCTTGAAACTCAGGATTCTAATAATTTGTCATTTGTTGTTAATATTTTTGTTGAAATTTTCATACTTTATAATTAAGTATATTTTCATATTGTTTTATTATATATATTAATCAAACTAGAAATATCCCATATAGTCTTCAACAAATAAAGCATCAACCAATTGATTGTTGGAGACCAATACTAAAGATATAATCGCACTAATTGCAACAATAGTGTGGCTTATAATTTATAACCTTGTATATGTAAGAGGAGTTTTAAATAAAATCGATATGAAGATAAATATTTCTATGGTTGAGATTTTATTTATGCAAAGGGAGGAGGGGGAGAATGGTATTTCAAAGATAAGGAACAAAATCCCCTACTAACAATCCTTATGAGGTTTAAATACCCAAGTTACTACGCTCTTTCCATATCTAATTTTTTTGAAGATTATAATCCAATGGTTGCAATATATAACTTTTAAGAGTTTAAATTTGAACCCACCTCCATGCCATTAGGTACATTGGATTAGAGTGAATGCTTAGGCCCTTGGTACAAACAACACTTTCCTTAGTTGGTTTTGAAATCTTCACCTTTTGTTTAACATATGTCCTAATTTAGTAAATAATATTGTCTTTGTATTGAAAGCACTACATTTTGGTTTCAATACTTTGAAGTTAAACAAAATCTTACTAAGTCATCATTTTCACTATTATTTTTTTGGATGACCAATTTTTCAATTCTATTTTTAACACTTGGTCTGTTTTTTGAAGAATTATCTATAGTTTTCCTATACAAGTTTAATTGTGCAAAAGTGCCATTGCATAACTTGATTTTTAATTCTTAAGTGTTGTCAAAGAAGTATCTCAAATACAATTAATCTTGGATTCAAAAATTTTATATTGAATATTCATTCGAAATATGATTCGGGAAGATTTTAAAAGGGTTGAATTTGTTTATTGTCATATGTACTAATTCCCTCTACCTCACATTGCTTACATGATGATAATTCTAAATTTGACATCTAAATAGAAGATTGAAAGACCTCAAATAATTTTAAAAATAGAATTTAATACCCAAAAGGACCAAACAACAAATATTTGTTAAAATGGTAGTAGTCTACAAATTTGGTACTTTTAGTTTTAGATTGTGCGGTTTAAAATCTATACGAGTCTTAGAAAATAAATAGAAAAATGGTATATGAATACTGCCATTTTGATGAAATATATGAAGCCTTCAAATTTTAGATTATTGACAGATTTAGATAGCAATAACTTCTCTATATGCAATAGAAAATGGATGAATATTTTTTGTGAGATACTCATGAAAGTTACCTATTTCTTGGCACAAATTTTGCAAGCATGGGCCGTGTAGTCACATTATGAGCAATTAATCTGTATGGGGAATAAAAACTCTTGGTCTCTTGAAACTATATTCCATTGTAAGCCTCCTATGCTATATTGTCCACTTCAAAAGGAAAACAATTTTTTTTCTTCTAAAAACCTCCTTCAATATGGCAATCATCTAATTTTATACAAATTTTTTGATTGAATTTGTACAACAATTTCTTTGTAAATTGTTAAAAGATGATATGCCCAAAATAGTAAAACTTGTCTAATTATTTCTTCAAATGTAAAAGGGTGATTGCAAGAAACACCTGCTAGTTTCGTTGCGTTTTTTTTGGAGCGCTATAACTTTTGAATTGTGAATCCAATTCCAAAACCAAAAAAACCATTTCTAGATATCTTTCTTGTTATTGTATTCCTTATTTTTCAGAAATTTCAAAAAATCATTTTATATTTAAAAGTCAATTTTGTTAATATGTCACACTTTGACGTTTAGGGTTTTTTTATACTATTGAGTGGTTTAAATTAGTGATTTTAAGCTGAAATTTCTATGGTACATTAGTTTAGTAGGCATACATGTGCCTACCAAAGGAAATCTAAAAATTCATTATTTTATATCCTCCACGTTCGTGCAAATAGGCCTCTCTTGCGAGCGCAATTCTAAACAATAGAGATAGTCTTGAACTCATTTTTTTGCTTAAATCTCATCATCAAGAAGTCCTCCCAAATGGCCAATTTTTAGTTTTGTTGAAAATTGTTTTTCATATTTTCTACAAATTAAAACGTCAAAATATGTATTTTCCATGCTAGAATTCTATGTCCCAAAATATGTCATGGAAAATACGTATTTTGACGTTTTAATTTGTAGAAAATATGAAAAACAATTTTCAACAAAACTAAAAATTGGCCATTTGGGAGGACTTCTTGATGATGAGATTTAAGCAAAAAAATGAGTTCAAGACTATCTCTATTGTTTAGAATTGCGCTTGCAAGAAAGGCCTATTTGCACGAACGTGGAGGATATAAAATAATGAATTTTTAGATTTCCTTTGGTAGGCACATGTATGCCTACTAAACTAATGTACCATAGAAATTTCAGCTTAAAATCACTAATTTAAACCACTCAATAGTATAAAAAAACCCTAAACGTCAAAGTGTGACATATTAACAAAATTGACTTTTAAATATAAAATGATTTTTTGAAATTTCTGAAAAATAAGGAATACAATAACAAGAAAGATATCTAGAAATGGTTTTTTTGGTTTTGGAATTGGATTCACAATTCAAAAGTTATAGCGCTCCAAAAAAAACGCAACGAAACTAGCAGGTGTTTCTTGCAATCACCCAAAACAATATTTTCCATCAAAATTTCGTGATTCTTCAATAAAAGTGGTACTCCTTTAGCCATCATACTTCTTCATCTTTGAGTTGCCACACTTCAAGAGAAAAAATTTGGTCAAATATTCTACATTTCATACTAGTGTTTGCCCGCTCTAGTTCCTAGTCTTCAAGGGATTAACATCTTGTGCATTGTGATCAAGCACTACAATCTTCAATCCATTTTGGAATAGAATATTGGGAGTACTATGAGCTTTTGGAAAAAAAAAAAGATTTAAAAAAAAGATATGGATATTTAGAATATTAAGTTCTCAAAATTTTAGGTATAAAGAAAAAATCCAAAAATTAAGTAAAAAACAAGTTAATAGAAAATTTTACTCAAAAAGATGCTTTGATGTTTAAATTGCTAGAAAATAGTAAAAACATTCAAAAACAAAACAAAACACAATCCATTTTTAAAACTTTAGTTTATGAAAATAATATTAACCAATGCAATTTTGGACTATATTTGCAAATTATCAGAAGATCTTTTGGTATCAAAGGACATAGACCTCCAAATGATTTGTATAGATCTCCTTATGATTTGCATATAATATATTCAATGCACATGCAAGACATTGAGAGTTCCCTTGATGTTTTTTTGTATGTTTCCAAACTATTTTTGGGGATTATTATTTATAAAATTTGGATTTTCTAGATTTCATAAAATATGGTATTATAGGGAATTCTTTTTGATTGGGTAGAAGCACACTACCCCCCCTAAAAAGCACATCAAAAAAGTACTTTGGGGGATGTACTAAGGTTTGATTACTTTTGTGGATTGAAGAACAAAATCTTTTTGGTTTGTATGAAGATGCAATAGGTAAGTAAACTTGTAAATATTTGTTTTTTTGTCCATCACATTGTAAAAATGTTCTTCTCAAGCTTGAAAAATGACTTTTTGAGAATGGAAAGTACGTCAAATTTATCAAAAGAATGGAAAGTACTTTGTGAAGGAAAAACAAACAATTAACTTCAATTTGATTGATTTACCAATATTTTAATATATATGATTTACTATATGAGGGATTCCTTATGATAGATAGGATGTAGTTGTAGTTATTGTTGGAATTTAGGAGCTTATGTGGCATTCCCTTCTATAGCAAAAAGTCAATAAGAAATGAAATGTTTTGATTGATCTTCCGGTTGTAGAAGCATCATGAACGTGGACTATAAAATGGCTAATGGTGCAATCCCCTGAAATATTTATATTTTTGAAGAAATAAAATTTCTTGATTTAGTAACAAAAAGTACTACGAGGGTCATTGCGAGAAACACCGTGCATTTTCTGTAGCATTTTACTACTACTACTATTTTTTTAGGAGTACTTTATAATTAGAAAAAAAAATTCTAAAAATTTGAATTTTTTTAATGTATAATCCTTTGATATGAAGGTACTCTATGAAGAAAAAATATAGAAAAATTCTCTAGGTACGAGAACTAGAAAAGTGCAAAATCTCATGAAAATTGGCACTTTCACATTTTAATTCGTAAAAAATAGGAAAATAAATCAAAAAATAAATTAAAATTTTTCCATCTGGGAAGAGTTGATGAAGATGAGATTTCACCAAAAGAATAATCTTAGAACCATCTTCAATGTTCAAAAATTGCATTCAATGGGAGTGTTGTTTGCACTCATGTAGAGGACATAAAATAATAGATTTTCAAATTTCCTTTGGTGGATACTTGCTTTCCTACTATTCAAATAGACCATGAAAGTTTCAACTCTAGATTATAAAATTTGGGGACTCCTAATGTAGTAAAAACCTCTAAACTGCACTGTGACAAATTAACAAAAAATGATTTTTAAATAGAAAATGATTTTTTTTTAATTTCTAAGAAACAAGGTATTTGATTACCATCAAGTTAGACATGTTCAATAAAAATTTCATATTCATTGGACTTGTGCTTTAAAAGTTATAGTAGATAACAAAAGCGTCACTCTTTATTGTGATAGAAAATAGGATCGGTGTTTCTTGCAATTACCCATATAGAATATACAAAATATATACTTTAAGTACTACGAAATTTTGCTAAAAACATACCTAGTATAGTGTACTTCTACGTGATTGATTGTCTAGGAATGCTTGCACAAGAGAGCTGGCTTTGCCCTTATATATAAGACAATAATTTTTTTGAAAATACCTAGTTATAACCTTAGTAGAGGAGCATTCTCTAAATTTTCAAGTGAAATTCATTTTTTTGGATACTTCAATATATTAGAATGCATCAACAACAAAAATTCTTTAAAAATAAGAAAACTAACTTTTCTTCAAACCCTATATTCTAGAGAGTCTCCCAAGGGGACTCTTGGTGGTTCAAGTAGGTATAGGTCTATGATTTCAATTTCTGGAAAAAAATTTTGAATTTTTTTCAAGATATAGAAACTACTTACCTTTCTAGAAATATAATTTATATTTCAATAAATGCCTTGGAGCAAAAGTTTTGCCACAATGATCCCAAAACAAGTGAGGGTAGGCCAAAAGCTTGAAATGATTTTAGAAAAAATTTAGTTCTTATAGATTATATTTTTGTCTATGTGAAAATATTTGATTCATTCATTGGATAAGTGATGTGAAAATTGTGAAGAAGGTCAATTTCATTAAAATGGTGCTATTCCATTGAAATGGCGGGCCATTTCACTACTTTGGCATTTTCAAGGTTTAGACCACAAAATCTGAAATCTAAACTTGTCCTAGATGTTACAGATCTAAATATGTCCTAGATGTTTGAAATCTAGATAAACTATAGATAATTTCGACCATATGGTCTGAAATCTATAGCCTTTTTAGATCTATGAAATCTATAAGCGTCCTAGATATCCAAAATCTACATTAGTCCTAGATGTCCCTTTCACAGTTTAGAGTGCATGGTCTGAAAAATGGCACACGGAATACTGCCATCTTAACGAAATTGACCATGAAGCCTTTTGTTTGACGGCAATCTTAGCAAATTTTTTGTGAAAATCATGTATTGGATTTTCTTATGAACTCAATTTTAGCAATTTTTCAAAAAAAGAAGTTGCATATGGTTTAGTTTTCTTTCTAAAGAAATATCACTATTGAAATTAGTGTGTTTCAATTTCATCTTAAAGATAGCAACATTTCAATTTTTCCTTCTATCTAGCTCATACCTCCTTTGATAGTTTGATAGTTTGACTTAGCAACTTTTTAAAGAATGAAATCATCATGGAGGATATTTTTTTTCCTTAACCCTCAATTTAATTCTTCAACTTAAATTTTTTTCAATTCACAATTTCTAGTATAGAATTTTTAAGATAAGAGGATTCAAAACCTTGTAATCTAGGTCTAGAACAAAAAAAACTCCTTTTCTTCACTTTAAATGCTTATATCTTATGATTGATAAGGTCAAAGTTTCTGAAAATTTCTTCCAAGCATTCTCATGCTAGTCTAGTGCAAGATTCTATGGTTGAATATGCAAAAGAAATGAATGTTTAAATTTTTTGTTGTTTGCATTGAAAATGTTTGTTTTGAATGCTTTTTGAAGAAAAAATGGCCTGTGGATTTCAAGGATTAAATAATATTTTCTTTTTGTTTTAAATTTCAAATAGTTGAGATTGTATAACACACAGACATTTCAAATACATTGACACCATGTAGAAATATTTGCCAATGGGGTAGTAGCTCTTACTGAAAAACCAGCAGTGACTGAATTTCATGAATTTCCTGGCTCACGGTGCAGTATCACAGTACTGCCACAAAGTCAAGCCTAAAACTTCTTTCTCTTTGATTTGGTCATAGGCTCCCTCAATAAGCATATTGTCACGTGTGTTTGTAGGAGACCAGACGAATTTCTAACTCACTCAACTGCCGTTCGTGAACCTCAAATTCCCTTCCCGAAACACTTTCTGCTGTGTCACAAAATCAAAATCAAAGTCGAAGCATCAGCATTGTCACAGTACCGAAAGTACCAACTCGACTGACAGACCAAGTAATTCACAAGTACAGCATAATTGTATCAATTGCAAAATAGTCAACTTATAAGTATGTCACCCAAGCAGAGTTTTACACCCAAGCTGAGTTTTCTATTTACCTATTGTACAGAACAAATGTACTGTCGTAGGAGCCGTACCCTGTGGCCCATGATCAAGGTCCACAATCCCTGTAAAATAAGTAATTAAAGTTGGGAAATGTGATCTGGCAACGTTTTTTAATATAGACAGATTCAATCTTTCCTTTAAAAAAGAAAAACATTCCCCCAATTTCTGGCATCTATATTTGGAACTATTTTTTGCTGACCTGTACCACCAGATATAATATTGATTTGTCTAAGATTCATTCAAATCGCTCGAAAGTAATGAAAAGAATTTGAGAGAGCCAATAAATATGCAAGGTCCCTTTGTGGTCCTTCGAAGCCTGACGTGTCCAGAAGTGCCCTTGGAAATGATATTCTCGCCCGGGAGGTGGCTGACTGGCTGCAGAAGAACCTACGATTCCAGAAGAGTGATTGTCACGAGGCGCATAGATTCTACCGCTGCTTTAGTCCGGCATAAAATATTCATAACATGAAACACATTTGTGTGCTTTTGGGCCAGGCCACTTGTGTCTGGTTGTATCCTTTATTTCTGGCAATGAAATTCCGTTTCATTTGTTTAAAAAAACAAACCCCAAACCCCATGAAACACAACCGAACAGTCAGTGCCCTAACTTAGATGAGTTCTGTCCGTCTTGAGTAGTCTCTTGGACGAACCTTTCCATTATGAGCAGTTGAGAACTTGAGATTCCCAGAATTTCTGTCCCTGAAGAAGTCTGTACTGTAGCTCACCTTGATGAAGTGAATCCCAAACAGTAGATTAGTAAGTTAGAATAAGGTCAAGCTCTGAAATACAACAACCCACAGAATCTGTCATGTTGTATAGATATCTGATTGGACAACTTTCAGGCAAATGAAACCTTCAAAAAGTCAATATAATAAGAAAAAGGGCAACGGCTTAAGAGTCTGGTTACTCTCAGTCTGGTGTCAGTCAGTCCGCGGCAAATGAATTCAAAAGTTCAAAGTGCTTTCCAGGCCCACCAACCAGACCGGTCTCCTTTGAGTGACAACTGACAACACCTTTGCTACTAATTGAGATTGCCTTCTGCAGCTGCTTCTGTAATTCCTTGCCAAGAGATCATCAAACAGCGCGTGGAATTCGCCGTATCAGCTTGGACTTCAATGCAATTCTAGCTTACGACCACCGTCGACCTAGCTCGCTCAGTCTTTTCCGACGGGAGTTCCAGCTAGTCGTCGCACTTATTCCAACCCAGATGTGCGAAGCGCGATGTTTCGATCTGGTCTTCGCTCCTCACTGTGGACTAGAAACTTCGTGTGCGCCAGACAAGTGTAGCTTTCTGCTGGACAAGTGTAGCTCAGTGTGTACATTCCGAGTTAGATAGCTAGACAGTAGGGTACGGTACGGTGCGGTTCCCGTCTGATCGTTCAATAAGATTCGATCAGACTTTAGTTAGATAAGAGGATGTAACAATAGTCAAGGATTTTCGTAGTAGACTAGCATATATTGTTTCGTTTGCATAAGAGAGGCAGGATCGGTGTGTGGGAATCATCACAGGCTTCGTAGCCAAGCGGCGACAACACGGACTAGCAGCTCGGATCTTGCTGGTGTTCGATCGATCGATCGATGATGTATTCCGATATCGGGAGCCTGTTGTATTTGTAAGAAATTGAAGGATTCGGATGATTATTGTCTGGTTCGCGCGTCCATTGTTTTGAATTGATCAGGATTTACTGTTGAGAATCTGGACTACGTCGAAGCTAAGAATTGAAGAGTTCAGTTAGCTAGGACGTCATGGCGGGTGGTGCGAGTGAAACAAGTGCAAGCGGTGGTGTCTCTGAAAGTTTGAGGACGCTGGAGTACACACCAACTTGGGTATTGGCCACGGTGTCCGCGGTGTTCATCATTATCTCCATTGCTGTGGAGCGCTTTCTGCACTTCCTTGGAAACGTAAGCTTCCACCTTAATTCCAGTGCACTTTACAACTCTTAATTGTAAGTTGCTGTTATCACTACAACTTATGGCATACTTATTAGTTGATCAAGACGAAGTGTACTCAGAATAAGGTTATCTAGCTCTGGTTCCCGGATTGCCATCGCCGGTTTAATTACACTGTTGGTAACAGAAAAACATGTGCTCCTGAATTTCCCTGTTCGCACGTTTCCCTGATTTTTCCCCTTCCTAGTCCAAATTCATCTGGGAAACTTCTAATATTATGGTGAGGAAACAAGATATCTATGAATCAGCAATCCTTGAAACAATTTGAAAGTAACTGATCGAACGAATTTGTGAAGGAAATTGGCTAGCTGCTGCGTTATAAAGCTCTAGCTGTCTCATTGGACTGAATTGTATTTGTTAACGTTACGAGAGCTACCCTTTGATTACTGCTGAGTGCTGAGTTTGTTGTTCCTAATTCTGGCCGTGCAGTACCTCCGCGAACACAATCGGAAACCACTTCATGCGGCTTTGCTAAAAATGAAGGACGGTTAGTATCTGCTCACAGTCGATCCTGACCTTGCTGCAAGTTTCGGAATCACCAATAGTTCCACGTTGCAGTTTCACGTTTTAAAAAAAAAATTTCGTAACCATGAATCCATGATTCGTTGCAAGCTTATTAGGGTAGCTGTACATTCTTTAACACGTACTAGCTTTACATATATGCACCGATCTTGTTTCCCAACCAGGTTCCCGCCCTACCAGGCGGTCTGATTCGCGTTGGGTCACGCGTACCGGCAAGTCAATTAAGTCGAGTGCGAAAATAGCGTGTCTGACAGTGGACATTGCGACAAGATAATATTAACTATCTGTGAATATTCCGGTTTGGCAGAGTTGATGTTGATGGGATTCATTTCGTTAACGATCACCATCCTGCAAGACCCCGTGTCGCGCATCTGCGTTCCGGAATCTGTTTACAACAAATGGACCCCATGTGACGTTTCGAATCGACCGGTAACGGCCACTGCACCGTCTGCATACGAAGCTGAAGCGCCCGCTAATAGACGGCGTCTCTTGGCGACAGAATCGACTAACACTTGTGAAGCGGTAACGTCAAGCTCTCCGCAGTACTCCTAACCTGACGATTTTGGAATTTTGAATGTTTGAATTAATGGCATGTTCCATAGCACCAAAACTGACGCCCAGACGTCTCTAAACTAGGATAAGCGTAGATATGAGGTACTGAATGCGAGTGGACTTCACTGAAACCCGGTATTTTGAAGAACTCAAAGTTTGCTTCGCCTCTCTGAACACCAGATTGTCGGAGACTCGACGGTGAGCCATGATTTTTCGCAGAAGCAAGAAACTGAGTCTTTTCGGTCACTAATTGATAATTTGTTGGCTGATTTCGAACAGGGACACGAGCCATTTATTTCAGCGGAGACGATCCACAAGCTGCATATTTTCATAGTCGTGATGGCGTTAGTACACGTGGTGTACTGTTGCCTCACGATGCTGCTCGCCCAGGCCAAGGTAAGGACGTCGTACCAGCGCCTTATTATTCAGTGTGTTTCCGAGGGTCGAATTTGTGATATTCGAGTGAAGAGCGCTGTAAATAACCCTGGGACTAATATTACTGGATCTGAGGTTCCATTGCGCCTAAAAAAGTGCTAGTCTCTTCAAATGTTGTCTTTTAGAAACACTGCAACACGTAGCTCCCATATCAACCCTCTTGCTGCAAATTTACGACATTTTTCTCAAAACACACACCGATTTCACAAAAGTCGAAGAGACTTCAGCTAGCTTTCGTCTCTCTAGCGTACGTGGCTTCATGGCTTTGGTCAAGATTTAGTAGAATGGTTTAGTCCAGTGGGATTGTGGAAAAGCTAGCTGCTAGCAGACCGAGCGCACAAATTCATGCGTTAAGGACTGATATCAGGTGTATCGGTGGCGAAAGTGGGAGAAGGAAGCCCACGAAGCAGCAGCCAAAGCAACAATTCCAGGTATTTGTGGTCAACCAAATAAAAATATATGATTCTCATTCCTTGTAAGCTGCTTCCGAATGACTGTTGGCTTCAAGTTCAGGACTCCTGGCTCGGTAGTTTATAATACCGCTGTCCAAGATCAAGAATAATCACTTCGTTGACTCTGGAGTACTATAACTGTTCGATTGTGATCGACGCAGAACAATTATTCCAGAGTCAGAGTCGAAGGAGTGGGTCCGAACTTTGGCTAGAAATCATTAAATAATTCAATACTTTAATAATTGGTGTCGATCTGTGCAGACCTCATTGAGAATGTCACGTATAGGCGGCAGTCGACGTTTGTGCGGTACCATACGTCGAAGCCATGGAGCAGATCCAGATTTGTTGTGTGGATGGTAAGTTCGTTTGATGATTTCCTCAGGATGGATTTCAGACCACTTCCGTTTAATTTCTTTGTGATCGAGTTACATGTAATTGAGACAAGTAACTCCACATAATTATAGAACAATCGTGGTGATGTAACTAAAAGGGTTTGGAAATGTGGTGTGTGTTGCAATGAATCCACAGGTTTGCTTCATTCAGCAATTTTACATTCCGCGCGCAGACTACATGGCCCTTCGCCTCAGTTTCATCACCGTAAGTGTTTGGTGTCGCAGTTCTAGCTATTAAATATCCTGTGCATGGCAGAGAAATTTTCATGCTTTGCTTAATTCCGTCCAGTGCGGTTTGATTCCACTCATGGATTAATGCCTGCGCATGAACTTCAATTAATTGCAGAAACATAATTTGAAGGACTCATATGACTTCCATGCGTACGTGGTTCGCACCATGGAGGACGAGTTCGAGACCATTGTTGGCATCAGGTACTCCTAAGATTCATCTTATTTTTCCTTTTTAAGTCAATTTCTTCTCTTCGCTTGGCACAGGCATACATTTTGCTGTACATGGAATTTAATCAAGAGCAATTAATCTTTCTTATGCCTAAAATTAGTATCGCCTTTGAGTTCGTTAATTTCTGTGTGCAGTATATGGTTGTGGTGCTTCGCGCTGGCGTTCTGGTTTCTGAATGTGAACGGTTCTCAGTTGTATTTTTGGGTGTCGCTCATTCCTATCATTGTGAGTAACACTTTAATACCATTGATTTAGGTTTCAAAGCACCCACCTTGAAAAGTGACAATGTCCTCAATATGATTATGTACCCGCCAATTAATGTACAGAAACAGCTGGTCTTGGGGGACGGGGTAGCTAGAGTTGGACAGCGAAGGCCTATGACTCTGGACGAGTGGCTTATGTAACAGATTAGTGAACGAGCATGAGGGATTTCATTGCCAACGTCAATTCCGAAAATTGGTGGTTTCCCATGCGCCATGCATGTTGACATTAGAATACATTAGCTTTCATTTCCCGAGATTGTGCAAATTCATATGCAAATTGCTTATTGTGATGAAATTGCGCCAATTTTAGGCATAAGAAAGATTATTGTGCTGGAATTACGTCTCTTTATCGAATTTAACGTTATGGGTGTTATGCAATGGCCAGGTGGTGTTCGTGATCGGGACGAAGCTTCAGCACGTGATTGCGACACTGGCGTTGGAGAGCGGCGGCAGACGCGGCGCGGCGCGGCACCCCGGCGTGGCCATGGGGGTGCTGAAGCCGCGGGACCAGCTGTTTTGGTTCAACCGCCCGCGCATGCTGCTGTGGATCATCCACTTGGCCCTCTTCGAAACCGCCTTCGAATTCGCAACCTTCATATGGCATGTGGTAAGTACGACTTAGATATACATGTGCATGCACTTGCTTCACGACACAGAAATTCAAAATGTCCATCTATGTACTTTCGAAGAACGAATTCCACAGTCAATGTCCAGTGATGATAGAATACGATACACTAGGATACATTTCGATGATTATATTTAAGGAATGGAATTTGGACAGGAATGGGCAATTGTCCAAGTTCCATTCTGAATTTCTCTTTCACAGTATGCTTCACTGGGTTTACAACGAGCTAGCACTGTTCAGGTTCAGTTTTCGAGTCTGCTATAATGACGTACGTAATGCTTAGTTAATAATATACTTTTCCTGGTGCAGTGGCAATTCGGGTACAGCACCTGCCTGTTGGAGTCCAATAAGTTTTTCCTCTGGGGTCGCCTCTCTAGCGCGTATGTATTCATTTCACGTTCACACCTTTGAATTTTATCCCGGAAGGGCCGAGGTCATTTTTGATTTGAAATTGCAGTTTTGCGTAGGTCATACTGATCGAGAATTTTTCTTTTGTTTCGTTCTTGACTAACAAATGAGTGCAATTGCTGTTCTTCACTGATCCTGGCGATCAATCAAATGGGACACTTCCGTTCTGAGTTCTTTTTATCAAGAGTGGGTCAAAAACTAAACAAAATGGGACAAAAGGAAAGGTCAAAATCTCCATACGAGAGATATTGGCCTTCTCAAAATTGGGTAATAATCACACACGGGGCCGAGTGTGGACCTCTCACGGGGAACTTCAGTTCAGGGGTTAATGTAGCTTGTTTCAGTGTGCATTGGAAAGCACTTCTTCTGGAAGAGAGTACCGAGTCAATTATTTCCACGCGGGATGATTTTACTAGATAGTTTTGAAGAAAGAGATCGATGGAGCATAATTGTGCTAAGGCGAACTGTGGGGAGATCTGGTTACAGATTTGCGATGCTTCTGTTTTCGAGCTACAGCACGTTGCCGCTGTACGCGCTGGTGACGCAGATGGGCAGCAGCTACAAGAAGGCGATGGTGACGAAGAACGTGGAGCGCGTGCTGCTCAGGTGGCACAAGGATGCCAAGCATCGGCTCAAGGAGGCCAATTCAGTCAAGGGCGGCGGGAGCAGCGACGGGACCCCTCCGCCCAGCAGCGCCAGCATGGTGGTGCACTTCAAGTCCAAAGTCACGCCCAACTTGACTCCGCGCGCCAGCTTCCTTGTGCCCACCGCGGTCCGCAACATGGACCCCGGCGCCCAGAACAGGTACGAACCCCTGAACCCGAAATCCGAACCCTGAAATCCTTCAAACGGAAACCCGAACCACAAATCTCTCTTTTCAAATTTTCACGTTCTGAGCAATAATTATGCACCATTAAGTCTTGAGTTGAGCCCTTCGTACCGGAGGCTCATTTACTATGCAGGTGAGTATAAATTTGTTTTCTCTTGATATGCATTTCCTTCTGAAAGTTGAGTTCAACGTACCAAAGCAAACTTCTTGAAGGGTGAGACATCAATAGTTGCATATAGTTGAATTGGTTGTCCATTTTATTATTTGTAAATAAATAAAAAGAAACTAGTGACAGACACCATGTTGAATTAGTATAGATGATGAGGTCACTAGTGCAAATTCCGTGTTCGAATCGTACAACATGGAGATGTTTCAACCTCGGAAGGTGAAACATTGAAAGTTGAAACAACACCCCAATTACATGGTCTCATAGTGGATTCTAGTAGTCTCACTTTTCCTATCAATGTTTAAGGTAAGACAAGACATAGCTATCCAAGTTAGCTTTTTAAAAGGACAGATCAGTAGGTGGCAAAATGCTGAGGCTCACTAGAAAATGCACATGAGACTTCATAGAAACACACATGAATTTCATGTTGCATTTCAATGTTATTTTCAACATGTTTCAATGCAAGGTTTGCTCTTCGAACCTTCGAATATTCGTTTTTCAAAGGTTCTTTAGTGGGGTATTTGCACTAAGATAGGGAGCCCGGTAGGGATTCCGGTATGGACCCCAACCCAATTCAATGCAAAGCTACACCGGTCCAACATTTCAGGGCCTAGAATAGAACGGTGGACTGATGTAGATTGCACTGAATTGGGTTGGAGGTCCGTAATGGTCTCCCTACATTAGTAAGATATACTATGTGGAATTCTTTGCCACGACAGACTCTGAAAATTCATAAGGGCACATATACATGACTAAATGATACAAAGATGCACTACAACAATGGAACCCAGTGACCCAATATGCATAAGCTTAGGTTCCTTCTAAAGTTGGTTGGACATGAAACAATGTGGCAGGAGCTTGGATTCATCACCGTCGACAGCGCAGCCTACTTACACGCGACAATTGCGACCTGGACGACCGATTCCAGGTTCATTGCGAGAGGCACACACTAGTCCTGAAACACGCCCTGCACAGAGTTCATCAGCAAGTGCACCACCATCGTCCACTACCATAGGAGCGGTGGAGTACCTGCCACCCCACCCTGCGTTCAATCACAGCCGACCCGCACAGCTTCAACGTCAAAGCTCAGCTCCCAATTTTGAAATCCACCCTTGTTGATATCCGGCTTTTCAACAAAAGCTTCTTTCTAAGTGTACCAAAAAAAGGGTTACCTATCACCAGGGCTACGCACAATGTGGGCTATCATGTAGTACAATCTACCAGCATTTCAAGTCATGGAGATTATCGCGGCAATGGTTTTTTTCTTTTTTTCGTGGCCTGCTTCAAGAGCGTTTTTTGCTGCTTATTTGATAAATGATATTAAGTAGTGGTTGCAATCTGTACATCAAGCAGCATGATCCCATAGGCAATGATGAGGTGTTGAAAAGGTAATGATGAGGAATTATAGGTAGTAGCAATCACCACTCATTGAATCGGAGGAGAGAATCTCAGTCCTTCAATGTACAAAACTAAGTAGGTTGGGAGCTTAGGTCAATTATTTAACCTCCAACAGTTCGATCCAGAATACAGCAGGAGATGATGTACAATTTGGATGTATGAGCAAAGTAATGCATCACTAGCAAATAACAATTGATGCACTCAACTCTGTCTCTCTCCAGGCTGTGCAATGGAAATAGGACAAGTGCTAAGTTGAAAAAGTACTGGCTCGTTCAAAATACTAGAATAATACTGTTACGTAACAGGTTTGATTTTCTTGTGAGTTGTGTCACATTACTGCCATTAACACATGCAAGCCTGTTAGTTGCAATCCAACATGGAAAAACCTCGATCCTATTTTGGTAGCTATGAAATGTAAGCCAATTTCTCCGGTTATACGATTAAGTAGCTTGCTACCAACTACTGCACCAAGAAAAATGTTAATCAACAATCTTGAAAGGAAACATACACAGCACTGACATAAAAAAAGCCTGAAGCCTGAAGCTCCAAAGTGGATGCAAGTGTCTGAAAAGAACACTTCGCACGAAAGGCTGAAAAAATACCGACGCTTAGAACCTAATAATGAAATTTTATATACAATTAAGCAAAAAAGAAACCTCTTGCGAGCTCAGACAGGCGGGCTAATGAAGTTGAACTTCAATATTAATACCCCAAATAATCCTAGATCTATCTCAACTTCACCATATATATGATGGAGGTCATCCAGGCTAGACCTGAATGATTACAAATGAATAGAAGGAATCATCGCAAGTGTACAAAATGAACACTCTACACTGGAAATAGAGACGTTCCCCAAACAGAGGAGGATAACAAAGGCTCACGGCTGTCTTCCAGCTCCACTGGTATCTGAAGCATGGGTGCCAGAAAGCCTAACCATTGCTGATCGAGAAGAAGGTTGAGGAAGAGCATATTTTACAACTCCGGAGGAGCCCTCAATGAGACCAGCTATACCTGCTGCCGCAGTTTGAGCATTTGAAGGTAGGAAAAGATCATGCTTTTGATCCTTATACGCACTCCACACCTAGAAAATTCAAAACAGAAAATCATTTTATCAGCATTCCATATAAACTAAAAACCGAATTGAAGCACAAAAAAAATATAATTTCTTCTTTGTTAAACCTAGAGGTGCCTGTAACCATCAGCACGACGTATTAATACAGGAAATACAGAGCGAGCTTTCACTGGAAGGTATGAAAAAGAGATCGTACGTCTGATGATGATAGAACATCTTGAACTCTAGCAGAGTGAGCACCCTCGCCAGCAAAGGCTTGTAAAACCTGCACCCAAAATAATCCAACTCTGAATCTCATAATAGCCGTTTAGGTTTCTCAAGAGGAGCGACCTTACCAACTCAAGAAGTCAACGCAACGAAACACTGACATGAATCTGATGATCATCTATCACACAAAGGAGTCTTAACTGGGCTGCATGAGGGCCTTTCAAGCTGAAAAACCAACTACCTGAAGGTCAAATAATAAAGAAACCTTACAAGAGGAAGCTGAGGTGTGGCATAACATACCTCAACAGCCAAAACACGCCCTACAGATGCTTCATTTTCATTCCATTTCATCTGAGACATTAATCCATTCCTTCCTCCAGCTCGCCAGTCTAAAATACCGAGTAGAACTTCCACCAAACCCGCTCTACACATCAAGCAGTCGGAATATCAAAATCAAAATCAAGTTGACGAAAGAAGTATACATCCTCGATAGCTCGGCATCCATAAAAAGTAATGCTTTTTCAGTGCTAAGACAGCTAGCCAAGTGTAGTCAGACCATATAATAACACCAATAATTCCGGACGCTACTGGCATAAATAGATAAACAGAGAGCCCTAAAAGAAAGAGTTCATAATAGAACATGCAAGACGGTGCTTACTTCAATCCTTGAGCAACAAGTGCATCACGGGCGCGATTGCCTGCAGCAACCACCCTCTTGAGTGTTTCCAGGGCCAAGACACTGCCTCCAGGCCATCCTATGGCCTTCATTAAAAGTGGCACAATCTGAGGTTCATCCGCAACAGATCATTATGAAACAAATCTCCTGAATTTCTTTGGTCTCGACATTGAATAAATGCAGAACGGCATCAGGGAGACAAAAATGGCAAAGTATGGAGAAAATAATGACCAATCAAACCATACAGAAAGGGCCAATCGGCAAGATTAGGCAATAATAAGAACACAGTAAACTAAGATCCATAGAAAGATACCAAACACAGTGGATTGGGAAATTAAATGCAGATATTTCCAGGTCAAAGCAAAGGTGAGAGGGTCGAGCATTAAAACGAACAAAATGATGTTCCGTAAAGTTAATTACGAACCTGAGGCGAGCCCATTCCTGGTGTAGCCATAGCTTCTGCACAAGGCGTAGAAGCAGCCAACTGGTGCAATACCCTGAGGCAGCTCAATCGAACCTGTTCTTGAGGAGTTTGATTTCCAAACAAGCTTTCCGCATCTTCAACTTCCCAACTAGGGTCCCTGCCTCGGCTCTCACTCTTGGCTAAAACATTCTGAGAAGATGCCGAGGAGACGATACGGCCCTCATTAGCCATCGCTGAAACCAGCTTCGGCACATACCCCAAATGGGCAACATGGTCCGCAAGTAGAGGCTGCACACGTAGAAGTGACACTAGAGCAGCGGAGAGAAGTAATGGAAGCTGTGGGTCCACTTGAGATCCACCCCTTGAATGCGTAGCTGCAGCTGCTGTCACATATTGGTCCAGTAAGCCTTCTAAGAACCGCTTAGGGTTCCTGAGAGGAAACTTTGGATCCTTGAGAAACAACCGAACGTACACTCCACCAACCTGACAGAGGTAAATAAAACCGAACCAATGAAGCTTCGTAGGAGAAACAAGACATTAAAACAAGAACAGAGGAATGATATCGCACAATGAAGGAGCCATAACGAGAAAATGTCTATTACATCGCAAAACATTCTCATATACAAAAGTGAAAACTACAAAAAAGTGGAAGAAAAAGCACCTGAGGCTCTTCGTTGACGTCTTGCTGCCCAGACGAATTCTCAGGGAGATCCCACTCCACGACTTTGCCTTTGGTTTGTTCTCTGTAAAGATCAGCTGCCATGGTGGCCAGCTGCGCACCAAGAGATGCCGCCATTGCAGGGCTCCATACAAGCTCTGGAGTCTCGCTACTTTGCTCCAGGGCTGCCACTACTGCATCCCCTGGCCCATCCCGGATGGAAGAAACCAATCCATCTGGAAGGAACCGTGCCACAGTGATGGCTACTCGAGGTCCGTGCATGGGTTGCCCCACAAGCTTTCCTAACAAGGATGCCGCTGCTATCCTCGTCTGACTAGAGACTTCTTCTGAAATGAAAATATGTAAAAAATAAAAATCAGTAATGATGACGTCATTCACATGGTAATACCCATGCGAATAAAGAGTTGAACTCAACAAACTTTCAAGCTAAATCAGGAACACGCAACATAACTTCAAGAAACAGAAAAGCTCCATAAACTAATTCTGTGCGATCATTTCAGTGCAGTAACAAATACTTAAGAAGTCCTAATGCAATAGGCAAAATTACCTTGTAACATAAGGATTAGAAAAGTACTAAAATTTAGGCTACTTGGCACACTCCATTCCATTATTATTAAGTTTAATCCTAATTCATTCCTGCTTAACTTAATGACCTACATAAGTGATACTAAGTGATTTCAATATTTCCCGATCGTCTAATCACAAACCTTGGCCAGGTAGAACAAGTTGAAGTATGTACACCACTCCCCCATGCTTAGCAGCTGCCCAAGCAAGTTCGGATGTGCTTGCCAGGGAGTACAGAACCCTTAAAGCGTCTGACCTGCAAGCAGGAGCACAGTGCAACAACTGGAGGAGGAGAAGTAACGCTGAACGGTCAGCTACCAAAGCTTCCACACACGATGCTTGCATAGTGAGTCGTGCAAGAACGTCGAGGCAAAGTTGTGGCACTTCGGCACTGGAAGGTCCCGTATCCAATAAACAATTCAGCAGAGGTGCGAGTCTTTCTTTGGAAGAGAAAACTGATGTCAGCTCTGAATCTGCACTCAAGATGTTCTGCAAGCACAACAAATGATAATGTCATAAGCACTTTTTTATTTTCAAGAAGTGCAAAGCAAAATAAGGGGTCCAGAGAGAATTGGTAAACATTAAAAATTGAAAATAAATTCACCCTTATGATAAGGATCAAAATACGCAGCTATGAACCAATAACACTCTAACTACTGCTGCACTCATAATAACGTCCTCTCCAGTTGCTTTGTTCATGAAATAAAAAAGGAAATCAATTAGAGTATCAATGCAAACGTAGAGCACCACAAGCACGCGGATGATGCTAAAAATAAAAGGATTGGAACTCTAATCAGACCTGTAATGCCTTCAGCGCCATAGTGAGGTTCTTGACAAGAGTCTTTCCGGGAGACTCGATAGAGCTTGGACTAGTTACAACAGCAGTTACTACAGAAGGAACATCTTCCCCTCTCTCCTCTCCTTCCTGTGTCTGGGATTTCGCTTCAATAGGATCTTCAATTGGATCTGGAGGCACAGGAGGTCCCGCATTTTCACTTGCCCCGGTCTCCGCGACAGCTTGTGGCATTGGTTGAGGCTCCGGAAGAACTTCAACCTCTGCCGATAATCTCTGTCTTGCTTCAACAACGTTGCTGATATAATCTACTAAAGCCTCACAAAGATGTTGGCCATTCGCAATTTCTGAATCTGGCTGCTCATTATAAACTCTCAAGTACACATCTCCAACATGTAGCTCACTCGTGAGGACCTTGTAATTGAAGTCCTGGGCTGCTTGCATGTCATACGTGCCGTCCGCAAGCTGAGACATACGCTGGTTCTCAACAAAATTTAGTAGTTCAGCTCTCATTGCTGAGTTCCAGATAATCTGCATAACAACCACTTCAAGTCAGTGTGATTGACGTCATGGCTTGATCAAGTCATTGTAATCACGAAAGCTATGCAGTTTGAACCTTACAAAGATACGACAACTGCCAAATAAACCTGACTTCGTTCCTAATTTTTTACTAGCCTTGATGCTGTGTTCCTCGCCCTTATTACACTGTTCACTCCTAAACATTGAAAAATAGAAGCATGAATTTGAGGCATGAAAACCAACAGACCTGAGGAGACTCAACATTAGAGTTGAGATTTCGAAGCAAGTCCCTAGGGGATTCGTTACTCAACATGGCCGCAAGTTTTGGCGTTAACATCTCCCGCAAAGCTTTGGCAGCAATTTCATTGGGAGGAGTAAAAAGATCATCCTCCAGGAGACCAGCTAATCTTGCTAGTGCACGCACTGCAAGCATTGCATGCATATTCTTTGCAGTTTGAATACTATTCCCAATTTGTGGTCCAGTCGCAGAGCTATGTTCAGCTGTGGAATCGTATTGTAAAAGCAGAGGCGTCAGGAACCTGCAAAAAATAGTCATGGATATCAAAATTCAATCGATCATAGTCAGCTAGATCCCCAACCTCATGGACAAAAATTACGCAGTAGAATTCTATAACCTTGGCGCCAAAATAGAAATATTGTTACGGATCTCAAATCTTAAGGCAACTACATTCGTATTATAAATCGAATTGCATAAGCACCAATGGCAAATAGGTTGGATATAGGGACCGTTGGCATTACGACTAAAAATATTAATTTGAACAGAACAAAATCTTCAAATGACTAGGCAAAGGAAACTGACCAGATCACTCCAGCCTTCAAGAGAGCATCTTGAAGTTTGGGTGATGCTGCCAAATGAGCAACGGTTTGTAATGCAGCCTCAACCGCTGTTGTTACCAACTCCAGTTCACAGCAGTGTACAACATCAACTGTGAATCCTGTATAATGTAGCATCTCTTGACGTGCACTTTCGAATGTACTCAAACCTGGAAAACAACCAAAACCTGCGTCAGTTGTAAATGAAAATTGCATGCATACCCATGAAAATGCAAGGCTCTGAATGAAAAGCCACAACAGCAGTAATCTTCAAAAGCCATAAACGATGAATTTTTATCAACCTAAAATTGCGGATAATTTGATTAAGAAGGTCCACACATCTTTATCGAAACTTTTGGAAAATATACAGAAAAGCCCTGAGCATGAGAGAAAAAGTACCGGAAAAAGTGCGCATAATGTTGCTCACAATCACAGCAGATGGATCTGTTGGCGGTGTAGTCCTTTGAACAACACTCATACACCGAGCCAGTAAAGTGGTAAGTAACGATATACCTCCATCGCGCACCAGCTCCTCTCCGTTCAATGCAGAAGAACAACATCTGCAGACAAACAATCCTGTCAACATCCGTTCCATGTCGCCCAAGGATGCAATCACAAAGAGTAAGAGGATAGTTGGCACTTACGTAAGCCATATTAATTCAGTGGCGGCCTCTAGGAGAGGTGCTCGCTCTGGGGAAAGAAAAGTGTTGTCATCACCGTCTATTGTGATCACGTTCAGCAGCATCGGATATCCCGCATATTTGAAGGGCTCCAAAACAGTGCCATACCTACTGAAAAGGATGCATTGCGCTTTCAACAGAAGCTGCAGCCGCCAAGGCTGAGGACCTTGCAGACCTTGTAACGTGGCCTGTGATGAACCAACATTACTTTTAGCTTAGTCCTATTGACAATCAAAAAGACAAGAAGCTCCTTATATTCGTTTCCACAGGCTTCAAAGCAAAACAAGAGAACAGTCCATGCATGCAAATAACTCTTTCACATGGCCCCTGCAGTGTTCACCTGTAATCGTTCGTAGGCCTTCTGAACAGCTACAAACTTCTCTCTTCCTTGTGGGTTCTTGTCTGGATGATATCTCATAGCCAACCTCCGATACTGGCGTTTGAGAATTTCTTCATCAACACGTCCAAAAATCTTACCAGCGCTAGTCTTACTTTCTTCGCCACCATTCTCACTATTCTCACCGCTAACGTCAGTTTCATCCGCAGAGATTTCGAGTATAGCACAAGCCTCTTCTTCAGACAGGTCCAGGGGCCGCCTAGTTAGCTCCTCTCTCCACATGGCTAACAAAGATTGAAGAAACTCAACATGCTCAACAATCGGCCAATCTGGGAAGCGAATCTGATCGCATAGGTTGCGGAGGTAATAGCGGTGGCACCACATCTCATCTTGAAGCTCAGGATACGTTACAGGGGGCATGGGGGCATACTCATAGAGAGCATGACAGTGCTGTGGGAGTTTTTGAGGGAAATCTCCAAGATGTTTGAAGACCTGTCGTATAAAACAATTTATGTTAGACAAGAAAGTCACGAATCACCAGGCTATCAGCGTCAGAGTACAAACCGATCCATAAGATTTTCTAAAACACTACGTCTATCTTCTCCAAACTTCAAACAAGAAATTGCACATTTTCACAACCTACGCCATCAGGTACCAAGTGTCCATTCAGCACTACGAATTCAACACTAATCGATTGATCAGAACTTGCGATACCACAAACCTAGGAGGTGTGACAAGAAAGAGAAGAACCTGATCAATGAGACGCTCTCCACGCATCTTGTGAGTCCATATAATTTCCGGTGAATCTGAATCAGCTACAAGACCAGCCGCAAATGCAGAAGGGCCGCTTCTCTCCAATACGTATAACAGACTCTCAGGTAATAGGCCCCCCAATACACTCCTTTTAGCCAATGGAAGAGAGGATGACACTGCTGCATCAGCACCCCCGTGGAAGGCCTGGTATGCATGAGTGGAGGCAAAAAGCTGTGCAGCAGAGTCTAGGTTTGAGCCGCCGTATGCTAGAGCAAAATAAAATGCCCCAGTATTGTACAGGCGCGCCATTGCTTTGGGGTTTCTAGTTAGAATTGCCTTCAGCAATGAAGCTGCATTTTCCACAAGTGCAGGCTCTCCAGTCAACATTGCCTGTAGAAGAAAGAATGAACATCCACGCATCAATGATACTCAAAAAAATAATACAGTTAGAAAATCCAACAAGTTTGTCATCCAGCACTCAACGCTCGTCACTACAGGACACATAATACGAAGCTCATTAAAATCACAGAGATGAAAGTAAGCCGAAAATGCCTTACCTGAGCAATATGGTTCAAGCATCGCGGACTAGTGAGAATGCGCTTCACGCGAGGAGTTGGTGTAATAAGCTCTCCAGCATCATCTAAGTCAGAATGCACTCCTACCATGCTGTGCAAGATAGACAGCGCAACCTCTCCTACCTGCCAACAAACAGATGCTCCTATAAATATTTTCTTAAGAGGTATGGAGCTAGATATTTCAAGTTTGTATATCTTTATCAATAAAAAATCCAATAACTCTCCAGAAATTACGAAACAAGACGAAGCCATCCAAACTCCAATTGCTTCCCTCTATTCACAAATTCGCTCAATAAAAGCTCAAAAATGGTGGAAGTGTTAATTCACGCAGTTATATCCTACGCATTGTCTTGCAAGTCCAGCAGGAGAACTTGTCGTTAACATAGTGCAAAGTTCACTAGGTATTATTCAACAATCAACGCACCTGCACCGGTGTTAATACCGCCACTCCGCTTCCAAGTGCCCATCGTAACTCTCGAATGTCCCGTAGACGTTTCCACTCTGTCATGCCCTGAGCCCAACATTTAGAATTCCAATCGATGTCTTGTTTTGACCATGCACGTCTGATCACATCTTTCTCCACAGGGCCTACTTGGGCCCCAGACTTGGTAACATAATGCCACTCCTTCTGTGGTTCTACAAAGGCATTGGCAGCAATCAAGTTGGACTGAAGAGGTATAGCAGTTCTCTCCGATGCTTCATGAGCAGTAGTGAGGAGGTCGACAGCAAGAACACAACCCCCAACAGCAATGGACGCCTTAGCATTTGCTGGTACCACCATAAGGGCCTGTGCACCAAAAAAAAGTAGCTCATTAGACTAATAGTTCTACCAAGGCAACCCCGAGATATTTTTTTAAACTAAACTCATTGTCGAAGTCCTCAATTAAGCTCCAACGATGATGAAGAGCTGACACGAAAGTTTCGAGAGGCAATCATCCGTTGACCCCTAAAGTACCGAGGATTCATAATTTTAAAAAGACCAACACAAAGAATTGTATTATGAAAAATATAATTCGGATGACGACACATCTTATACCACCAGAATCAGTGAAGACAATAGCATATGTTAGTCCGAAACTAAATAAAATTGGACATATGCTATTCAAAACTGCCAAAAATAAGATCAGGCCCAAATTGGTCCTTTGGTTCTTTGGGGACTGAAACCAACAGCAAGAAATGAACCTCAGTCAAAAGGGGAAGAGTAGCAGAGTAAAATTGAATAGAGCTCCTAAATCTATCATAGTGAAAGGGGTCAGCGGCATAAATGCCTCACCTTTAAGAGAAGCAGACATCGATGTCGTAGAGCCCTGTCACTGGTACGATCAACCAACACAGTTATATGCGGCGTTCCATCGAAGGGGCCAATCGTTTGATGGTGTTGCTCATAAACTATAGCCATAGCTCGTGCACACAATTCCCGAACTGAGGATCCCCCGCCTCCTCCAAAACCATCCAAACCAGCCATGTCACACCAGTCAACTCCAAGGTCTTCTAAGGCTGATCCCTCGACTGTGAGACCAATATCAGCATCACAAAGGAATCGATGATACAAGGCCCGAAAAAAGACAACAGGATCACGAAGAGGGAAACCTTCAGCTCCGCTCCCACTGTCAAGAAGCAGCCGGAGGTAATATTGTCCCACACAGACCTCCTTTGCCAGACTGGCATACCGAACTGCAAATTCTGCATAATTCCACGAAAGTTGGCTAATAGATTCGGTGACATCTCCTGCTATCGACACTCTTTCAATGACGCTCACATCCACAGTTCGCTCTTTTTCAACATCTAAAAGATGTACTTCAGCTTGTAGAGACTCCCGAAGCTCTTGACGAGTCCGTGCATTCCATATCAGATCAGCACGGGAGTGATCCAATCCAAACTCACGCCAAAACTCTGGCCAGTTGCAAAGCAGACACCCAGATCCAACAGCCACATTTTCAGTGGCTATCTGAGCCGGTGCTGGGACTGGTGGCTGAGAGTCGATGGCACTTGGAGTATTGTTGACGTGTATTGCACTTCCTAAATACTGATCCCCACTTGTGTAGGGATTGGTAGTTGCGGCTTGGGCCAAAGCAGGCAAAGCTTGAGAAGGACCGATTGCAGAAAGCGAGCTTTTTGCACTGGAATGAACATTCTCCTCTTCAGACGAGGCAGTGGGTCCTTGAGAACTTGGAGAATTTTGATTCGAGTTTTGTTGTGGCTGTTGTACATTCCCAATATCAAGAGGTAGGGCTGAAAATGGATTTTGTGAAGAGCTTGTGCTGCTTTTCCGAGGTACTTTTCCCTTACGCCGTTGCAGTATTCTCAGCTGCTTTCTCTTGGCTGAGATCGTGCTTAACGCCAAACTTTGAGCGTCAAGGTCCTCTTCATCTGTAGGCTGTGTGTAAAGGTATGCAACAAGTCCAGGAGGTAGTACCCTTGAGAGCAGATCAAGAGCCGGTTGATGTGCATCTGCCCACAAAGCAACAAGCTGTCGGCTCACATCCCTCCGCTCCCCAGCTGGTAAGAAAAAAGCATGCACAAGGTGACGCAACAGCGCTCCATCCCGCAACGCAGCATCTCGCATCGACTCTGCAGCCACAGCATCCTCCTCTGCAATGGCTCTCATGATGACTGCTATAGTTTCACGAACTCCTTCAGCAGGGTGCCCAAAGAGTGCAAACAACCGACGTTTTAAGCCGGCCACTAGACGCAGCATCTCTACAAAGGTAGAGTGGTCTGTTGTCTCACTTTGCGGCTCACATAGCATTGCCTCCAGAACCTCAACTATTGCCATAGAGAGCAACGGAGAGACAGAAGCTGGTTTCAAGCGATAGACAAGTATCATAAGGTGGATCTGGTTTCCAAGCATTGCAGACTTCGCAAGGATGACACCTGCATGTTTCTCGCCTCTTGACAATGCCAACATATGGTTTTCGCCAGCGCCCCCTCCGATCAGCATGGCCACAAGTCCTGCCGCTTCCATGGCCACGGCGTCTGATCCTGACTGAATCAGGCCCATGATTCGGTTTGCAGCAACAGGCAACGAAGCCACTAAAGATGCAGCATATGAAGATCCCATCAAGCGACGTAAGCAAGCTACTAAGCCCACCAATGTGCCAGCTGCTTTAGGAGATGGCGGTGGAGGAGGAGGACTATCAGGAGGTAAGTTGGTCGGGGCAGGTAACATAGACAATAGCGTCATGAGAGTAACATCGGTCACTTCCATGTGCGGTTGTAAGCCGTCATAAGGCACACAAGCATTGAATTCCTGAACACGTCTCCATAGGCGAGCTTTGGAACCAGGGATGGACCCACCTTCAGCAACCGCATCCTTGGCAGCCGCTGTGAGGTGTTTCACATGAAGGGCCTCTCCTTCTACATCCGCAAACAAACGATGGTGACCGCTTACAGATACAGGGGAGGGATGGGGCATCACACGCCCACAGGGAGGATCTAGTCGGTGTCCTGGCATGGTAACTCTGGCCAGCATGGGGAGAGGACGTTGACCCTGCCCAAGACAAGGTAGTTAGTGTATGGTTGTTTACTGCGTATTGCTGTAGGTACGTATTGGTAGAAACAAGGATCTGTAGGAGTACATGCACCGAATTCATTGGCATGGCATCCTATAAATGACAACGATGGCCTACTACATACCAACCACGCCAAAAGACCCAAAGGAAACGATGAGGCTATCATCGGACCCACCTCAGTCTGTATGGTATCCCGCATCGCTGCCAAGAGATTATCCCGTGATGTGCATGAATAAACCTACACAGGCCATGACAAACTGCTCATCAGCATGCGTCTATTTTGTTGACTCGTCGAAATCCCTCAGTCTAAAATTGAGCGTCAAAATGCAAGCAAAAACGTTCTCACTTCTTCAAGTCTAGAACAAAAGGATGGAGGTATTCAGTTAGTGACTCTGACGAAACAGTGAGAAAATTTATAGCTGATTACAATCGTACATGCATTGGGCAGCCATCATTGAAATCAATGGCGAACATTTGAGGCTCCTCTGCAAATCGAACAAGTGCAGTCACCGCAGATAAAGGTCGGACAATTACCGCCTGCAAAATCAACATCTTGTTATGTTCAAGCCAGTTTTCAAATCAAATGCAGTACAAGACAACCATCAATCCATATATCGAAAGTTACATCGAAAGTTACAATGAATCGGACACAAGCAGAAGACATTGTCACATGGAAAAGGATAGACAATGATCAGCAAATAATTAGATAAACACCCCAGTTAAGGACACTAATTCCATTTTCTCCACAGCTTGGTATACTTTCTTCCTAACCTCGTAGTTGTTCTTCCGCCTTTCAACCAATGAACTTTTCGTGAGAACCAGCTGCCTTGCTACAGATTCACTGGCTCCGCCCAAACCTTTGATCCCATACAGAATCTGCACTGTCCCAGAGTGAGCAGTGCCATGTGCAGCAGTACGCACCCGTGTTACTGACCACTCTCCGACAGGTGTTTCTTCGGCGCCTACTGCAGTCTTTGCTGTTATAGATACATGGTCAGATCGTCTCAAAGAACCACAATTTAAACCAATGCGCAGATACGAACCGCTTGACGTTATTATGACTTAATCAAAGTTTGAGACCTAGATACCGGCGTGCAGGATCGACGACAAGTAGAAACTGACCTCTTTGCTTCAAAAATTCTGGGGCACCAATTGATTTTGTTGAGTCAACGTTAAGTGAAATCCCAACAGATGATTTGGCCATCCTTGTCTGTCAGAAATAAAATAGAGACACAAAAACTCAGTCCCAAAAATCCACAACTGCAGAGAACGCCTAAGGTAAAACCTGGATTAGGGGTCTCCAACATGAAGCGGTTTAGTACTCGGTAATTACCACACAGCACCATATCTCAGAAAGCATGGATATTCATAAAAACACTCATTGGAGATATAGCACCAAGACGAGAAGTTACCATGGTGGTCAGAATCACGGAATTGGAAGCCCCAACAGCTGCGGTGAAGGCTTTACACTTGCGACCAAATAATGGACATAACACAAACCCTCCACCTTCTTGGCCCCGCCTGCCATAGGCATCTGACAGCAGGATGATGGCTGGAATGTCCATATCACGAAAATCGAGACACCAATGAAGATTGCCATTTGACGTCCGTGCTTCAACGCCAATTGCAGTGATTCGCATGACCTAAAACCATCCAGAACAACTCAATGAGCATTAAAGGACAAAGAGGACAAAGAAGGTCAACTAACATTGTCCCCATGATTGCACAGAGATCCAGTGCGTAAAGCAAGATTTCAAACTAGGGATTTGTAAAGTCTACAAAAGATAAACAATAAATAAAGACTGAGAACTTCCAAAACCAAGGAGAAAGAGCCATACGAAAGGACTCCAGTCTGATGCACGCCGCCTCAATTGAAGAACAGGAAACTCAGCAGTCTCCGAAACGAAAGGAGATGATCCAGGTATTCTGAAGGACCTTAGCTTATGCAATTCCGTCAGTATTGCTGCTCGATACCTGCAAGTTAGAGGACAGAAAAACCGTCAGGGACTTGATCCCGTCTCCTATTGACTGGCCACCGTAACCGACAGCAGTTGATCTCTTTCAATACACTTGATTGGCCTTCAATTACCAAGTGGCGTACACTAAATTTCTAAGGCCACTGATCATGGAATGAAAAACAGGGTTGCCTACTGTTACTTACAATGGTGTACAACCTCCCACTTCGAAACTAAATAAGGAGCTCATAAAAAATGATAAACATTTGATCTCAAGAGACTTTGGTTCTTGTAACCTACATTCTCTCTTCACAGTGAAAGTGATGTCCTAATGAAAGCATATATCAGATAAAATGCTTAAAGCGGCGGAAATAGAATCTTCTACCTTCTACAACATGTTGGAACATCAGAATGTGTCAGCAAAACATCGACACGATGTTCGCCACAATTGCTTGCACCTACAATTATTTAGAAGAATGTGAAAGGAGCAGCTTGTAAACGGCAAAGGTCATTAGTACCTCGAAGAAAAGCGCATGGGCTTGAACTTCCCTCGCCCCTCGTTCCGCACATTGATGGAGAACTCGAGAGCATGCTGTTGCAGCGGATCCTCCCGTCCCCCAGCCACCGGTGCCGCGCCTTCGAAATTGGTGGCAATGTCGTACTCATTGGTGGTGGCGAGCGTAATGGGGTCGAGAGTGAGGATCTGGGTGGGGGAGACACAGAAGATGCGCTTGTACTTCCCTCGCCACGAATGCTTGGTGACGGTGTAGCGGCAGATGTACTCAGGCTCCTCCAGCGGATTGGGATGATGGTGCGTCGGTGAAGGCTCTTGGTATGTCGAGCCCACGCTGGCCGACGCAGGCGCGGGGAGCAGGAGCTGCTGTGGCGTCTCCATGCCCACAATGACTCGGACAGGGTAATCGTCCGCGTGCAGCGACAAAGGCCACAAACTCCAGGGCTTCTGTTGCGCCACCGCAGGGCGGCTACCCGACTGATTTGCCCCCAGCGCTTCCCGACTCTGCTCAACCCCCGGAAATCAATCGATGCAACCGTGGCCTGATCACATATGCTGAGTACCAAGGCTCGCAGAATCCTAACCTACCCTAATTTCGTGCTTCTCCTTCATTTGCATAACCTACACTGAACCCCAAGACTCCCTCCAGCTCTTGATTCCTTCACTTTGCCCATTCCTTCCCTCGGCCTCTGAACCTAAGCCTCTCTCGCTCTCTCCTGCCAATCTGGGAGTCACATGATTACAAATTAAGCCAGAGTGGATGAATGAAACAGGAAATTCACACATGAATACAAACCCTAAACCACAATTCCACTGATAAAATCAAGTCAACAAAAAAATCTCTGGTGTAATCAGTTGACGGCGTCTTGGTTTCCAATCATAACATTACTCTCTCCATTATTGTTGTCTTTATTAATTATATTCTCATTTCCCTCACAGCGAAACGTCTGTTCCCTCTCCAAAACACTCCAAGTCACTCACTTCGCCAGCTCCGATTCAGAAACCACGAAACCTAAATCCCCACCAACAATAAACCCCGAACTAACTTCCAAATTAAACAACCTAAGACGCACAGCAAACCTCCAATCAACCACACGCACCTCTAAAGAATCTCCAAATTCAAAAGACTGAATGGAGCTCACTCATTAGATCAATCAATGATTCGCCAAAATCCACAATTTCCGGCGCTTCAATCCAACACCGCAGAGGCGACGACGACGAGCCATCGTTCCAGTCCACAAACTAACCCCCCACCCCACCCCCTCGATCGCGCTCTCTTCTCCTCCAACCCCGCTTCACGATGCAGCAGTAGCAGCGATACTCCTCGATTCAAGCACCAGGACCTGTCCCCCAACAGAATTTACACTCGCAGAAGCCAAAAAGTTTCTCACAAAGCGAATCGGCGAGGAGGAATCTGGGAATTGCCACGACGGAGCACGGGCGAGAGGCAGCGAGTGCCTGAAATTCAAGAGCTTCGCGGAGTCCCATGTTGCAACATCAGCACGCACGGCAGAGCTCTCGGGGCACCTGCACGGCACTCACCGCACTCACAGCTCACAAAAGCTCACTCAGTCCGGGTATTGAAGGGGAATCACAAGTGGTCACCGGGTATTTAGATGTTGAGAAGGTGGGGTAGGTGTAGGTAAGTAGGGGACGGTCCGGGTGTATACCGGGTTTGGAACACGAGGAAAGATCGTGAAGGGCCGGGAGCCCGGGACTAAGAGCATGTTTCCATTGAGCTTCTGAAGCTCTGAACTGGAGCCGGACAGGTAGTTTCCAGCCCTTTTTTTTAATTTTTGAGAAAGTGCCAGAATGGCGATCACTTAAAATTTGTTGAAGTGTTGTATTACTACATTCATACATCTTTTGGACTAAAAAACACTTTCCAACCATATTCATGCACTTTTTCATCCAAATTTGACCAATTCATCCACTTTTTAAATAGATATGGAAAATTTCTAACAAATAAAGATTACTTTTTTTTGGCGAAAAGTAGGCAGTTATTTTGAAATGGTGCAATGTAGCCCCATGGTGCCAAAATAAATTGGGTTGGTGGCTTCCATTGCAACAGATGGAAATGCACCCCTACAACCTTCACTCAAGAATTGTAGACATGGAGGACTTGGAGTGAGAGAATACAAAAGTTCTGAGCTACGGTGGAAGCACCCACAACTATGAATATAAGCAATTCAGCATAGTTGGAGGCACCTTTTGTTGGAAAAAATATTTTTCTAGTATTGACAATTGAAAATCATGAATTTTAAAAACAAATAGAATTTTAGGAGATGGTGTGTATTTTCTAGAAATTTTCAAAGTGGCAGCTTTGTAGACCAGTAAAATAGTCATATAGGTAGACTTGAAACTAAAATTTAACAAAATCAGCAGTCAACTAATTAACAATAAGTAAGGGGACAATTTAATGAAGTTGTAGATGGATGCTTTAATGGAAGCCTAGGGACACTTCAAGGGAACTCTATTGTGCATGAATGGCAACTAAGACACTTTTGAATGTTTCTACTTTAGAGTGCTTACACTTTCGAGGGGTGGATAATGAATTTTGAGTAAAAAGCCCCAACTATGCTCATTAATTTGTTCAAAAATGTAGAGAAATTTAGCAAATTCATAGAGGTGGGTTTTAGACTAGAGTTCTCATGGAAACAGCATTAATCCCAAAGGCCAAACTAGAGTTTTAATGCACCTTCTAGCCCCCTTCCAATTATTGGCCCTCTAGTCTTACAATAGAAATTGGCTCTAATAGGTGGAGATTGAGTCATAGTCAATTTAGGGGGGCAAATTCTACTTTCATGAAGTAAAAATAGTATTTTTTGTCAAAAATTTCCTATTTTTTTTTTAATTTTCTAATTCTGGATGAAGAAGTACATGACTATGTTTGGAATGGATTTTTTGGTCTAAAAGATGGATGAATGTAGAAATATAGTATTTCACCAAGTTACAACTAATCATCATCTTAGTACTTTCTCAAAAAATATAAAAAATATGTTGGTCTTGGTTAGCTTGCTAAGGGCTCTTTGGAGGAACCATACACTTGACTCCTAATAAAAGTTTTGAAATTTTTTGACTTTGGGCCAAAGGGTAATAAGTTTTGTATGAGAAAAATTATCACGAGGAAGTTTGAATAGCTACCTAACTCAAAAAGTGACCCAATGCTACAAGGACATGGCCTTTTATAGTGTCAATGTTTGTTATTTATTCTAGATGAAAATTTTTAACTCATTTAATTGGAATTAGAGATTACAAACAAGTTAGGAGAGCTTGGAAATTAAATACAAATTTAACCATCTATAAAATAAGGGATATCTTTTTAGTTGGATTCCCCAAACAATGGAGCTCTTCAACAAGTCTACGGGTTGATTTGCCTAAATCTCTTCCTAATTGACTTACAAACCACTTATAGTATATAATAGAGTTGTAAAGTAAGTTCTTTGCATATCATTCTCAAAAATAGATGTCTAAAGTTTAGAATATTATTTTTGCAAAGGCAAAAAAATTGTGTGGAGAAAGAATTCATGCAAAATATTTTTTAAACATCTATTGAACATGATTTGTGGAAAAATAAATAAATGTTTGAGAGGGAAGTATCAATTGCACCTTTTACTTACAATAATTAGATTTTATATTATTGTGCTTGGAATAGTTAAAATCATCATTATCCCAAATTTAGAAAAGTTACAATTCATTCCTAAAATGCAAGCTAATTTGATTGGAAAATAAGGTCAAATCATAATGAAATTTTGTAATACTAAAAAGAAAACCTAGCACCAAATTACTTTGCCAAAAATATTTGATTTTTGGACCGATAGGTATATTCTTCATTCCTACAATATTCTAGGAAGTCATCCATTGGCCACTTTTGGATCTTAGTGTCCAAAAGTGTGTGGCCTATCTTTTGAGTGGATAGTGATGCAAAGGTATCCACCCTAAAGACAAAATTCATTATTATTTAAATTCAATTTAGTTACCCCTCTTACCACCCTCTCTTAAAAAAAATTAAAACTTAATTAAGTTCATTTTAGTTCAAATTTGCTTCCCCCTCCCCACTTCTTTGTAATTTTGACATGCCATTGTGATGGCATCAATATGGGATATATCCCAAAATATTTGTACCGTGCATGTATACTTCTACATAATTTATATGTATCGTATTTGTAATATGTACAATAGTTGTATATGTACTTGTAATGCATATAGTATTTTATACATACCTGTAATCTCTCTCTCTCTCTCTATATATATATTGTATCCATATTATGTACCGTATTTGTACATCTATTTATATTTGTATTGTATCTAACATTGTATTTTGTATTCTGTATGTGGATGGCTCAAATCATATCTTAAAGATCAATGGCTTGTGATTATTTAAGCAACTGACCACATTCGAGGGGGTAAGTATTTTTTCTTTAAAAAAATCAACGGCTTGTGATTTTTGGCATTGCAAGGGGAGTAACTAATGCAAACACCAAGAGGTGTCCTGTCTTTTGGGTGGATAGTGAGGAAGGCTGTTGAGGCAATCAAATTATTTTTCAAAACCCAATACCCACCCTCAAATTATTTTTCAAAACTCAGTACCCCCCTTACTCTTGTATTTTTGAAAATGAAGTCGTTTGTCAATCTATATGGGATAATCCGTATCCGTTTTCCATATCCATTTTCCATACCCATTTTCCATATCTGTATATATGTAGTATATATACGGTATCATAGTATTCATATCAGGATCAATGGCAAGGAAGGGGGTGTTTTTATTTTTTTTCAAAAACAATCAGTGGCTACTAGTTTAGGGGGGGGAGGGGGGGCTAATTAATTGAGCAGGAAGTGAGGTTGTCTTTTGATTGGATAGTGTCCTTCTAATGTAAACATACTTTGAACTTGATAGTTTCCAAATTTGATGTATATCTTGAGTTCCAGTAAGTGCCATAGAAAGCTTATGAATAAATGTGACTATAGCAAGAATAAAAGCATCAAACTCCTAAAGGTCCCTACATCCAAACGAGTTTTGCCCTATTCAAACTCAATTGTAGCTAAGAAAAAAACCATTTCTTTGTCTTTGATTTAAAGTTAGATGGTGAAGTCTAACAAACTTAACCCTTAAAGGACCAAGGCACAATTTTAGCACAAATTGTGAAAAATTGCTATTGTTCAAGGCAAAAGAAAAAATGAATTTTTAATTTTTATCTTTAATTCAACCATACAAATTTGTACTAGAATACCATGGAAATGTGTGAAAAAAATTTTAGAACCTTTGAGCACTCAAATAGAAAGATTATAATGATGAAGTTAGGAGAATTTTTTTTCTATCTTGCATGACAAGGCCATCAGACTTTAATTTCTTTGAAAGTGAGGTTTTTACTTTATACATGGTTATTTTTGTTGACATTTGCATCTTGTGTCATGTAAATTACCTACTTGCCAAATTTCAAAATTATAAGAGGAATTTTGCACACGCTACTCAAAGTTGTCTAGGCTACTCAAAAAATTCAAGGCAATATAACTTTTGATTCAATTAACTAATTGGTAAAAAAATTATATTCACACTAAAGAGATACATATTCACACCTTGTTTCAAAATTTGAAGAACATTCATTAAAAAATGACTTCATATGTTCCTACCTAAGATCACTTGGATACGTTAAACACTCATTTAGTCCCTTGGGGGATAGGTCTATACTATTTTCTACTTATATTTTGAATAAGTAGAAAAGTTCCAAGTAAATACTACTTATATTTGGTGTATCTAACATGAGAACTTGAAAAGAGATTTTCTACTTATAAATTGAGAAGAAAATCCAAATTAATTGGATTCAAATTAATCACAAGTTATATTATTTTATTTCTAAAAAATGATTCTAACTTCCCTTTAGAGACTAGGATTTAAACAATTGAAAAAGTCAAAATCATGTAGTTTTAATTGAACATTAACCAATTTTATTTAGAAGTGATAGGAAGCTTATTTAGTGACAAAGTATCAATTTCCCTTTTTTACTCTCTAAAATTAAGTACCTCCTTGCACATTTGAGAACCAAAGGGATGACAATCAATCATCATATCATTGTTTCCAAAGCTTAGAAATATATTGCCAAATGGCACAATCTATTATTTTCAAATATTGAAGTAGGAATAAAGGTTCTTTTTTCATCTCCAAAAATGGAATCCATTTAACCATTTCTTATCCATTTTGAATGTTTAATATCCATTTTAAATGATATATTATACTATTTACTACCTTCCATATGGTTTGATTGTTAGACAAAATTCAAAAATTGCTAGAAAACCTCAATGGTCATCATATCTTTTGTCTAAGTTGTAGATATGAAGAAGCTATGTGTTTAATCTTATATTACTTGGAATCAATCAAAATGAATAATTATTGATGTGCCAAGGTCACATTAGCTCCAAAATTGATGCAAATAAAAAGATGTCCATTGCATTAATTTCAACGGTCTCTTCTTCTTTTCTATATAATAAAAATAGAAATGGATGTTGTAGTGTTGCCTTGCAAGATTAAATGATTGACTCACTTCTCCATTTTTATGTACAAAAAATAAAAAACTATGACCTAAATGCCCCAAATAATCCACACCAACGATAATTTCCAAAATATATATAAACTACAATACCAAAAGCAAAATTTCAAAGAACACTCAATTGAACTTACACATGCAAACATACATTTAGAATTTTTCTAAATTTAAACTATGCAATGAGGAAGGTTTATTATCTTCCAAACTTGTATCTTATAAAACAACAAATGTGATTCATCAATCTACTATACAAAATTAGACTACCTTTCAAATTACACTCATTTCTTTGAAGTGGTTGTTATATAACAAGACTATATGTTTTTAACAATAGCCATTTTCAACAAAAATCATTAAGAATAGAATTTTTATAAATAGAATCCCAAATCCTTGCAACAAAACAAAACAAACTTCCAACTTAGTAGAAAAGCAATTATCTAATATATAAGTGTTTACAAATTTCCATATTGCAAAATAAGCATGAACAACTCACTTTCACTAGTAGGGCAAATGGTGATACTAGTATGTTGAGTAAAGTGGCTATTTTAAATTTAATTGGTTCTACTACAATCCAATAGAAAACTAAACTAAAGGAGGGAACAAAACTCTATCGTCAAATTTTTACCCAAAAATTGATGAAATTTTGTTGTTAATTTTTGGAAAGTGTATAATTTTTATGAAGTATTAAGAATATTACACAAAATTCTATTATTTAATAATTCATTAATTTAATTAATTCAGCAAAAAATAATTAGGATTGACGAAACAAAATGAAACAAAATTTATAAATAAGGAAAAAATAAGATGAGTTTAGCTTGGTAACCAAACCGCTCCGAAATTCAAGGGGTCAAAGCTATGTAACAAACCCTAATATATTTGTAAGTAGCATATTAGTGGTTGCCTTGCCTCAACCGCCCCCACAAGGATCGGTTATTATTCACTATTTTGTTGTCTCTCCAACAACTTTATAGCTATGGTGAAGAACCAATTGTTGTATTAATCCAAACAATCTATCTTGATCAAATTACAAAGCTTCACTTTCTTAATTCTTGACAACAAATTTTGTTATTAATTTGTACTTGTTTGTCCAAAACTCTTCCATATGCATCATATTAAGTGTTTTGTCTTTTTTGGAAATGAATTACATGTCTGGAATAGCTCAACTTCATCTTTATTTCTTTAGTAAATAAAAAATAGTACAATTTTATTGCACTTTGGAATCTTTCAACTAACATTTTCACAGAATTTTTAGATTTTTTTTATTAAATATAATTATTCTAGCATCTACAATTGTTATTTTTCTTTCAAAACAAAGAAAAATAGAAAAATTACAATTCAAAAATATGAACACTAGTAGTGCTCACTTTATAATTGCCAAGGTTAACTACTAGTACATGAGGATGTGAGACAAATATTGTGATACAATTGGCAAGAATTAAGTCCAAAATTTTCAATCAAAATTTTATAGAGGTGGTTTTCTGGATTATAAATTGATTATGAAAACAATGAAATAGAAGTATGAAGGATGCTATTGTTTAGAACTGAAATTCATTGATGATTCCAACCTATAGAAAAAGTCCTATCTATACATGAAATATACCCATATTGAAAGTAAGTTTTCTTTGATATATAGATTGACTTTTAGTTTACAAACTTTGTTGAATAAGTGCAACTTTTCAATTAGTTAATTTCACTAAACATAGAGTTAAAACATATTACATCCTTCATAAGGGAATTATACTAAACAATTGTCATCAAAATGGGAAGTTATAATTATGAGGCATTGCATAAACACACTCCGAGCATTAAAAGAACATGGATGCCTGAGCCCCTAACAACCAACCGCAATGGATACATCAATGGCATGCGGGCTGTTCAAGAGCCATACATTAATGGGTATGGAAATCCTTTACAAGATCGGATCTTATTAGCTCAAGCTCAAGTGGCACAAGTGCAAGCGCAAATGCTTGGATGTGCAAATGGAGGAGTTAACCATTATGGACTTACAAAATACAACCTTCCCAATGAACAATCCCTTTCTGTTGGATTACTTCCCCCTGATCATCTAATAGACATCGTTGGAGAAAGAGACCGTTATGCTAATAATGTTTATGCAAATGGTTTCCCTATTCGACGTTCCATATTTCCTCCCATCCATGATACAAGAAGAGAGCCTAGAAGGGAGCGTAGAGTAAGAGAGCTTGTAGCTAGAGAACCTGACCCAATAAGAGAATTAAGTACTTCACAATCACCTGCACATATACCTGAGGCTATAGCAGAGCCTCCTTTAGCAGGCATGATATTTGGATGCACAAGTGATACCTACATTGAATGCATGCAAATGAAATTGTTTGCCTTACCAGCGGCCAACAAAGTTGAGGTAAATGACATTCCATACATTTTTATAATCATCTTTGGTATATAATTATACTCTTATAAACATTTGATATATTTGAGGTCAAAGTTGGCATCAGAAGGCTATTGAATGCATCTTCATGGTTGAAAATTTCTTGCATGAATATTAAAATATTAGAATACAATTAGGTTACAAATGGAATGAATTAGGGTATGTAATGATAGAAAGCTTGGGAAGTTTGTGACAGTTTGTGAATTGAGATTAAGATTAATTTCGATAGGTCCTGCGAGTGGCCCCTGGAACAAAATTATTCTTGTACAACTATCGAGCACGAGAATTGTCTGGGATTTTTGAAGCCACCTCCCATGGAGAAATGGATCTAGAACTGGATGCCTTTCAAGGCCTTTTCCCAGCCCAGGTATTTTTGAGAAATTAATTTATCTCTTCAATGACAAACACATAAAATATTGCTATGCATATCAAAAGACACATTTAAATTGTCCTTTGTATTGCCAATAAAATTTGTAGAAATTCTATGTGCTCTTGTATAATACACACTTTAGAAGTTCACTTCATATAAACATAATAAAAGCTTTTGTACAATTCAATAGATTATTTCAAACAAATTGCATTCATTTGACAAAAGCATTATGCAGGTTCGAATCCGATGCATAGAAAAATGTCCCAACCTCCCATTGAAAGCATTCAAAGAGGCTATGACTGAAAACTTTGAGAAAAAGAACAAATTTAAGTATTCATTGAATGACACCCAGGTACAATAAATAAAACTATTTATACTAGTAGTTTACAACTAATTTTTTTTACAAAAAAATTTGAATTGATGTTTAAACAAACTATTGATACCTTAGGATGTACATGTGTAATTGAGCTTATATAGGTACGTAAACTAGTGACTTTGTTTCGACAAGAGCTAAAATATTGGCAAAAACAAAGGGCACAACAAGAACGCAAAATTATGTCTTCTGGATTACAACCTGGTTTACGACCAGGTTATCCTAATCGTAGTGAGGCAAGTTTCATCAATGTTCAAAATATTATAATTTGATTCATGAAAGCATAAAGACTATCACATAATTTTAAATTTATATGACTTGAAGTTAGGATATCTTCATTGTGGTTCTATTAATAACACACATTCAAGAAATTTCATGATTCATGTGGTCTTGGTTACTAAAAAAGACTATAATAGCCAAAAAACAAAAAATCCTTTAATTTATCCTTTACAAAATCTTCAAATATGAAAGCTTTATAGTTTTATATAGCATATAGTATGATGTTATTTTAAATAGATAATATTTTCTTTGAAATCAAATCAGGGGACTTTTCATTTGGAAACCTCTTTAATTCTTCATAAATTCAAGAGTGACTTATGAACATAAATCAAGTTGTTTGAATATGTACAAAAAACTTGTAGAATTCAATGACATTTAAGTCTATTATTAATTACATTTTTATTTTATTTTAAATAGTAAATTTAAATGAACATAATTATAATTTAAATATATTTTTTATTGTATTTAATATAAATTCTTTAATATGATGAGATTTTGAAGCAAGAAAGAACTTCAATACACTTCACTATTACGTACTTTGAGAATAATATTCTAATATTTTAATAAAACTTATATTATAAAAAATAATATTCAATATTTAAGATTGTTATGAAATTCTTTATCAAGGAATGAACAATAAATAATACTTGAAATCAACATACTCAAGAATAAAACAATTTTTTAATCTATTTTTGAAAGTCTTCAAACTTTGAAAAATTTGTTTTCTTTCTAATTTTTGCAAAATGTTAAAGTCTCTTTAAAAAGAAGTGCCAACAATAACAATGTTCAATTGTCATAGTTGGTAAAATTGTCATTATAGCTTTGTTTATTGAGATCTTAGAATTAAAATCATTTTCCTTCTTTCAACAACACATTCCATTCCATCTATTGCAGGTGAACCTTGTGCGTCACCTTCACAGTAATCAAGTACCATTCTTCCAAGCTAGCAAGCGGATTCGCATGTTTTAGTGGAACTACCTCCATTATGATAATAGTAATTAATCAATATTGTTACTATGGTATGCATCTTAGTTCATGCAATATTCAATACAAGTAGTACATGAGACAAAAAGGTGCTTACAAGCCCATTTTACAATTTAGGTGTCAATTTTTCATTTTGAAGCTCTGAAATGTTCAAAATATTACCCAATTATAATTGTGGACAACTTATGACCTTTGGTGGAAGTTTGAAGGCAATAAAAACAAGGTGTCTAGAAACATATTATGTGATCTAGTTTCTTTAAGATTTCAAACACATTGGACTAATTTTTGTGACTGTAATGAATTACAATGTAATCATGAAGAGCTCTACAAAATTGCTCACATGATATATATCAAGTTTTAGGTACAACATTATAAGCAAGTTAGGTATTTTAGTGTAGTAACATTTCATTTTGTTGTTTGCAACATTTGCTTAGTTTATAATTAAATTATATGTATAACTTTGAACTTATTCAAGTTTTGTATTAAGATTTTATATTCTAATTTCTAAATTTTTTATTATGGAAATTTATTTTACTTCTAAGTTCTTAAAAATAGTATGATATAAATTTTGAACATATTGAATACATGAGTACTAGAATAGGTATTTGTCAAAAGTATTTACTATGTACTAAAAACATATGTTGCAATCATCACAAATTATAGGAACTTCATATTGTCTTTTAGTATTATTGTAAAATTCTTAACATGTGCAATAAAAGAGGGAGGTCTCAATCTAGAGGTTTTTAATATAGAAAGTATATGATGATAAAGTAAGTTTTCATTTTTAACAAATCAAATTTTGACAATTTTAGCATCAAAAGGTAGGTTCTTTATTATGTTTAATTCCAATATTCAACTTTATCATACAATTTAAGACTCTTCATTTCCAATGATGACCTATGGAAAAGATTTATGGGATTTTAAATTCACAAAGACTATAAATTAAAGCCCAAGTTGTCTTTTTCAAACCTTTTGGGGGTTCTCATTGATGCAATCGATGCTCAAAAAATCTGAAAATTTCACAATAGATTTCCAATATAGTGTCAAATATTATGGTACAAATTTTTTTACCACATCATTCTAAAAGTAAATAATCATCAGGTCATAGACTTGAAGTTCAAATTGCTATAAATTCCTTTGGGATTTTTGGGTTCATAAATATAGGGCCCATTGTGTGACCATGGGATCCATTTGAAGTCTTAAATAAGAAAATGGTGGAATGAAGCCACAACAAAAATAACAGTAAATTTCCAAAACAAAGGCTAGTTTTTCTTTTGAATTTATGAGAAAGCATATGAGAATTGAAAAGATCCACTTTGCAAAAATGGAGTTGGATTTATAGAGAATTCACTAATCAAAACCTGTAATTTCTGAAACCCAACTATATAAATTTAGATTGGAATTTGGATTAAAAAAAAGTTAAAAGTTAAAAGGTCCACTTTGCAACCTAGGGTCAAAATCTTTGGATTTTCTATGTTGACAAATATAGAGTTAAATGTTGGCTATTGGTCAACATACACCTCCAAAGTCCACTATAATAAGTTCACAATTGCCAAGACTTCCATGTGAACAATCTAAAAGAACAAAGATACAATGTTTTTACAAACTTAATTTTCCAAGTATCTATGAATATTTTTTTCTGTATTTTGGAGGGGGGATGTGATTACATGTTTTTTATTAGTTTCAAAAATTTGCATATTTTTTTGGAAAAATTTAGATTTTTTTGGAAATTTCTAAATAAAAAATGAAACAATTATTTCATATCAAATGCAATATGTGCTAAAAAATTATAAAGATCTCTTTGTAGATTTATATTGTAGTAGAGAACATCATGGTGCATATTTTTTATTGTGTCATTCTAAAATTAGATAATCAACACTCCATGGTTGCAAATTCATTTTTTCCAAATTATTGGTCAAAATTTCGAAAATTTTCTCTATTTGAAGTATATTTATAAATGAATAGCTAAAGAAAATCAATGAAAAAATGATTACTAATACTTAGAAACCTCATGGTTTGGGGCTTCAATATTTGGGTGAAATTCTAATTGCCAAGGTCTCTTGACCCTAAATAGAGCCTCAAAACCTCCAATCGGGTGTTATTGGCAATATAGAGAGAATTGGGGGCCTAGTTAATTATTGATAATCATATCCAGATATCTCATTGCTACTTGTATCTAAAATGAATATTTCAAAATAAAAAAATTTCATGGTATAATTATGCATTTAATTTTACTATTAAATAAAACATGGAGACAATTACATTCTTTTGCAAATTCATTTGAGTATTTTCCCATTTATAGACAATATATAGTCTCTTTTTGTTTGAAATTTAAAAATGAGATTTGTGTGTAGATTATAAGAAACATTGGAATTTGAAATGATATTTGTCTACATGACTAAAGAGTTGGTCTTTAATTTCTATACAATCAAGCTTTTAAATGATATTGCAAGCTTGATAGACATTTTGAAAGACTAAACTTGAATTTTCCTAATCAACTCATCTACAATGATCTCCTTTTCCATGGAAAACTGGATTGAGATATTATAATGATGTGAGATACAAGCCATCTCATATATGCCAATTTGTTAATCAAAGTAAGGTGTGGGTCAATGAATATATACACTAATAGAAAATTAGGCCTAATCTGTTGTTTTGGTCACGTTGATGATCAACACGACCAATACAATAGATTAGGCCTAATTTTCTACTAGTGATAGGCCACCTATCTAAATTGAAATCTTCAATACTATTTGGTGAAATTGTTGAAGTTGGAATGAACAGCACCCTTCCTCTACAACCCTCTAAATTAAGATGGACATTTATTATAACATTATTTTCTTTATATGCTTTGAGAAGGTCTTATACAGATGGCCAAGTAGTGCACTGCACAAAGCCAATGATGTCCACTACTTCATCTTTTGTCTCTAACATGTTGGTTGTTGGGTCACTACGACTTGGAAGCCTTCTACTATCTAAATTTGAAGCAGATTTGTAGACTACATCTTCAAATCATGAAGCACATATAGTTCAATTCAACAACAGCTACTTCTCCTTTGAAAGCCTCTACTAGTGCAAAATAACGTGCCTACCTCTACTACGTGACTACTTCTTTTTAACCAATTTCTTAGACTTTGAGTATGTATACACCTACTTTACAAGACTAAGACAAGTCAACTAAGTGTAGACACTTGAGGATTGCCTCCAAATAATGTCACAATTGAAACTACCTCATACTAGAGTACATACACATCTACATTTGAATGGTAGTTGGTAGAAAATAATTCCTTCAATTGCATATTAATGAAGATTCTTAACCAACCTCTACATTCATGCATTTAATGGATTATCTAATGAAATCCACCATTAGTTACTATGCAATCTTTGGGTGAATATATAGTTATTGGTAGATGTGCAAATGGATTAGGCTTTGAGGTGATGTGTTCCAAGATACCATCCAACTTGTACAAGTTCTAAAGGTCTACTGAGCTCTATGCATAAGGATGAAATACGTTTCTAAGTCCAAGTTGTGACCGATAAAATTGTCACACCTTTTGAGCAAAGTAGCATAATTAGGTGACCAAGATGATGTATTTTAATGCATATCAAATTCAGTTTTACTTGGTGAAATGAAATAATGTTCTTTTACTTTGAACAAAATTTGAGTAATGTTTGATGATTTCAACTATTCAAAATGGAGAATAATTTGCAAAATAGAAAAAAATTTGTAAAATTTCTATGTTGCTTGTATCACCACAAATGAAAACTTTGACTTAAGCTTGTCAATTCAAGAACAAGGGCAAAATGTCTAAATTGAATCCCAATTTTTTCATACAATGATCTTTAGAAGTATTTCCAATAATAGTCTCAAACCATCACTAGAATGCCTTCAATTTTACATATGGCACAACATGGCTATAAACTAATAGAGCCTTCGAAAAATGGATTTGAATCATTCTAGAGATGATTATAAAATTCACCAAATGAAGCTTTTAAGTTGCTTGGCTTTTGGACATTCACAAAAACTACATAAATTTAAAAAAAATAATAAGTAAATATTTCAAAACCAAAAATTACACATATACAATGGCTCTTATAAATTTTCATACACTTCAAAATTGCCATACTAATTGAGATATTAGAATTTTTTTTAACAAATTAGGACATGTTGAGGTACAAGTAACCCACTTGGATAATATAATTTTTTTTTCAATTTAAAATAAAATTTAGGAAATTTTAAAACTAAAAAAATTTCTTGGTGAAAAAAAAAGTTCCAAATCTTCAAGATTCTTTAACAAGGAGAATGATAAATCTTTTTGGAATATTGCGATAAAGGTTTTATGAATCTTGTTCTAAGATTGTATTGAGTGAATTATTTTTAAGTGAAATATAAACCCAAATAAATTTTATTTTCTTCAAATACCTCCAAAAATCTTCAAAAAATTATAAAAAAGATATATAGACATATACATTTTTTAAAGATTCCAAAAAAAATTCCAAATTTTTTTGGGGATCTCTTGAGTAAATTATAAAAAAACATAAATATTGAGGATCATAATCCAATTAATAATATTTCATTAAAAATTTAAAATACATAAATTTTCTATGAAAAAAATCCCCCCCAAATCCTCAATTCACTTTCTCAAGAATCTGGAAAATTTTGTACTTGTGTTAAAAAATTATTTTCACAAGTAAATTTTATTGAAAATTTGAAAATGTTCCAGTTGTATTTAAACTTTAAAATAATTATGTTGTATAAGTGTGTTACTTGTACTTCAACATGCCCTAATTTGTTGAAAAAAAAATCTAATTCTCAATCTTGTTGATTATATATGCAATATCAATTTCAGATAGTTATGACCTGTTGTCACAAAAATGGTCACATTTTCACCCTAAATGTTATTCATCCAATCATATTTTCCTAAGTTCAATTAATGTTACACTCCAACAAATCTATGCTAGTATATATATATATATATATATCAAAGAGGGATTACCTAGATTGAAATCTAAACCTTGGTCAATGGTGGTGGCAAGGAAAAAACAAACTTTTCATAAACATCCGAAGAATCTAGGCACTCATTTGAACTTATTCTAGTAGAAAAGTATCTTGACATGACACCAATTATTTTCTATATCTTTCATGTATCCACTTAACTTAGCGTAGTTTTTTTTTGCTAAATATAGAGCCATGAATCATATCATAAAGCCACGAGGTCCTTAGTAAAAGAACTACACATGTCATAACTTTGGAACATCAAATGTCATAGTATTTTGTCAAGAGCTTTCTTCTTCAAAGAATTATACATTTGTCATTTTGTTTTTTCAAAGTACAAGAGTAGTCAATTTAGGGGATAAGAGCATCCATGGTGTATCCAAAAGAACTCAAAGAGTTAGTAGGCATCACCTATACCTATGACATCTAATATCAAATTATGAGCTAGGTTAATTGTTGTATGCAAGGTGTCTTGAGCCTATTTACAACTTGTTATCATTTTTGCAGGAGAATATATTATAAAAAAATGATACAAAAATCCAAGCAATCCAAATCTAGAATAGCATAGTTTCATTAGGACAATGGAGTCTTATAAGCCTTTATTACATTGGCTCATTTATGGAGGGATTGATGTGGAGAGGTTCAAATTGATTTATTTGCCAAGAAAAATACATTGCCAAAAAAAATGGTCTAGAACTTCAATAGCAAATGGAGTATCTTGGATTGATGTCATGAACCATAGTTGCTATTCTGTGAGCGGGTGAGCATGAGCTTATGAACTTACAATTTTTAGTGATTCATACAAAAAAATTTGTCTAAAATTTATTATTTTTAGTAAATTTTAGTAATACCTATTTTCATGGACCTATTATCGGGGTCCCTTGAACAACCTTGATGTGCCATTTATTGAACTTCACTAGATTTAAAGAAGGAAAAAATTGATAATTAATTACAATTCTTTTGAAATCAAATGAGGTTGTTCCATTGAAATTTAGATTTTTATGATTACTCCCTTCTTTCTACTTGGTACCCTTTGGCATTGAGGAGAGCCCTCAACCATAGGAAAAAAAATCTTTATTTTCGAAATATCATTAAGTTCTCTAATGCTTCTTCAAATTTCTAAGCTCAATGTTCACATAATCCTTGCTCAATGCTCGTAGGCTCATGCTTGCACGCTTACAAAATAGCACTGTTGGTCATGAATCCCTGACAATGGCTCAATTTACTCACACAAAAATTATTATCCCAAAGTATACTTGATTTTGCATAAAAGATTGAATGACCAAATACATAAGGATTGTAGCAACTATCAAACCAATAGTTGTAGTAGCAAGAATAGAATAGACAAGAGTTGTGACCAAGCTCATTGCAAACAAAGGCTAATAAAGATTGTTCAAATGTGATAAAATTTGAATTAAGCTAAATCATTTATTGTAGCTCATTGAACTTAGTTGTTAGATGGAACCATTTGTTCAACTAGAATTGTAAATGTTGCTTGGGCACATTAGATGTCATTATACATGTTAGATATAACAAATTAACCTCTAAAGGACCAAACGGTGTTTTTTTGGCAACATAGTGATTTGGGGCAACTCACTATGAATGGAATTTTTAGCTTTTTTCTTTAAAATTTTTCATACAACATGTGGGCAAGGGATAGCTTTAAGACACAACAATTTTCATCACTTTCAACTATATGGTTAAAAAATTATTTTGTGATAATTATGTAGTTTCTATTGCTTGGTAGGCAACCTGGGCATTTCAAATAAATCATTTTCTTAAAGAAATAAAGATTTGAATTGGATTACCTACACATATATGTGTATACAAGTGGAAATCATGGGGGGGTCACACCTCCTTATGTTTGGTAACCATGTGCAATAATGGGGTATTTAATGTGGGGGTATTTATCTACATACAAGTATTATTTTCCTCCCTATTTTTAGATAAAAAATTGCTTTGACGTATTTTTCAGTACCCTATATTTATTTGTAATTGGTTAGAGAGATTTTTTCCCTCCCTGTTTTTATAAATAATCATATAGAAGACATATTTCCAATGCTATAGTAGATCTATCAAAAATATAAAGTTTATCTTGAATGAATTAAACTGACCCTATTTTTTATCTCACATAGTTTTCTAAAATTCCAATAGTCTCCCCCCCAAGGTAGAAATCTTTGAATCATTCCATTTTGATTAATGAGATGAAAGTTAAAAGGAGTTTTATTTTGCATGGAATTATAGAATTTGTACTCAAAATTACTAAAGTAAACTTTGAAGTCCTTTTTTTAACTCAATTTTTATTATTTTTGAAAAAAAGAAAAGAATTATGTGTGGATTGTTTATTTTAACATTGCAACCATTGGGATTGGAATTTTTAAATTCCATAACAAAATTCTTGACAATTTAGTATTTTAAATCATACTCTACTTCTTTCTACTTATTATTTTTTTCAAGCATGAATATGAAATATTTTTTGTTGAAGTTTTTATGTATATTCCAACTTATTTCTTCAACATACATTGGAAAGTTGCAAGTTGTAGGATCTACACATTTTTGTTTAAATTTTTTGAAAGATGAAACCTATCCATTTGGAAATAGTTGAAAATACTTATTTTTGAAATCTAATCAGTGTGATTTTGCAATTTGTAAGGTTTTTTATTCTAAATTTTTTAAAGGGTGTATACTAACAAATTAACTAGGGGATCCTATGGTTGGATTTGATGATGCATAAATATAGATGAAGATTTTAGCCTTGCTTTGGATTTAAGTACTTTCAAGGAGTTTTCAACTGAAAAATATCAAATGTTTTTAGGAGTTAATAGAAGTTAAAAATTCATGTATAAATGTGACTCTTCATATTCCTATATAGCACCCTAGTTATCAATAGAACTAAACCACTGGCTATATAAATGATGATGAATGTCATATCCCAATATTTCAAAATAAGGGAGGGAAGGTGGAAAAATAGACGTGTGGCTTACTTAATTGTGTTTCTATATATGCTTTAGGATGTCAAAATCCCAAGGGGGCTTTTATATTTTGTGCTATTTTAATTGATAGCTTATAGATAGTCCTATCTAAGGAAAAGTCATTTGACTAATACTTGTACTTGACAATGGAATCTAGAAAAAAATAAAAATAAAAATAAAATTGTGCTTGTGTGTGTTTGTAATGTCTCTTCTTTCATCAATAATAGTATAAATAGTAAAAAAAGAAGAAGATTAAGAAGAAATAAGAACCAATATCTCTTCCGTAGTGTTTTCTCTATTGTTTAATTGACCTTTTCTTATCCCCACTATAGTAAAGAATATTTGGTGGAATATAACTCTATTTGTTCCAATCTATTAGATCTAGCAAAATTTCACCAATAGCAAAAACATTGCTCTTGACCTTTAAAGGACAGATTGGTGATTGTGGAAATCATCCCTTTCAAACTGTGTGACATCATCTACTTTAAAAAAGAAATCCAAAATACTCATTGGAGGTCAAACTATTGTCCAAGATCCCTCCTTTTTGCACCAAAATCCAAGGATGAACAATTGCACTTTTGTCCTACATAGAATGATTCTTTATCATCCATTGAACAAAAAAAGTCCTCTAAGTCCTTTATGGATTAACTTACTTGCAACACAATCATCAACAGTTGGGCGGAACAACTTGAAGTACTAACTTAAGTTAACCCTTAAAGGATGGATTGCTGACAGTAGAAATCATGCTTTTTGGAACTGTGTGACATCATCTACTTTAAAAAATAAAAAATACACATTGGAGGTCAAAGTACTATAGAAGATCTTTCCTTTCTGCACAAAATTCCAAGGATGAATAGTTGCAATTCTGTCCTACATAGAGAGATTCCTTGTCATCCATCGGACACAAAACGTCTGTGTCGACGTTTATGGGGCAAGTTCTGTACGGACCATTTTACGTATCTGCGACTGATATTATAAAAAATACAGTAGATTGGTCACATCGCGGGAGAGCCAAGTGTCGCTCTGGGATCGGTCGAAGGTACAGTTAGATACCCGGACCGGTTTCCAATCCCGCGCAGTACGGGTATCTTGAAGCTCAAAGGATCAATGCCGGCCCGCTTGTGTTGTGTTGTGTTTTGCTCTGTTGTCGCTAAGCTTCCTTCGTGTCTGCCCTCGGAAGTCGCCCCCTGCTGCCGTCTTCTAGGGTTTCAGTGCCTGTGCTTCGCAGATCTCTGCGTTTATGGTGTCATGGTTGCGTGTTGTTTGCATGAGGACTGGTGCACGTAGAAGAGAGCCGGCGGAAACCCGATGGATCTGGTGCCGACGGCGTCGCGATCGGTTAAGAATTGCCGAATCTAGCGCCTCGTAAAAGGCTTCGAGAATGTATGGTGTACTGGAGCTTTTTAGGTTAGGCTCCGAGTACGTCATGCTCTGTTTCATGGGCTGCTTTGGGTCCAAGAGCGCAAGCCACCCGTACGACGAGGTTTGGAGCGATCCGGCCTCGATATCGCAGACCACGGCGTTCAGCGTGAGCGAAGTGGAGGCTATGTACGAGCTTTTCAAGAAAATCTCGAGCGTCGGGGTGTACGATGGGGTGGTCAACAAGGAAGAGTTTCAGTTAGCGCTCTTCAAGCAGAGCAAGAAGGAGAGCTTGTTTGCAGATAGGGTCTTCAATCTCTTCGACGAGAAGCACAAGGGCTATCTGGAGTTTCCCGAGTTCGCGCAGGCGCTCTCCGTGTTCCATCCGAATGCCAACGTGGAGGACAAGATCGACTTCGCCTTCAGCTTGTACGATTTGCAGCAGCAAGGATTCATCGACCGGTCGGAGGTGAAACGAATGGTCGTCGCCACCCTGGCGGAATCGGGCTTGAATTTATCAGACGATGTGATCGAGGAGATTTTAGATAAGACGTTTTTAGAAGCGGACACGAAGAACGATGGGAGAATCGATAAAGAAGAGTGGCGGACGTTAGTGTTGCAACATCCCTCTCTGTTGAAGAATATGACTCTGCCTTACCTAAAGGACATTACCACTACGTTTCCGAGCTTCATTTTCCATTCTTTAGTTGAAGAAACTTGAAAGAGGTCTTCAAGGTCACTAGGGGCTCCATGTGCATACCCGTTCCTTCTCGTTCATTAGGTAACCGATTCCGCGTCTCTGAAACTGCCACATCTGCATAATGGCGGTGACTGCAGTTACTGATGATTTTCGGAAAGGGAGCATGCTACTCAAAAGCATGTGGAACAACCCTTCGTTGGACCGCCGTTGTAAGAAAACCTGGCGCGGAAATGAAATTAGGGGTTAGTGTGAATCTCTCAGGACTGGCTTATTTTCTGGGCGACTGATTAGTTGGACTACTTTAATGTCTTAGCCTTGGTGGTCGAATCACACTTTCTTTCCAGGCAGGGAATCATTTTGCCCGGGTAAGGGTACTATTTCTGCAAACAGCGTTATCCTTACCAGCTTGGTTTGATTTGACTCTCATTTTCATCGATTCAGAATGGTGCTTCAACAGAGTGGCGGTATTTTGGAACTGATGCGTGGGACTTAAGTGGAACATCCTGGTGATGTGCTCGAGTGTTAATTCTAGCTCTCGTAATGTTCAAGCTCGGCTACACGATTTCTATGGGATTGAGCATGTGAATGCTTGAACTCTTCAATTCTAATCAAGAATTCGGAATCGATTTTGCCAGCTGTTCGTCACGTAGCGGTGTTGTGCCAATTCTTGGAGAATGGCTGTGTACTTGAGGATGTCGGTGGGCAGTTTGGGTGTGTAGTGATGAAAGCAATTATATCGTATACAGGTTTACCCAATTGATGTTGTACGTCTGGATAAATTTGTTCATATTTAGACCTTTCTTGCACTTATGCAATGACGTGGTTTGTTATAGTACTTGAAGGTGGGCTTGTTTGTCATGATTCGCGATCAGCTTCTGATCACCTGTACTATTTTCTATGATTCAGGTTAAACGAAATTCAATGTCTAGGACTCTGATGGCTAATTTTTTTTATCGTAATGGGGTGCTATACTGTAGCGGAGCAGGTCTGCAAAAGCATGATTTTATGATTCTGAGAACCGCAGTTTTTGTCATGGCCAGTACTACATTCACCTGCTTGTTGAAAGGGGCATGTTCTGGCGTGCCATGGTTTAGTGATGAGTTTGCCACAGGCCCAACTTGTTTTTTCCTGCCCTGTACCACCTTGGCAACTTGCATTTGTGCTAGACTGTGCTAGATCACTGCAATGCACTCCATAACTTAGGGAGCCCTTTGGAAATTAGGAAGGGAGAGGAAGCCATTCCTGTGATATTCAGCTGTTTTGAGTGGTTTCCAACATTAGAATGGAAACTTTATCGTGTACTCCTTGACCCCATTTTCAAGAGGATTCTTGTGCACTACAATATATGAATTTTCGTACCATATGAAGTTTGAATTAGCAGGCCCCAAGGACAAGCGTGTGCAATGGCGGGCTACTCTCCAACCATGTGTATTGCATATATGATTTATAGGTGAGATCAATTATATGTTCAAATAGGAACCAAACTACAACTTGTTAGTATTGAACGGTGTCACACCACTTGATAACTAGCAATCTTCAGTCGCAGTCTTCACATTCAAAAGAATAAAACCTGAAATCTTGCATTGAAATGTCGTGGACCGTGCCAGAGCAATTCGTAGTTCACTTGGCGATTCCCGAGTATGATAAACAATGCTACCGATATCAACAACTTCAAGCCTGGGTCATTCGTATCCAGCAATTTATTTTTAAGCCTGTGGCTTGCTCAAATCAGGTAAATTTCCTACACGATGATCTGATGAAATTCTCCTCCCATGAAACTGGCAGCAAACATCTCCATGTCACTTTTAACTTAAATTCATTCACTTTTTCATCCAAGCTTTTAGCGATTCCACCCATATCTTTTGTAGAAATGGGAAAAACTTGGCAAAAGGATACTCGTTCTGAGCACCAAAAGAGAATTATTTTAACTGGTGCAATTTGACCCCGTTGTGCCAAAAAAAGAAGGCCTGGTCACAGTTGACTGTAACAAACTTGTTAAATTCTGTACTTCATCCCTCCTCCCTTTGTACAAAAAATGAAGTTCTTGGACTAAACTTCATTGCAGCGTGTCTCCGTTCTTGTGGCGTAATGAATGGAGGTTCGGTGGCAAGCTCCATGCAAATATTGCTAATGCACTTGTAACTTCATTTTCTCAAATCTGATTCCACAATGGTTCAAGAAACGACCATAGCTACGCTTACCATAGTCAATTGCTGGGGAGAAGAACGAGAGTATGATCAAAGCCGCAAATAGCAACAACATTACTACAACTCCGGAGGCTCTACAGTTGGAAGGGGAGAACGCTCATCAGCCGGGCTGCCTAATCCCAAGCGTTCTTGCCAATCCTCCACACCCACACTTGTCCTTTGGATGTGAGAGCCACAGAATGCGCACGGCCACCAGCAACAGCCACCACCTCTGATGCTTGAAATTCTTCGTCTCCATTGCACTCTGGCAAAGCACTCCCCCTGGTGCCAGCCCCAGGAGTAGACCCGACCTTGCGCAACCACAGCTAACGAGTGACCCAGGCATGCACCAAGCTGGAGGACTCGTTCCTTGGAGAGAGGCCCTTGCACACGCTCAACGCAATTCTCAACTGTGGTCGAAATTGCGGTCCACCTCCCGAGTTGTCCCAGGCTGTTATCACCGAAACTCCACGGCTCTCCTTGCTCTGATCCATGGAGGACTCAATTTTAAGTATCATTCACAAAACTACAAGCATTTTCATGAGGACCTGTCTGTAATGGATAGATTATGGAAAATCAAGATGCAGATAGCAGTGTAGAAGTGAATTGCAGTAGATTAGAGAGAGATGAAAGACGACGCTCTAGGGCAGTGGCATTACCATTTAATGTCGAAGAATGGTCCATCCCGCAACTGATTCCTGTCACATGATGCGAACGAAGTGAGTCTACGCGAGCTGGCACCCAAGCCAAAACCGGGCTATTCTCTTTTCCATATCCGCTAACCTGCAGGAATGCAACATCCCTCAACGGCTTCACCAGTATCACGATCGTTGCTGGCTTCCTTGGGCGGTGTTTCGTAGGTCTGGAACCCAAGGCGCTGTTCGCTGCATAACCCCAGCTGTAAACATGGCTTTCAGCTGTGAGAGCGAGAGCATGCCCCAACCCAACGCTACAAAAGAAGCGCAACACACAACCTGGTCAATCAATCTTCCAGGCTGACAACAGAGCAACATACTCTTCTATAACTAAATAAGTGGTCTGCAAAATGGTGGAAATCCTCCCAATACAGTAACAAAACTGCTATATTCTATCAATTCAACTGTATGTTGCGAAATAAGCAATCCTGTACCATGGTCATAAAATGTTTCTAAGTAGTCACTCATAACATACTTAAAGAATTTGCCTTGAAACCCCTGGGAAAGGAATCCAGATTCTTTTGTGAATGATCTTAGGCTCATCTCATGTGAGAGCTATCATAATCTGTAGGAAGAACACACGGTCGTACCTCAACGCGCATGACGCATGCTCTCTACAATGGATGCCAGAAATTTTAAGACTTGATTTGGTAGCTATCTACAATGGAAAAGGGTGAATTCTCACAGCTACTAAAAGAATGTTATGAAAAACATCAAGGATTGAATACAAATCAAGAAGAAAAATTAAAAGACTGTGAAGGGCAGCAGTACCTAAGTTAGTCACCTGCACCACTTGTTTCCCTGAGAGGGCCTCCACTCGCAGTGGGACTGCAGCCTGCGTGATGCCGGAGCCCCAGCCAAGCTGGCCACGCTTGGACTTGCCCCACGCCCACTGCAATCCATCTTTCGCAACCGCCATGGAAACCACTCCCGAACCTCTCGCGGATGTCACTTCCACGCTCTCCAAACCTCGCACTCTTTGCGGGACATGCCATTTCTCTCTGCAAACGGCACTTGTCAGACTCTTTGCAGGACAGAAATTGGTCACAACTTTGCACCATCGGACGTGAAATCAAGCTTCTGAGGAGCAAGACTAGAATTTAGGACCCTAATACGCCTCATACTTCACAAATCTCTACTTGCTCCGCTCTGTACAGTTTATGATTGATGGCGGTCATCACAGAGACGGGTCTTGAAGGCATCGGGCCTGGAGGAAGAAATCCCATAGTATGCCATGCTTACCCTCTGAATCCTCAAAAAGACAAACTAGACAGCTTGTGATTATGCCTGGAGTTTAGGGTTTCGTCTCGCTCACCGAGCTGCCCTTCCAAGTTTCGGCCCCAAGCCCAGAGCTCGCCAGTGCTTGCGATGTCTTCTGGCAAGGCTGCCGCCTCCTCAGGCTCATACGCATCTCCGAAACTCAGTACCTTGGCATCTCTTGCCAGAGTGGTAGTCAATGGTCGCCCAAATCGCATCAACCTACCTGGGGACACACCAACCGTCTGCGCTCAATTCAAAATATATGCGAAGAGCAGTATTCCTCAACGTGCGTCAAATTGCTACGAAATGCAAAATGTGTGACCTAATCTGAACGTAGAAAAGTAAATTACCTCGGCGTAATGCACCCCTCGTAGCTGAAGCCTGTGACTAATCTCAGGTCTCAGGTGAAGATTCGGAGTGATTAATGATCAATAGAACAACATTTTGTTGTTATCGAGGAATCGCCTTCTTCTCCACAAAGCCTAACGAATTCCTGAACCTCACCAGGAATCAATAGCAGTGTCCAACTGGAAGTCCTCAATCCTAAACCCTGCATTCCCAACTGAAGCTTGGCAAGTTCCATGTGCTTTGCTGCAATGTTCAATCGATAGGAGATTGCGTCATGCCATACGGATGGAGCATGGAGTCTCAAGTCTACAGCGTCTCGAAACCAATTCCAATGACCAACAACTCTTGACAATGAACACACTTTCGTTCAATTTCATAAGACTTTAGTGTTTGTCCAATAAAAAATTCAACCCATAATAATCCATAACGATTGCATCATCTCATAAAACAACATTTTTATACGCAAAGAAACAGATCTCGGATTAGAGTTTGTCGCTTCCGATTTAGTCTCAGCCCACATCTGATATGGTATGGCTACGTGCAGTGTACGATGCTGCACACTCTGAGGACATCCTACTTTTTCCTGTTTTAGGATGAGAAGGTGAAATCTACAACTGATCCTCGAAACCAATTCCACTGACTTGAATCTCCGAATCCTTCACAAACCACCAATTCATCATGATGAACACACCATCTTCGTAAAATTACTGAGGAGCGCATTCTTTTTCAATGAACGTTTTAATCTAAGTCGTTTGCAAATGTTCACGAAAAAACGTACTTTACGGGTCAGAAATCAAGCCTTAGACAGCGATCAACCGATGAGGCCGCGGACGGAAACGCGTCGTGATCGTCCAATTGTGGTCGTCCTGGTACATACTCGTAAGAGACTCGCAATCTACGGATATATCCGGTCAGCCGAATGAACGGTTCTGATCCACCTTGTTGGGTCCGTGGATGATGTTGTACCCCGCGTAGAAAACCCAGTTTTGGGAATGGCGAATCAAACTTTGATTCTCATCATTTAGGGTTACTTTCTCTTATTTATAAAGTGTTTTCTTGGGCATTCTTCTTGAAGAAACATGAGCGGCAACATTCCAACACATCTCTCTCCCTTCAACATCCCAGACTTTCTCTGAGTCTATTCCGATTGTTCCTATTCCTGAAAGTAAGTGAGCTTAAGTGACCTTACATTCGATACTCAATGTGGGTTCTTAAACCCTGAACCCTAAACCCCTCATGCAACCCCTCATATGAAACGATGATGCGCTCCCGAAACTCCACCGCCATCCCTCGCCTGCTGCTACTTCTCAAACGGTGCCTCAGCAGCCATGGCTGGACCTCCTCGGCCCCTCCTCTCATGCCACAACGTCGCGTTGTGGTCACAGGTGTGGAACTCGCGCATTCCATGGTTTTCACAGCCTTTCATTCCATACTTTTCTCTGAGCGTGCCGTTGAGTTGCCAGGGTTTCATGGTTGACGAAGTTTCGTTCAGTCTAGAGGCAATCCAAGATTTTCTAAGAAAAGATTTAGCAAGGTGCGTTACTGGTGGTTTGGATCAATCTCGCGGAATTTTGGGTTTAAATGGGCATAGTATTCACTCTGTATTGACTAGCCAATTTTCTTGAGAGAATTTGAGGACTTTTAGGGGAGTTTTTTGGTAACGTAACCTCACGCTTGAAGCGCTGAATGTAGGCAGAATGGAAGAAGTTTTAAGGCGCATCAGAGAATGCAGAACCATATTTGGATTATTTGCAGAAGCTGTAAGGGTTCAAAGTTAGATGACCTAAAATCAACATGACTTCTGGTTTGGGGAGTTGGGTCAAAATAAATATGTACTCGTTGCACAAGATTTTTGGGTGTTGACATTCAGGGAGGTGTTGCAATTAAGTTCGTTTATCTTAGTTTGGATACCATATGCGAAAGTTACATAGGTTTAAAGTTTTTTTTCTTAGATGACCTAATACTAACATGAGTTCAGATGGTTAGGTGCTGTATATTCTCGAATCAAATCACATGTACTCGTTGTGTAAGATGTTAGGGTGTTTCATTTGTGAGGTGTTGCAATTACATACCTCTACCTTAGGTTTGAATATCTTATGTAAAAAGTTCGATTGTTATATGGCCTATGATCAAATGGACTTCAGATCGTGAGATGGTGCGAATTCTCAAAAATGAGTATGTACTCATTGTAAAACATTGCACTCAATTTTTTTTTTTATAGTTGTTGTTATATAGTACCTGATGATGATGTGGAGAATATTTTGGGATGGCAGGGCTTGGACTAGTAACACCTCTAGGAACAGGAGTGCAAGCAAGCTGGGATCAATTAATTGCGCTCAAGACCGGAGTGCAAGCACTGAGTGCTGAGAGCTTGAGGTTGAAGGACGCTGGATTTCTGCAGCAGCTTCCTTCGCGAGTGGCTGCTCTTGTGCCCCGTGGATCTGCTGCTGGTGATTTTGATGTTGAGAAATGGCAGGTCAATCAGAGGGTTCCTTCTCATTCGAATGTTCAAGTGTCTTGCTGATGTCATTTCAAACCCTAGCCAACGAATGTCTATCAGTCACTGCAATTTGGTTACTGAGAACATGGGAATGGCTTGGTAGAAGCACAAATACTTTCCAGTAAGATATCAATTGCATGATTTGACCTGGAAATGAGCAAGAAATTTAAAAAATTCAAACTGCTTGTTAGGTCTCGGTGTATTCTGCTGTCATACTTTAAGATAGGAGCCATGTTATAACTCATTAAGAGTAGATTTTTCAGTAGCTTTGCACCAAGATATCACTCACATTTGATTGAGGATTGAGGACTTTAAAATGTTGAGTGAAACCATTGATCACTTCATCTCTGGCTATCAGGGCCTTTCATACCCGCTGTTCCGGTTCTTGAGCGTATGTCTTTTTCTGAATTTCGTTGCAGAAACCAGCGGAACCAGCTTTCATAGCTTATGCACAATGCGCTGCTGAAGAGGCTTTGACAGACGCAAATTGGCATCCCAAGGAGGTCGATGATCTGGAGCGAACGGTTCGTCTCGCTGCCTTGTGGGAGGGCTTTTTAGGGTTTCAGGGTTTAAGATTTAGACGTTTTGACCTTGAAAGATAAGAATACCTTACGGTTGAAATTTACGTATCATGTGATTCTCAAAATAGTATGTGCTCTGCGACTTTGAACTGAGCTGCTGAGTGTCAATCATGTGTGGCCAGGGTGTTGCAATAGGTGGTGGAATCGGTTCTATTAACGATATTCTGGAAGCTTCTTATTTGATCGCCAAGCAGGTATGGATTACCGGTAGTTACAATGTTAACCCTAAATGCATGAATTTAAAATAGAGAGTCCACTTTGGAATCTCATAGTCAATTTTATAACTTTCAGAATATGTTTACCATTATAAAATGTAGGAGTATAGTTTCTAGTTGCTGTTGCTGTATTTTGCTATTTTCGTTTAAGCTTCCTAAATTATTCATGTAGAAGTGGCATCTTCTGACCATTGCACCAAGGGTTTAAAGAGGAGAAAGTATACTCAACTCTCTCTAAGGACACTTTGTAATTGCAAATTCCTTGTAATCCTTATAATCTATCATGTTAAGTACACATCAAATTGGACATGCATGAAAGTGTTGATAGAAGCCCATTTGTCCCCCAAAGGCATGTCATTAGAGATGGTTGGGTGTATTCGAAGTTGTCGTATAATTTTTGATTGCACCTGCCAACGAGTGTTGATAACCTTTGCATTTAGCGTCACGACTTGGAGACATTAGTATAAAAGACTTGACATGTAGATTTAAAACGAAAGGTTTGCTGAGAGCAACCTGTAGGAGACCCCTTTATTTTAAACCTTTGATTAAAACCTAAGTTGGATGGCTTGCTTGACCATTCTGACCTTACTGCAAGCCGAAGTCACTCTGCGTTATAGGGTTTGTAATTTAAGGAAGTCTTCGAAGATCACCTTCAAGGACCTTGTGTGATTTATTATGTCTTCAATTATGGGAGGCCTTCAAAGCATCGGATCTCAAGGATGAAACCGTATAGTATGCCACCTTATAGTATGTTAGGTTGCCTCCTCCAGGCCCTCTGTATTACAAACTAGCTCATAATTGAATGCTTGTCTATTTTGCAGGAACTCCGTAGGCTCAGCCCGTTCTTTGTACCTCGAATTTTGATCAACATGGCAGCTGGTCATGTGAGCATTCGTCATGGTTTTAAGGTTCGTTACAGCCCTTGCCTGAACTTATACCAAGAGCTTATCAAGGGGTTTCTCATAAGGAAAAGGGTCGCTGATATGAACAGGGTTGCCGATCGCAGGGTCCTAATCATGCTGTGGTGACAGCCTGTGCCAGTGGAGCTCATTCTGTAGGCGACGCTGCTCGCATGGTGAAGTTTGGGGATGCCGATGTCATGGTGGCTGGCGGCACTGAATCTAGCATTGATCCATTGTCAATGGCTGGATTTTGCAGGTAGCCCTGAGCGCTCATCGGTTTTTCGTTTCTATATTTAGATACCCTGGTTACTCTAAGTTTGAGGATACTCTCTGCGTGACTTCAAGCATTTTAACGTATGCATGAGTATGAATTTTGGGAGACTTGGAGAGATCTTTAGGTGAAAGAGCCAAATCTAATGAAGTCAAAATTTTTGGCATTACGCATGAATTTCTTATTCAATTTCAAAGTGAGAGGTTGTAGATTGGTAGACCTCTTATGAGTGATCTTGGACATTTAACCAAGTCATGCTCACACCACTTGCTAATTGAGGACCAAATAAGTGTGTATTGATCAGTTGCTGTTGGTAAATGGTGTAAAAGAGCTCAGTATGGGAGACAGGATCAGTTTCTAACGGCTTTAGTATCCTCTATCATATATAGAATAGAACCTTGTTTATCCATCTGGCGAGTTGGCCTTCCTTTTTGCGCTTATGTTTTCTACCTGTGGCAGTTATTTACATCAGTTCTGACTGGCTGGCTTTGTTGTAGGGCGAGGGCGTTGAGCACAAAGTTCAATAATGAGCCTGCAAGTGCATCTAGACCATTTGATCAAGCTCGAGACGGCTTTGTGTATGTATCAAATTTCCTGATTTTCTTTCTGGTCTTTGGAGCAGGTTGAGGCTTCTTCGGTTGTTATACTAATCTTTCCCCCCTTTCTGGTGGATGCAGTATGGGTGAAGGTTCGGGTGTCGTAATTTTAGAGGTGAGGATTTCCTCCTGCTGCTGGGTCCAGTTTTTCTCTTAATGGGTCTCAGGGCCGGTTACTCTTCTTTGAACAAGTCTAGAGGATAAGTGGGAAGTTCAGATAAACACAGCTATTTGCAGCCCATGGAACAAGATGGCAAGACATTGAAAATTGACATAGTCGGATGACAAGGCTTGGCAAGCATTCCTCAAGGCTTGTCCACACAAATGTAAACCAAATCTTAATTGTATTGGTGCATGCTATGTTTTTGATGAGTTAGGCACATGCGTAATAGTTCGAAATTTGGAATGTGAGATTTCAGGGAAATCTTTGTTTTGGTTGTACCAGGAGTACCAACATGCATTAGACAGGGGAGCGAAGATCTATGCAGAAGTGCGAGGTTATGGCATGTCCGGTAAGGACGCTGTGGGCGCATTTTGTTCGGATCTTTTAGTTGCATTTCTTGACCCAACACTAACAAACACTAGAAGAAATTTCGTAGTCATTTGGTCCCCAAGACTCTTAGTTCATGCTTTCACTATTGCCCTGCCCTTGGAGAATTTAGGTTTTGCATGATGATAGATGTACTACATGACAAATAATACGTTGCCTTGTCACCGTAGACTTTAAGCGTATGATTTCTTGACACATGAATGATCAGATACTTGGGAATTGAGTGGAGCTCAAGAATCGAATCTGCAAAGTTCTCTCCTAATGGAATGTTTGAGAGCTTGTCAGGGACATAGTTAACCTCTTTGATGTGTTGGTTGCAGGAGATGCCCACCATATTACCCAGCCATCAGAAGAAGGGAGAGGTGCATATTTGGCTATGACTCGTGCGTTGCAACAGGTTTGTCTTAATTCTCAAATGCCTGCGTGATTAGACAGGTCATATATGATATACCTCAGTCAAATAAGCTGATATTGAACTAGATAACTCGACTCTTGAAAGTTATTGGTCATAATGCTATGTTGTAGCTTTGAATAAAGAATTCTAAGAATTAGTTTTTGGCTCTTCAAACAGCTCATATTGAATTCAACGTAATGTTTTTTACTCCTCATCCTCAAATTACAGCTGTGTTGGCTGATCAACTTAGCATATTGAAGATCTATGTTCTGAACTGTCGTGGACGATATATCACCCATTATCTATGGCTTTGGAAAGCATATGTTCTGATGGGCCACGTGGCAGGCAGGTCTTCAACCTGACAATGTCGATTATTTAAACGCGCACGCCACTTCCACCCCCTTAGGTGAGTTCTTCAATTTCATGTATGACAAGCTTTTGTCTCAGATTGAATTGGAACGCCTCTTCAAGTTTTATTGCAGTAAGATTCACCCTCTGCTACTCTGGAACTAAGGTAGAGCACTCTGCTTATGCCACTTTAAGAATTCTAACATATGTAGGATTGTGAATTTTTGGAAATCACTGAAGAGCTCTGGAGAGATCAGGTTCCTAATGGTTTGGTATCCTATACCTTCTGGATGTCTTACTTTGGCAGCTCTACTTGAATCTGAATCACAGGTGATGTAGTCGAGGCCCGAGCTATACGGGATGTGTTTAAAGATCATGCTCTTTCAGGCGACTTAGTCTTTTCTTCTACGAAGGTACTTCTCAAAAATTTCATTGTAGCAACGATTGTCATTAAATCTTAACTGCCCAACACTTTGGAAGCTAATAGTTCATAACTTTAACTTTTATATCATATATTCTGTTCAAAATTCTAGGGTATGGTTTTTTCTTTCTATTGACATGGTTTGTTATCTTCCTTGAAGCTTCCTAAACTGATTCATTTCAATTCCTGTATGAGCACTCACAAGCTAATCCCTAAGAGTCCAAGCTAAAATTAGAAAGTCCACTTTGAAAGCAAGTAGTCAATTGTAGTCACTTCTAAACATATCATATCTTTCAATAATGATTTCTGCTTTCCATTGTCTCATTTCCTTAAAAACTTTTTTAAATGATGTGTTTGGCCAACTCCTTGGTAGATATAGAAGCAACCGCTTTGGGCCATTTGAACACTTCGGGGTTAGGGCACGAGAAAATTGTAACAGAAAGGTGTCTATTGGTGTGGAGCAGGGTGCCACAGGACACTTGCTAGGTGCAGCGGGGGCTGTGGAAGCCATCTTCTCTATTTTAGCTCTCCATCACGTGAGTTCTCCTATCAGTATTATGTAAACAGAGAACTTCGCAAGTTTGGTCCCTTGGTTCAATCAGTCCCAAGAAGTTGACCATCAGTGCTTCAAAAACTCATACACTTATCAAGCTTCAGAGTCTGTGTTAGCAAGGTATTTTTGTTAGCAAGCTTCATAGTTCATTTGGCATCATGCAAGCCAAAATTCTCCAGGGGTTGAGCGAAAGTGAATACAAGAAATTCTGGAATGACAAAAAGCTTCTCTTTGAAGTAGAAGAAATGACATGATTTCTAACAAGTTTTTTTCTTCTTCTGTGGATTGTCAGGGCATCGCACCGCCGACGTTGAATCTGGAGCGTCCTGACGCTATTTTTGACGGTCATTTTTGCCCTCTCACAGCTCCGAAAACTATGGACATTAGTGCGGTATTGACAAATTCATTTGGGTTTGGCGGGACAAATGCAGCACTGGTTTTCACTGCCCCACCTCAATCATAGCATATATTCTAACTAAGTTGTTCCTCGACAAGAAAGTGAGAGTATGACATTCATAAGAAATCTATCATCGTGCAAATGTAAAGTTCTCTTGGGGTTGTGTAATACAGGGAACTAAGAATTTGTTTGGAGCCGACTAAATATGGAATTTCTTCTAGTATGTGAACTATTGCAGTGGAATTGTAAATTGCTAAAATCAGAATACTTGGTGGCACCGTTTCATTGCATGTTAACCCTAGAAGGGTGGACCTGTGGCTGTGAAGAATGCAGCCCACATGACCCATGGCCGTGGATTCTTGAATGGGAAGGTCTAATTCTGAACGAGCTTTATTGATTTGATCCCTGAGGCCATTTTTCTGTCAAAAAACACTCAAAACTGCCATTTTCAATGTAAAGCGTAAAAAAACTTAAAACATTTGTTTTTTTTGCATTTAGTTCTAAGATGGAATTGAAACACTCTAATCCCATCAATGAGGTTGTTAAGTGAGAAAGTAAACTAACCATGTGCAAATCTTTTTTTTGAAAATTTGTTAAAATTGAGTTCATAAACAAATTAAATACATTATTTTTTGAAGAATTTTCTGAGATTGCCCAACAATCAAGAATCTTCATAACTTTCAGATCACTTATGCGTAGTGAAAAATATAATCTTCAAGAATTTTTTTAATAAAAGTTATTTCAAGTCTTGTAGGGGTTTTTTGTTGCCCACCTTTGGATTTTTTGTGCTTAATGTGGCAAATATTTTCTCTCAGGTGAAATAAAAATTATGTTCTTAGAAAGCTAATCAATTTTCCTATCTTGAGAAAAAGCTTCCAAAATTTTATCAAAAATTGAAATTATAGATACTTGTTTGAACCTTCAAGAGTCTTTTACTTTGTTGAGTGTTCTATGGCTCTTCAGTTATCGATTGTTGGTTGTAGGACTTATTTTAGGGGTTATTAGTGTGTCAAGAGTCCTCCACTCTATGGACTTACTTTAGGGGTTAACTAGTGTGCTCTATGCCTTTGCCACAGTTAGAATAAAAGTAATTTTTTTTTAATTCATAAATAAAAACTTTATCTTTCACTAACTTTCACACCATAGGTCCAAACATCACATATCAAAGCTCATGTACCCCTTGTAGAGCATTTGGTACCAAGAATACAATTGACTAATATGCAATCGTTTCATATTTTCATGAAATGATTGTGCAAAACATAATAAACACTAGAAGCGACCACCTCCTACAATGTACACTTTGGGTATATTGAAAAAAGAAAAAATATACCCCTTATGTAATGATTGCTTTTAGAGCATTGGCACTTTTAGAGTAGGCTACCTTAGAATATTTTTTCATTCATAGAAAGGACATTTGGTGCCTCCCCAAAGTTCAAGGGTTACATTTATATATAAAATGGACATTGAGAAGATGACACAAAGAGGTGCCAAATTATTACATAAAAAGAAGAACTACAATAGTCTAATCTAAGTCATTGCAAATAAAATTATCCTTCATTGTATGGATTCAAATGACACCCTAGCTTTATTGTTTAATAAGATTGTGGTTTATTTGTGTTGACATGACTTTGGCTAGTACAATTATATTGAGAATCATTGGTGTATCCTTGAAAAGAGTATGTAGTTCTTAAATTCTCATCAATGGTATGCAGACTTTGCAAGGTTTTCTAAATGAATAGATCCACTACAAAAAACAAGTTTAGATGATGAAAATTTCAGTTTTTTTAAGCAAATTTTATATTTTATATGAATTTCCTTCATTTTGTCTATAAAAAATTCACAGTAATTTCAAAATTTCACAAAAAATCTGAATATGTGATTGCATCTCTGAAAAATAAAATAACAGAAAGTCTACTCAAATATTTGGAAAAATGGAACATACCAAAGTAATGAATTTCTTAGGCAGGATGTTAAATCCTCCATTCGAAGGTGGGCCCACCTGACGTGGTGCGCGGGTTGGACTACGGGGTCAGGCCATGACCGCTCGTCAAGCCGGCCCACCTTGAATGGAGGTGGAGCTAGCCAAACCCCGCTAGACCTGATCGCGCTCCGACGGGTCTAATAGAGCCACGCAGCCACGCAGCCCCGACGAAGCCAGGGACGGACGACACTAGAGATGACGTCCCCACAGAGAAGCATGATGTCCTACGGCTCAGGCTCAGGATGCCTTAGATTGTGAACACTGTCTTGAATGGGACACGATTAGCTAATGCAAAATAGATTCTATTCTTGAGGTTTAGGTGGGTGTAGGGTGCTAGGGTGCTAGGATTGTGCTGTAGGCTATGAAACTTTTTCACCACTTTTCATGGCCAAATGGTTGTTTAGGGTTGGTGTCGTTTCCGCCTTCTTTCACTAAGTTTCATCACTTGTACTATGGCGGGTTAGGGATTCAGGATCGGTGTATGAGGGTGAGGGGAGAACTTCATTGCGCGACGATTTGGTGTCGTTTTTGCCTTCTTGCCCATGTTAGGATTGTAGTTTCGGCTGTAGGGTTCGTCACTTGTATTGTAGCGAGGTGGTTGTGCTGATTTACGAGTGTGAGGGTTTAGAGTGAGCTTCGGCGCAATCCATCCAAGAATTGTTTGCGCCTTCTTTACTGCAGGTTCAGCCTTCTTTCTCCTAGGGATTAATAGTTTAGTGTTCCTTCTTCTTGTTGCGTTCGACGCCTACATGACTTTAACTTGTTTCGTTGTGTGGTTGGTTTAGGGTTTGGTGTTTCCTTCTAAGTGAAAGCATGGCGGAGGAAGCATCAAACACCTCAATGTACAAGGTTTCAACTAAGGCAGAGGAGACCGAGGAGGCGAGGATGAGGAGCTTGAAGATGACAACGACGCCAACGATTCTAGCGAGGAGTTCTAGATTGAGGTTCTTGACCGCACACCGAAGAAGGTGACAGAAGCCAATACGGGGCGCGCAAAACAGAAGAAGAAGCCCTTGCATGGTAAGAAATTGTACCCCAATGTTCTGGAGCTTCAAGACGGCGATGGGAAGCACTTCTATGCATATGACGATCCCGATATGGCTCGATGGCTCACACGGGGCACGTTCATTGATATCCTCACATTCAACCCAAGCGGAATTGTCCAAGAGGTGCGTACAATGTCAACCCTAAAATCGTGCACTTCTACTTCTTCATACATTATTTTGCCATCAATTTCTTTTTAGTCTTTGTTGGAATCACGCAACTTCTCTTGCTACGGTTATATCCATTACTTCATGGAGTATTGGTCAACGTCTTGTGATCGTTGAATTGTTTGTATGGTTCAGTTCCTCAGATGTAGACGTCTTGTTGCATGGTCGTTCTGAGGTGCAGAATATGTTGACTATACCCAAAGACAAGGATGCGATTCTATCCTCCAACCTATCCTCACTATGTTTCAAACCTTACTTCAGTTACTCTCTGTCATTTTGATGCTTTTCCTCATTTTTCATTTAGCGTGACTTTCACATTACTTAAGCCTACGTCCTATAGCAAGGCAGGACTGTCCTCTAAAGAAATCACGTAGAAGAATCCAGACTGCTTGGATTGTTCACGCTATGTTGGTTTAGGATCCTAGAGATTTAGGCATGCGAGTTCTGTTCTCATCTTCCAATGCTTAAATTCGATTTAGGGTTCCCTTCCTATCGGGTATAGGTCCCCAGATACTCTTCTGTTGTTCTATGAAATTTCATCATTGTATCATAAGTCTTGAATGCACCCCACTTCCTTACTTTTAGATTCTCATGAAGTTCCTGACGTCATGAACTGACTACTTCCTATAGTACAAAGTCAGGGACAAGCGGAATTTACGCCTAATCAAGAATGCGATGATGCATAGTTGCAAGAAAGTTCACTACCTCTATATAGAACTCGAATACGAGCGACTGGCGTACGAAGCTCATGTTACTAGCAAGAGGAAGGGTGACGATAAAACTGCTACTAGGCGGTTGCCGTTCAATTGCATCTATTGCAAACAAGTCTGCAAGGACAAGAACCACTTGTCTTGGCATCGGATGATAGATGAGTGTGAGGCTTACAAGGGGCCAAATTTTTTGAAGATGTATCCTATATGGGAAAAAAGTGACACTAAAGAGCATCAAAGAATTATGCAAAACCTAAGAAGGGTACAACCTGAAATTGAAGAGTCGGCAAAGTGACACCATCCCAAGCTACAATGAAGTAGGAAGAAGAAAAAGATCAAGCACAGACTAGAGAAATCAACCACCCCACTCCATTCTGGTAAGGTCATCCCCAAAAGAAAACATGAAGGTATTGCTTCGGAACCTAAAGCCTCCTCTACACCAAAGGAATTGGAACTCCGAGAATTGCCTCCTCCAGCAAAACTTGTTCCGCACTGTGTTGGAAAGACCAAGTCAACGACCCTTAGTCGATTGACCAAAGACAATGTCAAGGACTCGGGAGATAGTCTAGAATTATAGACTATCATGCCTAGGGGCTGGTCCGAAACAGTACATGGAAGGCGAAAGGAATCCACATCAGCTGACCCGATAACTACGGACACGATAACAATACGAAAGGCGAAAAAGACAAAAAAAAACAGTTTTTCAAGGGGACGTCCAACAAAACACCTCGCAGGACCTGCCAAAGAAGAGAATTGTCGTTGAGGTGGAAGCAAGGGCGAAGGCCGATACCTTCACGTTAGAGTGGGACGCTGGTCTCCGATTGAAGCCATCAATGGTCAAATGGACGGGAGTAGCACTCTTCATATACGAGAGTCCTGAAGTGCTTGATATCCAATTGTTGAAGGATCTGCAGCGTGCAACAAAAGAGCTTTGGAGGATGCACCAACAAGGACAGCTTGCCAAAAAACTGTACGAGGTATTCAATGCGTAGTCTCGCAAGATGACGAACAGGTACTTATTCTTCACTCGTCCTAGACAATGGTTGTGTAGGTTGTGCAGAACATCTTTCTTTTTATGCTGCCTTCACTTCATTCTGGACTTGCCCAATACATACACTTCTATTCCTTGCGAGTTGAATAGGTTCCATTCACCATAGAACATTGGTAGGTATCGCGCTAGAAACTACTCCTCATCTTCTACGTTGCAATTATTGTTTTGCAGTAAGCGGAACACGTCGAGTAGAATCCAGAAGTCATTAAAGAGGTTTGAAGATCACTTAAGGCATTTGACCTCAAATATTTCTAGGACAGAGATTTGGAGGTCTCCGTCTCCAAAGAGTTGAAGAAAATTGAGTCGTACCTTGCCTATCGGGTAGATTTCGACAAGTATGTCGTCAAGAAGAAAAACGCTAATACAACCCTACAGAACCTTCGTGACAAATATATTTCAGATCAACTACATACTTTTGATAGAGTGAAGAGCTTAGTTGAGGAGAAGGCAATTTGGGATTGGTTCCCATTGTACTGTATGCTGCAAAATACACCTCCTAGAACTTGGCCAGCACTATGTAAACCATTATATTGGTTCACTATTTAAAAACCCGAAAATATAAACATTAGGCATGAATTTACAAATCTGGAAGTGTTAGTACTCCGGATAAAGCAATAACCATCAATTAAGGAGTTTTCCGCTAGATAGCAATGAAAACTTCAAGAGGTTAGGGCGAGATGCTAGAAAATGCAATTAGGAGGAAATTAGGGGAAATTCTAGGGAAAAAATGGGAAGTTAAAACTAAAAAGAGGTTAAGCAAGATTTGGTAGAGTAACCAAATTAGGCTAACAGTAAAATGATGAGAAAATGAAAACAAAAAATGAAAAATGAAAATGAAAACAAAAGATTAGAAGTAGGAAATGAAACTAAAAGTAAATTAAAACCACAAAAATAATAAATAAGAAAAAACACAAAAGAGGTTAGTTAAACTAAAACTATGACCAAAACACTAGTGTAGTGGATAAAACACTAAAATAGGACTAGAAACACTAAAATAGGATTTTACAGTAAGTTAGAGGGTTTTACAGTAATTTAGGGGGTGGAACACTAAAATAGAGAAATTTACACTAAATTAGCGGATTTACAGTAACCTAGTGCGATTTGCACTAATTTGGCATAGTTTGCACCAAATTAGTGGATTAACAGTGAATTAGTATAGGATGAAAATAGTTTAGAAAATTAATCCGTTAGGAAGTTAGATGTAAGCAAAATTAGGGTTTGGAGCTCTCTCTCTCTCTCTCAACTCTCTCTCAATTTCTCCAACTTTGTGTGCATATGTGTTGGAGAGCATTCTTGGTGATGAAGGGCGTTTTGAAAGCATGAGAAGCTAGAGATTAATATGAGGGAACCAAAGTAGGACAATTTGTCGAGTAGGTCACCATTTTTTGAGAAAAAATGGTGAAGGAATGATGGGAGTGAGGTCAGATGGAAATTGGAGTGGAGAGAATTAGGTTTTTGTGGATTTGGGAGGGGACTGCCAACTTTGGTGATTGATTGCGGGAGATTGGAAGAGCGGAATGGGCTGAATTTTTGAGAGGATGGAGACGAGAAAGTCAGCTTTCCAACATAACCAGTCTCGACCAATTCCGAGCAAGGACGAGGACGGAGCGGCCGATTTAGTGCGAGGAGGTCAAGCCGCTACCGCCACGGAAGATCGACGACTTTGGCGAGCGACTGTGGGAGTTCGGCGAAGCGGACCAACGTGAATTTTGGGGAGGATGGAGAGAAGAAAGTCAGCTTCCCAACGAGACCAGTCTCGACTAATTCCGAGCAAGGACGAAGCCGGGGCGATCAGTTTAGTGGGACAAGGTCTGCTGCCCATCTAGCGGCAGTGGATTCTGGGTATTTCATCTTTTTTTTCCTTGTGATTCAGCTGAATTCAAATGTAATGTTCATTACAATATCATACTTTCTTATCCATCTTGAAGCAATAGTTCTATGACTTGCATGCAATGTCCTTGTGGGTTGTGAATGTGTAGAGGGTCTATGAGGATTTTTTTAGGGTTTTAGGGCAAGCACGGAAGTGCTGCCCAAATTGGGGCAGAATTAGGGTTAGGATATGGATTAGGAACGTGAAGGAAGAAACTAATTGACCTAAAAAGAATGGGTGAATAGGTTAGGGATGGGATCTATGGAATTAGGGAAGTCTTGGGCATAAATTTAAGGAGTTAGTTAGGAATTGGGGTGGTTGTGGTGTGCTGGAATTTAATTTCAGGACACCAAATTGACCCATTTGGTGCCCGAAGGGCTAATTTTAGGCAAAATTAGGCCTAGTAGGTTGCCGTAACCTCCTAAAGTAGGTACTAGGGTCATTGGAGGATTTTAGGGTACATATTAGGATGGTGTAAGAGTGCTGCCCTCATTTCACTTAGAGTAGTTTAAGGGTAAAAAATTGATAAAAAAGTATTTAGGAGTCCATTGCTTGGAAGGCAATCTAGGTAGGTGTCCCATACACTCCCCGCCGGCCAATTCTAGGGGGGTTCTTTACCTTGTGGTGAAAAAGCCTCATACACTACCGTGGGCGCATAGCAGTGAAGAGCTCGACGACCTTCTCTAGCTTTGGACAACAGAACAAGACACGGAACAACTTTAATTGGAAAATGAGTGACCGCACATCTTCCACGCCCTAAAGCTTCTCGTGCGACAAACAAAAGGACTAAAAGTACAACCCCTTGCACATCCCAAGCAGGGACTCACGTCTCAGAAAATACTGACTGTCGCGAAGGGACAGGGGTCCTCTGCCCAACTAACTATAGTCATACAAGACCTTCTTATGCACGGATGGATATTTTTCCCGACGTTTTACAGCAGCGATGAACCCATTCACCAATGTAGATCAGATCTCCTCGGCCTGCTGGGCTATACTGAAGGTCAACAAGAAAAGGTCATCAACAAAATCATCGGTTCTCTGCAACGGATAGCGCAAAGAGCAATCTTGGACTTGCAACATATAGGACATCAGGAGGTGCTTGGGACTATGTGGCATGCCGGGTCTTCCACTGATGCCAAGAAGTGCCAGTGTGAGTAGGTAATTCTTCCAGAACTTCATTGACTCATTCTGGACTAGTCTAAAGCTCCGTTCCAATCTACAATATTGGTACATGCTTTGAAATCATGTACCACTGTACTGACCGTAAAGCATCCCTTATTGCCTTTTGCACGCAAGTATTGATGGACGCCATTACTCTCTAGGAGGATATAGACCTTGGATGGACGTTTGTTGGAGAGAAAGCACACGGCCATTCCTTCTTACTCGTAGACAAGGTCATGCAAAGATCGATGAAATCATTGCTAGACCTTCGGGTCTCCCAACTTCGAGCGTTATAGACACTTAAAAAGGCAGAACCTAAGAAAGAGCAGATTCATTCCTTTGATGACTTACGCGACACTCATGATCTGGGAACTCATAATCTAGCTCAACAGTCTACAATAGACATTACAATGGACCTCACACCTCCGCCATCATCAGCCGCCTTTCTCCATGACCTAGACAACTACTATTCGTAGGACATAGTCCTCAATACACAAGGCCCTGTCCCCTCTGATACTACTCAGTTGGCCCGGGACAAAGCGATATGTGACTTCCACATTCGGGTCTATCTGAATACCTCTGTTTTAGGAGAGGAACCTCAATTCTCCCGTGACGTTCATACACCCAAGGCTCAAACAAATGCTAATGCAGATGGGGTTCTCAGTACCATAACCAGAAAAGTCACTGAACACACGGACAATAAATCGATGTCTGCGGGGCTCTGTCGTATACTTGTACTTTCTAAAAACAAAGAGGGTTTTGTTCTAGATGGGGAGGGGGATGCAAACGATGTTCTATTGCCTACATTGCCAAAGTCACCCTTGGATGAATTGGAAGTAATGCAAACAGAAGAGCTGGAGGACATTCCCAGTGTTCATCGGTGAGAAGCCGAAGAACATTCCAGAAGATTACATTTGTTGGGTAAGGTTTAGATGTAGGCCACCTGCTTTGGTATGTCAGTGCGCAGGAATTAGAATACTTAATTTCAATTCTTGTAATTCATATTATTGTGAAATACAGGAGTGCTAATCATTGGGGCCATGTAGATGCGACTCCATATATATGCGGTGGCCTTTCTTTAAGCCCCGTTTGATTAATTGTTGTTGGACTCTAGTTTTGCAAACTAGAGGTAGAATTAGACTGCGTCGTAGACAATACAAGTGGGTCTCCAGAGTTTGTGCTGCACTTTAGACAGAATGGTTTAGTTTATGCCCTTGCCTACCCATAGGACCTAAATGCCCTCTTGCGTCCTAAGGGATGTGTTAGTTCTGCCTTGTTCGATTGGTTCTGACAGTGGTGCATATTAAAGTATCTTTCTAAACGTTATCTGTTATGCAGTCCTTCTCTTTTTACCTCTCTCAAGAACTATGTGAAGAGTGGAAGAAAGTCATACGCTATAGTTGCGGAATTTCTTTCTGTAAAATTCAAACTAAACTCAGGACCAAGCGTCCTACTAGTTCCAGTTGTTAATAGCGGACATTGGAGTATTGCCATTATAACAAATAAATGAAAGTTGTATCATTTTGATTCCCTGCATTCAGAAGGAATGCATAACAACGCACTTTTCTACTGAATATTAGGCAAGATGTGGGTTGTCCAATTAGGAATACCAGAGAACAACAGGAAATTTGGGTACGCGGTGGATCATCATTCTTGGACAATCCCACGTGTTCCTCAACAAGACAATAAGTAGGAGTGTGGCTACTTCACTATGAAGTATGTACTAATGTTCATTTAGAGAGCATCGTGTGAAGAACATCTTTTACCAGAGGTTAGTCATTGACATAAAGATGTTTTTTAGTTTACTATGCCACTGTCCCATGCTAGCTTTTTCTAAGCAAGCATCTTCCTCTTCAGATGAGTGTGTGGATCTCAAAAGATGATGGTGTCAAGACATGAGACTTCCTAAAGGATGTTCTCTACGACACCTTGCAAATTGGACACTCCACGAATGCAAATGGCCGAGTGGTGCTAAGTCCTGCAAGAGGGAGACAGACGTTGAGTGTATAGAACAAGGACTGTGTTGTTGTCAAGGGTGTAGGGTTTCGAGATGTAATTCAATAGTTTTATTTCCCGCAGGAGGACAGGACTATATGCCGAGTTAGAACTGCAAGCTGTTTTCTATGAAAGCACCAACAAATTTCAGTTTGTAAGGAATGCAACCAAGGGATTGGCGTTCAATTTTGTCGCAAAATGTACATTAACCTGATATCAAGTCAATGTTTCTACCTTAGTATACTATGGACAAAGACCGTTGTGTATCGGCCAATTAATCTTTTACCACAAGACAAGATTACTCAGAACCAATTACTTCCCTTTCAGGAAAAATACTAACACAGAGATTTCATTTACATTATATTTTTAAAGGTAGCGGCTTCGGATTGTTTCTTTGTTAGCATGAGTACCAAATTTGAACTTGTTACTAGACATTCAAGACATATGTTTAGGGTTCATTTTGGATGGGTCCTTCCAAGAATTTTTATATTTGGTGAGATTAGGAATCTGATTTAGCACAACTCATTTTGAGTTTCAATAGTGAGTTGGTATTCTTCTTCCCCTCTCAATTCAAATGTGAGAAATATAGGATGAAAAAAGCAATTCCATGTTGGAATGAAAAAGTAAGTTCCGATTCAGGGTCTAAGGTTTGTTAGTCATTGAAGTCACGCCTAGAGGGACAAGGTAAGGGGCTTGGTTTAGGGTAAAGAAAGTGAGGGCGAATATGAATAGGCATTTGCAAGGTTTTTGTAAAGGGTGTAAAAACCAACCTTCATAAAAACATGATATACCAAGTGGCTCGACATAGAAACACATAAAAACACCATAAATGCTTACATTGCTCAATTGAATAATTTAAATTAATTCTATTTGTTTCCATTTTCTTGGAAATTTGTACATATTTTGTCATTTATGTTCTTTCTGACTTTCTATGCATGTTTCGGTGGTTTTGCACCGAAGTTTTCTTCTATATTGAAATTCAAGATTCAAAACAAGGACCAATTCGTTTAAATGAGGAAAAACACGTATCATTTTCATATGTGAACCAGGTAATAGTGTTTAGTGTTGGAGGGTGTACGTTTTTGTAAATTTCAATCCATCCTCTTTTAGAGAATGGAGAATGTGACGAAGTACAAATTTTTTAAGCAAGTAGGATCAAAGTAAAAGGAATTATATTTTTGCTAAGGAAAAATGAATGTTGCAGGGACTATGAAAGACACTATCTATTCATTCATTACAAATTATGTACTTTATGTACATTGGCTTTTTCAAGATCGAATCTTACACTCTAATTAGATTGTAGCGACAGAACATCATATTCTTATTTGTATTCCATATTATAGAATGGATTTTAGAAGGGTGGAGAAGGGTGTAAAGGGGTTAAAAAAATGTGGAAACCAAAGAAATGGAAAAACTAAAGTACTAAAGAAATTGGAGAAAGAAAAAAAATTGGGTGAACTCCAAAAAATGGGAACCCCTTAAAAATGGGGAAAGAAAAACAAATGGGGAAACCCTACAAAATAGGGAAACCAAAATAAGAGGGGAAAAAAAGGGGGGGGGACCCCCAAAAGGGGGTAATCCCAAAAAATTGGGGAAACCAAAACAAATGAGGAAAGAAAAATAAAATGGAGTTACAGAAAAATAGAAAGGAAATAACAAAAAAGAAAGGACTACGAAAACCCAAGAAACAAATGGGTTTAGGGTGACGGAACTTATAGAATTTGAAAAGGCATTGAACTAGTTGACTAATGCGAGAAATCTGGAAGAAGAAACTAGAAACCCAAATTTGCATCTTATATGCCTTACTAAAATTGGGTATACAGTGATACAAAATTGTAGTCATTTCTATGAATTAAACTCTAAACAATTGACTAATCAAATTTGCTTCTATATTCCCATAATGCAGTAGTACTACTACAAGAAATACTAGTGCCTGCAATTTGTAGACTGCTACTAACCTCCTATGGCTAAAATAGTTATATTCACAAGGTCTGTGTATGTATATGGGGGAAATATTTCCAAATTATTTCAGTAGATGTTGAAATTAGGATCTACATTGCTTTTGAATGGTGCTATTTTACGTAGGTCTGGAAAAGAAAATAGAATTACTGCCAGTATTTGTCCTCTATTGGTTTAGGGTTCTCTCATATTGATTTTGAACATACATTTAGATTATAATAAATGTTTAATAATTAGAAGAAATTCGCGAATCCATGCTTTTACATAAGAAAATATTAATGAACATAAGATTCTTCACAAGTGAATTTGTTTACAAATCTTCTAATCATTGAAAGGGAAGTTTAACGAAAATAGACCTAGATTGAATTTGGGAGAATATTAACAAATGTACACATACAAAAAGTTATAACATTCACCAGAACATTTAGTATTTATTTTATTTGAAAATATAAACTACAACTTTTGTATTGCCTTTATAAGTTTATATATATTCCAATGCAATGTCAAACAATTTAAATCAATCAAGTACATATGCAAGACTACATCTAAGAAGGCAGTTCAAATTGTCGAGCAAAGACCTTTTTCCTAGTATACGAATTAGTTAGGAAATTGAAGTTCATATCCATGTATTTAAAACTCAATGAAATGAAAACAACATTAGATATAAAAATTCTTAGCCTACATCATTCTATGATTTCATATAGGTGTGGTTTATATAAAAATGTGTGCCATAAATAAAAATCGTCTCTACACATATCTTTCATTTATTCACACATATGAATTAAAATAATTTCATCTTTCGATACAACTACATAGAAAGTATAGGTCACCTTGATTTTGACTTGTTTAGGAATAAATTTGAAAAAAATAAATCAAAACATGAGTCCTCAATTAATTTTATCACATTCAATTTAATGTTGCAATAAAGAAAAAAGTTCTACATCCAGAAGGATATTTTGGGGTAAGAGTTCATTTTCAAATAATACATTCATACCTTCTTTCATTCACAGATTCAAAACCTCATTGTACAAAAGTGTTGCAATTTTAAACAAATTAATACTTACAGTTTAAAAGAAATTACAAAATTACAAACTTGGCTAGAAAATTGTTTTGAAAAACTTACTATACTATACAATTAAATGAAAGAGCACTTTATGTAATGAACACTTTCCTTATTTTACATGGGCCATCAAAGGTAAAGTGCAACGACCTATCTTGGGTTGTGATTACCTTATAGCAATTAGTCTTAAGTGAATGTTTATCCTCTATTTTCAAAGGACCACGCATGCTACGTCAAGCGGTGTCATGACCCTCATCAAGAGGCGTGCCCGGCCACCTTGGTGAGCAAGGTGGACGTTGGGGGTGACTCCTCAAGCCTTGCAAGAGATGAGGTGAGGGGGACTAGGGGTCCTGAGCGATCAGAGCAATGTAGCGCTTTGATCCAGAAGAATTGGGGGCGTGTCGCACATGCTTGGAAAGCTTGTGAGAAGACGCGTCCATGGGTCGAAAGAATGAGAGAATCCGAGTTGGGAGTCAAAAGATATGGCTCCTCAAAGTTGGCAGTGTCCCGGCCGTGTCCCGAGGCATAGGGACGTGGGAAACAAGGTTTGGGAGATTTCCTTTGAGCCAAATAGGGCATGCCGCATATCATTGGAAAGATAAGGAAACAAGTTTTTTAGAATGATAAGGCTCATGAGGAGATGAGCTATGAGCTAAAAGTTAGGGGCATCCAAAGAGGGTGGAGTCTTGGAGAACTACACCTCCCGGGGGACTCATACCTTTGGAGGGCCATAACTTCCTCAATACTTGTCGTATTGGGAAAAGTGAATAGTGTACGGTGATATACGGAAAATGTAGATCACGGAAATGATCTCGCACTTGGAATTTGGAGCTCGGAGCTAAAAGTTATCCCGGTGGGAAGATTGGGAGTCTTTTGGGGGTTCGGTTTGGGGATACCACTTGGAAATGGGTGGTCTTCCAAGATGGGGTGCATCTTGGGGGTTCCCTATGACCTTTAGTATAGGAGAGGTTGCCGAATTCCGTAAAGAGTACTATGAGGAGGGGTGGTCTCCCTCCTCACTCCCGGATGGTGCCATGGGGTGCCTAAGTGGCACCGGGTGGTGAGGTTAGTGTTGAAGCCTCACCATCACTTGTGTGTTACCGTGGAGTACTTGTGCACTCCTTGATATCGGTTGGGTGGTGTCCCACTCCACACTAGGCCATGGTGTAAGTCCCATTTAGTGAGTCCCGATTAGTGAGTTCTGAAATGAATTGGGTTGGGCCTAGTGGGGGGTTGGGTCCCATGCAAGGGTGATTAGCATCGGTGGGGAGTAGTGCTTCCACTGAGTGCTTGGACATCAATGGAAGTTCCGCCCCATGTCATCAAATGAGATACTCGGTGTCTTGTGGGAGTTAAGTATTGGAAGGAAAGAGTTGGGAGTCACGGAGGAATGGGGAACCCCGTGACTTGAGTTGGAACCTAACATTGTGGGTGCATGGCATGTGTAGTGTTAGGAGAGTGTGAACCTTGGTGGAACAAAAGTGTTAAGTGCTTGGAAAGCATTGGAAAGTGAACTTAAGGTGGTAAATGTCACTAAGGGGCACGACAAGTGGTGTATGGAACAGAAGGAGTAGAACAATTTAGACTCACTTGAAATGGAAGTGACTAAAATTAATTTTTTCTACACTACTGAACATATATGGCATGCCATTCTCTACAAGGCATCTTGAATTTGCTAAATAGAAATTACCAGTCTTCCCTTCATGATAAATGTTTCCATTTGGGGCCTGCTTGCAATGGCGTATTTCATGTTATCAATCAAAAACTACGTAAACTGGAAATAATGAAGACCTATGATGTATTTAGTATACACATGAGTTTCTAGGTAACTACAAAATACAAAATTCAAATAGTTTTTGAGCTTGGTTATAGCTACCATATGTAAACTTCCAATTCCAATGCCCAACAATGTCATTATATCCTCACAGTTTGGAATACTTTAGACATACGTGGGGAACCCTAATTCAACACCTAAATTCTTGGATCATTCGGTTTAGAAACAAAGGACCAAATGTCGTATATAAAAATGGTTCTTAGTTAAAGGACCAAGGTACATTCTCTCAGAAGTCTAGATTTGCAGAATTGTAACCAAACTCAAATTTACCCTATACAAAAAGGAATAAAAGAAAACAAACACAGAAATGTAAAAAAGATAATTCTGCTCTAATCCAGAAAGGTCAGAAAGGCCTACTTCAATTCCAGCCACTCTGTAATTAGGATAATTTTATTTTCTAGAAAAATTTTATTTTTTGAGTGTGAAATGGATTAGATGTTTAAAGTTTTGGGTAATTAAGTATGAATGTAATGATATTTGAAGTTAAAGTATGAAATGACTTTTTGGCTTGAGAGGTTGTGGACTTTGACGGGTGTTTTATCAAGAGATTGGAAGGGGTATTTGAGGAAGGATTGTGATATATATATAGGTTTCTCTTCTCTCATTACTCTCTCTCTCTCTTAATTATATATTGCATTTGGGATGTGAGGTTGTGTTTGTATGCTTTCCATTGTTGTATTATTTTATAAATTCATAAGTGTCATTCATAGTTATTTTATTCACTAAAGTGATAGTGATTATTGCCTAAGCATGAAATTGAATTTTAATGATATTTTACTTTGAATATTTTATGAATGACAAATCAATTAAATTGAATAATTTAATAATCACTTAAGTGATGAGTAAGTATTGTTTGCCTTGAGCACCTTAAAAAGAAGAATCTCTTTAAGAGAATTTGATTATATTTTAAATAGATTTTGTCTATTGTTTATATTTTATCATTTAAGAGAATTTTTGTGTCAATGCTTAAAGCAAGATTTGAAGTATTAAGAGGAGAAAAATATTAAATTAGTGATTGACTTAATAATTGATAATTCTAGTGATTGGAAATTATTTGTAAACCAGGGATTGGTTTGGAATTGAATGATCCAAAGAGTGGATTTTATTTTGGAATTTAATGATTAACGAGTGATTGGTAATTATTTTCATTTAAAGGATTGGAATATATTTGTATCACAAATGGATATGTATGTTTGAAATAAAATTTGTGATTGAGATTTATTTTGAGTTGGAATATGAGTTTATATTTCTAGTGAATAGAAATCATTGAACAATTATAAACAATTGATGTACATTCTAATTATTGAATGGTTATTCACATGTTTAATAAATGGTATTCTAATTAAAGACATGAGCACATGATTGAATGTTTGAATGTGTATTTAAATTCTTCCATGAGAAATTGTATTTAATTGTATAAATTTAGTAAGCATAATTTAGAATTAGTATTACAATTGGAGAAAAGAGGAGATCTAAGATAATAGGGTGATGCAAATGGAGAAAGCTTAAAGCTAAAGATGGAAGGATACATAGTCAAATGAAGACTAGAGCCTTGAAAAAGAAAGAATTTGAAATTCTTTAAATAATTTGAGAACGCATGTCATGCATCCCTGAAGGGAATTTATTTTTAGAATTGCTTAAAGCATACGTGTGTTAATGTATTCGCTTAAAGTGATGTCTTTGGTTGTTTTCAATTCCTAAAAAGGATATGTGTTACATTTACTTGAAGTAATTGAGTCATTAGTACTTAAAGTGATTTAGATGTTGAAATCATAGTTGTGAAACACAATTAAAGAATTTCCAGTTAAACCAAATTTCCGGTTAAATTGAATTTTCAAAGTTCAAATATATATTGTGAGATACAGGTTGCAAATGGATATATTTGTAATATATTTCATTGAATTCAATGTATGAGATTTGTGGATGCAGGTTCCCTTAGTTTATACCTTTAGATTTGCATTTTATTTTAAGATAAGACTAAGACAAACTTAGTGATTAGAAATTTATACTTATAATTAGACAGAAATGAGAGAGAGACTTTTTTTCCCACTCCTAAGTAGCATATGAAATATACCCAAATACCCTAATACGTTAAGATTAATGGCATAATTCACCTACAAAGTGACATTAGCTAATTAAAACACTAAGCTAATTTGAGTTTTCCCCCGAATGACCCTAATTGGAATTGCCTTGGGTTGTCATAAAAACTGTACGACATTTTGGTGCCTCTGTTGAGGAAAACTCTGCTAAGTGGTAGCTAAAATGTAGGTAGAACATTTAAATTTTTTTATTTTTTATTTATTTACTTATTTTATTTTTGAAATTAAGTCTAGAGGAATTTAATTTGGAGATTAGAGGTGAGTATGGATTTCAAATTTGATTAAATCTAATAAAATAAAATTGGATTATTTTATGATGAATATCAGAAAGAATGAATTCTTGTAGTCATAGAAGTAATCATGCTATTCAAAGTACAATAGATTTTTTATGTAGGAAAAGTCTTGAAAATAAATTAGAAAATTTTACCAAAAGAAAGGTTAATAGTAAAATCCGAAGAGGAAATATTAGATGTCATTTTTGTGGTGCTTTAGGACATATTAAGAAAACTTGTAAAAAGAAACAAGACTTTGATACTTCAAACCTTTCTAGACAAAATTTAAATAATAAATCCATAAAACCATTGCCTTATGAATCTGAATTTTTGAATATTATTAGACTTTTAGATATTTTACAAATTAAACCTACATCTCTTCTAGAATTAATACAACTGCGAATTGTTATTAATACCCTTATTTATTTCCATACAACTAATCAAAATTGATAATGTGGAAGTATATAGTAATAGAAAAGGGATACCCTGGCAAAGTTGTAATAATCTTGTCTAGATGAATTATACTTTTCTTTGGAAGTTCTGGAAATTTTAGAAGACTTCTTTTTTGGCCCCTGTCTTTTCAAGGCATTATATAGACTTTATAAGAGAGCATATTTAGGTAAAGGATTTCGAATTATTGGAAATTATCCTAAAAATAAAGATTTTTGTGATCAAATTGATAAATTACCTGTAGATATTAAAAAGATTATTTTTAGTAAACTTTGGGAAGAAAGTGAATAATTTAATAATAAAATAAATGTTGTGGATGGAGAATTACTTCTAGATTCTTCACTACATTATTTATTTTTAGAATATAGAAAATTAAAAGCAATTATTAAAAAATCAAGTACTAAGGATTTATGCAAGTTAGAATGGTGTCAAAATTGAGAGAACAATATATATTTTGGTGAGATTTTGTTTCCATTATATGGAGAAAATTAATGTCAAGAGTACCATCTCCATCTCAACTTAGGAAAGAATTACAAAAACTTGCTAGGGATAAACGTGCCAAAATTAGAGATCATAGAAGGAAACTACCGTCTTGTGATAAATCACACTCACATTCACATCGTGGAGAGGGACATCAAACGTCACCTTCAGGATCTCATTCTTCTCCTTAAGTAAGAACTGATTTTATTCAAAGTGAGGGAGATGAAATTAAGATTCAAAACTGAAGTAATTTGTTAGAGAGTGCAGACGAAAATGAGAGAATTGCTCAAGAAGTAGATCACCTTTTTAGTACTCCTACTTATACTTATGGACAAGGTGATTACGATTTAATTACCATTCTTTTTTTAGATAAAGGATTTATACAATCAGAATCTAATACACAAACCGTGAGGGAGGGAGTTCAAGTTATTGAATAAAACTTTGTGCCTACAAATTTACAAAAGGATAAATCTTTTGATTTTGACTCTCTAGGGTATTTAGAAGATTTTGATCCTTTAAATTTTCCTAGAGATAATCAAGAGTCTAATAACTCCAAAGAATATTCTACTTCCTCGTCAAATTCTAATAATTCACCTTCTACTCCCTCTTTACTTCTACCAAGTCAAAATCAAAATAATTCAATGGCAAATCAAAGACCTTTGAATCTTATCCCTATGCCTATTTATTATGGCCAAATAGGAACTGATCCTGATTTCCATTTGTCTAGATTTATAGCATGTTGTTTAGCAAATAGAATCCCAGAGGCTGATTATTTGATTACATTTCCTACAACCTTACAAGCAAATGCTTTTGCTTGGTATTAAAGACAAAATCAAGCTACCTTTGTAAATTGGAATGCTTTGAAAAATGCCTTTCTTGTACAATTTGGGCTAGTAGGATTTAATGAAAGTTTGCGAGAAAGATTAAGACATATAAAAATGGGAGTTGGTAAAAGTGTAGATTCTTATTATGGGAGAATGCAAGATTTATTAAATAGATGGACTAATCATAACATGCCTAAAGATTTTTTAATAAGTTTATTTGTAGGGGGTTTGTATCCCTACGAATTAAAACTTTATACTAAAGAAAAACGCCTGAACACTTTATTAGAAGGTTTGCGTCATGCAAAAATATGGGAGGAGTCTAGGATTGACGAAGACTATATGCCTTATGCAGACCAAACAATTTATCTAGCTTTAGAACCTCAACCTAAAGTGACACCAAATCAATTACAAGGGCGAATTTGTCCAATTCTGGATCAAAATATATCTTTGTATCCACAACCTTATTCAATGCCACAACCTCCACCTATGGTTGTTACCTTATCGAAAATTGTTGTAGAAAAACCGCCTAATGAAAAGCCTATTGTTGATCCTAATTTTGATAGAATAGAAAAACTTACTCAACAATTACAAAACATGGAGGTAAAATTGGCAAGTAGTAGACCTAAATGTTTTAAACCTAATAATATTTGCTCTAATGTATGGTGTTCAACTTATAAGGGTTATGGACATATGGCTAATGAATGTCCATCCCCTCCATACCAAATACCTAAGTGTTCTTATTGTGGTGGAAATCATGACATTACTAAATGTTGAAATTTATAAAGCATTCAACAAGTGGATAGTTCTCTTAATAGTAGACCTTGGGTTAATAAAGGAGGGAATCAAGCTAATCTGAACAAAAGACCATTTACAAGACCTAGAGCTAATCCCCCTTATAAACCAAATAACAATTGTCCCAAATGGAATGATGAATATAATGCACCACTTGTCTGGAACGGACCACTTTATAACTTGAATACACACTAATATAACGCACCACAAAAAGGGAAACATGTGGTATGTTATAGATGTGGTGAATTAGGCCATTATGCCAACGAGTGTCCAAATCCTAGAAAACAAGAAGGATACGTCCCCTTATGTGGAAGATGTAGAAAGCTAGGACATACAACTATTGATTATCGAGAAGACTTTCATAAGTTTCCACCTTGTGAAAGGGATTGGAATCAAGGGAAGCAAGTGACATTTAAAGATGAATCTAAGGAAAAAGAAGTCCATAAAATATCTAAGGTTTTACAAACCCAAACAATGGAAGTCCAACTTAAACAACCTACTTTTGTAGTTAATATCCGTAGTGCCACCTTAAAAAATAAAATAAATTCAAAAGGAGACTTCCAAATTAATTTCGAGAATGATAGGAGCGAACGTAAATCTTTAGATGGAGATTCATTTTCGCCAACTTCACCCTTAAAAACCAACCTCTTTTATTACATGTACCTTCTCTACAACCCATAAAAAGTTTGGAGAACAACATATCGTTGCCAAAAATCCCCATTGCCCCTTTAATTCCCTCAACAGCTAAAATACCTATGAGGAGAATTCCAGTTTCGTTACCTAGTAAAAATGGGCCTAAACTTAAAAGAATTAATAAACGTTTGATGAGGCTGGTAGACGGAATGAAATCTTATAATATTTTAGAGAATTTGGACTCTATACAACCTCAAATATCCCTAAAGCAACTTTTAGCTATTTTACCTAAGTGTAGGAGTGAACTTAGCCATACTTTAGTAAAAAAGAGGGTTAAGGAAAATGAAATCCATGATGTTTCTTTAGACTGAGGTGCCCCAACCATTGAATTAAGAATTGATGGCACCTTAATTTCGGGAGCCCAGATAGATGGGGGATCAAGTGTTAACCTTATGAATAAGAAAACTATGGATGAAATAGGATTAACAACAATGATTTCCACACCCATGATTTTACAGATGGGAGATCAAAGTCGAGTTAAACTTTTGGGTATGTTATCCCAAATTTCTACTTTTATTGGTAATTTAGAATATAAAGTAGATTACATTATATTCAAAGTTCCCAACGTCATTTCTTCCTATCCTATTTTACTTGGCTGACCATGGTTACATATGGCCAATGTAAAAGATCATTGGGGAAAAGGCCTAATAACTATTGGAAAAAAACAACAAAAACTAACATTATCTATGTTTCCAATTATTTATCATGGGGAATGTAGTTTTTTATTTCACTCAGGAACAAAACCCAAGGAAATACTTAGTAGTGGTTCTTTAATTAGAGGAATAGTCAAATAGTCTATCATTTTGTATCTAAGGTCACTTTTATGTAGGATTAATATTCATTTTTATAAATAAAGGTATAAAAGTTCTTTATTAATGTGTTTATGGAGTATGAATGTTTTCTTCATCCTAACCTATACGAATACCAGTCCATTAACCATGAAAAATGCTATAGACCTACAGTCACAGTCTTATACTAGAATTCTAAATGTCAAATAGTCTAGGATATGTCAATTAGTCATGGCTCCTGTTCTATCAACTTAATCAATCCACAATATATATTTGTATAAATACATCTTTATTAATTACTTCTTCTGCTTTAGTGGAATATCAATTAGTCCAATAACTATTTACTAACTTAATTGCTACATGCAATATGCAATATCACAGTCAGTGATGTCAATTGGTCTCAGTATGCAGAGTATGCAAAGGTAAGAATTGAATCCTTTGATTCAGGTCAAATAGTCATTTTCATTCTTTCTTTAGTTCACAGCTTTAATATGTCAATTGGACCAAGTCCCACAGTGCACATTTACAATTTAACAAGATTTCTATCTACCTTGTCAAATAGTCATTTGTCAATTGGTCTTACTATACTAATTCATGACTGATCTCATCAATCTCAAACAGATTGTCAATTGGTCCAAAATTCCCACACAAGATTAACAAACACTTACGCAAAGATTCTATCTATGGCAATTTGTTAAATTGATCAAGTTTCCATACTAAATCGCAGTAAAGACACAAAATTGTGCTCCTTTATTCCTGCACTTATCGAACTCTCACAAATTATCAATGTCTTACATCACTTATCTGTAATCAATTGACTATTTGTCTGATTCTTTAGTCTAGTAATATCGTAAATTATTTCAATATAAATTTCCACAGACAAATTGACTACAACGACAACCAATTTAACACACACAAATAGACAATTGTTTACAATCTTGAACCATTCTAAATAATTTATTTAACTCCCAGTTCATATTGAATAATTACCATTATGCTAAATCAGAAAATGAGACCGACTGATCCCAGACCAATAGATTCATTACCAAACACCAAACCCTGGCTCACATAATCACATTAGAGATTAAGGACTATTTGACTTCTACACTTCTTTCATTAATCTCACACTCACAAGAAGCTACATTGTCTATTTGACATCGCAAACAGATACCAAATTAATCTTAACACAATTTATAGACTCAATGGTCGAATTGACTTAAGCTCCAACTTAAGAAAATATACTTATACCAATCATTGGTAATTAAACTATTCTCTTCCCCAGACCAGTAGACATTATATAAACTTAAATATTAATAAGCTGTTCACCCACTTAATCTCTATAAAGTTATCACAGCTTATCTATTAATTTAAAATCAAAATAGTGAACAACACCACTCACTGGCTAATTGTCCTTCACATAATAACCCTGCCAATCTCTAGCAAACTCGACCACTGGACTACTTGACTCAATTATATATATATCCTTATTAAATAAGCTCTCACAGTTTTGACAATTTGACTTTAAATCAAATATTGACTTTGCCAATCTCTGGCTCAATCTAACTTATAAATTTTATTATTAAGACCATTGGACTACGACAATAGAGAAATGATCTTTGGACAATTTGACACAAATCAAGAATGAATTTTTAATATAAGTTATCAAGTTAGTCAACTTACCGTCAACTAGTCTTCTCTATTCATGGCCTGAAGCTCTTGTCGATTTGTTCTTCCACTCATCTGCAGACAACTTGACCTCAAACCACCACCGTAGTCACAGACCATTTGACAGTCACTGTTCACTCCGAACCCCGATCCATCCCCAGATCATCAATATCTTTCACAAGCTAATTGACATTCTCTTAAATGTAATCCAAGCACTGGATATGAAAGACGATTTGTCATACAAAAGAAAGAAAGAAAATTGAGGAGACAAAGCCAATCACTGGCAACTGCTCCAATAAAATAAATAACAAAGTGACAAAGTAAATCACTGGCAATTAGACAAAACCTACAAAAGCCGATCCCTAACTACACAATTAAAATAGACGAATAGACAGCTTTGTATTAAAGAATGCACAAGTACAAAATTAGCAATGCAATCACTGCAAGCCTGGAAGAGAGAGAGAGAAACGGTAGTCAATTAGTCTTATACATTTCTTGATTGTAACTAACTGGGGCTAACCACCTGGTCTATTAGTCCTCAACTGCCTTCACTAACCCTAACTGGTCGTCTATTAGTCATTCCGATAACTACTTGTCTATTTGTCTCAGTTCACACTTCATTTATGTTCCTAATTACTTTAACTTGTCTAATTGACTTTATCTTCAAAAAGCTCTACATTTAACCCAAAAAGTTTATCTACAGGGAAACCCAAGAGAATGAATCAAATATCACATCAACAAATTCTTCTGATAATGGTTATAATACCTCTTTTGAAGAATATTCAAAAAATATATCTAAAAGTCCCTTCCCTTATCAATGTGTTGGGCCTAGAGAATATTTTACTCTATTAACAACCCATGATGATTCAGATGTTGCAATTCTAACTTGGCAGACTTCTGAGGTAAGGATGGTAGAGACTATAGAAGAGTCTGAGTTAGAACTACAATTTGATTCAGATACATATGACTTAGAAAAAATGTTTTCGAATAATGATAAAACTCCTATTAATCTAGGATCTTTAAAAGATATATGTCAAGATATGAATCTAGGAATGGAAGAGGATCCAAAAAATATAAGGGTCTATTCTAAAATGACTAAGATTGAATGGAATTACTGGAGAAATTTCTTTAAAAGAAATAAGAGTGTTTTTTCTTGAACTTATAAAGACCTTGGAAGAGTACCTCCCAAAATGTGTGAGTATAAAATTATTCTAGAAAAAGATGCTAAACATGTACTTCAAAGACAATACAGAATGAACCCTAAGTATTCTTTGATGGTAAAAGAGGAAATTGATAAATTACTAGAATGTGGATTTATCTATCCAGTACCTTATAGTGAATGGATGTCTTCGATTGTCATTGTTCCTAAGAAAAATGGCAAATTATGTATTTGTCAAGATTATAGGAAATTGAATAGTGTTATTCGTAAAGATTATTTTCCCCTACCTTTTACAGACACTATGTTAGATACACTATTAGGTTATGAGTGTTATTCAATGATGGACGGATTTTCAAATTATAACCAGGTTCAAATTGCTTTAATGTATCAATTACTGACCACTTTTACTACGAATTGGGGAACTTTTGCATGTAGAGTACTGCCTTTTGGTCTTTGTAATGCACCTACTACTTTTCAAAGACTATAACTTTCCAAGAATATCTACAAAAATTTATGGAAATTTTCTTAGATGATTTTTGTGTCTTTAGTAGTAAGTCTAATCATGCTACTTGTTTAACCAAATGTTTTGAACAATGTGAGAAATTTGGGATTTCTATTAATTCAACTAAATCTCAATTTGTAGTACCTTTTGGAAAACTATTGGGGCATATGGTATCCAAACAAGGTATTGCCACTGATCCAGATAAAGTTGCAATTATTGCAAACTTACCAATCTCAAATACTGTCACTAGAGTTAAAGGATTTTTAGGTCATGTTGGTTACTATAGAAGATTTATTCATAAATATGCCACTATTGCCCTACCCTTAACACACTTATTAAAATAGAGTGAACAACCTCCAGTTTGGACAGAGCAATGTACTAAAGCATTCCAAACCTTAAAAATGAAACTAATAAATAGCCCAATTTTGGTTAGTCCTAATTGGGATAAAAATTTTGAGGTCTATATTGATGCTTCCAATTTTGCAATTGGCAAAGTTCTTAGTCAAAAAGATGATAAAAAACATGATCACCCTATCTACTATGCAAGTAGATAGCTCACTTTTTCGGAGAGGAATTATTTTGTTACTAAGCATGAGGCTTTGGGAATGATTTTTTCCGTCTAGAAATTTCGCCATTATTTGTTGGGATATAAGTTTACTTTTCATGTGGACCATGATGCCTTAAAATACATGATTAATAAACCTCAACTAAGTGGCCAAATTGCTAGATGGGTACTTTTATTACAAGAATTTAATTTTACAATCGATGTTAGACTTAGAAAAGCACATCTTCATGCGGATCACCTTTCTAAACTTAATGAACAAGTTGGCACCGAACCTATGGATGATAATTATCCGAATGTTCAACTTTTTCAAGTAGATGTCATTCCCTTAGAATATGTAGAAATTATGAACTATTTGTCCACCAGAAATTTTCCTTCTGATTTCACTAATAAACAAAAGGAAATATTAATACAAAGATCTAGACCTTATACCTTATTAGATGGAATACTATTTAAATTGGGACATGATGGTGTTTTATGTAGATGTATAAATCCAAGTGAAATAGAAGATATTTTAAAAGGGTGCCACGAATCCAGTCGTGGAGGACATTTTGCGGGATTTGTTACCGCTAAAAAAGCCCTTCAATCTCGATACTAGTGGCCATCCTTGTTTAAAGATGCCGTGCAATTTGTTAAAAAATGTGATCCGTGTCCAAGAGTTGGAAAGCCTACTGCCACTTTGGCAATGCCCCTAACCCCTATTTTGGCTCAAACACCATTTAAAAAATGGGGAATTGACTTTGTTGAACTCATAAAAAACCCTAGTAGAAATGGTAGGAAAAGATATACTCTTGTAGCAACTAAATATATGACTAAATAGGCGGAAGCTCAAGCTACATGAATAGATGATGCACAAATAATTGCAAAGTTTTTATATGAAAATATAATTACTAGGTTTGGTTGTCCAAAAGAATTGGTGAGCAACCGAGGGACCCATTTTATAAATTCACCATTGAAAATTTAACCAATAAGTATTTAATCAAACATAGAAAGTCTATACCCTATCATCCTAGAGCTAATGGCCAAATTGAAAAAACAAATGGGATTTTATGCAAAATTATTACTAAAATTGTACAAGGGTCAAATACGGATTGGGATGAAAGACTTTTTGACGCTTTATGGGCCTATAGAACTGCCTATAAAGTAACGACAAAACACACCCCTTTTCAATTGGTCTATGGCCAAGAGGCTATTTTGCCTATTGAATTAGAACTGCAATCCCTAAGGATAGCCCTTGATCATAAACTTAGTGATAGAGAATCTCTAGAAGAACGCTATGCAATGCTAGAAAAATTAGATGAAACTCGTACTCAAACCTATTTAAATATGGCTAGCATTCAAAATTGATGAAAAAGTTTTTATGATAGCAAGCTAAAATCTAAATTGCTAAAAATTAATGATTTGGTACTTTTGTTTGATAGTCGTTTTCAAAAGTTCCCAGACAAATTCCAAATGTGTTGGTTTGGTCCTTATAAAATTCTCAAAAGTTTTGATAATGGTTCTTTCAAGCTAGAAGATTTTAAAGGGAAAGTCCATCTTACCCGTTATAATGGAAATCGACTCAAATTTTATTATCAATAATCTTGAAAATTTACCTTAATCACATGTTATCTCAAAATTATTCTTATTTTTTTATTTTCTTGTGGAAATTATGAAAACATGTTAAATTTAAAATTTGCAAGTCTAAATAATAGTCTAAATAATAACTATAAGCGTATGAATAGAGTATTATCACTTAAGTGAAAGTTGGACGAGTATTGCAATAATTAGTATTTTCAAGCAATTGTAAATTTATTTAATTTTAATTCAACTATAATTAAATCTTTTTGTTTAGCTTAAGGTAGGTAATATTTGAAGTAAAATTATACATTTGTCAAATATGTGAATTTTAGTGGAATGTATTAAAAGTAAATTTGTACCTTTTGCCTTGAATAAATCTATAATGAGAATCCCTTAAGAGACAATATTTAAGTAAGAATTATTATTATTTTATTTTATTTTATTTTATTTTTCTCTCTCTAAGAAATTTTAGATATTTATTGCCTTGAACAATTTCATTATGTATCTCTCTTAGGAGAATTAGTTTTCTTATGCTTAAAGCAAAATTTTGTTATGAGTGTTTTGTAAGAACTCTATGGATAGTTAAATTTGAAGAGTTAGTTTATAAAGTAGAAACATATATTATTCAATTTAGATATTTTGGAGTGATCACTTTAAGTGCCATCTAGTTTGTTAGAATAGTTGAACCAAGTTGAGGTTTTAATTGATAACTTTAATTCTATTGATAACTTGAATAAATAAATAAATTTGAAGAGTACAATTTAATTAATTAAATATAGCTTAAAATTCTTAAAGAAAGATGGTTGTTCATTGTAAAGAAAGTTATCAAAACTACATCAAGAAAAATTAAATGGATAAATGGTTAATACAAAAATCAACTGGGAATTTCATACTTGAAGGATTTGTAGAGATGTTTAAAGTAGTTGGATGTATTCATTATTTTAAACAGGATGACGAGTAAATCCACTCCTATGAAGAGGCGACCTTCAATTGAGAGAGTTCTATTGGATGACTTTTCAAAACGATTGTCTTTTAATGCCAAGAATTTGTAGGCAACTAGATTGTTGAAGTTCGTGCAATTACCAAGACCTCCACGATTTTATAAGGAGGACATGGTTGCTTCATTTTTGCAAATCATGTCAGAAAATATCAACCATTTTACAGTGGAGTTGAAGAGCCATAAATTATTGATCACAAAACAAATCATAGCGGATATTTTTGGTATACTTAGAGCTGTAGGAGCTACACCAATCATACTTAAGTAGATTTTATCAAACAAGGTTCTTAATCAAATTTTTTCAGATTGTATAGAGAATTATGATCTAGAAACGAATCTATAGGATTTCTCTACAACCAAAACACATTGGAATGATTGGTTTTCCTTCATCAATTGTTACATGTGTTTGGAGCATCATGTTGCATCCCTACTACCACTTTTGGTACGGATGTCCTATATGGCGTGGCATGGGACAAGATTCAATTGGGCTACAGTACTTTTTTATCAACTTTTTCCGTGAAGTGAAAGTTGCAAAGAAAGGAGAAGTGGTTTTAATCAATCCTTCAAAGAATATCATTATTTATTTTTGAGAACAAGCTTTGAGGTCAAATATCATAACTCCAATTGCAGCATTACATTGTGATGCTAGTTCTTCATGAGGCAAAAAGAAAGAGCTGGAGGTGATTTCACCAAGTGGTATACTAAAACGAGATTTAGTTCAACCAGTGGTGGAAGAAACAAAACAAAATACTAAGGCAAAACGAACAAAGAAGACACCAGTGGCCAATAGTCTTCCACAAAAAGTGACTCAACAGATTGTGAATGAAGTGAGCCGCATGATGTTGCAACACCATTTGCCATCACCGACAACTATTGACGAGTAGGAGAAGGAGAAGGTTCTAACATTGAAGAAGGAGAATCAAGAGATGCGAGATTAGATTCGTGCCATCTTAAGTTCTAACAAGCGTCTTGGTGAAAAGAATTCTACTTTCATGGAATTGACTTCACTATTAAAACACCAAAATGGTAAAGATACCAAGATGAGTACAAACCAAAAAGTGTACATTGTTCAATTATTAAAAGATTAAGACCTCTACCAACTACTACTTGCACCAAAAGAGGAGGCGCTACAATGTTATCAACGAGAAATGGAGAATATGAAATTGCAGCTAGCAAAATATGCTTTTAGTGCAGATCCATCAAAAGTGGAGGTGCATGACTAGGCAGTGCAAACCATTGAAGTAAAGTTTGATTCATTTCCTATTTCGATCATGCTCACTAAGGTTCCTATGAATGTTGACATTTTGGTTCTTGAATATTTGGGTCAATATCATTTGATTTTCAATGGTTTGAATGAGATTCCTTATGTGTCTTGGAGAGCCATTGAATGGATTTAAAAGGACTATGGCTTAATTCGGTATGAACAAAAATCTAAATCCATAGACAAGTCTTATCGTAGTTCTTATGGAATACTTCACAGCAATCTGAAATTCAGAAGATATCCAGAGTATTGTTAAGAAAAAGTCATATACAAATATAAAGTCATATACAATAGAGCTCTAAAGCTCAGAAATTATGATTTCTAAGAAAATACAGAAGGATATTTTTGAGGACTTTTGCCTAATTAATTAGACCTCGACACAAAGTTCTGTGCTATGCTAGACAATGTCAAATGTCAGAATGTTTTTCCAATATATAGAACATTAAAGTCCGCAAGGTACGATACAACAAATTGTACTACGAGTATGAGAACAAAACCACAATAATGAAAACAAAACAACAACACTTCCATAGTACATGTCGTATTTCAACTGCAATTGTGTATCATTTCCACTATCAAGCTGTCCCTAACTTCTATGCACAGAAGACTAAACACCGAAGAAATAGAATGTGAATGACAATGTGTAATATCTTTAATTTAGGCACATGACACCACGGCCCTCAATAAAAACTAAAAAATGTCAAATTTACTATATTTTATAGTCGAAAATCATACGTGAAAATGTGATATGTATTGCAATTTGGGGGAATTCAAAATATATATCACAAGAACAATACAAATACATTTTTTGAAAACAATACATACATCTGGTTGTTCTTGATTTTAAATTGGAACATGGAAGTTCTACGTCTTCGAAGGTCTACTACGGGGAATTTTCCTTGACTTGGGCTCTAAAAAACTCCTATACCGCTTGAATGAATTATTACCTGGAGTTCTTTGGAACACCCATTTGCCATCTGAAGGCTCGATTCCAATTAGACCACATGCAATCAAAATGTTCTGCTTCCCTCGAAAACTCTTCAAATTTGTGATGAGGAAATCTATGAGTTGAAGGTGCTCTTTCATTCTTTCCACGAGTGTGAAGTATAGCTTCTTAGCTGTAATGAGTGGATCGTCTTCATCCGCATTTCTCGGTTGCGCGCTTAATAATATAGTTTCTGCCTCCAGAATATTGTGAGGGTAGTCATCACTATTGAACTGGAATCCATGAAGATCATCATAGAATTCTACAACAGTTTGATCGGAAATAAAATACTACAATAGTAGTATTTTTTTTTGGACCCCATGTTGCGTACCTGCCTCTCAGACGAGTAGACCATCACTAATATCCAGATAGAAAAGACGAAATATTTTCATGGTATACTTGCATATCATACCCTGCAAGCCTATATGATAGTTACACTATGTCTACTCGGAATCTGGTCCATATATAGTCAATATCTTTAGAGCGTGATTCACGGAAGCAACGAGGGCAATGTCCTTTCCTTTGAGATAAAGGCGTACCGCTGAGTCTAATATTTCTTAAGCTCAAACAATTGCTATGGCAACGATACGATCCTAATTCTTATTCCAGACAAATCTAAAGAGTTTGCATTATACTTCATACCAATAATACGTTATAACGTTTCTAATGAGATGAAAGATGAATCAGTCCATTCTCCATTCTTCTAAGCGCTCACGAGAGGACCTAAGAATGCTCTTCAAATTCCCATGATATGACTCAATTGCAACATTTGTGTTCTGTTTCACGTGTGGGATAGTCATGATTCTCATACACCACATAGAAGCCTTATTCTACTAATGCTTGTTCATGTACTTCATGAATGTTGTTGTTGCTAAACATTTTGATGTAAAAATGTCGAGTTGCTCCTGAGCCCAAGTCACAAGGTTGAAATCTATGTGCATGCCTTTTCAACATAAGTCGTTATCTCACATATACGAAAAAAATACAAAGGAGTGCATTCCCATCAAGAGTAAAAACTTCACATCTTATATTTCTCCAACGCAAAAAGTATTTATGTTGTTTTTAAGTAGATTAGTAGTACTGCAAATTCTTCATGTAGTCTAATCTTTGTTTGGATTTTGTTAAGAGTGATAAGGAATCACATGATCTCATCAAAAGAGAAAAAGAATGGTTTGAAAGGATAAATGAGAATATTCTTATTGAATTTTAGGTTTATAGATTGCTATTGAATCACATCTACATCATTACTGATCTTCAAGGGAAAAACAAAGATTACTTTGATAATTTCATTTTAATCGTAAGTATATTTATTATTGGGCCTAACTGAGTTTTTTGAACATTTTTATTGTGCAAGAACCATATTATAATTATACTAAGTTTAGAACCCCTTGTTATTCAAAGATAAAGAGATCCAACCAAAATCAAAGTTCTCTAGTGCAAAGACAAGTACAAAGCTTGTGCAAAATTTCCACTCTAAATTGAAACAAACAAATAAGAAGTATGCAATTATGTGACCTTGAAATGAATATGCGAAGAAGTATTTAGAAGACTTTCACAATACATCTTAAAATGCAATGTATTCTTATATATAAAAAAAAATCAAAGATATATTACTTTCCATTTTTGAAATTCATAAGAGTCATTTTCTGTAATTCCCTAACTCTGCTTCATTATTGGTGATATTTTCAATTGATGACATTCATTTTCTTCGAGTACCGAGAGTACACCAGAGGCCTTACTCTATAAGATCAAAAATATGAAAAATATGTTTTCAAGCATAAAATGGATAATTGTAAGAATCACCAAATGTTTTTTGTAGCGTTCAGAAAAACTCATTTTCACCTATACTATAAACTTTCATCAACGCTTATTTATATTTATGTCACTGTGAAAATTTCATTGAAAATGAAGATATTGAAATCCCCCTCTCTTAAACATATGTATTCGTGGTTCATAAAATACAATTTCAATCAAAATATTTAAAAACAAATCTAATGTTCTATATTATGACCTTCAAATTCATGAGAGAATTTAACTAATTCTAATGAAAACCACACCACTAAAAAATTGTCGGATTTTTTTGAAATGATCTGTATATAAAATATACCGAATTTTATATTTTAATACACTACTACACAAATACTCTCGAAGTTAATTTTATCTTGATGCATGTTTCAATCCAAACCCATTTGCAAAACAAGTGTTTTTGAAGATTAACTATTCTAAGACACCACAATAAAGGTAAAATATTGAATTCATAGGCTGCTCAAAATTAGTTACTTCATCTTTGTCTTGGTACAAGAGTCATACTCCAAAATAATAAGTAGGAATTTAGTGCTCATTAATTCAATTTCAAATAGGAAAGTTCATAAAATATATTGAATAATAAAATTCAAATATTTACTTTATAATGGTTAACTTTAAAATATAATGTATATCAATATATACAACAATTTTTTTTTTTTTCATTCGATTTTCAATCTAATTATGGTATACTTCATGTTCGTTCTTGCTAATATTTTTTAAAATAACTTCACAAATATGATTTTAATAAACTAGTACATTGCTTTAGAATTCACTTACTACAACATGACAAAAAAAAAAAATACTAGAGGATTTATGAAATTCTATATACAATCCTTGTAAACCTAAATTTCTTAATTACTTCGACATTTATAATGAATAAATGAATATGATCTCAGAGAATGGATAATAGGACTTACATTGTGAGCTTTTCAACGTTTTCTTTTTATATACGTGAACAACAAAATTCTACTATTAAATCGAAAAAATGTACATAGCAATAGCGACTTGAATCCTTAGAAGAGGATTCTCATCTCTTATATATTAAGTATATATATAAAAGAACGACCTCCCTAGAAGATATATTCATGCCAACGTTCAAACAAAGACCTTTTAGCTTGTCTAGTGTGAGCCTTCGTAATCAATGTTTCTTCCAAATATGCTTGTATAATTTTACAACAATAAATAATGACACTATCAAAATCTGCTAAAGGCGTAACATATTATTGTAGAGGATGCTTAAAGATTAAAAATCTTGAACATCGTATTCGTAAATGCCTCTTGAACTTTCAACAAACACTTAGTGTGATGCTATTATAAAGTGTTAGTTAATAAAAATGCACAAGTTCTTAATTATATATACAACAGTTTTGAGGTTATGAATCTCTTTATGACATAAAAAATCTTGAATTAATAACATCAAATTTAAAACATATTAGAAAATTACAATAGAAATTATACGTTAAAAATTAACAATAGGGATTTTGCATAAAAGCAATACAGTACGTAACTAAAGTGTGAATATTGTACACATTTTTCTTCTAAAGATATGTAGAAGAACTTCACGTCATTATACATAATTATAAAAGAACAATCAAATCTTAAGACAGTTTTGCTTCATTTGGTTCACGACTGATAGGGAGCAATAAAGTACAATCGGGTACTTCTCCTTTATAATTGTAACATGAAGTTTATAATGTCACATCCTCTCTTTAGTCTTGGCCACAGTTCTAAATAAACCTAGACACAGTGAAATAGCGAACTTAGGTCAACTTTTATCAACAACTTAAAATTTCTTAAAAATTTTAAGAGGATTGAAGTTTTTGACATATTTCATATTTTCTTTAAAGTTGTATAACTTCTTGGAACCTCCAAAATTAAAACTTCATCGTATTCGAGATTTTCTCTAAATTTCTATCACTTATAAAAACTTCTGAAGTTAAAGCTCTCCCATCCGAATTGAAATAAGCTAAATACTATGAAAACCTCAACTATCCATATAAATTTGTACAAGACACATCCACGCTTGCTAGCACAAAGTACAACTCCAAATTACTAGAAAATAAAAAAATACTTAAAACTAGAACTATAAATGAGTACAAAAAAACAATTTGATGTAATTTTGTTAGTACTACTACATAAAACTTTCAAAACTTTCAAAAAGCGGCATCGCCAAGTTATAAAGTGGGATTTCTCTTTATTTTTGATACAAATATACATGAAAACTTATAACAAGTTTAACCAAAATCAACAAAAACACATATGAATATGTGTTAAAAATATTTGAAGGGACATGTAAGTGTGAGCGCCAAATTTTCCACCCTTGGTAATTTGTAAACATGACCAGATTTTGAGTTTAGGCTAAGTGACTCCTACTTTGGAGTATCTAAGTGTGGTCCATTGTGCACTTCAAGCACTGGATCTTTTACTAAGTGCTTCAATGACCCGAAAATGCAAGATTTGCTTAAACTACTTCCAATATTTTTGGCCGATTGGACGGAGGGCCTATAATATGATTTGGATGGACCCTATGCCAAAACAGAATCAATTTTCTAAACCTCTAGTCCATCATGTGCCATTTCTGAAAACATAAAACTTGACTTTATCCGACCTTCCTAGCAAAAGTTATGGATGGATGAACTTTGACTGCTATTCCATTTTTCAAACTTCATCCATTGATTGCATTTAGCTCCACAATTCAGAAATTCAGAAATTTTTAGGAATGGCTCACAATAATTGCTCCTACATAGATTTGGAGTTAGGCCCTGATCAGAGATTCCTACAACATTTTCATCCAAGTGTTACCTAAACTTTATCCGCTAATTTCTCCTAACCTATAATTCGGAATGAACTTTCTTCTTCCGCCCTAAACCCTAATTGGGAGCCTCCTACTCATCTAATTAATTCTCTGTCAAATCTAAAGTTTATTAATGCTTCATTCAACGATAACTTCCTCAACTTTCATCCAATGTCAACGTGCCTTAGGGTTTTGGAAAGTCACGGCCTTCTTTTTTATGCTTATGTCTTTGGGAATGACCTGACGTATAGTCCCAAGGCTCTGTCTTAAGGGTAGGCCTCGACCAAGCTACTAAATTCTAGTTAGAGCCCTAGAAAAAGTTTGGATCGGTTCTGTTCATAGCTTGGAACTTAAGTCATTGATTGGGCCCCTCAGAAACTCTACCTCTTTTGTTATGAACTCCCGAGCTATGAGACAACGAACCACTGTTCTAAGCAAAAAATAAATTGGTGCAAGGGTTTAATTGTTGATTTTTATCCTATTTCTTTCTTCCTCCCTTCTTTTCCTTCCTCCCACACCCTAAACCATCCCAATTATCCTCCTCTTCAACCTACCAAGTCAATCTCAAAGACGTGTCATACCATCCTTGAAGTTGAGCTATTTCTTACATCCTCTATTTACATATCACACTTAATCTTGTGGTGATCACCTAATTCTAATCTAAGGTCTAAAATAAGCCTTCAGGATTTCCCCTCCTATCGTAATTACTCTCACTTCTCACCTTCAAAGTATCATTTTTTTCACACTCTCATTCTTTCATCCGTTCGCTCGTTGCTACGAAGGTGGTTCTGATGGGCTTAGTGGTAGGCTAGTCAAGGCTGGTTTAAGACTTGTCTTTGATGTTGCAGATTTATTTGTGAATTCTAGGGGGGGTTGGGGTATGCCATGCCTATGGGTTGCGCATATAAGCTAGGTATATGGGGTAGCACCCTCCCTTAATTTCTCCCAAATTTCTCTCTACCCTTGATTTTGGCCTATACTTCTATTTTTGTGGGACCTAAACCTTGGTTTGTTTCCAAGACGTTTTGGGAACTAAACCTTGTTGGGAAAGGGACCATGAGTTCTTACGATTCTCCCGTGAGGTGGTTTTAACGCACCACTAAGACTTTTACTCCCAAGGGGTTAAAAGCTTTACCATCGTTTCCCTTTTTAACACACTTTCTAAGACTTTTCACCTTACGGGGGTTCAAAGCTTCGCCACCTTTCCACATTTTAGAATAGCATGTAACACACATATTTCGATGTTACACTTTTTTTTTGAGCTTTCACTACTTATTTCCACCTTTATCATTAAAAAAAAAAAAAAAAAAATACGTGAGCCCCCGGTGACGAAATAGGGGCTCTCAAAGTCCAACCACACATACAATAAAGTATTCTATTTTTCAATGGGACTTTCTCAAGTGCAAGTTGCATTATAGTATTGCACTGTTGTAACTTGCACAAAAATGCCTACGTTATGTCCGCTACGATAGTACATTCAAAAAAGATGTCAAAAATTGTCAAAGAACAAATCCTTCAGAATCCTTATCCCAAACTATTCCAAAACTTTTTTTGGGAAGTTAATAAATGATTTATAATTGCAAAGGTGAAAGAAAAACAATTTCAATATTTTAAAAAAAAAAATTCTATCTTAAATGACAACTACTCGTTTCTTACCTCTATATCAATGAAGACATTCATTCAAAACAATGAAGATTAGTTGAAAATTGCAAATTCTACAAGATCTTACAAGGGTCAAAACATAAATAACAAATTTTAATTATTTAATTTATTTATTCTCGCAATATCCAAGAATTCTAGTAGTATGAATTACTTGTCATGATGATTAAAAAGTCAAAATATGGAGTATGGAGATTTGAATAAGATATCATACAATTTTTTGGAGATAACATCTCATAACCTAAATCCAACATAATCTATGTCATCTACAATTCCAAAAATTGTTGTACGATGAAAAAACAAAGGGTAGACATTTTAGTGTGAACTATACAATTTCTCTTCACAGTTCTATGCAATTATTTATCATAAATTATTTTTTAATATGAATTCATAAGGAAGAATTTCCACTACCTATGAAATTGGTTCATTTTTTTAGAAAACACTAAAAAAGATAAATGGTCTTAAATTCCAGAAACTAGATGATTTCAAAAAAAGGGAAGTGACAATATTCCATACTCAAAAGGCCTCGTGCAGTAATTGTACTCACTAATTCATTCAGCCATATGCATGTAATAGGCAGACCTTTACCCAGGTCATTCTATCCTACAAGCTTACTTAAAATCTAAGAACAATATAAATGATGTCCCCAAAAGGGTTGCTTAGTAAATTTATAACGTGCACAACACAGAACAATACAAACTTCCCTAGACAAACAAACCTTAAATCTTGGAAATCTCATATGAATATAAATAATAGCAGGACCACAACCATGATTCCCTCAGGACAACAGGACAAGAACCTAAACCGTGGTTAACACTGAACATACACACAAGACTAGGGTTGTTCTATCGAACACATTTTGGGGTTCAGGTGTTGAGTTGTTCGTCTAACATCATATGTCGTATAAGACAAGTGTCGCATACACTAGACAATTTTATCGCATAAGACCTTATCCTAGCAGCAAAGATAATTTGAAATCTCCCTTTACTTATGATCCATAATTTAGAATGTAATAAGTGATTATTAAATTGAGACACTTTAATAAAATGAAACTCAAATATGTCAAGATTGGAAATAGAAAGTGTTTTATTTGAAAGTCAACCTTAAAGTTAACTTTATTAGACGGACAAGGGGGTCTGCTAGAAGTGTTGGACGTTGTGTTCATCATGTTGTTGAGTTGTTCGACCGAACAACCATGCACAAGACATTCCACAACCATCCATACCAAAGCACCTTGCATTCTTCGAGGAAATATTATCGCAAGACATACAATCTAGTGTAAAAAAACATCAAAATACTAATTAAAGTACCAATACAGTATGTAATCATCGACAGGTGATGGGCATCACTCCTATACACTACCTTTCCTTCTCTGCAAAACTACCGTAAACTATACATCAAATATACACATCCAGGAACTCTTGGAATATATTTTCTCAGACTGTCCTAGTATAGTCATTAGCACATCCTCTGTTTTTCCTAGAGTAGTTCAAATCCGCTATAACAACACAATCTGATTCCGATCCATCTTCTTCATCTATCCAACCCCTCCGCTTCACAAGACTAACACTAACTCTCCAAGGTGACTCTGCTGTAAACATAGACTGAAGAACCATATACAAAGTTCTCATCACAAACTCTTTTGTATTCACACCATCACCCATTGACATCGCGGACTCGAGCTGCGAAGAAAAAACAAAGTTAGAAATGTTTCAAGGAGAACTAGAAGTACAACAGAGGAAACGATAATCCACGAACACCCACTAACCTTATCAATATCAATAGTCTTGTTTGCAAGGCTTTCAATATATGCAAGAGTGTACTTTATCGCAAAATACTCACACTCCCACGAGCTGTCATATTGTAGAATGTGTGGAACCTTCCATGAACGTTTGTCAATAGCCCACAAGAATCGATTGTCATCCTGTCCTACACCCAATCTGATTGCCCAAACCTTACCAAGAACACAATAGTACAACGGACAGCTATGTAAATTCGACGCATGAAGTGAATCAAAATGCGCGAATTTGCAGCCATTTGTCATGATAGCTATACTCCAATGTCCTCCATCCAAGACGGGAATGATTAAGACACCCAATTTTGGATCTAACTTGAACTTCTTATCGAAGAAGTCCTCCACCACCGAAAATGACTCATGTTGCCTTCTTACGAAATCCTTTAAAGAACTGAAAAGAAATTGACTACAGAACAAGTAATGCATAGAAGGGTATTTCGCCATGCACCATTGCCGAAACCACTCGAAAAACACATAGGACACTCAACCATCACCGAGAAAAAGTGGTTCAATGTCCCAGGGATAAGCCAATGAGCACGATAAACCTTCCTTTTTGAAGTGGAGTGTGAATTGCTCAGACACACCTGTTTGCTCCACTACCTGATTCAACTCGGCCCACAACTTGCAGTGAAAAATGTAGCAAAAGTTACATCAATGCAAGACAAACTTTAGTCCAAACCCTACAGAACGAGGGTGGCTATTTTACCTTCAAACAAAAAATCTACTACAGTAGGGAGAACAAATCTTGCGCTATACTACAAGATAAAAGTGATTTCTACTCTCTCCCTAAATGCTCTAAAACTGAATCCTGGTGGGGAAAACCACTAAAACAATCCCACACTATGTCGTAGAATTCTCACCAATCAATGCTTGTCAAGTGCTAATCATCGGCATTGCTTAAATCCATTACGTGTGGTGTTGGTGTCTTTGGTGAGCCAAGGCCATCAAACTGACCTACCAACTTGCTATCACCATGCCCAGGACATAATATGTGCGCATCAGTACCAACCACAGAACAACCTTCTTTTCCTGCAGTGCGAGTGGCGTCCTTGCCGACGCAAAGTTTTGTCACCAAGTTTTTAGCAAGGGCGGTCTGGTGAGTTGTTGTATTCCCTAATTTTCCGATTTTACGAGTGAACCCTAATTCCTTGTCGATCGGAGTCGCCGTAGGTAGCATATGGAAATGGAGCTCACATAGTTCCTTGTTTTTGGCCACCAAATGCCCATCCACAAGGACGGGCCCTTACGTACTTAGTAATACCTCCTCTTCTTCGTACTCGTCAAGACCGGATAGAAACGATGATGAAAATCGTGGTCTCGAATGAAAAGTAAAATTTTCTAGTGAAGCTTCAAGGACCTGAGAATTGGCCACTAGATCAATCTTTTCTTGGTTATTGATTGTCTCTAGGCCCTCATTATTCTCCTGTCTCTTAGTCGCAATTATCTATTCAAAACTGTCCTGTGTTGTACACGTAAGCTGACGAGATGTTGGTTCTCATTGTCCCGAATCAACCTATGGACGAGGAATTTTCTCATCCACCTACGTGTCTTGTTCATTTGAGGTGTCAATATTGTCCTCGACTCTATAGGACCATGCTTTACTGACTTGAAGTTGCTTTAGGTGCATTACTTGAAGCTCCAGATGTGCCTTCATTGCTCTTCGGAGAATTTGTTCCCTTTTGCTGCGCTCTAGGGCAAGGCCCCTTTCTGCCACAAATATCCAACTAGTGTCGATGTCCTCCCGAAAATGAAGAGCGCCCTAGATTGCATACACAAAGGACATTCAAATTGACCACATCATGAAATTGCACCCATTCCTTTACAAAATTGAACCTTGAACCAAAATAAACAAAATTTCTAACAAGAATCAATAGCGATGCTCTCGGAAGAGTAGAAGGATGTACCTGCTGACACTCACATTTCTCTAAGTCTATTGGGGAATCTAAATGCCACAGAATGTCGAGCTGCTAACGATGTCCTGTGTGCAAAAGGTCAAGAAAAGCAAGTTGTGCCATGCATTGGATGAATGTAACCACCTTTTTTATCACATCGTTCTGTTGTCCCTACACATAACCCAAAGACCAAGCAAATCCGCCCTGCATTGCTCAATGGGTTCAACACTGCTTTATAATGTCGGGAAGTACATCCAACCATGGTTGATGAGGTCTTTTACAAGGATAGTAAGCCGTTTAGAAGCATCCTGTGCTTTACCTATGCTTAAAAGCACTTCATGAGTGAGTCCATGAATGGTCTATACCTCAGCCCCCGTAGGACCATACGATTGTCGGAGTAACAGCTTTAGCGCCTACAATATGTGCGGGCACTCACGTTCCAGGGATATCTGTCCTGTTGGTTGTTCTACTTCTAATAAATGTAGGACATCATCGAGTTCTAAGGTTGTATGTGTCCAAGGACGAGATGCCATCCCTTTTAGGGGAGTGTTCATCATCAACCACTAAAGTGGCAACCACTTCTACCGGTCGTGCTCTTTGGCTAGGGTCTTTGCCTTATCAAATTCACAAAGCCTCTCCTCTACGTATGCAGCTCTCATGTTTTGCAATGTCTCAACCGCAATAGTCTTCTCATAGACGTACTTATCCATGTCATGCCTATACACCAGATATTCTTCAATCCCTCCTATTTCCTCAGAAACTGACAAGTCAACATCTCCGTTGAGGAATCGTTTAGGGTCGAAAGCCCTTACGGCTCTACGGACTTCCTTCATTACGTCAGTTGTTTTTTTAACTTCCTCCGTGTCCTGAAAGAGTAGTGTCAACGCTTGATCACGTTAGAATAGCGAAGTACCGCATACCAGCTTCGCAGCTCTTCCAATGGATTTATCGCGACAAGAGATTTGAAATTTCATCTTTCAACTGCGAGTGTTACGTAGGATTAAGAGCATATTGTAACGGTCACTGCTGGAGTATGAATCACTAATAGCAGGACACAAAACTAAGAAAACGATTCAATAAAACCACAATGATGGCTTAGAAGACTTACCAAGTCATCATCTTGGGTTGATAACCACATCCTAAATACCTCGTATAGCTTACTAGCGAGTGTGCCTTCCTTGTGCAGACGAAGGATTTCTTTGATGGTCATCTGTGGATCCTACATGAACTTTTGCTCAACAACCTTGAATCCGCTATCTAGTATAAGTAATCCTACTCCATGCATCTTAACTTCGATGAGCTTTGGGAGGAGCTTCAAGTCGAATTCTAGGGAAAACTTCGTGGCCACCATCCTTGCTTCCATCTCCACTGCAACTCTTGTTGTGAATACTTCCTACTAGTCTTGCACTATCATTGTTCTATCCAGAATATCCACTTCGAGTGGCTCGGAGCAAGATAGACGGTTCCTTATTGAGCGCTCGCATTTATCTTTGGAGCAATCCGTGACTTTCCACTTCTTCGTTGTTTTCTGCGTTTAGTTGTCTTCATGCTTTACTAGTCGTCCATCACTTTCACTTCGGCCTCCCTCCACGAGTACTAATGCTTGCTTCTGAGATGACACCCTGGCCGACTATCGCAAATTGGCATTCTTCGACAAAGACAACAATCTCGGGTTCTTCGCGGTGGGGTCCTACTTTGTTGGGGGGGATTTCTTGGACAAAGATGCCGTTTGGGACACACCCACAATTTCGTCTGCCTTATTCTTGGACGCCTCCTTTGTACATGACATGGTCATGCAATCGGGCACATTCCTTGCAGAGTGGTTGTTTGGATTAATAGTTTCGGTGGTTCTCTTCTTCTTTTTCCTTTTTGCCAGCTTGTCTTCGTCCTTGCGTTGTCGTTTCGGTCAAAGAACATCATCTACATAGTCTGTCAGGCCGTTGTTTACCATAATCCTCTGCAACTCAATAGTCTGGCCTTTCTCCCATGTTAGAAACATTTTCAAGAATTTTCCACCCAAGTCCACTAAACACTCTGCGGTTATTTGATGCCAAGACAGACGGGTCTTGTCCTTGCAGTACTGACCACATTACACATAGATGAATAGTATCCGCCCTATAGTAGATTTGGTTTTCTCCAGTGGCTTGTTGTCAACATGCGCCTCAATCGTAAGGTGCTCGTACTCGGGCTCAATGTAGAGGCACTTCATCAAATGTCGGATGTGCATCATGGAAGACTTGTAGATTCGGAGATTTCCGTTGTCCCCTGCTTTATGCTGCACGGGACCCAAAGGAGCAAGAGGTTAGTAATGCAAGACAAACAGATGATCATCAAGATTAACGCCTGAACAAAGATGTACAATTGGTGGAGACTTATAGGATCGCAGGATGGTGTTTGATTTTAATTCTGACCCCGAAAACGACAACCAAAACACATGGCACAACTTACTATAAACCACAAGGACATGAACTGAACTCCGTAGGACACTCTTATGTTTTAATTCTTACTAAGACAGTGACTAGCGAAACACGTGGCAGACCTTACTATAAACCACATGGACGTTAGTTGAACTCCACTGAAACTTCGTGTAGGTGACGCAAAACCATAAGCACTTGATCACAGGCCCCAAAGGATGACTTCTAAATAGAACCCAACGTCGCACAGGGTACAAACTATAGGACATATGCTTGTACTAAGGAATTTGAATGAGAAATTGAGGAAACAGATGTGAGTATGGGTGGCGTATTGTATGGACGAGCCCATTCAGGTAGAAGCATAGGAGGTGGCGGAATGTATCGTTTCCCATCCACCGCTTCATTTTGGGGTTGTCGTAGGCGTAGAACTTCTTGTCGTTGCCATCTGTAAGCAGTAAGTTGTGGAGGTAGTTCGCCTTTTCTCCGCCCGTCTTCTTCGCCACTATTTCGGGCTCCTCTTCCGCAAAGTCCACGGTGGCATTGCTGCTGCTCCCGTTTTCTTCGTCATTGTTGCCTTGGGCGGTAAGTTGGAACTCTTCGCTAGACTCGTTGGACATTAAGTTGAAATGCTGTGAAAAAGTCCAATTCAAAATTCTCCTAAACCGTAAACCCGTAAATAAAATGAGGTTGACAATAGCAAAGCAAATGAAAGAAAATTGACCGCAAAGGTGGCGCGGTGGAGGAGTTACGGTGCAGGCTGCCACGAAGGAGCACCACCGAAGCTACACGAAACTCCACGGAACTCCATGGAACTCCACAAAACTTCATGGAACTACAGGAAGCTGGATAGCACGGAACGCGCACATGAAAAGAGTGTGCAGATTATTCCACCCGAAGTTGAGGAGGCTATGCATGCAATCCCTAAAGCAACTGAAACAAAAGACAAACATAGCACACAACCCTAAACCCTAACCAACAAATTGCAACATTGTAAAAACGCAACACAACAGTACCATATCAAGTAACTAGTCTCGGAAGCCAAACCCAAAATTGCCTTCCCAAAGTGGTTGAGATTATAGAACCGCTAACAACACAAGAAAGAGAAGAAAATGGATTGGAAGGTGAAGACAATGGTGTTGTCTTGCTTCTGTCATTACATCCATTATCGTCTTGTCCCTAAGATGTCCCGTCAAGTAGATTGTAGGACGTCACTTCAATTTCTGATGGGTGTCCACGAGTAGATGCCAATCACGCTTCTCTGTGGGGACGTTGTCTCCAACATCATCAGTCCCTAACTCCATTAGGGCTATGTAGCTTCGTCACTCCGTCGGGCCCATCGGGGCGCAATCGAGTCTAGCGGGGTTTGGTTGGCCCGGCCTCCATTCAAGGTGGGCCGGCTTGACGTGCAGTCATGGCATGACCCTGTGGTCCAGCCCACACGCCACATCAGGCGGGCTCACCTTCGAATGGAGGATTTAACGTCCTAAATTTCTTAGGTTCTTTCCATGGTCATAGGGTCCGCCCTTTAAGGGGTTCAAAAATTGGAAATAGCAGTGAAGCTGAATGAAGTGAAGGCTTCCTTTGCCTTTGCCTGCGCCGTCGCTTCTGCCGTCGTCTGCCGTCGCAGTTGATACGGAACCGCCGTTTTCTAGAGCCTCAACGCAGCCTCTGGTTGCTTGTCTGCCACTCAACACTGCGCAAACGGATCTCTGGCTTCGAATTTCCGAAGATTCTAGACCCCCTCATCACGTCTTACACTCCAAAACACGATCAATGTCGCAACATCTAAAGGCATCAGAGTTATGAATCGAAGAAGCACACCAATGTGACCAATCTCTGCCAAATTCAGCACCCTGACTAACAACACCGAGCTTGAAAAAGATGGATGGGTGTCAAGCCATTTCGGGGATTTGGGAAGGAGTGCAACGAGCGTTTACAGCCCCGGTGAGCTGGGAATCGACTTTCGTCGCTACCACGACGATCTTTGTGATCGCAGCGCCCGTTTTGTTCGTGGGACTTTCGGTGCCTGGCGTTTTGAGCGCGTTCGTGTTGGGACTCTTCACATGGCGCGCGTTTGGTGCACAGGGCACCGTCATTGTCTTCCTCTACTTTCTTATGGTGAGTACTCGCACCGATGTGTCGTTGGCCAAGTCATTCCTCTTTTAATTAGGGTTTCGGAGACGGAAGCAGCGGTTTTAATAACTGTTGAAGGCCTGGACAGTAAATTTTAATCGGTCGCTGCTATCTGAATATCGAGAATCTGATTATTGGGCCATGGCTTGCTGGAAGCGTATTGCTGATAGCTTTCCAACATGATCTAGAAACGAGCAAGAATCTGCATTTCTTTAGGGTTACTGTAAATGTTCGTGCTTTAGGACTGCATGGAGGTTGAGATGCACTGGACTATGCTTATTGTGACTTTCAAAACTCCTTAAAACCTTAAAACCTTGCTTGAATAGTGTGACCCGCAAATCAAATCTTAGCGTTTAGGAGTTTTCATTGGATTTAGGTTGCTACTTGAGTTCAAACTATGGATGCGTGGTTGAAGGAGCCGGTTGGAATTGATAAATATACCAGCATTGCGTGTTCGTGCTTTAAAATTGCATCGAGGTTGCTCTGAAATTGCTTTGAATTTGCTTTGAAATTGTTATAATATCGTGTTTGAAATATTTCTCTCCTTACAGGGAACGGCTGCTACTAAAGTGAATTACAAATTGAAGAAAGTGGAAGGGACGGCGGAGAAGAGAGGAGGGCGGAGGGGCCCGAGCAGTGTGTGGGGCTCTGGAGCTGCCGGCACTTTGTGTGCAATTGCTTCCATCTATGGCGTTGGCGATCCTGTGTGGGTGTCTCTCTGGAAATTAGGGTTTCTGGCCAGCTTCTGCACCAAGCTCAGCGATACCATGGGCAGCGAAATTGGCAAAGCCTTTGGTAAAACCACGTCAGTGTTTCTTTCACATTCTCTCAAGTCACACTTCCGATGGCCTATCGCTTTCACAATGATAAAGGCCATATCAAACTGATTCTAAACTTGTAATAGGCAGTGTTATTGGAGGTTATTACTCCGTCACTTGAAGCATCTTAATGTATGTAGGAGTGTGTGATTTGTGTGTACTGCAGAGAAGAAATTTTTGGGTGCATGAGCTGAATCTTTTGTGATCAAATTTTTATCAATATATATGAATCTTGTGCAGTCATTCAGAGTGGGAGGTTGTAGACCAGACTTGAAGTGACGGTGGTAACCCCATTCCCATTCAAATATCATTGGTCATAGACATTTATCCCAAGTCATACTTACACCTCTTGCTTATAAGTCCAGCTAAGTACATGAATAGATGATTTATTATTGGGAATAAGGGTCAGTATAGGTCTTCAATGGTTTCAGTATCCTTTACCTGACTTGTTGGTGTTGGTGTGCAGATACTTGGTGACAACGATGACTGTAGTGCCTCGTGGGACAGATGGAGCTGTAAGCGTGGTCGGCACCTTTGCAGGAGTCGTCGCTTCCGTTTTTCTGGCTGCTGTTGGTTACGCAATATCTATGGTACTTCCCTTATTTCACTTGCTCCAGTTCTTGTGTGTAAGGGTATTTTGGGGATTGAAGTTCTCTTCAATATATTGTTGTGGCCCAGGTGGCAAGTGGCAATCTTCACCACTGTGCCACCATGAGTTCACGGTAGCTAACCTCCTCTCGTAGTTGCTGAATCTATTGTAAATCTGTTAGACGGAGCTACGTTAACCCACCAAAGTCTCTAAGACCATTTTTTCGTCAAAAAACACTCAAAACTGTCATTTTCAATGCAAACAATGAAAATCTAAACATTTTTTTTTTTTTTCATATCCCATCTGAGGATCTTGCATTAGACAAGTATGAGAATGTGTTTGAAGAAATTTCAGAAACTTTGACCGCATCGAACACAAGATATAAGCGGTTAAAGTGAAGAAAACAAGTTCTTTTGCTTCCAGCCTGACTAGGTTATAAGTCTTCGAATCCTCTTAACTTAAAATTTTTGTGCTATAGGTTGTGAAAATTAGACTTTCTTTATGTTGAAGAATTGAGTTCATAGTTTGGGAAAATAAATTCAAGACCCCATAGTGATTTTCGTGCATTAAAAAATTGTTAAGTTGAAGTAGGTACGAGATAGAAGGAAAAACAAATTTGTTGATAGTTCTAAGATGGAATTGAAATACATTAATTCCAACCGTGCCTTTAGGGGTTAAGTGTTGCAATTGGTAGTATTCTAAATTTTATAAGACTGGAACAGGTTAGTTTTCAGATCTGGCGGTATATATATCTGGCTGTATTTAGATCTGGTAGACCGTCCATTTTTAGTGTGCATTTAGTCAATTAGCAACTAAGCATTGTTAGTATTATTAGATAGGCTTTATTTTTATTTTTCTCATTGGCAATTGAATGGGGATTCTAATGCACTGTGTTATGCTCTTCTTAGCTACCTCAAGAATAAGTAATGAGTTTTCAAAATTCTACATTGTAGATTTCTGAAACTGTGGCCTAATTTCTGATGTTCTTGTTTTGAACATTTTGAACATTTTGAAACAAGTATCTACTTTTTGTTAATATATATTTGGATACGTTTTTGCTTGGTTTTGGGTATACCTACCTTATTGCTTGGAAGGTTCTCATTTTTAAAATTTGTGAAACCGGTGCAATTTGTGGGTGCAGACTGATTTGTCAGGGGCGTTCATCTGTGTGCTAGCTGCTCAAGTAGCTAACGTATGTGAGAGCTTCATTGGAGCTGCACTTCAAGATCAGAAAGGCTCTGAATGGGTACGATTTTTGTCTATCCTCCCTCCCTTGCAATTGCACACTAGAGTAAGACCACCTCATTGCCTTATTTTGGGGGGGTATGCTCCTGGCATCCTATGTGGCACATGAAAATTGACATGATAATGAAGAAGCAAGTTCTCTTCTACCGGACTCTGTTGCTTGGAAGTCCATGTAATGGAGATAAGGAAGGACTTTTATTTCAGTCATGCCATCTGGACTGGGCCTGGTGGAAGTGGTTCTGCTTGCCTTTGTAATAATGAAGTAGCACACTTAGTTAAGGTGGTAAACCATAGAAGCATTACATTTTCCTTCTGTCTTGTTGTATGTGATCCTTGGCATGGATGTTTGAAGTAGTCCTCTTTGATTGTCCTAATGCTATCTACTGTTGATATTGATCGTTTTGGCTGCTCGGGCTGTTGGCTATGCAGATTACAAATGATGTGTCCAACATCTTCAACATCTCGATTGGTGCGACTTTGGCCATCCTGACAAGACTGCTGATTGGATAAATTTTTGAAGTCGATTTCTCACATGGATATTTTCAATGGTTTGAGAATTTCAAATCTGAGATTGGAGCCTTGCGTGCTGCTTTATTTGCTCAATTTCTTGAGCTATCAGGTGTCGTGCCCTGTTCCATTGCAAAAGATTTAGTGTACACGGTTTTTAACAGTCCTGCAATGTCCCTTTACATGTTATACCTGGTATATTCGCCCCACATTTTATCAGTGGTAGTGCATTTTGATTTTTTACAAAGGGGACTGTAGAGGCTTGATTGTTTAAGATTGCAGTCATTATGTTTTTATAATGGCAGGATGGTTTTCTTGACCATGTAAATGTAAAATCACCTGTACAATAAAAGAGGGAAAGTTATGCTAGCAATTGTTGCATCGTTAATTTGAGTCCTGCCAACGGAGATAAGATCTTGGAGTTTATATAAATTAAGTTTGATGTTCTGTTTGTTTTGTGTCTCCAGCATCTAATTTGCCCTTTGTCAAGCTCTTGATAATCCAATAATATTCTTATTCTTCATACACTCAACCGTCTCTAATTGCACTGCATCGGGGTACGAATGGTTTTATCTGCAGATGTGCAAGTTGTCCAATCGAATGTGTAACCCAAACGTGAAAGAGTCTCAGGATATGTAATGCACGTGCAAATCAACAAAGTATGCAAGGAGAGATGGTTGAGTAAATTTAGAACCGTGAAAAAAGAATAGGAACATCTAACAATTCAAACACAAACGTAGAATTACTTAGTATTGTAAGCATTCATGCAACATGTTTTGTTAATATTTATATGACTCTATTGTTTTCTTTTGTTTGTTTATTCAATTTCAATTATCTTTGATTGGTTAGATATTGCATTGAATCAATTTTCTAACTATTTTCATGGGAACGACAATGACGTAATGGATAACTTCTTTAATAGAAGTTTATTATTTTGTTTGCTTATATCTCCACAAATCCAAAGTATATAAGAGAGCTGACCCCTTTTTGACCACTTAAGTAGATACACATATTGCAAGAGAGGTTTCAATAGTGGGGAAATTTTTCCCATGAGCAGAAATAGAGTTCATAAGGTTTCCATAATTTTTCAGATTTTTTTTCCTCACAAAATAATTACCACGAATTTTTAAGCTGAAGATTTTGTTCTACCCATATTGGCCATACAGACCTTCCTCTTTTCGACCAAGGGTTGGTTGCAAAGTCCAAGAAGGGTTGGGTCCAAATTTGAGAGTCTTGTAGCCAATTGTAATGCACCACGAACTGCCCATGAATTGTGCCAACATTAATTGTTGCTAATCACCTGCTAATTGAAATTACTCCACCCTACGTTGCTAGATTGGGTCTGTGATTAGTAAGGGGTCAGCTCCCTTATTGTGTATGATTTCAATATTTTGCTTCCAAACATAATCGCACATCTAAATAATATTATGTAGTATAAAGTAGTGTACAAAATAGTATACATTCAATAGTGTACAAAATAGTGTACAAAATATACAAAGATTGTCAAGCCTACAAATAAGTTGTTTAGACTTGCAATGAGATGATACTATATACACTATTTGGATCCATACAATACCCAATCAATTCTACTAATGTGTGTGAAATTATTTTGTAAACAATAAAGATTTGAAACTCTAGTGCTAAAAATTTGTGTACACTATTTTGATATCGTACAAATGGGTTATGATTGCCCATGGTGTGCTAGCTATTAATATGATCACTCAAAGTGTCTCCTGATGCTAGCAAGCCTCTCTATTCTCAAATGAGTTTGAGAGGGAATTATAAGACAGGGAATTGAAACTTTGTTGGAATGTCCAGCTCTCATATTGGTTGTTTTCGTACATAATTCGTGCCTGAATCATTTACAAACATTTGTTACAAAAAAAATCATTCAATCACACACAAAAAAAACATTTACACTAAGAATGATTCCCATTAACCCCTAAATGCCCAAGGCCTATTTGGAGCTCCTTGAAATTTGCTCTAAATTGAACAAAAGGTCAACATTTTCATAAGTTGTACCAATTTCTTTTGAATTGTAACCATACAAAGTTAAACTAGACATGTTAGAGATCACATAGGAAAAGAAAACATAACAATATCACTCATAGATTGAAAGATTATAATGTTTGATCATGAAGGTGTAAAAACTATGAAAAATTTTCAATTCACTTTTTGCATGTCAATTCTAAAAATTTGGTCACTAAAAATATATGAGGTTATAGGGCCTAGCATGCACAACCCCATTCAATTTACGGTTTTTCAAAATCTATTCTACAATTTTTTTAAATGAATTTCTAATGCGATTTTGCCTCCAAGATCTAGTGTATTTGAGGCTCATTTTCAAGAGCCCTCAACACTATGAGAAGTCAAGATTGCAATGGGCATCCTTGCACTAAATCTTGAATAGAAAAATCATAATCCTGTATTTTTCAGATCAACTTTTTGATCCTAAAACTAGACTTCAAAAAAAATTCTCCAAAAATATAAACTAATAATTATAGCAATTTGGTTGGATTTTACTTAACTTCAAAGTTTTCAAAACACTAGAATGTGGTGCCTTGGGCATTTAGGGGTTAACACCGATTTCATTGAATTTCTAGGCTTTGGCACTTTTCAGGTCATACAAATTGGAACCTAAACCTATATCAACTCTATTTTTGGGACCTTTGCAAATGAATGTCATGACTCTAAATGCCGTGAATCAGGCTAATATAACAAAAATTATGTTAATAAAATTCTATCATTTCATAGATGTGCTCACCTCATCTCCAAGGAAGATGTTCATCATGGGATCCATGGCTTGATCATCCTCCACGTCCATTTTGAAAAGATACTCCATATCCTCCACTTCGATCGTTGTTTGATCGTCCGTTCCCATGGGCACGGACAAGGGCGTTTGATCCTCCCAGGATGGAGCCACCAAACCATAATCTCCAATTTGAGCTTCTTGACTCCACTCTTGCAACGCTTCTTCAGTCCACATGCTGGGTTGCACCTGCACCCAGCTCCTGACCTCCGGGGAAGTTCCCTCCGAAGAGCAGCTTGAAGGCCCGGAACTGTAAGTTATTGATGTAGGCATTGTGGGGGAATCCCAGTGATGTGACATAACACCATCACAGGACGGAATCTGAGTTCCATAGCTTCCAAAACTTTCGTTAGTTCCGTAGCTGCTGCCAGCTCGGAACACGTCGTCCTCTGGCACTGGAAACAGCGGGTGTGACTCCACATCGGAAGAAAGCTGGAAGCATCCGTTCCAGTCACCTACCTGAATTTGTCACCCAAAATAAATGAGAATACATTAGAAAATTTAGTGCCTCACAAAACCATCTCCACTGATAAAAGAAAATTACCTTAGAAAAATCATCAAAAGACGTTTTAAATTCCGAAAAATCTCTGATTTTCAACGTTCTTCCCATCCATATCTACCTGCAAACTGAAAAAGAGACCAACAACACTAAACCCAGCTCCTACCTGATACTGCGGCGCCACCAGCTGCTCCCTGAGCCCCACCGCCGTCATCATCCCTTTGCTAGTACAAAACCCGGCCGCATACTCCTGTGCCTTCCGTTTGACGAACACCGTCACCTCCTTGAACATCCCCTCCTCCGTGATGTTCGTCAACTTCAAATGCGAGGGTATGCTTTCGGCATAAGCCGAAAGCTCCGCACAAGGGAAGTTGGGCGGACGCTTCTTCTGGCACTTCAGCAGCTTGCGAGCTGCGTCGACGGCACAAGCAGCACCTACCTCGGTATCGAACGTGCCCAACCAAACCTTTTTGTCAACGGATTTCCACTCGAACACGCGGATCTCCGCCACCCACTTCTGCAGGTCGGGACGAAAGCGCACACCGAAGTGCGTGGAGCTTTCCTTGGCACGGGGTTTCTTGGGAGGGGGGGACTCTGTAAATGTTGTTGAGGTTGGGACATCGATTTGGGAGATTTCGATCGGTGCGTATCCCCTGCAGAACGGACATTGGAAGGATCGAAAAGGCGTCAGTCCAAGACGGACTTTGATCGAGATGGAGGTGCAGTCTTGTGTCTAGTTCAGAGGAATTATAGCTTTACTGTTTTATGTGATTTTATGTGAAGAATATGTACATAGCTTCACAACTCTAAGTAATTTCTATCTTGTCTAGTTGAGAAGAATAGCTGTACAGTTTCATGTGATTTCATGTTTAGTTCAGAAGACTAGCTGTACAATTGTATGTGATTTTATGTCTAGTTCAGAGGAAGAGCTTCACAATTCTATTGAATCTTGTATGTGTCTTGTTTAGAAGAACAGTTTTACAATTGCATATGAGTAAATCTTATGTCTAGTTCAGATGAATAGCTTTGCAAATTTATGTGATTTCATGTCTAGTTCAGAGAAATTAACAGCTGTCAAATTTTCTTATATCAATATTTACGTCTATAATTTCTGTCCACTAGCTTTTAACAGAGAGCAGAGAAAATTAAAGGTCTGTAGAGAATAGTTCGATCTACTTACTACCTGCACTGTGTAGGCTAGACTTAGATAGTGACTGTTACTCTTTGTATCTCGCGCTGGATGGGTAAGTGCAAACTTCCTGTTGAGCAACGTACATGACCAGTTTACAACAAGAAGTAAACAATATTGAAAATGTTTTTGCAACCAACCAGTAGGTTCAAACACCAGAAACAGATATTTCGTTAAAATGGCGGTATTCATTTACCATTTTCCCTTTCATTTTCTAGGACTGGTATAGATTTCAGACTGCACGATCTGAACCTAAAAGTGCCAAGTTTGTGGAATACCGCCATTTTAACGAAATATCCATTCACTCCAACGTCATAAATTTCGACACATACTTTAGATGGAAGCTCTGTCCACGAAATACTACTGTACCTGTCCGCACTGAATTTGATCTTGTTATCCTTGCCAATAGCCCCGCCATCAGCCACGAACCGGTCGAACTGCCTGAGGCGCCCCTCAGACTGCCGGCAGGGGTTTAAACCATCAGGCATCTCAGCTCGCTTGTGTTGTCGCCAAATAAATCAACCTCGACCGATCTCTCCGCTAGCTGAAACTTTTATCCTGAGAATTGCACCCAACGCCTCCCCTCTCAAAAAACGTACCCCTCGAGCTAGCTACATCTAAGTTAAGGTCCTTCAAATTCTTCAACTCAATAATCTCGATTCACATATTCTGTATAACTAATTCTAAATATCACGACTTACACGAGACAACTCTCTACATTCGTGACAAACCTTTTTTTTTCTTTTTTCAACAAAGTGTTGGAATACTAGCTTTAAACAGAGCTAATACTATCACAGGCACTACTGCAGATAGCCTAAATTGCATACAAAGTATCGATTACACTTCTAAGGCCGGCTCAGCTCTACTAACTCAATCTAGACACCCTAAGAGTGAGAGTTACATGCATGAACTTATGCTCGATCGATCCTGGAGACTAGCTGATAAGAAGATGGAATGAAAGCAGATAATGCAAATTAGGACGGAAATTTTTGACTAGATATGTTCGTGCTATTACCTCCAGAAAAGCCCCTTCCAGGTCCCACCAGTAAAAGAGTAGCAGTGATACACCGGCTAACTGACGGATCTGCCGCTGCCGCCAGACTTCTCCAAGGAATGAACTCAAGTCAGTCACGTTTCTCTAGCTTCGGCAAACCACGATTGCAACCAAACACTGGAAGTCTCGATCGCACCGTAATTAATTCGGGCTATGGATAAATTTTAGGAAGTTTGACGACAGGAAATTTGAAAATTGACTGGTTGATTTGCTCTGTAAGTAAAACTGTAACACGGCACGACATCAGACCTAGAAAACCGGAGTAGATAGATAGATATCTCAAAGATCATGCAACAGTTGGGCTTCAATCTAGCTCCGACTATTGTGTAATTTCCACAAGGTTTCAGGGAGGGATCTACAGTTTCACGCCCGGGCGGAGTAGCACTAGCTAAAAATTCCTGTAAGTGGTGGACGATTATCAGGACTACCGACTATAGTGCTCTGATCGCTCTCGACACGGAGCTTCCAGTAGAGAACCGATGGTTACCGAATACCGACAGTTTGTTGGGGGCAGGGAAGACGACGATCAGTTGGAATCGACGAGAGAACGATTGTGGACGAGGAGCGACGTTCGTTGGACGTACAGACATTTGGAGAAATTCCAGGAAGTGAGGGGTGCGCTACTGCGCTTCGATGATTTTATGTTGGCTGCCCGTTGACCTATTGTTGACTGGACGAGAAAATACCGACAGGACGATCTCGTCCAGGTTCGGACTGTCTGTGGGATCCAACGATAGTTTACCAGTTTGGGGATCTGGTTTGGTTGACGACCTTTGCGCTTTACTGGGAAGAAGAATCGATAGGCATGATTCCCACTCCTAAAAGCTCTAATAAGGCTAGGACAGGTCTGGATTTTGGTGTAGATTTATGTTTTAGGCTGCTTAATGTGAGAAGTGCGAAAGTGGCTTGGAATGCCACCAATTTTTCAAAATTGAGTAATTGATGTTTTTTTGCAGTTCTACATGTGGAGTAAAACTTTTTCCATTTTGAAACACTGGCTCACTTTTTAATGAGAATGGACCGCATCTTTATACCACTAATTAAGGTAGGAGGTCCAGAAAGCGCTCATCTAAGAGCTGAAACCGGAATTTGTAGAGGTAAAACTTCTTAAAATATTTTTCAGTAAATTTTCCTTGAGAGACAAATGGAATTGGTATCAATCTAACTCAAGTCGTTTCATATTTTGGGGATTTTTGTAGAATTAGTTCTGAATTTTTGAAGTTGAAATGGCATAGGGCTCTAAAATCGTCCACCTCCTCAAATGTACACTATTTGTACAACATTGGTACAATGAAAAAGTAGCTTGTTTAAATAGTGTACATTTACAAAGGTGGGTGATTTTAGAGTGTGTGTGCTTTTAGAACCTCCTACCTTAGGGAAATTTGTTATATTATCTCCTAACCAATAGCAAATCTCCTAGTATACTATAACAAAAAGAATCTCCATCATTTATTATGCCAATGTCCTATCATACTTTATATAACAAAAATTCCAAGGCTAGGTCAAATATTTCTAAATCTAAACTTTATACTTCATAATCCAATTCCTATAGAATTTTATGTAATTTGATTACCAAGCTAGGAATAATCACATATTGGTCACCTCATTTGGGCACTTAACAATCGATTCCCTATAAATTAAATTGCAAAAGTGTCCCTCATGATTGTAGAATAATGAATGAACATTTTACCATGAAACAGTAAGCAAGATAAAGTGCCCAATTCTATGACATTTTATAAGTACAAAAAAAAAATCAAAAAAAAAATTTGAACATTTGTAATGTGATTGAGCAAAAAGTTTAATATGGTCAATTTCATTAAAATGGCAGTATTCCATTAACATGGCAAGCCATTTTGCAACTTTGGCACTTTTAAGGTTCAAACTACAAGGCATGAAATCTTAACTGGTTCTAGATGTTGGTAATATAGATATGTCCTAGATGTTTGAAATCTAGACAAGTTAAAGATGGTTAAGTTCAAGCGGTCTAAGATGTATACCAATTATAGATTTATAAAATCTATAAGTGTCATAGATGTCTAAAATCTATACCTATCTTAGATGTCCCTTGTAGAGTTTAGAATGCATGGTCTGAAAAATGGCACATGGAATACTCCCATTTTGATAAAATTGACCATTAATTCTTATAGTTTGCGCCTTCCATATTCTTTGTTCAATTGCAATACAAAAGACTTCATTTAATTTTGATCCATATAAATCCTTCAAAAGTAAATTTGAAATTGACAAGGATTTAAACATTTAAAACCTAAATCCTAAAACCACTAATTTTCATCTAAATAAAGTATTCATGTTTTGTAAAACGTAGTAGTGTAGTACTTGATGACAAAAGAGTTTCCTATTTTTTTTAAATCATTTTAAAATGACACTTCTTGACCCCAAATCATAAAGGTCTTCAAAATTAGGCCACTTTTTCTAGTAACTTTATTTTTCTTGCAACCATGTATGAAGACCATGCATCATTGAAATAGAATAATATTGTTGTCCTTACAATCGAATACCAACCCTTTCAACCCCAATTCTACAAAAAAAGAGTTATCCTTGTATAATTTTCATTAAAATAGGAAACCCTTCATAGACCATTTGGTCACAATGGATAGATTCACAATTCTTTTTTCCTACAAAAGAATGTCAAATCAAAGAACATTTCAGGCATGATTGTATTTTGGTCAATTCATTTTTGGAAAAAGAAAGACATATTATAGGGGGTTAAAAAATTTACATATATAGCCTCCCATTGAAGACCCTAGGAGGGGACTATTTGTGCCCTTTGGTATGATAATGTGACTCTTTCAATTTCCTAAATCGTTCCATTGGCAATCCAAAAGTGTCCATTGAGATTGTGGAATAATGAATAAAACTTTTGCCATGTGTAGAAGCCACATGGTGATGATCATAGGATTTGTGAAATGGTGACTTTTCAATTCCAAACCTTCAATTCCCAATTCTACATTGTATACAATTTTTACTACTTTAGGATGCTAGAGAGTGAAATTGGGTCCTTGCCATTAGGAGTCTCAATCAAATTGCAGTTTATAATGGATTTGCTTATTTTACGTTATGATGTAACAAAACACAATTGGGTCCAAAACTAGGGGTTGCATTTGGACTAAAGGTGATTTTAGTTTTACCTACTACATCAAATCCTAGCTCTCTTAGGGATTTGACCCCTAAAGGTCCATGCATCCCAAAAGTGAATGTTCCTTGATCAACATTGATTGTAACTTTAAAAAGAACCACTTTTTCTATTTGATTTAAACTAAAAAACTGAAACTTGATAAGTTTTTATTTCTACTCCATCTTGAAATATTCATAAATATATAATGATTGAAAGAATTATTGCAATTGCTAGCTCTATATGTTGAAATCTAGATTACACAACATTATGTACATTTCTTTCGTATTTACTTCTTAAAATAATTTTAAAATTTAAATTATAAAATTATATTTCTCATTCTAACATTTGTTTACAGTAAAATTTCAAATTATTCTAATATATATAACCATTGATAGAATTTCATTTCTTTTTATGTTGAGAAATATAAATAATTAAATTCTATCAATGTTTTTGAAAAAATTAACATAAATAGAAAATATATTCTTTCACAAGTTTAAAATATTAAAATTTTATATATGAAGTATATAGAAGGATAAATTTATCTTGATAGTGGCATTTGACTTGAAGATTATTGGCAAGGGTGTTTTGGATGTCAAATATAAAATAACTAATTGATGAATCTTCACAACAATCTCCATTGTTGTCATACCTTTTGAGAGAAAAATTCAAATATTTGTATTGTGTTTGCAAACACAAGACCAGTAGGGTTCTAATTTACTAAGTTATTTTCACTTTCTACTATAAAAATATAACAATGTCAAAATTTTCATGGAACGAATTGAATTTTTTTGCAATGATAGACAATCCATATTATCACGTACTAAAATTAGAAGATTGGTATTTGAGCACAATTTAAAAGGCTAAATTAAGCTCAGACAAGACAATGCGTTTGACAATTTCGCAATGGACCACTCCCGTTCACTGATAACTTAGAACCCTACTGGTCTTGCCAATTCAAATGTTATCTCTAAGAATTCGTTGCAAGCACATTATTATGTCTGCACACTATCACCGTATCTGGATGTCCAGCGTTTGTGATTTGTCACCCCCGGCGCAGTTTTGAAAAACGAATTAAGTTATTATTTTGCTCTGGCTGGTGTCTGACTTAAGGCTGTGAGATAAGTTATCATTGGTCCATGGAGCCAGGTTCTAAACTTTTTTTAATTTTTATGCAGGTGATATGAGTGCTTGAGCGGAGTGCCTGGTACAGACAGTGGAAAACATTCTCTCGTGTCTTGGAACTCAAGGAAGAAATCGACGCTCCACTCAGCTGAGTTAGGATGCCAAGTGGCGGCTGAACCAACAGTGTCTGACCAGACTTTAAACTGAAACTGCCCGTAATGACCCGAGTATGAAACTTACTAGATGTGTGATATAACAAGTCTTTTATAAATAAAAAATTGAGATTTTTATGAAAAGAAATTAGAGCATATCCTAACCTCTTGAAAATGTCGATGCCTGCAATATGTCGATTAGTTGATTGGAGGCATGCCACATTGAATGGAACCACTTCAAGGACGACCTTTGGGTACCAGCAAATAGTGTCACAACATGGTACGCAGGCCCCCATTTGGATGCAATTTAGAGTGAAATGTGTTTTGGTAACCATGATTTATCAAGACCACTCCATGCAATTTTTTTGTCTTTTAGCTAACTTTTGAAGCACTTTATTTTCCTTGTCCAATGTCCAAATATGAGTTTTCTTGTACCTATTCAAAGATTCCTATAATAGATTTTAAAATGCGCTTCCAAAGATAGAAATTTCAAGTTCTATTTACAAAGCAGTGGAAAGTTGGAGTGATATTTGGCAGGGCAAATTCCTGTAGAGTTCATTGAGGACGTTCACTGAGTTCATTACGGACTCCCTAAGCCGGAGAGTAAGATAAACTGATCAACTCCATCCAGGAAAGTCCAACTGTTTCATCACATTCGTGTGAGCGATTTTCCTCCTGAACATTCTGCAGCACCATTCTATCCCGTTTTCCAAGCGCGTTCGAACTTAGCTGCTTGGAAAGTGCAGAGTGCAGACATTTACAAGTTTGCAGCCCGGTGCCCCCTGCCCCGCCCCCAGGGTCCGTCCCCAGCTCCTGCATGCCGGTAATGAAAAAGGCCAGTTGCATATATAATGCTTATTACTGTATCTTGCAAACCAGGGAAATAGAATTGAAATGAATAGAACCCGGACGGATACGAGCATCTTTGCTAACTTACCACCACGGCACGCCTCCCGTTCCACTGGCCGACAGCTCTAGTTCTGCTCCTAGATCTGCAGAATGTGCGACGGAGTTACGTTGGTACGTGCTGCACTAGCTGCTGCTCCGGTTCTACGAAGAACCAGCTTGCAACAGACCTTCCGCTCTTCGATGCATAGTCTGCCTGATGAATCATCTCGATGATCTGATCGGCGGAGAGGACGTGAGTTAATTATATCTTAGAACCTTTGACCTTCAATTTAGTTGTATGCATATTATGTGAAAATGTGAGGCTGGTAGGAAAATGACGTCTTATTTCATCGTTGAATTCTGTAACCTTGGGTTCAATCTTGGATGAAAGCAATGTATTCTGTGTCTTGCTCTTGGATGAAGAACCAAAAAATTGACTGGAAATTGCTATAGCAAGTATGGTCTTGATGGTTCAATTGTGAAGATTATGTTAGGTAACATGCAAATAAATGGGAGTGAACCAGTTACCCAATACATAACCTCCCCCTCCCCCAAACAAAGTGCCATTGCTTTTGATATTATTATTAGAGGATCCTATGGTTAGATTTCTTAATAAATAAATATAGATGGAGATTTTAGCCTTGGTTTGAGTTTGAGTACTTTGATGCAGTTTTGGGCCTAACACCACTATTTCTCTGTCATGACATTGAGGACTAATAGTGTTGTAAAATAGAAATGACTTTCTAAGAAATAGTAGGGACAAAGAATACACATATTCATTCAAAAATATGAATTTTGTTGGCTAACTATCTTGGTGATAGGGCTTCATCCTTCATAAATTAAACTAGTGAAGTAGAAGCATCCCACTTTTTCTGCCCCTACTACTTGTGTGTTCTCAATGAGGATTTTCTTTTGTAAGAATGATTATTAACTAAAGATGTTTCAGAATTTTGTGATAGTTATACAATATTCTATGAATTTTCAGATTTAAAAGCATAGGGTACCTACTCATGTCACTATACTCGCCTTCAACAACCACTAAGGTAGGAACATCCATAACCGTCAATTTAAGCAATTCAGCATAGTTGGAGTCAAATTTTTCTACGAAATTTTTTTTTTCAGTATTAGCAATTGAAAATCATGAATTTTCAAAAAAAGAAATAGAATTTTTGGATAAGGCATCTAATTTCTATGAATTTTCAAAGTAGAACTCCCTGGGGCACCCATAGCCACACTACTAAATCTGCCTTGATTCTAACACCAAAATCTGAAAAAATCAGAGCCCGCCAACCACAATTAAGTATGGAGATGGTTTCAAGGTACTTGGAAGACGGTTTCAAAGTACATTAAGGAATACTTTGAGAGAACTCTACTCTCAAACTATGGGTACACTCATGATTATGGGTGTTCCTACCTTAGCTTGGAAGAGGACATGCTTCAACTCCCATTAATTGCCTCAAAAAACTTTGTAACCCCTAAAGTTCCTTGACTATGTTTTCACCCAAAATGCTCCATTGAACCATACCATTTTGATTGATGGGATGAAAGTTATGAGGAGTTTTAGTTTGCGCATAGTTATGGATTCTCTACTCTAAAATAAACTTTGAAGTCTTTTATTTAACTGAATTTTCAATATTTTTGGGAAAAAATAAAATCATAAGATGTAGATTGTTTATTACAACATTACAACCATTGGGATTGGCATTTTGCAATTTCATAACTAAATTCTTAAGAATTTAGTATTTTGAATCATTCTCTATTTTTTTCCACTTACTATTTTATTTCTATATGTTGTGCAATTCTGAATGATCTAAAAATTTTCAAGTATGTAACCAACTTGCCTTGACGAATGAATCCAAAGGAGCACCACCATTTGGGACATAATTTCCTACAAATGTGACCTTGTGAAGTGCAATTGTCCAGTTTTTCATAAGACCAAAAAAATGATTTTTGTCAATTGAAACACTAATATCTAGCAATTTTTATGGTGAATTTTTTGGAAATTTTTTCTGTATCTTCTCAAACCAACGTACATCAAGGTCCTACAATTACACAACTCCCAATTTTATTTTATTTTTCTAAAATTTGGTTCTTATATGAGAAATGGCAACTTTGGAGCATTTTTGGTGAAAACATAGTCAAGGAACTTTAGAAGTCAAACCAACTTGCAAACATTCATGTAATAAAAACATTGAGTTCCTAGTAGGGAAAAGCTAGGATGTAGATTGGGAGCTTTTTAGACAAATAAATCATAGCCTAATGAGAATCTAGATATAAGATCTTCATTTTTGCAAGTTCTTTACTTTTTCATCATCTATGTGAATTGATTGAAAATGACGTGCAAAAATCATGAAGCATCAAGTGACTGTTCTAATTACATTGTTGAAGAATAGATTATTTAGAAAAAGCTTTTCAACATATTTGGATGTATTTCAGCCATCATTAGAGGAGTTTTGGGGAGTCTGGAGGGTCGTTTCAAGCATGTTCCCGGTGTTGTTCCCCTAGCAGTCTAGGAACAACCGTTGTTAGATTTTTTTTTCTTAAAATGTTTTTTTTTTTAAATTTTTAAATGTAAAAGAAAGTTGAAAAAAAAATCATTTAAAAAAATAAAAAAATAAAAAAATGACATGGCATTCGTTGTGCCACATCAGGCAATTGCTACGGGGTAGTTCCCAAGGTCTAGGAACCCAAGGGAACATACAGCCCTCTAGACCCCCCCAAAATCCTCTAATGTTTTTATAGCTCTTAAAAGACATTTGAAATTTATCCAATAGATTGACGCCAAGACTTTTAGGAGTTAATATGCATACAAATTATGGACTACAATATGTCCATAATAATATTCATCATTAGTAATAGGGTTCATACAAGTAGGTAGTTCATTCTCTAATGCAAAGAAAATAACTAAAAAAGAAGATCATTTGTATTGGTGCCATGCCTAGGCAACATTGACACTCAAGAAGTAGCAGTAAACCATATTTTAGACTCTTAGAAGAGATATCGCACTATTGCAACACTGTTGACTAGGTCTTTATTGCAACATTGTTCACCTTAGAAGTCCTTTTTGCATCCTTGCAAAAGAGACCCCTTCCTCATTGCTAACCCTTAAATGTCGGGTTGGTGGTTGTGAAAATCATTCCTTTTGGTGCTATGTGATATCATTTACTTTTTCTTTTTTTGTAAAGTATTCATCGGAGGTCAAACTATTGTGCAAGATCTCTCCTTTTTGCACAAAATTCCAAGGACGAATAATTGCACTTCTCTCTTACATAAGAAGATTCTTTGACATCCATCAGACAAAAAACATCTTTGGCGTCATTGAAAGGTTAAACAATATTATGTTCCTGTTCCAGTTCCAGTTGGCGATAAGATCCAATAAAAATTATTTTTGCTTCATTATATAGTAACTATGCATTGCTCACTTGTAATTGGTAAAGATCATAGGTGCGCATATCTTAGAGTAGCATCTCCCACAGTCAGTGTTGATGCCCAGGGGTATCATACCCATATAATTCTCCGGTTCTCATTAATTTATGTCTGTCTGTCTGTGTCTCGCTTCTGGGAATTGCTGAGAAGTTTCTTGTAGTCTATCGAAACCTTGATAAGAAGGAATTCGGGTGTGGGTGGGTGAGTGGGTGGCTGGGGGTCATTCATTGTCCACAGACAAATAAAATTGTTTTTGTTTTTGTTTTGTTTTGTTTTTACACAAATAAAATTGTTTTCAATGAGTGCAGGTTTTAGGGAAGGTCGGTTCCCCCTGACCCACAAAAAGGTTGAAAGGAATATGAACCCAAGCCAAGAGACTGTCTGTGTGTGTACTGCCGTCAGACACTATGAAGGCTATCTAAGGTAACTTAGCCTGCGACACAGGCATAACTCTGGATATGCCTATTGCAGTCCCAAAAATTCTTGCGGTGTAAGTTATAATTCTTGTGGTGTAAGTTATAATTCTTGTGGTGTATAAGGGGGGTACCCCCAAAATCGTCCTGAACCTAAAAGCGCCCATCTACAGCTAGTGAACATTTCTAAATTCAGTTGTGTATCTATTTGCATAGAGCGCTTTTCGAAACAAACTTTGACTGTGAATAATTTTTGCACATAATATTCAAATGATGTGTTCTTTGGTGCATTGGAACCTCCTTTCTCTTGCCAACAAGGAAATATAAAAATCTGATCAGCCCAATAATAGTAACAATGCACAGTACCAATTTGTGGCACTTTGGGGTGTACCTACCTTATGTGTCTTGCAAAATGTACCGCACAAGAAGAAGTGGGACTGCAATAGGTTTGTCCAAAGTTGTGCCTGTTGTAGATTGAGTTACCTTATCATTCCCATCTTATTGATAATTTGTTTGTTTCTTGGCTTTTCACATATATGAATTCATTTATTTTGGGGCAAGGAAGAGAAGAACAGCAACAACCCATTAGAAAACAACACAATAAAATACTAGTGGAAACAAGGGCATTTTCCGTGTAGACTACGGAAAAGACTTGAGAAGACCTACCATGGCAAGAGTCAAGTTTGTCATCATGATGGAAGTCTTCTTGTGGGTCATTTTCTAGTCGGCACATTGGATAATTCCGCTAGTGAAGCAACGTAGGTAGGTCACTGAGAGAAACTCTACTTTGACACTTAGAAGGTGCTTTCATTCCTACAATAGTCTTGAGGTACATTATTTTTTGGCAAGATGGAGTTTTCGGTCAACAATTTATGAATGGGATATTCATTTCTTTTTCTTTTAAATTTTCAAACAACCAATGTGGTTGAGGAGTAGCTTTGAGGTGAATAACAATTTTCATAGCATTTGACTACATGGTTAAAACGTTATTTTGTGATGTGTAGTTTCTTTTGAAGCCTAAGCAAGCAAATTAGAAAAATTCTTTTTTGAAATAAAAATTTGAAAACATGCTTTTCTGTATTTATATGTAGTTGAAAAGATTTAAATCACTATGTTTGATTTATGAGATGAGTGTTAGGAGGAGTTTTAGTTGGGAAAGCTAGCATGTGAGTAAAGAATCTATGAGCCTATCAACCTAGGAGTCTATATTGAAAACACCTTCTATGGTTATAGGTACCTATGTTTTAAACTATTTCTATGTTATAATGTACCTATATTATAGGTACATATGTTATAAACACCTTCAAATGGTTGTAGGTACATACCTACAACTAGGTTCAAGGCTCTTTTTAATTATACATTATCTCTTTCTACTTATTATTTTTTTCTAGAATGATTATGAAATATGATTTTTGAAGTTTTTCATATATACTTCCAACTTATTTCTAGAACATATTATGGAGAGATGCAAGTTATACACTAAATGGAATGAATCAAAGCTTTCTATATAGCCTACAAAATTTACATTCTTGTATTTGAAGTTCTTTAATAACCTCAAAGATAATATTTTTGTTTCATTTCTTAAAATCTAAGAAAGACATATTTGCTCTAAATTTTGATTTCATTTTTTTCTTCTAGAAATTTTAGATTCCTCAAGGATTTACAAATCTTCTTTCTTGAAAGACATGTCATTTTTCTTATATTAAAATGATCAATCATATAAAGTTGGGATAACCTACAAATCCAATTGTTAATTTATTCCACAATTAATTCCAAGTATAAGAGAGGGACTCATTTTTATTTTCATATGGTTATAAATTAAAATTTTAACCACATCCATATGCAAGAAGATAAAGGAAAGTAAGTTGAGTCATTTCCAACCAATGTTTTCAAGAAGTTGGTAGACTAGGCCTTGAGGTCTTCATGTCAAAATGTTAGATGCTACAAGTATGCAACATATATTTTCTTCAAACTTAGTTTCCATTCAATTAAACTCTTTAAGGATAATGGTGATTGAAAGTACTTTATAAACAAGGAAGTTACCTATTATAATATGTTAATCATTTCTTATAGATGTGTACTATGTTTTATTAAAAAATAAATTTCAATCAAAGTTTAAATGTTTATATTTTGTTGAAAAAATCATTGTACATAGAAAGTATTAATACTATAAACACCAAAAATGCACACTTAGAATTTATATTACTTCATGTTAATAACCTTATAGATTTAGTCCATTGCACTAAAATTCAAATACAAAAAAACAAAAAGGTATTTTGCATATGTATTTTAAGTTCAAAGCTTCTATATTAATTTGATGCAAATTCTTATTCAATCAATAATTTATATTTTTCCAAGATGGAAGTATAGATCATTTCTAAAATTCATGCATAACATCTCTTGTAATGCAAATTCAAAAAAGATAATTTTCTAGATTTGGTAAAAAAAAACTCAACCACTAAAGGTCTAAGCCTAATTGTCACTTATTTTCAACTCTAGTCTTTGCACATTTTCATTGGTATCAATTGTGAGTACAAGGGAGTGTGGAATTGGGGAGATTTCATAGTGATCTAAATTGGATTTGGGGCAGAATGGGGTACTTCCACTATATTTCAGTAGTGGGATATTTGAAAAAGCTTAAGGGTTTTCCAAACATTATTTTTTCTTTTGTGGCTTCTTTTTGGCTCTAAGACAAAGGGGAGGAAGCTTTAAATTGATAGAAGCTATCCTAAGGAAGTTTGAGCAACTACCTTATTCCAAAAGCTAGCTCAAGCTATGTGGGCAAAGCCTCTTTTAGCATAGATGCTTCTTATGCTTTTGTTTCTCTTTTCTTTTTCTTTGATACAAGGCAAGGAATAGGTTTCTCATCCTCCTTGATCACCTTCAACAAAAAATATTGGATGAGAGCATCCACACCTAGGCCCTCAATAGGTTTGACACTTGCCCAACTTGGATGTATATGGTGCTAGGTCCTTCAAAAATATTTTCATGGCACTCAATTTTAGTGTGTCAAGATATGGCCCTTGAAATCACTATTCACCTTAATTCTAGTGAGTTTTATCCTATTTTTCACTTGGTGATTGATCAAAAGACTACTATGGGACATATTTGATAAATTAGAGTGGGAACCACAAATTTTGAGGGCTCTTCAAAAATAAATGTAAACCTTTAGTGCATCAAATTTAGTGAGTGCTAGTGTGGATGCTATAAGAAGTTTTGTTCATGCATAGGGGAAGTCTAGAAAATGAGCATTGTATCTAAAGTATTGGGCTTTTTGGATTTGAGAACCTCTAAGGAATGTTGGTCTTTTGTTATATTTTGTTGGTAGCTTATTAGGAAAATTAAGGGATAAAATTGCATAGATCTTCCAAGGCATCCAAACCTTCTCTTTTGTCCATAGCCAATAAATAATTTGCAATACGTGTGAGGCTTAGCATTTACAGAAATTAAATGTGAGGAGGCTTGAGTAGAATCTTACTCAAATATTTTATGACTGTTGCTACTCCTACAAAGACATAGTGAATTTGTTTGTTGCATTGAATTTAATCCCTAAAGGACAATTGTCTATTGAAAGGACAAATGAATGTTTAGATAGATTCCTCAAAGTCAATTTCAATGGATCTCTTTGAAATTTTGACACTAGGTGCTTCTACTAATCACCTTTGGAAGAAGGAAAAAGAAGTACAATCAAATGCCTAAGTGAAAAGACATGCTATCCAAAAAAATTGGACACTTCAAGCAATTTGAAATCTTTTGTTAAAGCCCTCATCTACTTTTGAAATTTGGCATGTATGTAACCAATATGATATGGTATGAAATTGTCAAAAAATCCACTAATTTTAGTTCTAAAATCACACTCCAAGAGGAGTCAAACTTTCTTAACTATATTGAAAAAAACACATTCTCTTCTAACTTCAAATGCTTTTACCTCTAAAGCAATTCAATATTTTTACACCCAAAATTGCTTCCGAAAGTAGTAATCAAAAAATTGTTAGTGTCTTGTTGGATTACTTGACCTCCTCGTATCATAGCTTTGTAGAGTGATTTAGAGTAGGTAAGCTTTTATTTGCTTCTAAAATTTTGCATGAGTATATTCAATATTAAGTTATAGTTCTCAAAGGCATAAAGGTTCAATTGTGAGAAGAGCAAAAATCTCACTCGAGGAGGGCTCAAAGTTTGTTGTCCCTATCTTGTAGGTTTGAAAAAACCGTTTTTTACACTTGTAAACATTATAAACTTGCAATCTACGAGGTCTAAAGGGTTGAATTATTTTGCATACATTGACCTAATTTTCTACTATACTTTTGTACGGTTGGAGTTCAAAAAATTTGGTCAATGCACCCAAAAGTGACAATTATGGGCAATTTCTCTTAACCCCCAAATTCCCAAGGCCATTTTTGGGAATTGAAATCCACTCAAAATTTTCATTATCAATGCAATCAATAAAAAGTTTCAATACTTCTTTTTTTGCATATTCAACTATAGGATCTTGCACTGGACTAGTATGAGAATGTATGGAAGGAATTTCAAAAACTTTGACCATATCCATTACAAAATACAATCAATTTTTTTCCTAGTTTAATTAGATTATAAGGCTTTGAATCCTCTTATTTCAAAATTTTGAACTATAGATTGTGAATGAAATATTTCTATATTAAGGAATTGAATTGAGGGTTCACGAAAAGAATCCACCCTCCTCATCTGTGATTTTCACTCTTTTAAAAAATTGTTTAATCAAAGTAGGTATAAGTAGAAAGGAAAACTACATTGTTGCTAGCTTTGAGATGGAATTGAGCAAACTAATCCCAATGGTGAGATTGTTTTGAAAAATCAAACTATACCATTTGCACCTTTTTTTTAAATTGTCAAAATTGAGTTCATAAACGGACCTATTACATTATTTTTTCAAGAATTTTCTAAGATTGCCTATAAAACAAAAAAACTTATCTATATAAAATGAATCAACTCTCTCTACATAGAAAAAATGTAATTTATAAGAAATAATTTCGAAGAAAATTCTTTCAGTTTTTTTAATTGCCCACACTTGGTTGTTTTGAGCTTATTATGGCATATCTTTGCTCATGGGCACTAATTGAAATAAAAATTAAATTCCTAAAAAACTAAGCAACTTTTGTATCTTGAAAAGAAGTTTCAAAATTTTGTTAAAAATTAAGATCATAGATACCTATCCAAACCATTAGGAGTCTCTCAAGGGGTTTCTTAAGACTTTTGGGGTTAAAAAACAAAAATAGATGACTAGGAAAACAATCTATGATAAGACCCACAAGTTGACTAAGTTGCCATGTTGGAGTCTTTTCATGGATCATTTTCTTGGTTTGCACATAGCAACTTATATCATATTGTTTCTACTAATAAACATCCTTTGTCCTTTAGAGGTTAACCTCTATGTGCTTGAACTATACATTGTAAGGTCAAATTTGAAAAATCATAAAAAATAACTCTTCTAAAATATGTATATTGCACTTAACTCCTAGGGTTGACAAAAATTAAATAAAAAGGTTGAATTTTTTTGGAAAACAAATAAATTAATGTTGATCCTAGTAGCCATGTACAATATACATATGTTAATGCTGAAAATATATAAATTAATGCTAAAAATGCCAAACTATCACAAAATGGGCTGCCACCAAATCTGAGAATAATAAATTTATCACCCTCTAAATGGTCTTCTAATGAAGGTATTGAATTATTGGAATTGAAAAAATAGGAAAATTTTAATAATTCTAAAAGCAACTTCCACACCACTTTTTGCAACTTTAATTAAATATTTGACATAAAATGTTGATCTTGATAGTCAAGTACGGTATTATCAATTCATATATAGCATTGTTTCTTCTTTTCATACACACATTAAACTATCTTTCTTGAAGCTTCCTCAATAAAATTAGTATTAAATTGAATGAAATGTATTTTTCAATATATTTATCATCCACTAGGTGGATGGTTGGGCATTGGGGGGGGTGATTACAAGTTTGGTGAGTCATGGAAGAGAACAATTTTCATGTCGCAATGCCCTTATAATTGAAATGATTGTTTAGAAAAAAAAATCTTCTTAACCTCTAATGATATAGGGGAGGTATTTTCAAAATGGTCAAAACTCTCAAGAACTTAAACAATTTTTTTTTCTCATTGTTTTCTAGAATTGAATAGAATGTAACCATAGGATCTAGTAGTTCACATTGAGAGTGAGCACCTTAAAAAAATTCAGATTATTTGACTACACAATTTAGTAGATATTTAAGTTTGAAGTTTTATTTGGGTCAATGAAAAATCATGGTAGTGCACTTTAAAGGAGCATATATTAGTAGGAATATCTGAAATGATGACTCACAAATGCTTAAACCAAACTTCTATTTTTTTGCTTAATAACAAACCAAATCTTAAGCCAAGTCTACATGTAAAACTACCAAGTCTTCTATTTAGAACTTGGGTAGATTAGAAAAGTAGCTATTTATGGTACTTCTATTCATGCATTACTCTAAGTTGCTTCAAGTTTCCAAATGTAGTGTTTCCTACTGAGTCTATGATCCATTGTAGGAGCCTACATTGTGTTGCTTTTGAAATTTTGCAACAATTCCCCAAATATTATGCATAAATTTTGCATTCCATTTGTAATATCATTCACTACAATTTTCAAAAATTAAATAAGATGTTGCCATTGGAAGGTATTAAATCACTTACATTGACAATTTAACCCCTAAGAGTCCCATGGGAGGAAGGTTGTTATAGGTTTTGAGCTTTGTTGACAAAATACATTATGGCATAAGAAGAATCTAGACTTAAGATCTTCACTTTTGCAATATTTTCTTTTCTTTCAATCCTTGCATGAACTCATTTAGAACCATGCCAAGCACTATTACTATTATACACGCATAGTTGTGTTTGGCACAATATTTAAGGTGGGTTGCCCCACTATCTAATAAAGTGGGATTCATTGCCCCTCATGCATCCCTTTAAAGTAGGAGGTCCATAAAGTGCCTATTTGAGAGCTAGGATTTAATTAGGGGAGGTTAGACTTCATGAAATATTTTTTCAATAAAATTTCCTACAAAGACAAATTGAACTAGCATCTAACCCAAGTCGTTTTGTATTTTGTGGAGCTTTGTGGAAATAGTTATGGATTTTTGAAGTTAAAATGCAGTGGTCACTAAAAGCATTCACCTCTTGAAATGTATATTTTTTGTACATTGCTACTACTATGAAAAAGAAGAAAAAAAAGCAAATATTGTACATTTTAGAAAGTGGATGCTTTTTAGAGCCTAAGTGCATTATAGACTTCCACCCAAATGACCCAATGGATGTTGGCTCTCTTGAGGAATAAGGTGATAGTGTGACACTATCTTATTTGAGACATAAGGTAGACCACCCTATTATTGCCAATTTCCAATTTTGGCCATCCCACTTTTGGCCCCATTGCCACCACAAAATTCATCCAAATTTGTCTATTTCATGACAAAATCAATGCATTAATGACAACAAGGGGTAACATGTCACTCTTTTATTGGTAAATACTTCAGTGCTCATAGATACAAAGAATGGTGATTATGGGTTGTTTCGAGGACATTTATGGCTCCATTGTATGGGAGATTTTATAATTTTAGGACAGACTACTTCAAAAATCCATAGAAATTATAATTTTAATTGAAAAATTATAATTCCACTTAAGTTTGATTCATGAAACAAGTACACATTTGTGTGCTCTTCAGGGAATTGTCTCCAAGATATTCAGGGCCAGTTTATACTTGGAGCTAGATTAAAGGTTGGCCAGAAGTCTTCAACTTTGAACCAATAGGATCACTCAATTTCTTCAAATCCGGCCTAAGGGCTTTATACTTGAGGCCGGATGGAAATACGACTCATCCTACGTGTCGCCTTAGGTGGCATGGTTTTGGCCCCAAACCATCCGGCCCCAAGGGAGCAATCAAGATGAGGTTTTTGGTGGCCCGAACTCCCATCTTGAGCCGGATTGGAGCCGAATTTGGGCTCCTCCATTGGATCTTACAAATCTCTACCATCAATGAAAATTTCATTTTTATTTTTCACATAAGCTCCTCCATCTCTCGTTGCGCATCTTGTCTATCTACCATTTTTGGTCTATCACTAATTTTGCTAATCATCAATATTTTTATTTTTGTTTTCCATTTATCACATTGAAGTGATTCAATGATTGGCCATATGCAAATAGAGCCCTTGGAGGAGGATATGATGAAAATTTTCAAATGAAAAAAAATGAAAATTACCTTTCTTGATCATTTATTAAAAATATAAATTAACTTCAAAGAATTAAATGATTTTTTTTAAAGTATTTTTAAAAATATTTGAAACAAACTTAATTGCCTACATGCTAGAAGTTACCATTAGTGGATTGTTCATAATTTTCTATCCTAATGTTGGCTTTTGAAAGGAGGTTCCTACACACCAAAGAACGTGGCATTTGGATACCGTATTATATTTCTATGTTCCAAAATAGTTTTATCAAAATAAGGTAGTTTTCTCTTCAAGTGACCATTTAAGATTTGATTGCCTTCTGGGGGAAGCTGGACTCTTTTAAAAAAATCTTTCAAATTGTAGTAGGAATAAAATTGAATTTGCATCTAACACAAGTTGTTTCATATTTTTTTGGACCTTTGTGTATGTAGTTACAAAATTTTGAAGTTGAAATGTAGTGATTACTAAAAGTGATCACCTCCTTCAATGTACATTCACTAGTGAAAAACAATGTCATAGTCAACAAAAACTAGTTGACATTCTTTTGTGTTTTTAGCCAAAAAATAGAAAATTTGTGTTGATTGCAATACAGTTTCTAGAAATTTGTGTTCTATGTAATACAATTTTTAGAAAACATCAATTTTTTTTTTTTTGTTTGAAACACTATTTTCTACTAGTGATTGCTGATACATTTTCCAACGGTACCAAAAACTTGACTGGGGGACGCATAGTCTAGGAGACCTCAACGTAACAAACAAAACAAAACAAACAAACAACCTAATTTAAGGTATGGATAATCCTAAAATATATATAAAAATGAAGTTGGCTCATTTAAGTATGATTTTGAAAAAGCAAAAGAAGTAGAAAAAAATAGGAAGAAAAAGGGAAAAGTTCCAAATATATATATATATATATATATATATATATATATATATATATATAATTTTTTTTTAAATTATTTATTTATTTATTTAATTCAAAAAACAAAAAGAGAATGGATAAGGTTCAAATAAAGTAAAGAATCTATTTTTTCCAATTAGGAAAAATAGGAGGAGAAAGGAAAAAGTTTCAGAAACGAGAGAAAAAAATTCTTTCTTTTATTTTTGAAATAGGGTAAATAGGAATAGAAAGGAAGAGGTTCAAAGGAATTTAAAAAAAAATTATTTCTTCTATTTTTGAAATAGAATAAATAAGAAAGAGAGATAAAAGAAAAAAAAAAGGAATGTGAAGGAAAAAAATTTATATTTATATATATTATTTAATTAAGCGTTAAGAAAATCAAAGAACATATGAAATAGAAATTGGGCCTTAGAATCTGGCCCAAGGACTTTACATTAACTGGGGCTGGATGGAAAAACTGGGACCAGATTGCGGGCTGCATTGAAGGCAAATCCAGCCGGCCTTCCATCCGGCCCCAGGCCTAATATGAACCGGACCTCAGAGTGCAAATCAGGTTGGTAATAGGCTTGTCGACCTTATTGTATATCAAAGGAGGTCTATTCCCCGCTTTCATCCATCCATTCATCCATCCATTCATCCATCCACCCCATCGAACCTTTCCAAGTCTTGGCTCCCAGTCACTGACGCGGAAACCATGTTGAGCGTCTGCCACTTGGCGCCCCCACAGGGCCCAAATGCCCAAGTAACCCTGTTCACCGATGAAGCTCATTCCCTTTCCCCGCCTTGCCGACACCGCATGGACCCCAAATCACCGCTCACGACTGAATGCGCCTCTACAGTCAGCTGCATCACCGCATGGAGTCTCCAAATCAGAATGTCACTCAAAAATTCTCGCACATGCCTCTTGAGGAACGAATTTTTTTCCCACACCAATCCCGATTGCTCACGGCTTCGAGGGTCACGCGGCAGTCCAACCACGCTCCGCAGTCACGACACAAGCATTTCCTCCTCGCCAAAGTACTTATAAGCAATTCCTTCCCTGGAGTCATGGCACTCATCTTCGGAGATTCGAGGATTGGAGCAGAGATTGGGTTTCAGTTCAGGGTGTTGACAATTTTAGCCTTCCGCTCATCTGCTTGCGCCGGGTCGGGATTGTCGATCACTCACGGCGATTGCACCACCATTCTCCCCTCGCCAAAGTTAGTGTAACCTCGTCTCGAGATTCATGGAAGTCATCTTGTGAGGTTGGACGATTGAAAGAGAAATTAGGTTGGAGTGGGTGCCAACAATTTGAGTCTTGCTCTCTTTCGGTTATGTTCGAATCCGGACACTTACTCACAGAAATTGCAGCACCATTTCCCCATCTTCAATTTACGTGTAGCCTCGTCTCTGGATTCTTGGAACATATCCTGTGAGATTGAAAGATTTTAGTGGGTGTCAACAATTCAAGCCTTGAACTCTTGCATTCCTCTGTTTCGTTCCGAATTCGGCCTTGCACGATTTCGAGTTGCTTTGGGGTTTCTTGCGAATACTTGAATCGCGTTCCCCGATTCGTCTCCTTCCTCAGTTCCCCCTTCCACCGTGACCTTGTTACGACCGTGACATTGGGTTGCTGGAATTATTTGCTTCTTCAGAGCATTCAATTCTTGCCATGGGATTGGAGGCTCCGTCTGTGATTTGGACCGGCGGTGTTCACGTCCTCCTGGACTGCGCTAGTGATCTTGCGTGGTCCACGTTCGCTGATTTCGGAGGTTTATGCAAGTGGAACCCTGCCATCACGGTATGTGATTTGGTGGAGGGGAAGAACAATGAGCCTGGGAGCGTTCGCTACTGCAAAGGGACGTCGCCGGACTCGTGGGTGTACGAGCGCTTGCTTGTCCACGACGAGCAGGAGCAGTTCTGCAAGTACCGGATGGAGGAGAATCGGTTCAGGTTCCGGGATGGAGTGCAAGGCTACGTCTCGCAGATTCAGGTGAAGCTCCGCTTGCTTGCAATTCAGTCCTCCACAGTTTGATTTTCAGGTTTTTGATTTGGGAAGATTGTGAATTTTTTGTGATTTGGGAAGATGGATTGGTTTTTCATTTGAGGAATATTGTGAGGTTCTTGATTTGGGAAGCATGAAGCATTTCTTGAGGGAGTACCAGAAATGGGCGTCAGAGTGTGCAACTTCAACTGCAGGATTTCTCTTTTCCCCTTCCATTTTGAGCCGTGTGTGATTCCCAGTCCCAAATTCTTGACAATAGTGCCTGTCGTTGTTTTCAAAGCTTATTAAGAATTGTCTCTTATCCTTGGACACAAATCTTTCACTCTTACATCCACAAGGGTGCATTCGGACTAGGAGGCTCCACTACATCTCCATTCAATCTGAATCCTCTATCAATGTTAAAATATTTCCTTTGATGTGGATGTATTCTACGTAGATTACAGTGAACACATTGAAATTCGAACCCCTTTCACTTTCACTTTCACTTTCACTTCAGCCTTGTTCACTTGGCACAAAAACTGAAAGATAAAGTGGCAAACATTGCGCTGATTAATACTATTGCATTGCATTTTAAACCTTCTTTGTCACCAATCTCGATGAACGAAGTTATGTTAGTTCACAATATCCTTTTGATCGCATCACCATAGTTTCACCTGGAATTTGTGTTAGCACTTAGCTGACGATGTTATGGAACTTGGGGAGTGCAGTTTCGTGACGCTGGCAATGGGAAGACGAGTGTAGACTGGACTTACACAGTGGAACCCGTGGCGACTCAAACGTACGAGCAGTTCACGACATTCATGAGGGGATTCTACTTGTACAATCTCAACATCCTCCAATCCGCAGCCAATGCAGCAACCTCCACCACCGCCACTGCCTTGGAATCTGCACAGAACCAGCAAAAGCCTCTCAAAACCTCCGCAACCACCTGCAAGCCCATTCAGTTGAGATCATAACTTGGAATCCACCGACCGAATTCAAGGTATACCTTCGTCGATTTCATGGAATAGAGACTTACTAGCTCGTTGGGACACGTTATACTCTTTGGGATTACTCCGCTGCTGTAAAGAGTTGTCTTGCAAGCTAACTTACTTGCAATACGTAGCAATTTATCTCATGCAACTGAGAGAGAAACTACAGCCAAGAAGTGGTTCGCGTAAACGAAGAGTTTGTTCATCTAAGATTCCACCATTGACTTCGAAAATGTCATGCAATCAGCTTCAGAAGAGGAGATGGGTCGAAGCACAAAATGTACGCGTTGGTGTGCTAATTGCGTGCAAGGGACACCCTGGCTCTCTAGCTAGAGTGGCAGTCTAGGAGTGGGTGAAATGTATTCTTGTGAACTTAGGAGACAAAGTTATGCTGCTATGTTGTAGTCACGGTGTTCATATAACTCTAGATTGTCTCTCAAGTTTAACCCTTGAACGCCGGGCTGGTGCCTGTGGAAATCAGCCATTTTAGAACCGTGTGACATCATCCACTTTAGAAAAACCAAAAATATTCATTGGGAGTCAAACTACTATAGAAGATCTTCCCTTTTCACCCTTAATTCCGAGGATGAATAGTTGCAATTCTGTCCTATACAAGAGAATTCCTTGTCATTCATTGGACAATAAACATCCGTGGCATCCTTTAGGGGTTAAACACCGGGATCTAATTATTTTTGGTTGTAAGAATGGGGGAACTGGGTGTTCAAGACATTGACTGCCATTTTGTGCCCAATATTCTATAGAAATATTGGTAGCCAACTTGCCAAATGTATATTTGTTAGTTTTTTAGAAAGATGAGAACAATTGTTCCAACATTATTATTCTTTTCTTTTTGATTCAATAGGGACAAGCCTGTTTCTTAACCCTGAAGCGCTCCAATGTCTATATTCTAGTTGATGAACAAAGGGCTTCAAGGCACTTTTCAATCCAACTAACTTCTCATTCATCCAATGTAATATTCGAATCGAAAGAAGACAACCATCCTTAATGACTGAATTCATGAAATTTCAGTAAATCATATTTCTGTACAAAGATATAAGCAAAAATGTGCAAAAATTCAGAAAAGGATTGAGGCGTTTAGGGGTTAAAGGAAGCAACTATTATTACAACATGGGTTTCCAACGAAATCAACATCTCCATTCTACAGTTGATTGTTATGAAGTTAGTGTTGCAGTTGGTAAGAAATAAGTACTGTGGTATCTTGGCCTTCACAATCATAGCACTAGCCTGTTATATCATCTGGAACGCATTTCATCTACTTGTACCTCAATTTTGAGAAATGATAAGAGTCTTTAGATCCGAGATAATTTTTCTTGTGAATGTAGATTTTTCATTTCCAAAACTGTGTTGTTTAGGGAGACATAGAAGTCTATATAGAGATTCCAACCATAGAAAGTAGAAGTGTATTTTCAATTGTTTTGGGATGTTGGACTTGGTGTCCATCCAATAAAGCATCATGCAATAGATTTTTGTCTATGTCAAAACACTTGATTGAAATGTTTGAACATTACATAACAATCTCATTAACCATATGCAGAAGTTGCAGACTAGAGTGGTCCAATGGATAACAAAGAATCCCTCTATGTAAGAAAAAAGTTTAGATGTTCATTCTTGGAATTATGTGTGAAAGGGAAGGTCTTACACAATAGTTTGACCTCCAATGAGTTGTTTTTTTCTTTTTGGCAAATGATCGACAATGTACCAAAAAGGATGATTTCAATGGCAACTAGCTCATCCTTATAGGGTTACCCCCTTAAGAACCATGGGGGAGGGGGAGCATAGCTCTTGTTTTTTTTACTAGCTCTTGTAATTAGCATAATTCCTCATTGGTGTAGAATTTTTTTGATGATTGCCACTATTGAAATGAAAGAAGACTTGTCTCTTAGGGATTGAATTGAAAGTGACCTTCAAAATCCTATACCTTCAAAATGGGCTTCATTAGTGACATAATCTTTTATCCCTTAAACATTCGGTATAGCAAGTCGTCTTACATCAACTTTTCAATTTATTATAAAAAAACTTATAATGTCTAAGAGCTAAAGAAATGAATCTTAAGTATTTCCTTTCAATTACTATGTGTACATATTTTCTTCATAACATGAGTTTAGTGATTGTTTGTTAGAAGTGCGATTTCAATGCTTTTGGACAAATTGCTATCTATATAAGAATCTCAAAAATATAAATACACCAACTTCTTTTAGTGGTCTTTGTAGTCTTTTTGTGATGCTCAGCTTAAATTTTATCTAGATGAAGGAAATGAAGAATCATTTATGTATTGCTTATCAAGATTCTTGTTTGTGTTAAATAATCATTCCTCAAATTCCAATGACTGATTGGAAGGAGTCCAAATCTAGAATTGAGATTCTTACAATGTTTATATCATATTCAAAATCTTATTCAAATGATGCAAATAAGTTGGAAAACTTGTTCAACTTTCACTAATAAGACTTCTATTAGTAGATGACATTGTGCTTTAACTTTATTAGAATTTATTCAAATTTGCATGAAATTTCATCCAAATGTACAATTATGCCACTTGAAAATTGAAATGTGAATTGAAATATTATCCCCTAAAGGTATTTGACTATGTTTTCACCAAAAACGCTCCAAAACTGTCATCTCTAGTACAAGTACCAAATTTTAGAAAAAATGCATTTTTGGAAAAATGTAACCATAGGATCTTGTATTAAGATGTTTTTGGAATCTGTGGTAAAAATTTCAGAAATTTCCACCGTTTGGATTGCAAGATATTAGCATTTCAAGTGACAAAAAGTCATTTTTTGGCCCTGCAAAAATCCGGGCAGATGCACTCCACAAGGTCAGATCGTTATGAAAAAATGTTCAAAATGGTTGTAACTCTTTGGATTCATTCTTCAAGTCATGTTGGCTACATGCTTGAAAAATCTTGAAAAATTTTAGATCATTTGGAATTGTACAACATATAGGAAAAAAATAGTAAGTTGTAAGAAGTAGAGAATGATTCAAAATATTAAATTGTTAATAATTTATTTATGGAATTGAAAAATGCCAATTCCAATGGTGAAATTGTTGTAATAAACAATCTACACCTCACGTTTTTATTTCTTTCCAAAAATATTAAAAATTGAGTGAAATAAAGGTCTTCAAAGTTTATTTTAGAGTAGAAATTCCACTACTACCCACAAACTACCAACAACTAAAACTCTTCATAACTTTCATCTCATGAATCAAAATGGAATGATTCAAAGCTTTTCATGTATATAAAAATCAGGAAATTAAATTTCAAATCTTTATTTTTTTTAAAAGTGATTTTTAAAGAAGTTTTTTTTGATGCCTAGGCTACCCGCTAAGCAATGAAAACAACATATCATACAATAACTTTTTAACCATGTATTCAAAAGTTATGAAAATTTTTGGGTCTTAAAGCTACTCCTTGGGCACATGTTGTGTGAAAATTTCAAAGAAAAAAAATAAAAATTCCACTTGTAGTGAGCTGCCTGAAATCGCTATGTTGCCAAAAAACACCGTTTGGTCCTTTAGGGGTTAATTTACAAGATGTTCTTTTTTTCAAATTATAGAGATTTCAAAAAATTATCACACATCAAGTTTTTAGACCTACTTTGAACCCCTAGAGGATCAAGGCCTTTTTTCATCAAAAACCATACATACATAGGATCTTGCATTAGCCTAGTGTAAAAATGTGTGGAAGAACTTTTACATGTAAATTAAAAGATATTTGCATTTCAAGTGAACACAAATGCTTTTTCTTGTACCTTGCTTGACTAGATTATTAGAGTCTGGGTCTTCTTCTTTAGTTTAAATTTTTTGCACTATAAATGTTGATTTTATGATTTTTTACATTGAAGAATTGAGTTGAAGTCTAGAAAAAATATTAAAAAAAGAATTGATTTCATTCTTTACAAAATTGTTAAGCAGAAGTAGATATAAGATAGAACAAAAAAACAAAATTGTTAATAGATTTAGGATGGAATTGAAACACACTAATTTTGAATGTGAGATTGTTCTATCAAATAAACCAATTCTTATAGAACTTCTTTTTTGAAAAATTGTGAAATTTGAATCTAATATGATATTTTCTTAAAAAGTTTCTATGATTGCCTATAAAACAAGATGCTCCATAACTTTTACATCACTAATCCAAATGGAATAAATCAAAGCTCTCCATATATAAATAAATATAGTCTATATTATGAGAAACAGAAAAAATTATTTCAAGGGTTTTATTGTTGTTGCCCGGCAAACTCTATTTTGTGTCTAGGGTGGCATGACTTTGCTCATGGGCACTTCCTGAAATAAACTTTATATTCCTAGAAAGATAATATTTTTTTCTATCTTAAAAGAAAGTTTCAAAAAATCATGCCTAAAATTGAGATCATATGAACCTACTTCAACTTTCATTAGTTCCCCAAAGAAACAATGGTTTATAGGAGTTAACACAAAAAGACTCCGAAATGTATATCGTTGTTGAAGCTAAAGTTGAACATGGCTTACATGAATCTCATTCAAATGAAGTAAATGAGGAGTCTAGCATTCTAAATTCTAGGATCAAGAAGAATTACATATTTTTTTCGTAAAATGTTTTGGATAGTAGAGTTTTAAATTTCTTGATGATATCTTCATGAATTAAAGAAAAGTTTGACTTCCCTCCAATGCTCTTTTACATTCAAATGTTAATATGTCCTTTGTACTCCATTTCTATTGAAAGGGGTTAGGATATGTTTATATTATTATCCTTTTAAGTGCCTTAGTCACTAGAAATATTCTTGTATCTTTATTTGTTTATTAGTTTTTTTTAAAATATTATTTTACAAAAAATTTTATAGTCTAAAAATTTAAATATCTCATTCTCATTTTTAATAAGATAGATGAGTCCATTAGGCAAATTCTTAGTCATGGACCCAATTTCACTCTCTTGCATCTTAATGTAGTAAAAATTGCACCAAGAGTGGAATTGAGGTTCAAAGGTTTGGAATTGGGTTGAATAGTCACTGATTTCTAGAACACCACACTGTGTTCTTTCTATACATGGCAAAAGGTTCACTCTTTATTCTACAATCTCAAGGGACACATTCAAATTGCCATTGGAATAGAATAGAGAATGAAAAGTGACACAGTAGCATTCAAAAAGACAAGAATAGTCTTCCCCTAGGGTTCACAATGGGAAGCTATGTGATTTTACTTTGATTGTCTATGATGGGTTTTTTTTAAGTTGCCCAAAATAAATGTAGAATATTCTTTGATTTTCCATTCTTTTACAAATTTTTTTGAATCCCATAAATGTGTATGCATTGTGATGAAAAGGGTCTACAATAGGCTTCGGACTCCTTCAACATGAGCACAAAGCTTTCTAAGTAATAAGGAGACGAAACATATGCACAAAGGATCATCTTTATAAGACCAAATGATTATATGGTAAGTGCACCTAATTCGTATCCTTTTCTAAAACCACTCCCTATATAATCTTGCCTCAAATGTGTTATGTCTTTTTACAAGAGCCTAAGGTCATTTTTGGATGCACCAACTTTTAGTAGATTGAAAATTCACAATTTATTCATCTAGTATCCAAAAAATATATAAGAGGAGAATCTAGATCCAACAAATGATTAGGCAATTTTATAATAAGAACATGCTAAATTATTTATTCAAATGCATTTTAGAGTAGAAACTCTAGAAAAAGTAGAGTGATGGTTTTAACCACTCTTAAAATACATTGAAAGTAGGTACATAGTACCTAATTATGTGATTATGTAGTGGAATTGTGGATAACTAGGTATCTTTATGTAATTAGAGCACTTGTATATATTCATGCTCACCAAATTTGATAGACTAAAAACTTGCATTTATTTTTTAATAACAAAATTCTTGTCTCCAACCCTTATTCACTAAATGTACCCCATAAATAGTCAATTCACAAACAATTCACAAAATTCATGATGGAATTCTACTACAACTATGTCAATCATCTCCAACATGCTCCCAATCCTTAGGAAGTTATTTTAATTTGTTGTATGTGAAATGCAACATTTTCTCCCAAACTCACAAGAGAAACTATGTGGCTTATATGGGAAAGGTATAGGGTACTTTGAATGTGTTTTAAGCATTAAAGGGGATTTGAGGCCTTGGGGAGGGCCATTTCAAGCCTATTCCCTATGCAGTCCGGAAACAGTTGAATGATGTCAGGACAAAAATATGAAAAAATAAAAATTATGAGTTCTAAAATGCAAAAAGAAGTTGAAAAACATTTCATATTTTTTCTTGAGGTGGCAGTGTCGTGGCCACGTCAATCTACCACAGTGGCACCGCTCTTGTGTTCCCCGTAGCTTGGGAACTCGTAGTCTCCCAGAGGCCTCAAATCTCCTCTAATGCATATCATTTCTTGCACTATAAACACTTATATCTTGTGATTGATAGTCAAATTTTTTGAAATTTCTTTCTCACATTTTCATACTAGTTTAGTGTAAGATCCTAGAGTTGGATATGTAATAGAAACAAATGTTTAAATTTTTCATTATTTGTAGTGAAATTGATAGTTTCAAGTGATTTTTGATGAAAAAGTTGCCTTAAGACTTTAGAGATTACAAAAACCCAAGATCACTCGTTGGAAGTCAAACTAGTGTGTGCATGACCTCCCCATTTCATACAAAATTCCAAAGATGAACATCTGCACTTTTGTTTTATATAGAAGGATTCTTCATCATCCATCGGACACTTAGTGTCAACATTGACATCATAGAATTATCACCTAAGTACTCCAATGTCCACTTTTGGGATGACAATTAGATTGAAATTCAAGTTTCATCTTCATTATTGTTTTGATGAAAGTCATCCTAATTTGTAAAGATACTTCATGAAGTTGTTCTCCTATCTAATGGTTGGATTTGGTGTTATAAGAATACATAATTTTCTACAATTACAAATGTACAAGTATGTCAAGTGGTTGACCAAGCCAAAATCACATTGACTCTAATTCAAAACGGGATTTGCCAAAATGAGGGCATAGATTTTTAAAACACATATTTCCAAAAATCACCATGTCAAGAGAACCTCATTTCAAATCCATTCCAATATATTGTATTTGAAATATGATAATATTTTTCTTATAATCAAATTTAGAAGGAATTTTGAAATTTCCCTTTCAAAATTTATAAAAAAATATTGATGACATAGCATTAGTGAACTTAACACCATACAAACAGAATCTACAACTCATAGTCTACACCTTTTATTTGTATATGAATTCCAGAATATTCTTCCAAATAGCATTTTCTAATGTTTTTTTTTCTTAAAATCGCCAATTCTAGAGAAAACTCTGGATGTTTAGGGGTTAATGGTGTGCTTACCTTAGATTAAAAAAATTCCTATGTATTTCTATTTCCCGGGATAAGAATTCCACAAGACTAGATTTGGACTAAGCAACCTAGCGCTGGTCCTAATAACGTCCTGTCAGACTGTCATGAATGAACGCCTTATAGGTGCACATAGTTTGTATGAATGTGCACCTATTTCTGTCCATAAAAAGTGGAAAAGTTTTCAACATGTAAGTTAGTAACTACCTTTCCCACAAAACATAAATTAAAATTAAAATTAAAACGTCAGCAAAGTTGGAAATCAACCTGCTGGTGAGTACAAAAATGACCCAAACAAATCCCTGAATGCAAGATATGAAGAAAATGCCACCTGAAATAAGTTACAGATATACCTCTAAAGTTATAAATGCCAAAAAAAATTCAAAGCAGAAAATGGCCGCGCCAAGGAACTACCTTATTAAAGCCTCAAAAAAACAGAACTAAAAATTCAAATTTTCCAGAGAATAGAATAGAATCTGACAGATGTATGAAACCCCAATAACTTTCTTAAGTAAGTTAAGCAGTAAATTAAAATAATACCTGATGAATAGGAAGAAGCCCACACTAAAAAAATTAATGTCGTCACAGAAGCGTTACTTAATTATGGTAATTATGGTAATGGGGGTATTTTTTGAGTTTTACTTGCTATTTTCCTTTGATTCCCATATCAGACCATTTTTTCGAAGTACTTAATCTACACTAAATAGTGAAATTAGGTTGCCTAAACAATTAGGTTGCTTTACCCCAAGAAAGTACTTTACGAGCTATCAAAGTCAACAAATATTTCTAAAAATATTTCCATTTGTATACATGGAGGTTCTTGAGTCCCAAATATTATAGTGATATGAAATTCAAAAGTAGTTCATTCTTGTATAGTAACTGTAAATATTTATTTATGTTAAATGTCAAGAAATTAGTGAGGGGCAACCTAATTTCACTATTTGGTGTAGTTATTTTCTATATTTTTTTTCCTCTGGATAGAATTTTTATGGAATTCTAAATGTTTTATTTTCTGGTGTTTTCAAATGGCAATATTTTCCCCCAGTTCCACCGGCTAACTTTCAAGTAAGTTTAGCTACACAGTTCTTCCAAACATTATATCAGTAGTCCTAAACCCTAAGCTTAGATCACATTGTAGGGGAACAACCAACTTTAGGACTTATTAGTTGCTCAAATCCTTTCTTTTATTTTTATTTGATTGATTATTTTTTTGACTCTCCTTTTCTAGTTGGCTTTTTCTTCTTTTTCTTCTTTTGATTTTCTCATTTTCATTTTCACCTCAAATTCTAGAAAATTCTAAGTCATATTTTCGTTACTTTGGTAGCTACAATGCATATTTGGGATGAATTATTAACCCCTAAAGTTCTATGACTATATTTCCACCGAAAACTTTAAATGCTCCAAAACTGCCATTTTTAGTTCAAGTACCAAATTTTTGAGAATTTTTTTTGACATATGTAACCATAGGATCTTGTAGTGTGTTGACTTGAGGACATGTGGTAAAAATTTAAAAAATTTCCACCGCATGGATTGCAAGATATATAAGCATTCAAATTCATTGAAATCATTTTTTGGGCCTTGGGAAAAATAGGGCAGCAACACATCACAAGCTCACTTTTCTATGAAAAAATGTCAGAAATGGTGGTGCTTCCTTTAGATTATTATTTTTAGACAAATTGAACATACACTTGAAAAAATTCAGATCATTTGGAATTGTACAACATATAGGAAAAAATAGTAAGTAGACACTAGTAGAGAATGATTCAAAATATTAAATTGTTCAGAATTTAGTTATATGGAATAGAAAAATGTCAATCCCAATGGTTGCAATATTGCAATTAACAATCTACAACTTATGATTTTATTTTATTTTTAAATATTGAAAATTGAATAAGATAAAGGACTTTAAAGATTATTCTAGAGTAGAGAATTTATAACTATTCAAAAACAAAAAAAATCCTCATAACTTTTGACTCATTGATCACAATGGATTCTCATTTGCCCAAATTGCCAATTTACCAAAAAAAAGTAACATTTAAGGCCATAAGTTTTGACTCATATTTTCAAATGTCATGAAATTTAGTGCATATGAAAGATATTCCTCATTCCCACCTATAAAAATTTGGGCCAAAAATATAGAAAACTCCAATCATACATACCTACCCAAAATTACTATGTAGCCAAAAATGCATGTTGGTCCTTTAGGGGTTAACATGTTATTAAAAGATTCTATAAAATTTGGTTGAAGAATAGCATATTCTTCCTTAGATTTATGAAGGTTGCTAAACCTCTACCAAAGATAGTAGATCTAAAGAAGGAATGTCTATTAGGCAAAGTCATGCCAAAAAAAGGGAGCCAAAAATTTCAAAAAGGCTCTCTTTAAACCGTAAAGGATCAAATGGAGTTTTTTGACAACATAGTGATTTGGGGCGCCTCATTAAAAATGGAATTTTATTTCTTTTCTATGGAAATTTTGACAAAACTTGTACCCAAAGAGTAGCTTTAAGGCCCAATAGTTTTCAGAACTTTTGAATATATGGTTAAAAAGTTATTTTATGATATGTAGTTTTCATTGCTCGGTGGGCAGCCCGGGCAACAAAAAGACTTCTTTAAAAATCTTTTTCTTTTTAAATAAAAATTTTCAATTGTTTTTTTAGATTTATATCTACGAGGAAAGCTTTGAACCATTCCATTTTGATTTGTGAGATGAAAGTTATGAGGAGTTGTAGTTGTAGATAGTTTGCGGGTAATTACAAATATCCACTCTAAAATAAACTTTGAAGACCTTCATTTAACTCAATTTTCAATATTTTTGGAAAAAAAATAAAAAATTTAGGTACACATTGTTTATTACAACCTTACAACTATTGGGATTGGCATTTTTTGATTCCACAAATAAATTGTTAACAATTTAGTATTTTGAATCATTCTCTACTTCTTTCTACTTACTAATTTTTTCTTGTATGTTGTACAATTCCAAATGATCTTAATTTTTCAGGCATGTAACCAACTTGCATAGAAGAATGAATCCAAAGAGTTACAAACATTTTGGACATTTTTTCATAATGATCTAACCTTATGAAGTGTAGTTGCCTGGATTTTTGTAGGGCAAAAAAGGGATTCTTGTCACTTCAAATGCTAATATCTTGCAATCTACAAGTGAGAAATTTCTGAAATTTTTTCCACATCTTCTCAAACCAGCTTACTCCAAGATCCTATGGTTACATGTGTCCAAATTTTTTTTCCAAAATTTGGTAATTGTACTAGAAATAGCAATTTTGGAGTGTTTTTGGTGAAAACATAGTCAAAAACCTTTAGGGGTTAAACCGCCTTATTTGCCATTGCATTGAGGAGATCCTCTTTTGGATTGGTGTAATTGCCAAGGGGGCATGAAATGGCAAAAAATATTAAGAATTAGTACTTTTCAACAAGGATTCTAAATTTTTTTGGTAAGACCTACTTTCTTGAGGTGGGTTTAAATTTTTCATAGCTCAAAATTTGAAAACTTTTGCTTCTCCGCAAGAAAAAGCGCACTCCATGTCATTTGACCTTCTTGGAAATCCATGACCTTTATTTCATGGTGTGAAAACATTTCCAAAGACTTCTTGATTTCAATTAATCAAAAACTTGGCCCTCCCCCTCTAGATGGTTGTAAACCAGGGTTGAGGGACTCTTTCACAAATGCATTTGAAATGTGACTAAAGTGTCGAAAAGATGTTGGTAGTGCTATAATTGATAAAGGGTCTATAATTGGTATGCCTATTTTGCCACGAGCAATCCCATTATTTACATTGGTGACCGCAATTACTCTTCAACTTCATGCTATTTCTTGTAGCAACATTGATTTGTCCTACTAATAAAGGGGAGAAATAATAATCACCTCACTATTTTGTGCCACATACTACAAAAATTATATTTGTTGGAGGATTGGTACAATATTGTAATAATTCAAACTACACTAATTCTTTCACAAGTAATGTGATTTTGATAAATTTATCTCACACACACTATGATAACATGAAAAATAAGGGCCGCCCTACTATCTACAAAGAATCAATGGTTGCAATAGTATTTTAACAAGCCCCTCCAATTGTTTTATTGCATGGTTGAATGCAAAGTCCCTTGGGGTTTGAGTATCTTTAGCAATGCAAAAATCAACAAGATGTAGTGATAAGTGGATATGAGATGTGTGTCAAAAAATGTAGAAGTAGTGATTATTTGAGAAGTATGATCTAGCAAAGTGGAGAACCTATATATTGAAGGACTTTTGAGGGCTCACTATGCAATTATGATTTGGCAAATGAAACAAAAAAAACTATGGTCCCATGAATCTTTTGCATTGTTGGGTAGGGATAAATTTTAGTTCCCACTTCTTTTCCCCCCCACCATTTTCTTAATTGCAGGGTGTTTGGGAGGACAACATGCCATACAAAAATATATGCACAAATGATTACCATAAAATTTTTTGTCAATATTTTATTCCACAAATTTCAAATAGAAAACAATCAAATATTACTAACTTTGCAAGCCCAAACCCAAAGCCTGCCCTTGTGACAAATCCACAATCCACCTCTTGACGCAACCACCCCTCCTTTTCTTACCCCCAAATTAGGAAAATACATATTTTCAAAATAGAAAAAAGTCAATTTTTTAACAAAGATATGTAGTACAAGTGTCACTCATGCAAACTTTTTGGAGTTGATTAGAAGATCTTGAGTGAGCAAGTCTCATTTAAGGTAGAAACACCCAAATGTAACAAGAGTTGTTTATGGACACCTAAAAAAAGACCTAATCCAAACGCTCGTGGACCCAAAGTAGACAAGTTGGGTTCCAAAGTAGACATGTGGGGTTCCAAGAAGTTGTCACTCTTCCAAGAAGCAACCAATCACCCACACTTAATCCAAGTTTAGAGAGTGTTGCTTTTGGGTGTTTCCATGCCCACTTTTGTGTTAGTCTAGTGTCCACAATAGGTGCATCTGCGAAGTACTTTTCAAAAATTCGTGTAATATTCATACAAGCTTGGAAAAATACAAAACCAATTTTATTGATTTCTCGAACCATTTCCTAATACATGCACATCATTTTTTCCTGTATGCACCCTCCATATCAAGAGATCCAAAACAAGTGTTGCATTTGGGTGCTTCTACCTTACACTAATCCTTTAGGGATTGGAATTTTTCTCTCTCTCTACATACAAACATCATTTTAGCCCCCCCAAAGAACGGCTGCCCACCAAACAGACAAACCCTCGCTATCAGGGACGGAATCACGCTGACCCCCTGCACCCCCACAGATACCTGTCTCCCCATACCCGGCGGTTCTCCACCCGTCAGCTTCCCGTTTCAGCCGGCCACAGACAGCCCAACGGTCTGCTACTTCCCTCCAGGCTCCCCCCCCTCCCTTCCTTCCGTCACGCCCTGCGTGCGCGCTTTGAATGCAGCTCCCCGACCCGAGTCATTTCCTGTTTGGTTCCCTTTCACGACCTTCGTGCCTCTCACATTCAAGCTTTTTCGAACTTTGGGTTCCAACTCTGTCTTGGTGGCATTCAAGCTTTTTCGCTGAATGCAGCCTCCCTTTCCTTCGATTTCTCCCCTTTGTGGGATGTTTTCGGGGTGATGTGTGCGAGGATTTCGGGATTTCGGGTTTGGGTTCCGCAGTGCAGCAGCACTGGACAGTAGTATTGGGGGTGGAAGAAGCATTCCTGGGTCCAGGAGGAGAAGGGGTGATTGAGTCCCTAATCCCTGGAAGATGGGGTGGCTGTGGGCGTGTCTCGGTGGCGGGCCGGGCTCTCTGAGTAGCAAACGCTCCAAATCTCTCCGGGTGAGATGGGTTGACCCAAACCCCAGTGATTGCAAGTTCATGGGATTCAAGTTTATTGCAAGTTCATGGGAAGCATGAGATCGTACATGCCTGCATTGTCTGAGAGGAAGGGGAGAATGGGATTAGACCTGGTGTGCATTCAAAGGCTGGGTTGAATACGTTTTGTATGAAGAGCTCTGGGTTTGGATTTGAGAGACGGTTTTTGAAACTAGTAGTGGAGATGTGAACTGAGAGAGGGGCGACATCCTTCCGTGTAGCATAAGAATGACGTGTCTGGAATTAGGGCTCGTATTTGGATGATTTTGTGGAGTTTGAATCTAGACTGGTTGGAATAGATCAGGTTTAAGGTTTTGGTGCACTATTGCGGTGATTGAGAACTGCTGCATTTTATATTTGACACTGTATTGCCCAGATGGCTAGTAGTGTCGACTTTCATATCGAGTGGAGTTGAAATGAATCTCTTAGGAGGGTTTAAGAAAGGACAGAAAACTTTTTATTTAAAGAGATCCTGGTAGCAAGATCTATTAAGTATTTCCGGGTGTTGTGAATCGAGTTTTTGGAAAGGATGGACTGGTACCCGGAAGGATTTCGAACGGCGTTATGAAGGAGTAGCTTTAGTTTAATTAAAAAGCTGCGTGATTTTGAGTAGCTGTGGTTTTTGGAAGGCGTTTATGATACTATTGGTAATGATCTGAACTAAATGAGGAGTGCCGTTCGACCGCAAGGGTTGAGAATTAGGGCATGATGTTGTGAAGCTTGAATGCAGACTGGTCGTGACCTTCTGGTGCAATTCAAGGCTGGGATTTGTAGGTCTATTCTTATGATTAAAATGGAAATTTCTCTGTTATTATGTTGGGTTTATGATTCCTGGAAATATTTACTGTCATACAATTCCTGCTAAGTAAGGACTGTTCTAGAGAGGTCTGAAATGATCCCCCTTGTCGTCGGATTCCAGAGGCTCTTGGGGTCAATATTTTAATGTAACTATTAAGTCGAACCATAACTGGCACGAATGGTGGAATCGGAGTTTTAGACACCAGCGTTATGGTACTATATCGTTAGACTATCTGAGACTGTCCTTTTCTAAAGGGTTTACATGTTGTGCAGGGGAAACTGAGCAACCAGCCACACGATTTGAGACTTCAACCGCTTCCAACTCAGCTTCCCAGACATGGTTCGTACTCACTTTCCTTAGCTTATGCGTTGTTCAGTACTGTTTGAGAACGGGTTGGCTTAACCACTTAAGGACCAAATTTCGTGGTTTAACATTGACAATGTGATCGATCATATTCTGTAAAATGTGGTTCAGATGGGGCTTAAAATTTTATCACCAGTATCAATGAAGAACTTTGCCTGCGTTGGTCAAAGAAAAAAAGAAAATCAAGCTAAATAAAGTCTCGATTCAGAAGTGCTGAAAATACAGAAATCTAATTCGGACGGTTTTCTCCTTTAGATGCTAATTTGGCTCGGATCCTCGGATCACAACCTTTTGGCTCTGCTCTTCTTCCAGGATATGGAGTCTCGGAGCCCTCTCATGTGCAGAATCTGCGAAGCGGAGGTGAAAAGGGCGGGGAGGCTGAAAACATGGAAGCATTTAAAGTACCAGCATCCTCCGTGAACACCTGTATTAGCATCAACACCCTCAAGAAGGCGTCTGAGAAAAGCCTGGATTCCAGTTTCAGACAAGAATTTGGATTGACCATGCGCTCAGACGTGGATGAGCTCAAGGAAGAGATGGCTGCCCTTCGGCGAAGACTTGCCAATGAGGAAGCCGAAGCCAAGAAACTCAGAGAGGAGGTGAGGATACTAAAACTGTCAGAGACCTATTCCTGTCTCTTCTACTAATCCCTGTTACCAACAGAAACTCATCTCTTGGAGTACATGGTTTACCTTGAATTAGCAGGCGGTGTATGCACGACTTAGCTATCTGTCTGTTGCCACACATCTTTGAATTTAAATGGGGTTGTCTACCGTCCCTTCTAGTGGTCGGCAACTTCCGACTTTGAATGATTGCATTAGGAATTCATACTTAGTAATAAACTTTAGACCTAAAGAGAGTTTTGGTACGGTACCCGAAGCTTTCTCTTTATGAAAGCATACTCCTGCATGTTAGTTAGAATGCTGAAAATAGTATCCTCTACTTTCTGGACCCTGTTGTAACTGTATTGATGAAGCTACTACTTGTCACAGGTGAGTTACTTGCGGTCCTGTGGTGTGCTGCAAAGATCCGAGGATTCCTCAGATATGCGAATCTACGAAAGTGTCCCAGAGAAAGAAGCTAGTACTGATCAAGTAAATGAGGAGCAACGACAAGGTGACATTGCGCCTGTCAAGCAACTTCGGAAATGCTTCTCTGGACCTTTGCTCTTCGGTTCGCAGTCAACTTCGACCAACGACTCGACAGAAGACTCGTAAGCATCGTCACGAATGAACACTTTGGATCGACAAGGCGCTTACTTGTTAAGTTAATGGCCATTACCTTCATGTAATCCTCGTATTGAGTTTACGTGAAGTTAATGGCAGTGTGACGCAATTGGTGCACTCAAAAGTTATTGTCACTGGTATTCAATTGATATCACATTGTAAGTATTAAGTTAGCAGTAGAGTCAACATGAACTTGACATTAATTTGACATGATTTTATAATCGACGTAGTGATCTATTTGATTGACATTGGGGAGGTTTCGCGCCGTGCAGTTCGGATTCTTCCACCATGGTTGCACAGTCTACCCAAACTCGCATATCTTCCCACCGTGCAGGCCTTTCCCCGAAAGGTAAATCATTTGGGCAAAAAGCACAGCTTGGGGAGGTTGACCAGTTGGGTGAAGTGGGCGTCGTCGCCACCCTAGATTCCAATCCCAGGGTGTCTACAGTGAGCCTCACCAGTGGTCTGCATCAGTATCCGAGTACGAAAGTGGCTGCGTGGACGAATCAGATCACCGAGGAGGTAACTACACTTTGAAATGTTATATTCTGGTTGCACACCTCGTAATATGACGCTTTCCTCGGCACAATGAACAGTCAGTTTTCCAATATCTGTCTCTATGGTTTCAGAGCCTCCATGAAGGTCTCAGACACGCCATACCCTTGAGGCCTTGGACATGTTATACGCTTGGGATCTTGTTTTTCTTAGCGGTTTTGAGTAGGTCGTATAGGGACTTCCGTCAGTCCAATTTTTATTTCTTTAATTGCCAACAACAAGTGCAGCGTCATTCACTTATCCCCGTTCTACAAAATCTGGACCATCTGAATTCTATCAATCAAATTGGTTCATGTGGTACCACCAATCTGTAGAGGATGAGTAGTTGGTCATTCTAAATCCTAGTTTCTGTTTCTACGTTCCAGAGCCAAGGAATGTCAAGGAACCTCATTGTCATGGACTCCATGGACGTGCATTGGATCGAGGTTGCAAACGCACCTGCTAAAAGCGGATTATCAACCAACCTCAGACGGGACCGTCGCCACTCTTCAGACCGTGCAGAGTCACCTCGTAGACCAATGCTGGGAGCACTGATGGTCGCAGAGGATGACACATCAAAGAAACTAATTGGGAAAAGACGCCAGAAACGTTCAGTAGATTTCAATGAGCCCACTGAAAAACGGTCGCGAGAGCAGTCTCCCACTAGCCAACTCCCTGTCCTTACACCGGAGCAAATTGAGGAGCAGCTCTCACAAGCTGTGGCCGCATTCAAGGAGCAGAAACGAGAACTCGAACTTAAACACCAGTCTTTCTGTCATGGCCCCATATTGACCAGTCAACCACCGCCACCTGAGAACAACGTGGTTGGTTTTTTTCGAAATTCCAAAAAAAAGACAACTAGGAACACCCGTGGGTTTCAGAGGGCTCTATCACCAGTGAAGGAAGCTCTTTCCATTGAAGAAGTAACTTGGAGCAGGCAGAGCAGCTGCAGGAATGAATCAATTGTCAAACCTGAGGATTCACCAGAACGAGCGGCCAGCAGATTGGCTAGTACTGGAACCCAGGGATTCAAATTCGCGGCGACGATTGTTGAAGACTCTTCACCAGTGAAAATGCCACCTGAAGAAGATGAACTGGACAATGAGGAGATTGATGTTCGGCCATCTGCCATGGAGAATATTGCAATGGTGCCTATACAGTGCATTTCTCCTTCTCTCTCACCGAAGAAGAAGTCAGCATCTTCAGCTCTTGATGCTCTCTGTGCAGTAGCAATGAGCTCCAAGTCGCCGACTGATAGTCGGTATCAGTTGGAAGACAACGTAGAAACAGATTGGATTCATGACTGGGAGGATGATGTGGAAGGGATGGACATGAAGCCCATTGAATGTGCTTCACCTTCTTTTTCTGATAGAAGAAAGAGCGCCCGTGCGGGCTCTGTCAGGCAATCCATAAGCTTCGACTCTAAAGGATCTTCACCTTTGTTGGCGTCCTCAGGGGAATTTGATGAAAGCTATTTGAGCTGTGGAAAGTCGACTCCCTCCCCGAGTGGATTGGCAGCCTATAGATCTCCAGCTTCAAGAGCTTCTGTGACCCCTAGTCCTCGGAAGCAATGGACTCCTAGTCCCCGGAAGGACATGGACCCCATGATGAATGAACGGAGCTGGTACTGTGATGCCATAGATGCCATTCGAAGCATTAATGATATCAGAAGGTCTAAGGAGGGACGGTTACATACTGAGTCAGTTTCCTTGGGAAACTCTCCTGCTGGGAAGACGGCAGGGGCTCCGCGTCCTCCTCATGCTTTTTCAGCGGAGAAGAAGATTCTCAGACGAGCAATCTCCTGGTATGCGCCTGAGCATGAGGACCGCATGAAGACGTTTGGCTTGAAGGGTAGGAAGGGAAGTGAAGAGCCTGAGGATGGGAACAACAAAAAAGGATTGTTGCTGAGTAGGGTGCAGCCTCAGCAGATGACAGCCCTAATTGAAAATAGAGGTGCTTTCCTCTTACTTGATGACCTTTGAACTTTCAATGGTAGTAGTCCAGTTTCTGTTTGTATTGTAACGCTTCAATATTGGAGTTTTCTCAAGTGGCCAGACATAGGGAGCGACCAACCCCCTAGCGCTTCGAAGTCCATGTTCTGGATGTTGACCAGATTTCTTCTGGGCAACGTTTCAGTTTGTCCAAAAAACTTTTCATTCACCCGAAGTAATATTGGAATCTTTAAAAACTCAACCTTCCTTTATGACCAATTTGATAGAAATGGGGTAAATAATATATTTGTACAAAGGTATAAGCAAAAATGTGCAATAGGGATTCAGGCGTTGAAGGGTTGCAAATGACTAATTTGATTGAAGACACTGTGCAAAACATCATTCAGATTGCGCCAAATTTTATATTACCAGATTTTGTGAAGAACAGTCAATGTGTTTGCCAATGATATATGAAAAGAAAACCCCGATGTCACCTTATCAGCAGTGCTTGAAATTTGCTTCAGTTCCAACGTTGGTCCTTCAGAGGTAAACTTCTTTTTAGACCCATTACGCGTAGCCACAAATTTTAACCCCTCCAATGTTCTTCAGCTATTTCAGGTACAGTGATGCATGCTAGGAGGTTTTCAGACTCGGACAGTGGTGGCTCGGCAACCTTCTCCATTGACTTCAACCGAATGGGGAGCTCGCATAACAACTCTCTGAACAGCTCTCAGACTGGGAGCCCTTGGAATCATCCAAAGGAGAGTGGTGGTGCACTTGATGTTCGAGAAAGCACAGCTGCGTCGGGCTTGAGAGTGGACAAGGAGAATTTTCTAGCCAAGTGTAGCATATCTCCCAGCAGAAACAGCACCTTGAGGAAGTCAGACCAATCTCTATCATCAAATGACTCCAACAAGCATCTCAGGCGGTCACAAGAAGCCATTCCTGAGAATAGGCCTGTTCTGGGGTCAATGCCATTCAACAACTGGGATAAAAATGTGCGGACCTCAAGGGACAAAAACCCTACTGCTTTGCATACTGAGGTAAAGTTCCTTGCCATCTAGGGAGGCATTGTGAGAGAGCTCTCATAATACATACTCTACATACGGGTCAGCTTTCGGAATAATTAAGCTGAATTTTGAAATTTTAATAAATTTGTTGACCACTATTTGTAAAACCAAGAAAATTTTATGTCTGTTTGTGGCTTTATAGTAACTCTGAAACTTCAGATTTAGTAATTGATCCGGCATTTTGAAAATTGGAAAATGACGTTTCGTGAAGTCTGAATTTCAAAATGAACCCAAGAGTTGATGCTAACCTAGGAGTACTGTAATGCCAAAGCAGGATTTTGAAGCTGATGTGACAGTCACATTGGAGGATTAGAACCCATACTGCTAAGTCGACTATTGATTGCAGATTTGTCAAAAAGAATTGAGTTGGGAGTGATAGTTCTAACTTATAAAACTGCATTCAATGTGAGTAATCGGATGAACCCAAATTACACTCTGAAATTCTTGATTCAAGAGTATTACTTCCCATTTTGTCCAGCTCTAGAAGGTTATCTAGTCCATAATGTTTGCGCTACTTCATGCAACCCATTAAAAAAGTTGTTTTAGAAGATCTGGAAATTTGAGGATAGTTCAAAAACAACATGATCTTAGACCCTTGGTGAGGTGGTGTAGGTAATAATTTGCAAATTATTTTTTGATAACCATATCCTTGATTGCCATTATGTAGTCCTTGAAGGGATGAAATGCTGCAGATGTTTCTATTCTACTAGAATGGAGTTGCTGTATGTTAATCAAGAATTGGGTTGGTCTTAGGATTCAAGAAGTGAATGGCATCCTGTGACATCACTACAGCGAGCATTTCCGAAAGTATCTTCGAGGTATTACAGAAACAACACCATTGCATTGCTTCTTGGGAGTCCTAAGCTTATACTACACGAGTGTGTGAAAATGAATTTATTTGATACAAATTTATAATTTTATAAATGACAGGTTTGTATCTTGCTGCATATGTGACAAGTGAGACGCTCCAAGCACTAACCCTTTCTGGTGGGCTTCCTCAACAGGGGAATTTCTGGCAAGATTTTGGCTAGAAGCAGGAGTCTTGTGTAAATTTAGTAGATTAGAAATTCCCTGTTTCTGGCTTTATTTTTCTGCGCTGGCAAAACTGAAGGTTTTTCTATCAGTATGGCGAACATTGTTTATAGTGTACTCCAGTATCAGAGATTTGTGCCCACTGAGAGTTAGGTGCTCTAATGTTTCTTGTAGATCCGGCTCATTTTAAATTACAGTAACACCAAATTCCGTTGTTTTTTGATAATTTTTGGTGGTAATAGGAGAGAATTTGTCTGAGATTTCCCATTATAGGGAGTCTCAGTCTTGGGTGGTGATTGCCATTACCTAGTTCATTGTCACATTCTGAAAACTCAACAAACAAGTTAGAAATGAAGACGAAATCGATATGATTCAATGCAATTGAGAAGTCCACATAATTTCATAACATTACTCAATTTTCCAGTCCATGTAGATAAAGAGAATTTGTCATGGCCCATATTTCAATCTAGATATAAAAGTAGGAGAGTTTAGAACCTTCCACTTTAAAATTGCATAAGAAAATTGTGCACAATGATAAATGTTAATGAAACTGCAATTTTAAGTGTATTTCTAGAAAATTAGTTCGTTGTAAATTACAGACAGTTAGCCGTAGTTCTCATTGCAAGTTGTTTTTGAATCTTTCCAAATGCATCAATTGATGAGAAGAGAAGTTCAACATGTACAAAAACACTAATATTTTGCAATTTGTATTGTGAGAGGCTTGGAATTTTTTTCACATACTCTAAACTACAGGCTCTGTTTTCACTGTTTGGAATTTTGTTTTAAATCCTCAATGCACAAGAAATCCTAAAAGAAAGGGTAGTTTTTTGATGGTTTACTTGATCTCTTTGTATTGCAGAATGATTTAGAAGAGAATTACCGCCTAGCTTATTCACTTTTGATATTTTCCATTTTTATACCTAATAAAGAAGAGATGCAAGATTGTTTGGAGTGAGTTGAATTTCTATGAATTAGGCTATGCTTTAATAGTTGGGCAAATTAAATTAGTAATTTTCCATACATAGAAAAAAATCACTTCTAGAGGACTCAAAGTTCTTGACCTTGTTTGATGGCCATGGTGGACTGACCCCCTCGCTCATCCCCCCAAGTCATTCCAAGGGTGCATGTAAAAAAAGAGACCCCCTATTTCGTGCTTCATTAATTTATCTAATCTACCTCTCCTAGCTAATTTGGGGCCTGTGATTGCAAATATGAATTCAAAATTTGCAAATTTTATCATGTGTGAAAAATAATAAATTTCAGGATTTTTACTTGGGGATGAGTGGGGTCAATCCCCCCCCCCCCCCCGGCCTTGTTTGACAAGGTTGAAAAGAATTTCTTGTACAAACTTCAACCCTTTATTCTTGCAATCCAAATTATCTAATACGTTGCAATATTTTTCACATACTATTGCAATGATCTACTACACTTTGGTATGGTTGAAGTTAAAATCACTTTTTGACACTTGCTCTAGAGACCACCCACCCTTCTCTTTTAGAGGTTAAAGTGAAAAAGAAAAGGAAATTCAAGAAGGAAAAATATACATTCTTGAGTTCATATTTGATCATTGTTGAAACCTTGTTCTTGGAATGTTTTAAATCAAGTTTCAATGACAAAAACGGGGCTAGGAATTGATGGTTCAACCGCAAGTTGTTGAAAGGTGAGTCACTACAGTGGATATTTTGGGCCTATATTCTTGGGGTACAAAAAAATTCCATATCACTTTTTCTTGATAAATCCATTTTACTATTGAATATTTGAAATATAAAAAGTTGGTTGAGCTCATCTCTAACAATCATGATTGTAGTTTAAAAAAGTCTAATTTTGGAATCGCATGTAGACAAATTTTGATTAAGTGGAGTAAAGTCCAAGAATGACATTAAAACAATCTATGCAAAAGTCTTATGAGGTCAAAGTTCAATTGGGTATGGTTTCAAAATACCCTAATTTCAATGTCCTTATATTGGAAAGTCTACAATGAGCATTCATTTCTTATCTATATTGATTAGAGCATGCTTTGAGGAACATACTTGATTTTGAGTGATCATTAGGTAGGGAATTTGTAACAATAATTATGTTGAGAATAGTGAATGAAATTTGCATTGAACCATGGCTAAATCATTAATTTTGAGTCACATTGAAAACACTATAAATTTTGAAGGTCTCAATGTAGAGTGGGATTGATTTTGTATTTGAAAATTTCTTTTAGATAAAAGATATCAAATTGTAATTAAGCAATATGCATTTGGAAATATGAAAAGTTGCAAGGTTTGTTGACGATAGAATGAATGCCTCAATGAAAAATTCAAGTATTATGCAAATTTCAATATACTTCCATCATCTTTTTTTTGCTAACAAAATCTTGACATCAATTGAAATTAATTTTCCTTAAAAGATTCTTAGTGTCAATTTTGGAGTGAATGTTAAGACTTGAATTATCCCTTAAATAAACATTAGCCATTCTATTTCAAAAATAGGTTGGCCAAAGGTTACAAAGTACGAAAACTAATAATTTGATGACATACAAATATGTATATGACTACAATCACATATAATCTTCATAAATATTTTCATGAAGAGCACATATATCAATATTGATCAAAGAGGGAGGAGGGAGGGGGGGGGGGGGGAGTAAATTATAATTGGTAAAAATATTCATCAAAGTAAAAACTTAAGGTCTATTCAACTCCTACAATTTTTAGGCTTTATTTTCAGCAAATTGCACTCAAAATTGCCATTTTTATTGCAAAGTGCAAAAGCTTTTAGGATTAATTTTTTTCCCTATATCTTCAACTAGACTATGATTGCATGGATTGCAATATATATATGCATTTGAAGAGAAGAAAACCATTTTCTTTGCACCTTGCCTAATTAGATTTCTGAGGCTTCAAATGTTCCTAGCAATTAAAAATTTTGCACTATCAATATTTTATTTTATTTTTTTAGGTTGAAAAATTCAATTGAAAGTCTAGGAAATTTTTTAAGAAGAATAAAAAAGAATTTATTTTTTTTCTTTAAAAATTATCAAGTGGAGGCAAACTGAACTAAACCATATCAAACTTCTTCTTTGAAAAATTGTGAAAATTGCATTCAAAAATGAATACTATAAGTTATTTTTTCAAGAAGATGCTAAAATTGATGGAAAATCAAGATTGTCCATAATTTCTTCTTCACTAGTCCAAATAGAATGAATCAAATCTTTCTATGTAGACAAAAATACTTTCTATGAGGAAAAAAAACTGAAAATTTTATTTTGACTTTTTGTGATTTTTTTGTGCTCCTTGATGAACCCCATTTTAGACTTAAAGTAGTACAACTCTTGCTCCCAAGCACCAATTTAAACCCTGAATTCCCAAGCCTTTCCAAATGTGTTTTGACTATGAAAAGAGAGCATAGGCCTATAATTATCCCCAATGAAGCAAATGTTTTTTTTGAAATCTAACGGTATTGATCTTGAAAAAGCTTGTTGTTTAGTATGGATACCAATTTTGACTGAAAAATTGCATAGGAGTTGTGAGATTATAACAAGAGAAATCTATATTTTCTATTTTTAATATGTTGCCCCTCACCACAATGTTTTAGAAATTTCCATATAAATTTTTGGGGGGATTAGAGGTGACACGACTAACTAAAAATTGTGTTCACACGCTAAAATGCACTTCCATAAACCTCTAAAGGACTTAAGTTCAAATGAAGAGCTAGGAAAATCATTAAATAATCTACCTTGGAATCATTGAAATGTAATTTTTTTATAAGTAGAAATCACAAATAACTCCAAATCAACACTTGCATACTTAAATTTTCAATAGTGAAAATTATAAAAATACGAAACTCTTTCCTGTGGGACCATTTTCAAAGCAAATGGATAAGTACAATTTTTTGGATCTCAAATCAAGTGAAATTGACAAACTTCGCTCAAAGCAGGGAAATGAAGTATAATTAGCAAGCTTTATTCTTCACTTATGGTACATATATGCCTTTGAAGACCTCTCAAAAATCAAATATTTACCTTATTTAGTGAAAAATAAATGTTTTCAATAGTTAATCCTCAAAACTACCCAAAGTCCTGTATATATGCTATGTACTTCTAAATACACCAAATTAGTGCCTCCTCTCCAATTAGTGTATAAATAAAATTGACATACATTGACAAAATGAGGTGATTAGAATTAATTAGTAAACATCAATCATTGACAATCTAAAATTTCTTGTTGACGAATTGAGGTAATTAGAATTAATTAGAGAACATCAAACATTGACAATCCAAGATTTCTTGTTGCCGAGAGTGCTCTAGAAAATAAGAAATCCTCCAATGTCACATCACCTTTTTTTGCAGAATTTGGGTCAATGTGTGCTTCTAGCGTACATGAAGGTCTACATGAAGGTCTGATTCAGCACTCAAGTGCCAAAATTGAATTTCCAAGTCAGATTCTAAAGGGTCCACATCCACTCACACCATTCACAAGACGACACATGGCACTTCTTTTCCAAAAATGACTTAATCTATACTAAATGTGACCTTCAGGTCGGGTACAACCACCCACCCCTCACATGGAAGGTAGAATATTCTAACAAACATAACAAACATGCCTGTGCAGAGTAATATTAATATACTTCCTCAAGGGAACTTTGACTTGCAAAAGAGACGAGACCCATCTCACAGCCACGTCTTTCAAACCACCAGCACCGAAAGTTTCAATATACTCGAATACGGAGTATCTCTTTATGAAAGTGAAATACATAATAATGGCTACTTGTACGGCCAAAATACAGCAGAACAATAGTGGTTCTCCACCCAAATGCACACTATCTATATAATATATATTATAATATTATCTCTCAATCGCTCAAAATCATCAAAACAGGTAAAGGCACTAGACTTAGACATGGAATTGATCCTCTGACTGAAGCAAAAAACTCTCTTTTTCTATAGCTAACCCCTGGAAGATACCTTAACATAACTTACTAAATGATACTGTACATTCAACAGAAATCTACTCTAGAAAAAAGACACTTGACAGTACACAATTCAACCTTGGTTGGCTGCAACTTCTGAAAACCTCGGTCAGGGACATATTGTGGCAGTAAAAAAATGCCAAAATAACGTCATAGCAGAGCCATACCAAAAAAGTGATGGATGCCCGGTTCCGAGGATCCTGGAGTCCAGCTGACGAGAAAGAGAAACTGCTTTCAGGGGCAAAGGATATAAAGCTTAATATTGTTACGTGACTTGAATTTGAAGAAGCTGCAGAAACTGGAACGCATGGCCCTTCGTTGAGGAAAGGAAAATCTTCAGCCTTGAAAAGATCCAGTAGCCTTGGCAGGGCGAGGGTGGGAGTGTGCTTCACCAATATGAAATCCCCGGACATAGCCTCCAGCATTTGTTGACTGACTCCATCAGATGAACTTGGAACAAGTCACCGTAGGGGAAAGCAATTCTACGCTTGGGCGACCAAAATCATTGCTCCTGCAAAAAGCAAAAAAAGTCATTCATTGAACAAGTTAGAAACACATGAGACATCGATAACACAGCTTCATCTTGCACCCAATCAAGCTTATTAAATTGGTGCCTACAAAACAGCCACAATGTACACTGTCTCTTCAAATCAAAACCTAAATCCAACGGTGTGGTTGTTTTCTCAATCTTATAACGCAAGCACAACTATCCTTGATTCAGGTTTTTGACATGAAAGAGTATACGGTCTACTGTGGCAAAATTAGACACCTTTGGGTGCACTTCGGGAAGGTTGTTGAGAAGCAACACTAATCCAATTCCGTTTGAATGACTTGATTGAATTTAGAATGCCAATCTCAGACTGTCCAAGATCTCTTATCGACGGTGCTTTGAGGATAAGAGATGTTGGATAAATTCTAGATTGGCATCCTACAATGACTCACTCCGTTGGATGTTGGCAGAATTGGGTCAGTGTGCCTCTTAAAACCTACCTATCATGAGCACTCACATCACTTGCATACAAAGGATATAAAAGAGACTGGGATGAAGTAAATAATTTCTTACCTTGCAAGAGGTTGGCACTTCACCTCCTCGCCAGTTGCAGTCGGCCGATGGACACATCGGATGAAAGATGTTCTCATAAAGGCTTTTTCTGGCGCTTGATAGCCTTCAAAAATCGGCTCAAGACACCAGTGTTACAGTGTTTCTTTAAAGCTACCACGATACCCAAACTAGAACTAAGAAAAAGTAAAAACAGTGAACCCAAGTGCCTCAAAAATTCGGCACAGAGATTTTCCAGTGAGCTACAAAGTAAACAGGTGCAATAAATAGTGCGCCTTGGTACAACTACTCGCTTCAGTTTCTGCCACGTGTCATCAGGGTTCAGAATTTAGAAATTCGTTCGCCAAGGGAGATGTGAAAAAAAAATTACATGTCCCTTGAACCCCTAGCTCCCAAGTCCATTCCTGTTGTTTTGAGAAGTCGAAATCATGAGAGGAGGCATCTAGCCTCTATCTATCAGCTCCAATGTAGTAGGACAGCCATGTATGTCTTCAGTACAGGGAAAGAAAACCAACACACATAAGCTACTGGCCAAGTAAGTAAATGTTTCTGGCCCATAGTTAATTGTGGTAGAGCTTGAGAAACTCCACAAAAGTATGATTTTTCTGCGTAGATGGTACTTGGATCTCCAGTTGAAGCACTCCACAGTAAGAAGCCGCAAACTTCCCTTTTTACTGGTTAGGTCATGTTGTATAAAAGGAACGCTGCATTGGTGATCCACTTCAGAGATAGTCCAAGAGTTGGCACAGATCTATGTTAATGTGTTGGATGTCAGGTTCACATCTAACACACGGCAACCACATCATACTCTTTCCTTGTCTCTCCCTTGTCTCCCTTCACAATCTTCTCTTTGAGTATAGCAACATCTTTGACCTGCCATATGAAAACACAAGTTTGAATTTTCTCGTCGCACTTTGGAGAGAAGTCGCACCAAAAAATGAAAAATAGAGTACTCGCACACATTCTAATAACACTGCACCACAAGTTTATGGACTAAGGGAAGCACATAAGAGGCCTCTATGTGGTAACACAGAGCTACGCAGTATAATTACCTTCTGGAATAAGGCATCCATGCTGTCCACTCCCAGGTATTGGAGGTCCACGGAACTTCCATAGCGTTGCTGATACAGCATGGGAAACTTCTTCCCGTCGATTCTTAAAGAGTAGGAGACTAATAGCTCCTGAAGTTGCTGTTTGAAACCAGCCAACTTCAGGTCCACCTTATAATCTTCAGCTTTACAAACCTACAAATGATTTGTTTCAAAAAGCATCAGACCTCAGTTTGATTCAACAAAACATGCACAAAACATATGCATTCTGATAATCAGAATATCAAATAAATCAAAATCCAATCTCACCTCTCCAATATCAACAACAGTTTCAGTCTTGGTAGCATCAAGCTTCCCCTTGACTGCATCGTTCACAATATCCCAATCGATTGGATGTGCATAAACGTTGGGTTTCACATCATCCATGTCCATGTCGAGCAAGTGGCGCATGCTGGAGACCTCAGGTGCAGGTACTTCTTTCACCTCAGGAACATCCTTCACCTCAGGGTCACAGTCGTCACTGGCATCCCTGCAAAAACACAACCATCCAGTCAGTTGAATGCCTTTTACTAATAGTCCTGCAAACAGAGACTCCATCATAAAACCAAAACCCCCCAAAAAAATTACACATGCCTGATATCATACATACATAGGGAGACCTGTGTATGATACCTGGTAGAGATGGATAATACGGTACATACAAGGGCCTTTCTATGATAGTTATGATCACAGGGAGACCTTCACATAAATCATGGAAGAGATTCTTTATATGATATTTCTGGAAACACCCGTTACCTGTCTCTGTCAGTCTTGGGAAAAGAAGAAGTCTTGTTTCCAGAAGGCTTGTACTTGTTCCGGGACTTCAACAGGTGCAAGGTCCTTAACGAGCCTTCGCCCTTCACAACCAAAGTGTCCTTCATCTTCTCCAGAAGATGAACCATCTTTGAAGCGCTGTACTCAGCGAGGACCAGAGGCCGCCCAAACGCCTTGTTATACTCCGCGGGCACTTTCACCAAATTCATACACCCGTGGTTCTGGGTCAGCAGCTGGTGAAGCTGCTTCTTCAAACCAGCGAGGTCCCCGGGTTGCACCCACATAGTACTCCCGCCGGGGCTCGTGGGCTGCTGGGGCTGCTGCTGCTCCTCCATATCGAACCCCATATCCGCGGACTGCTGCACACATCAAGGCGAGTGAGCATGCTGTGTGGCACAAGAAATTGGTGCACAAGGTCTCACAGATGTTTCTTGTCTAAACATAACCTCTCAACCAACCATAGCCACTTGGTAACTCACGAACATCCACAGTTGGTCATGGATGTTTTTCATGCACAACCAAGTGGGCCATGTTGGATAGCAAGCTCATGAATTCTCCGCCCCCGCGGTGCATTCCTTCTTCCCCAAGAGGCTGCCATCTACTACGATAACGCAAGCTCACGGAACACCAATCGTGGTTCGTTTGGAATGGCATGGAATGCAAATACCAGATTCGTCGATGCAAGAATCCAACATGGAAGAGAAAAACAAGGACTTGTTTACTTACAAGGTCTCACCTGTTGAATGCCGCTGTTGTTCTGAGCACCATCGACCGTCGGGAACACCTGCCGGTTCCCAAACCCCCCGGGGCTCCCAGTCTGGATCCGGACCTGCGCTCCTGACCCGGCGTTTCTGGCCATGGTGTTCACGCGCGGGTGCACCCCATGTACCGGCAGTCCATAAGTCTGATGTCCATAATCCACCGCTGCATGCTGCTGCGGAAACGGCAAACCCCCACTATAAACCACAGGCTTCCGCTGCACCAGAATCTCTTCCCCGTGCACGTGATCATCATCATCATCATCGTGCAGGTCGTGAGTTCGAAGCTCGGAGAACATCTCTCCGTACCGCTGCTCCTCGTTGTAGTGCACCACGGGCGATCGCCGCTGCGCCGAAGCCCGCGCGGGGACTTCCACAAGCCCTTGACCTCGACAGAGCGACTGCCAGTCCCACACGTACCGACCCGCGCCGCGTAACGCAGACGAAACTCCTACTCCATCAGGAATCACGAGCACGACCACGTACCCGCGCTGCCCAAGCTTGTGAAGTGCCGGCGCGAAGTCCACGTCGCCAGTGACGAGGAAGATAGTCGACGGGGGCGGATTGTCGAGAGCGAACAGAAACATGTCAACCAATATGGCTTTGTCCGCGGCGTCCTTTTTCCCGTTCGGCACGTCGATGAGGTTCACGCCCGTGCGCTGACACCCTTCGCGGACCTTCTTAGGGAAGTGGTTGAAGTCCCCGTAGGCGGAGAACATTGTGACGGCGCCGATGTACGGATGCTCCCGGAGCGCGATCCGGATGTTGCCGGCCACGTCCTCCGCGTTCACTTCACCTGGGACGGGGCAATTCTCGATGTCCCAGAGAATCGCCACGGGACCGGAGGGACGGGGGGACATCACGGGAGGAGGGGCAACGCGCTGGTGCCCGTAGCTCCCTTGCGATCGACTGCCGGAGGTGACACCCGAGTCCATGCCCGGGTTGTTGCGACGCAAGGGCGTCAGAGAACGAAGCGGGGCGGGGTTGTGGGAACTCATCGTCGGACTAGGGTCGGGAAGGCCGCGCCGCGAGTCCCGCGAGTGCGCAATCGCGAGTCTGGGGTCTGGAGGGTCCCGTATGCTAACTCGTGCTGGATTCAATCACAAGCAAGAGAGCGAGAGGAGCGTCAGGAGAGGATTCGTACACTGCACGTTTCCCGATGGGATTCGGGAGAAGCACAATCCAATTGCAGTAAAGCGGACACCCAAATTCGCTACCAAGGTTAGTTAGATTCGTTGTGTCGTCTTCCTAGCGTCCGACCTAAACCACTGTACTTTTCCATGGCCTCTATCAATCGACCCCGAAACGCAACACAAAACGAGGGAACAATCACGAGTCGTCACGCTCGACCACGAGCTTCACTTTCTGTGGCATGAGTGAATGATTTAATGAATCCCTCCGATTGCATCGAATTGCGTATGAAAACCACACGAAATTGGCGACTCACCTCATGAAACAGACAGGGATTGATGGTTCGACGAAGGGGGACGAAGGACGGCGTGGCAACAATCCAACGAAGGCACCCAGTCCCCCACGCTCACCACACCCACCTCGTCACCCTCCTCGTCGCCACCCCGGCGACCACGCCAGCCATTTGTTGCCCACAAAACGCCCGTTCCTGCAGCACCATGAATCAAATCAATCCCTTCGTCACTTCGTCACTTCGTCACCTCGTCCTCGTCGCGCTCCCTCCCCAGTGCGCCACCCACCCTGACGGACTGACTGACAACCCAACAGACACAGACACAGACAGACAGACGAAACCAACCCGCCTTGCGTGCGTTTCAATCCCCCTTCCTTACTGCAACACCGGACGTACACAACCAGCGCGGGCACTCACCAAAAAATGGAAACAGAAATGAGGGGAGATCCCTTGTAGAAGAAGAAGTAAGAGAGAAAGACCGACCGATCGACCGAGAGAGAGAGTATGTGTGTGAGAGAGAGTGAGTGAGAGAGAGCCACCAACAGACGACGGAGTCAGCGACAGTAATAATTATATTGCCAGCAGCAGGAGCAAGCTAGGCGAAACAAGGGCTGGAGCGCACCCCACCCCACCCCACCATACCCGATGCGAACCTACCCCACTCGACCTTTTTACTGCAACTCTCTCTCTCTCTCTAGGGATTCATCAACTAGCAACGAGATCGTAAGTACTAATCTCGTTACAACTGGATCAAAGCTAGCAAGCAAGCAACGCCCCGCAGGCGGCAACGACCAGGCTCCGGCCGCGCTCGAGGAGCTTCTTCCATGGGGCCCAAGGAAGACGAAGCGGGGCGGCATACGATCTAGGCGAGTCCGAGATTCGGGATTCGAGGATCCCAGATTCGAATTATCGGTATCGGTAGATTTCGGGGTTGACTGAGTGTTGGCGCGAGCGTTTGCGGAACGACAGCGTCCAGGTACCTCGGGCGGTTTAGGATCTACGAATAAGTAGATTTGGGAAGCGAGAATTGGTAGATTTTGGGGGCGTAGAGAGACGGTTGACTGGGTTCGGTTAAGATCGGGCCGGTTCCAGCGGGGTTCCGGCGGCACGGACACTCTGGTTTGCAGTTAGTTACCTGCTCTCTTTTTCTTTCGCAGATTTTTCTTTTTCTTTTTCTTTATTTCTTTTTCTTTATTTCTTTTTCTTTATTTCTTTTCCTATTTCCTTTTTTCGGCGTCTATTTCTCCTATTTAAGTGATATTATTCGTGTTGGACTCTAAGTTATCTGTTATTATGACCGGGGAGGGGGGGCCACTCTCTTCCGCCTCTACAGGGGCGCCACGACCGTTTCCTCGTTGGCCAACGAGATTAGGATGAGAACTGGATGAATGGATGAAGAATGGGGGTGGAATGGATGATTTCGTCCTCGGTTGGCGAACTTTGCCAGCTTGCCAAACGTTCGGCCCTACTTTACGCGAACGGGCGGTGGGAACGAGGCCCCTGGGGAAACAGTTTTGCCACGCGAATTTTATTATTTTTGAAATTTTGGGGGTGAGTGAAGCTTTTTCGGTATTGGCAAAATATACTGACCCGTATTTTCTTTCAAGGAAGGTCTAGTTTTTTGTTTTATTTCTAATTTTTCCTCCTTGAAATTTCAGAGGTAAATAAGCAGCTTATTGTACTTATTTCTATGCAAATAAAAAAAAATCGTTTAAAAAAAATTGCCTCTTTTTTTTAATGATCCATCGTGTAATCTTTAGTATAATCTTTATTAGTTGAAAAAAAATGTAACCTTGTTGGACACTCTTAGATTGGCATTATCTCCCTAAGCAAATGACAAAATTATTCTAGGCATTAGTATGATAATGGGTTGCAACATGCTACAATCAATCAATTTCTTAACGCGTATCTCAATTTTATGTGGCTTTCTAACTTTTTGACTTTTGAATTTGCTACAATCAATTAGTTATAAATTGGTTAGACATAAGTTCATCTTTATGAATGATGGCCCACAACTTGCTAATAAGGTAATTTCAAATGACATTCTCTAGCAACATAGCGATTTGGAGCAACTCACTACAAATGGATTTTTTATTTTTATTTTTTGAAATTTTCATACAACATGTGCCCAAAGAGTAGCTTTAACGCACAACAATGTTCATAACTTTTGATTACATAGTTAAAACTTTATTGCACGATATGTAATTTTCATTGTTCAACAGGCAACCCAAACAACTAAACTTTTATTTTTTTGAAATCATTTATTGAAGAAAAAAATTAAAATTGGTTTATTAGATTTCTTGTTTTCATGCAATAAAATAATATGTTAATGAGACAAATTAAGCTAAAACAATCATAAATTTTGAAATACACCAAATTAAAATATTGAAAAGCATGCACTACATAAGGAATGCAATCATTTGTATGAGTTTTGGATCATAATCCCTATTCCTCTTCGTCAATTATGGTCAAGGATAAACTAAAGGCATCATCCTAAATTGTTTTCAGTTTGTCTATTTTTCATCCGTTTGGTCATGGAGACCTATTCTACAAACTCATGCGAGACACGATGCGCTTTCAATTAAACACGAACATGGGACCCTCGACATTTCATTTTTTCTGCTGTGCATCAAAGGACAATGATGCTGATTGAATTGAACTTCAGACAAAAGAAACAAAGGCAAAGGGTGGGCTGCTAAAATGCGTAAAACAGCTTTGTTGGCAATGCCAGACATCATGCTTGCTTTGGGAAATGCGCTGGGATTGGATTTGCAGGCATGGCTTTGAAGTTTAGGAGGAGGTGGGAATCCGCCCCCTCCTTTAGTAATAACTAGAGGTGGGTACCCCCAAACCGCCACTTTTTTTTGCTACCCTATCAACAAATTTTCGTGGATTTTCTCGTTGGCAAGTGAAAGCCAAGGTCCCAAGTTTCCAACGTACTAAGGAATGCAATATTTGGATCATGTATGCAAAAGTTTTGAAGGTTGGAATCCTCATCAATAATAAGCCAGTGGGTAACCCCCAAACAACCACTTTTTTGCTACCATGCCCTAGTTACTATTATTAGATTGGTCAAATTTTCAATGATTTTCTCATTGCCAAAGTGAAAGTCGAGGCTCCAACGCACTGAAAAATGCAACCAATTTGGATACTATATGCAAAAGTTACAAAGGATCAAAGTGTTTTTTTTGGAAGACGGGCTCTCAAATTGTTTCTTCCACATAGGTACAAACTAATTTTGGAGATGTACCCTAAGTAATGATGGTGGTTTTAGGTCCGTGGCACATTTGAAGTACATTATCCACCTTAATGAAGTTATTATTGGGCCAGGAAGGGCCAGCAAGGGTGTCCTATGAAAGTGACAACATGGAAATAATATTAAAAGCGTGGAGTGGGTGTACAGCAGAAGTACTTGGATTGGAGAGTAACCTATTTGACCCTCAGTCCTGACATGGCCGGTGCAGGGCTCACCAAAGTATGCCTGAAGCATTGAGCTTACTTACAAAGGGCGTGAGCTGTACAAACTTCCAATGGATGCCACTTGCTGCAATTCAGTTCAGCAAGGCTGACCGTAAAATTTTTATGATGTTGCTTTTTTGTTTTTATTGTAGTTTGGGGGGGTAACAACTAAGGTAGAAGCACCAGTGGTTGATCATTACAGCAGTTTTTGGAGCAGAGCATGCGGAGCATGAGGTTGTCAAAGTTCATGAGGTTGTCGAAGTTTTTCCCATGTTAGGAAGATAAGAAATATGGGGATAACAAAATTTTCAGAATTTTATTCCCAAAATTGAAATTACTGTGAATTTTGGGAGACCCAAAATGCATTTCACTAATAGCCAATGTCTAGAGTCTTCAAATTTTGATCATTCCATTTCACTCACTACTTTGAGACATGTGTCATAACCTTATTAGTCTCAACCTTTGAAAAGGACAAAAAAATGCATTTGAATCTTGAATTTGAGCCTAAGGTTGGAAATAGCGCATCCTACAAGATGGATGGTGGGCGTGGTTGACAATTGGTGCTTCTACCTCAATAAGAAGAAATTGTTCGGTGAAGTGAAATGAGGGAAATTTGGTTTGGAAATTGAGAGATATTCACTTTTGAAGTTACCTTAATAAAAGGTCAGTAATTGACAATTTGGGATCACCTATGAATCAAACACATACACATGTTGAAAAGGATACAATTGGCACATAAATGGTAGATTCATACAATGATACTTGTTCAATGTCACTTCTCCTTGTGGCTTTCTTTGATGATAGTTTACCATGACTTCCTTCCCCATTCATGTTTAGATTTTCGATGTTGATATTTAGGTAGAGTTGATAATAAGTGCACATTATCTCATCTTAGTCAGTCAATTTTTTGTTATGTCAAAAACTACTTCTTGCTTTTTCATGGGTGCTTTTACAATGAGTTATTTGTAGTAAATTGTATGTACTAGGTTTGACTCTAAATGTATGGGGCATAGTGATGTACTATTATCCCCTAAAAAGCATCAACAAGTCACTATTGGACAACGAAAATCACAAAAACAAAAACAAAGTAATTCACATGATTGAAGTGCATCAAAGATTCCAATGCATGGGACGAAGTAAGCATGAAATACTACCAATTCATTAGCACATCCTTTATTGAAGGCTTAGGTAATGTTAATGTATTCTTTTATGAAGTTGATCACCTCCTAGATCACTTTTTACAAGCACATATGAATCAAAATTCTTGTGGATATTTTCTACCAATAATAGAATTTATATTCTAATCAATTTTGCAACTTTCTTCCTACCAATCTCCTTACTATTGTTTCCAAAACAACAACCAATCCTTTGGCCTAAAATTTTGGGTTGGCTAGTAAAACTTTAGAAAAATGGGGTTGGTAGACAATTTACAATCTACGGTGGATATACAAATACAAATATATGGATACAAACACACTTTTCTAGACATATGTACTCATAAACACCAACCAACCATCATTACCCTTAAAAACATCCCCACCATTGCCTCCCATTATCCCTTCAAAAACACTAAAGAAAAAAAGGTCTTGGAACACCAAACTCTAACACTATAGCATCACACCCCAACGCATCCTTTCTACTATACCAAATTATCAAATTAACAAAGGTGAAATATTAATGTCACTACAAATATATATTTTTTGTAGATATTAATATTACTTTATAATACAATTATACTAATTTGAAATAGTTTGACATTGGTAAATTGTAGGATAAATCAATAGTCTATATCTATCTATTTTTATGTATAACAAAATTTATTTTCATGTAAAAAACTTGAAATTAAAATTTTACATCTGCAAGTCATGTATATCTTGAGTAAAAGATAATTTTAAATTTCAAAATGCAATTGTATATTTGATTGAAATTTTTAGAAAATTTGTAACTTACAAAAAATATTTAGTAGTGTATTTATATATTGTAACAAAATATTATGGAACATCTTGAAAAGTAATTAGGAAACAATTACATTTCTCAACTTTTGAAATGCTCTTCCTTGACCCAAAACATACTCTTAATCCCCCAAACAATAATTTAGATATTGATAAATGTCTTAGCAAACAAGAACATTATTGTGAAATTCAACTGATCGAATAAAAAAATTGAAAGAAGTCAATATTTTAGTTTAAATATTGAATTACAAATTTTGCAACACCACCAATTGAAGTCTTTCAATATGTGAATTCATACAATTGTAAATGAAGTAGAAATAAATCTAGTCATTTTCTTAGTTGGTCTTGTACTCATACACAAATTACATGAAGTTTCAAAGATCATAATTTTGAATCCATCCAAAAGAAAGTTATTTTTTGCCCACTTAGCAAAACTCATAAAACTTATGAGTCTTGAGGCCCAAAAAGAAGTAATAAACTTTTTTGTATTGACAATTGTCTTCTAAAAATTTGACTTTTTTTTCTCAAAACAACAATAACAATTGTCTTTTACAAATTTGAGCATCAATTAAACTTCTTTCATTTATGATTTATTAAAATATTTTTATTGTTTTATTGTTGTAGGCGATTTTGCAACAATGCTTCATCATTATTCTCTTCTTATCTTTACTTTTGAAAAAATGACCATGTCAATTAACTTCTAAAGTTTCTTCGCTTAAAAATATTCTGAAAATTATACAATAACAACACCTTGGACAAAAAGAGTTGTAAATAAAATTTCATGCATTTTGAAAAAACTCTAATTGTAGACCTCATTCTAGACTTGTGCAACAATGACATACACAAAATTTAGGTCTTCAAGGCACTACTTGAGTGAGATCCATGCATGCCAAAAAATAGTTTTTGTTGAATCACTTACAATGACCAAAAAAACCCAAAACCATTTTGGATATAAAAGAGCCAATTTTAAGGATTAAAAATCAAAGAAAAAAACCCAATTGGAACAATCTCCCAAGGGACATGAACTTTTATTTTATATCTTTATTTCTTTCAAAAATATTTGTGGTACAAAAGTTGGTAATAATGGCAAGTTGACAAAACTAAGGTATATATACCCAAAATGGCCTCGTGCCCTATTTGGATCCTACTTTGGGGGCCCAATTGCGCCCTCTTTGCATTCTATTGTAGTTAAAATTTAAGGGAATCCAATTGGAGTTAAATAGGGTGGAATTAGGTTGAAAAGTCAATGTTTTATAACTATAGGGAACATCCCATGTGGTTTAGACACATGGACAAAGATCCCATAATTATTCCATCATTTGAAGGGACACTTTTGGATAACCATTGCAACCTTGTAAGGAGTCCAAAAGGACAATATAAGTACTCTATAGGGACAACAATGGGAAGCTATGTGGTTTTGCTTTGACCACTTATAATGTTGTTGGTTTTTAAGAAAACGAGTTGACTAAAATACATGTAAAAAACTCTTGAATTTGTTGTTCTATTACAACAAAAAAATTGTGAACCCAATCATTCTAGATAAATGTATTAACCAAAGGGTCCACAATAGGACCACAGACAGTATATCATACCTCTATTTCAGTAAGTATTGTCTTGCAAATTAGTGTTTTTTTGTAATTGATTTGTATACTCATTTCACAATTTTTTCATCCCTCTTGTACCTTATCATGAAGCAGAGCCAAAATTTTTGTTATTCCTTCCTTCTTGTAATGCCACATTTTCTGTCAAAAATTTAAATGCCACATTCAATATCAGTGTATGTGATCCTAAACTATGGGATGATGGTGGAAAGGTACCCAAATGAATGGTGTGGTTGCGGGTTAGTTTATTTGGCCTGAAATCAACCTCTCTACCTGACGGAAACCCTTGCAGTTTGTTGTTCAACAGGCTTGTGTCAAAAAATTAAAAAAATTAAAATATCAGTATATGTCATCTAAGTTGGGATTTTTCTCAAATAGAAATGGATCCTTCCCTCCTTGTTACACAATCCTAAATTTTTATTTTTTTATTTTTTTATTTTTTTTGAAACTCATGGACAATTTCCATTGTACGATCCTAGATTTGACTTTTTCTATGCCTGACTGAATTTTCCAGGGATTGATTTCAGCAAGAAAATAAGCTTATTAAAATAGTATGTGTTGGTGTTCATTTCCATTTCCTAGGACAATGTGTGGTTCAGCCCAGCCAATAATTTTTCGCCAAGACATTGGGTACTGCAACCGTGGTCCCAATTCAGTTGAAAGGTGGAAAAAAGGGCATAATTTTTGTTTCCTCTGTTTGGGTTCACTTGACTAGCAGTAATCTAAGCGGAGATGCCGGTGTCTATATCCCATAAACCTACAATCATCTGTGTCTTGACATAAGTTAACACTAAGTTAGTGCACCTTGTGCCATTGCCACAGCCATTGGGATGTCAATCCTTGAAAAACAAAAGTAAAAATAATATTCTAATTTTTTTTAATTAACAAAAAAAATTGACTCACAATGAAAAGAAGGAAAAAAAGAAGTGAATCTATATTAGAAAGACATGAACAAAGAGTGAGAGCCTGAAGAATTGTACTGCCAAATAAATTACTAACCCACCCACCTACTCCCCCCCCAAAAAAAAATTTAATTTTTTTTAATTTTTAAAAATTGGGGGTCAAAAAGTAAAAACATTGTACTTCCCACATCCTCAACATATCAAAGGGTGACACCCTGGCCTCAATGCACCAAATTCAAACTCTCTTGGCGTGGCTCTTCCCAATGTGTGTGTGGGACCAATGAATTAAAACCACAACTAATGGCCATCATCCATCAATTGATGTAAAAACCGGGATGGGACGGAAAGACGAATGGACCAGACCAGACGGCCAGCTCTTGGGAATTTGGGAAGCCTACACTAAATAGTGAAATTAGGTTGCCCCACACTAATTTCTTGACATTTGACACTATATAAATATTTTTAGGTCTTATACAAAAATGCACTACTTTTAAATTAGATATTGTTGTAATTGGGACTCATAAATCTCCATGTGTACAAATGGAAAAGTTTGTAGCAATATTTGTTGACTTTGATGGCTTGTAAAGTGATTTTTGAAGGATAAGACAACCTAATTGTTAAGGCAACCTAATTTCACTATTTAGTGTACTGATGTTAAGATATCTCATGATGAAGTGGCCCCCTGAAAACCTTTTTGGACCAACCAGACAGCTGCCCTGGACCCCCACCCCACCCCAGACGCCCCGACGGCCGGTACCTTACCCCCCAAGGACGGAGGCCTGATGCAAGTACAGTACACCCCCGGCAGGAGCAGGAGCAGGCGCAGGCGGGAGTGGCCTTCAGTTGCATTGGGTCTGTGGAAATATCGAAGCAAAGCAGGCCAAGATAAGTTAAAGGGCACATGGGTGGCTCCACTGTGCGCGAGGCTGGCACCCCATTGGTTGGACGGTGCCTTTTTCTCTGTTTGGCTGCCAAAATGGCACCACAGCAAACTCACTGAGGACGGATGGACGGACGGACCGACCGACCGACCGACGGAGAGTTGGTTTGTCATATAGTGGTTAGGGTCCAGTAAGTATTCCTCATGGGGAGGGGGAGGTCCGGTACACAACTACACTAATAATGGTATTTATTGTTATGTTACTAATAGTGTTACCTGAGCTTTTACTACACCTACTCTAAATTTCAAGTGGTTTGCATTTAGTGTTGTGTTCGCAACCCTTTAATTTGTATATTTAGGTTTATATTTTTTTCATGAAAACTTGATGAAGTAATATGTAACACTAAATGTAATTTTGTAAACAATTTATATCCAATAGTTGACAAATAGTGTCTATGTTGACATTTAGTGTTGGTAACATTAAAAAGATTGTTAATATTTAGTGTCGTGCTTTGTAATTAGAGTTGCCAACACTAAATACCATCATTAGTGTCCTGGTTTATGTCATTCCGAGGTCTGATTTTTTGTATGTGGTGGGATTAAATAATTAGCCATAGTGGGTTTTGAAATAAAAATGAAAAAATGAAAAAATGAAAAAAAATGTAAGTAAAACAATTTACTTTCTATTAGTTACACAACTTTGACTCATCAATTTTAACCCTAGAAGGGATTGAAAGCCCTTTGTGGCCGTCTAATATATCATATATTTAGTGGTATCACTAAAAGAAAATTGCATTGGATTCAATGTAATCTACTTGATGTTTTTTCTTGTTTCTAACACAAGATTTTGGATTGGAAACAAGAAATTTTACCTTAGAAATAGGAAAACATCAAGTAGATTATGCTGAATCCAACGCAATTTTCTTCTAGTGTATTTGATCAGAAAAACATTGACCAAATACTTTTCAGTACAAAGTAAACTAATGATCATGATAGTATGTAAATAAAAATGTATCATAACTTAGCTATTAAACCATGATTGAAGAGTTCTAAAGCTAAATACAGGTCGTATAGAGAGATCCCAAGGGCCTTTCAAGTTGTTGTTGTTGTTATTGTATTGTACCCATTTGTGGATGGTCTTTTTTTTGTAGTCTCTCATTTGTGAGTGACACTAATTTTGCACCCCCACTTGTACTACAAATTAGTGTAGAGGAATCATAGTCTTGTGTAGACCTTGGAAATGATCCACAAGAAGGGTGATAACTAGTCTAATTGGTTATTTGGGTCTTTTGAGGAGGGGGGGCACTTATACAAACTATACAAGTTGTATTTCTACTAGCTTGTGAATATGTATGAGGCATGTAAATTGACCCCTAAGTAGTCTAAAGTCTACACTTTAGAAGATCAACAATGCTTTGGAGTGATATGTCATCCAAATGGTTTCTCATCCAAAATAATGCTTCAAATAGAATTCCTTCTTTCATAATCAATTGAGGTAATTACTACACTTGTACAAAAATAAGCAAAAATATGAAAAAAATTCATATAAGGATTTTAGACATTAAAAGGTTTAAAGGAACTACACCTAAAATTGTCCAAATAAGCATCTAAACATAGCTCTGTTATTAAAATGTCTTGAGCTTTGTTGGAGCTTGTTGCAATAGAAAGAAAATTCTACAATCTATATGCTTGTATGAACCAACTACAGATTTTCAAAGTGTTGATTATAGGAATATCCAAAATTAACCTTGTGCTCTAATGCATGTTTAAAAGGTTCATTTTTTAGGCAAGAATCTAGCTGGTGAAATTTGAATAACAAGGTCAAAATTACATGTACATTTTATTAGTATTTCTTGTCTTGTTTATCATTAGATAAAAGTAACTACAATATCATCTAAAACCAAATATAATTTTGTAAAAGTGTGCATACAAAAATCTATATTACGAATATGAATGATTTTAATTTATAAATATTCAAAAAATTATTTATAGCATGCCATGTACTAAACATTTTTGTTACATTTTCAAGAAAAAAGAAAAATTGTACAATTTAGAAATTAAAATATTAGAGATTCAATTATCATCTTGACTAATTTGTGTGCATTATATTCTAAACTATTTTTTCAACAATGTTTAAGATCCTACAAGTATATTTGGCATTAGTATAAAGGATGTTTGAAGATTCTCAATATAATTAGTTACTTGGAGTTTTATTCATTGTCTTCGTGATCTTGGGGTTGCATACAAATTTCAATTTTTTAAGAAACAAGTTTCATGGAGAATGACCAACAGTAACGAGTAAAATCTATATTTTGTAACTATGTTATTATTTGTCAACTTGAAGATATAACGGTGGCAATGTTAGTATGTAGAAGCTACTTTCTTTATAGATATGTGCGAGAATGATGTAGTTTAATTCTTTGGTATATATAATAGTTGGCACATTTTTATTCACAAATACAAATTAATAATGGCACATCCTTCTAGATTCCTCTCATTTTCCTACTAGCAATGTGATAAAACTAATTATCTTCCATTGGTTTGTATATTTTATTCTTTTAGATTCTATCTTACATAACAAGGTTTTCTAACTATGCAAGCAACTATTGGTTTTCTATACGCCTTTTGACTTAGTTTGAAGTATTGTAAACCTACAAAAGTCATTTTGAAATAGCCACAAACACCTACTCCATTGGGATTTTTTATTTTTTTAAAGTACCAAAGTGGCAATATCAAATGTTATAGTGGTGTTCCAAATTTCAACATTCATCCACATATTGGATAGAAGATATCACATTAATTAGCACATATCACATATCCATAATTATTTTTCATTCACAATTTGTTGATTTCATCCAAGATTATTTTTAATTTGAAGTTTTTTGGAGATTTTTGCCCTTTCAATACTATTTGTGTTCCAAGGGTGTGGTGAAGGGTCCATTACTTTGGTGCAAATGACCACCAAATTGCCCCAAAAAACCTCGTTGACCTAATCATTGGATTTCCATTTTGATTTCTTATTAGAAGTTTCCTTCACATTATTTACCAATAGGTCATGGGTGTCATCTAGAGTCACTAAAAATTGTGGTTACTTTTGGTGACTACATGCTCCTTCCAACTTAGTTGAAAGTTAAAAAACCTATGACAACCATTTTTCTCTAGCCATCGACATCCAATTATTGAAGTTTCTTTTAGATTTCTTCTCTTGTCATTGTCAATATCATCTTCAATTGTATTTGTTTATTTTAATTTCCAATACTTCACAACGACAAAATATTTCACTTCTTCAAAGGTGTAGTGCAAACTTTCAAACTTGATGGATAATGTTATGCCTATTAAATGATATGAGAAGCTATTCTTTCCATGAAAAGTTTGAAAGATGAAATCTAATCATTTGGGAAGAGTTGAATATACTACTTTTTGAAAGTCAAGCATCATGATCTTATAGTTGGTAAGATTTCTTATTTTGAAATTTTAGGAGGGTGTACTCTAACAAGTTGACTAAAAGATCCTACAATTAGATTTGTGAAAAACATCAATATAGATGAAAAATTTTAGCCTTGCTTTGGAGTCCGTGATTTTGAACCAATTTTGGGCCTCTAAACATGAAAGAGCTTTAAGTGAGGAGTTAAACACCATTCAACAATAGTCCACCCAGGCACTTGGGAATCATCGAGAATCATCAAGTTACCTTTGGTGACATGCCACATCCCAATCACCATGTAGGAAACTTGCCACCTTCCCATGCTCCTTCCAACTTAGTTTAAAGTTTTCACATCCCTCTAAAGCCCTTTTTTTCTTGCCGTGGATCCATGTATGTTGAATTTTTTAGCCATTGACAAAGAGAAAATATTGTACCTCTTTTATTTTCCACTTTGACTTCTTAGGAACCATTCCCGTACACTACATCGCTTGTAATTATCCCTCAAAAAAACTAATAGATTTTGTCACTTGCATGTCCGAAACTGACCATTACCGTACAACAAATTATGACTCGGACCAAGTCCAGTAACAATCCTCACACTCCAATTCACCAACGGACGCACGACATGGATCAGAAAAAGCCACATGGCCAAGTGAACTAAAAAGCTTAGCTTTAAACTTATTACTTGATGCAACCAAAACTTTTAACGTAATGAAAGGAAAAGGGAAGGGAAGGAAGGAGGCAGGCATTTCCCCTGCTCACTGTAGAAGAAATGTCCCTGGATCCCTGAACAAATGGCCGATCGATCTAGCGACAACATTCCCGTGTCCAAAATATCAAAGGATCTCAACCAAGGAGGAACCCCGAGTGCATCTTCCCCTACATGGTCCTGTAGACTGAAGAAAATCAAGAGAGTGTGTGTGTGGGGGGGTTCTTTTTGGAATTTGGACCACTCTCCCGCCATTCTTGTCAATTTATATTTGAGAAAAAAAACCCGAACCATACGAAGGAAGCCACACATACAGAGGAATGGAATGGGTGAATAAGATAACTTCAACTTATTACGGAGTACTATAATACTCTTTTGGAGTTCTTATTACTTAGTCTTCTTTTTTTGCTTTTTTGGGTTGTTGGTTCCAATGGCGACTGACAAACCGACTGCATTGAATTGGAAGGGCACACCGCCCTGACTGGTGGTGGTGGTGGGGCTTTTCGGTGGTCGGCTTTGGTCGGCTGGTAGTTAGAGTCACCACAAGAGAAGTATCAAGCAGAGGATGGAAAAGATCTAAAGCCGATTTCCGCACTTCATGGCACTTACCGTACGACGCAATGCGATTGAGCGCGTGCAAATCAAACTAGTTTTAATTCTTGCTAGACTGACTCATCACTCTCCGGAAACAGGGACAGGAGTCACAGGACTGGGATTTTCAAGTGGAGGGAGTGCAGGGGACCTCATTCTGTTTTGGTGACTTTTGAAAAAAAATTAGAAATTGACCCAATGGTAACTGAATGTGGAAATGGAATTTTTGGGGTACTATTAAAAAGAAGGAGAGGAAAAGATTCTGCATTTAAAAAAAGAAGACTTTTCATGCAAAAAAGGGAAGGTCCAATTTTAATGGTGCAAAGAACAATGCTTGACATTTGGGTATGACAATTATGAATCTTCCTATTTGTGGGTCAAGTTGTGGGCCCATGCATAGAAGCTCTACTTGATCGGGTGCTCAATTGTAAGCATCTTCAGAATCAATATGTATCTATTGTTGGAAAAAGAATATTAGAACATCTACTAAGGAAAAATAACTCCACCCACTGAGGGATTGGCGGACACAAAGAGTGTGTTCATTTTAGGGTCCTATGTTGGATCCAAGAAGCCGTTTTGAAAGATTCCTAAACTGTGTACCTTCAGAAGAAGAAGGCAATGAATCCAAGCTAACTTATTTCAAGGTAGAAACACCCAAAACCATTCTTATACTCATTCATGCACAATAGATTTCCCTTGAAGTGTCCCTCTAATGTGTCATTGAATTGTCCCCTTCCTTAAGTTTGATTAGTTGACTACAAATTTTGTCAAAATTTGATTTTAGATCCAACTATATAACGATTTCAATTGTCTAAGGAGCTTCCACTTTGAAAATTTCTAGAAATTACATGACTTATCCATTTTTTTAAATTCATGATTTTCAATTGCTAATACTATAAGAAAAATCTAGAAAAAGGTGCCTTCCACTATGCTGAATTGCTTATATTGATGATTCTAAGTGTTTCCACTGTATTTGGAAAAGGGAGAAAGGAAAGGAACTAGGATGATTTGTTGGAAGTTATGTGGGATGTTAAATGAGGATGAAAGTAGTGTTAGGTGATGTGGAATTGAATTAGTGTGTTAGTGAAGTTCATGTTTGTTGGGAGTATTTGTTTGTTTTCAAATATCTACCCATATAGGGGTATGTAAGAGGTGTGTATGATGGAAATGTTGTTAATACTATCTAGTGTATAGTTAATAACAAAAATTGGAATTCCTAGCTATAGGTGAAGATATTGTGATGATAGAGTATGTGTTGCATTGTAATGGTTGGCAATTATTACTATAAGTGGTTGGACCATATTCTATACTAGGTTCTTAGTGTTGATGATGGTTTATTGATAATCGTTGAATTTATATGCCATAAAGTCTTGGGAGAGTTTGTCATAGTAGGAAGTGAATTGGATGAATTGTATTTTATGTTGCTATAATGGAGTTGTGTAGGGATTAATTTAGAAAGATGTTGTGTGTATGTAGAAGAAGTTTGGACATAGTTTGGCATCCCAAAAGCATTGTTATGGGTTAGGACATTAGCAAGGGTACATCCAAACAACTTGCAAGTGCACAACCCAATTTAATTCATTTATCTACTACAATAAGATTTATTTCCAAAGTTCAAATGACTTGAGGATAAAGAAGATAACCCCTTTTTTTCCTATTGGTTGCTAAACAAATAAAATAAAATGATTTCTAGTTTAAAGATGAAATATAAAACAAATAGCAAGACTTGCAATGATTGAATTTACTTATATTCCTCTTTGACCATATTTGGTTGTAGCAAAACTAAAAAATTGAACTTTATCCAAGAAAAGTGATTTGTTTAACCCCTAAATCTGTCGATGTCCATTTTCTGGACAATGAATAGATTGAAACTCCAGTTTCATCTTCCTAACTACTTAGATGAAAGTTATTTTAATTTGTAAAGATACATTATCAAGTTTTTGTCCTATCTAAAGGTTGGATTTGGAGTTACTAGAGTTCATATTTTTCTAAAATTACAAATGTGCAACTATGTCAAGTGGTCAAACTGCATTGACTTTAGTTCAAAATTGGATTTGCCAAAATGAGGTCATAGATAGGAATTTTCTGAAATTCCGAAAAATTTCAAAAAATCACCATGTGGAGAGAAACTAATTTCAAATCCATTCCAACAAATTTTACTCAAAAAATGATAATATTTTGCTTGTAATTGAATTTTGAAGGAATTTTGGAATTTCTCTTTCAAAATTTATAAAAAAAGATTGGTGATAGCATTGGTGAATCTAACCATACAGATGGAATCTTAAAATCAAAATCTACAACTTTTATTTGCATTTCAACTCCAAAATATGCTTCCAAATAGCACTCTATACTGATTTTTCTCAAATCTTCAATTCTAGAGATGAATCTAGACGTTTTAGGGTTAAGATGATTAGAGCATTATTGTCTGTAGATTTTAGGTTACCCTCACTTCCAATTGATTGATCAAGAAAATTTTATTTGAATCATTAGAAATAGAAATAAAAATGTATGAAGATCAAATTCATTCATTCAATTGGATATTTTTAATTTTCTTAGATGTGCTATACACTAAGTGAAGTTTTTTTGTTTTTAAATATGATTTTCAATTAAAATTATAGCTTGAAAGTCTAAGATTGCAAATAAAACAATTGAATTTATAATTTCATTTATTAGGTATAAATATTTCAATTTACAAGCAATTAAATTTCAACTTTTCATTATAAAGACAAAATATCATATTTTCTTGTAAACTTTGGAGTGATTACCCTCAAATCATAAGATTCTAGAGTGTATTCAAAGATGCTATAACACTCATGTTTGGAGCCTTCAAGAACTTGATTTAACAATTAAAAAAATGAAGACATCTTTAATAAAGAAAAAAGATAAATGTGTGCACAATTTGAGTATATCTCATAATTTTAATATTTCTAATGTATATGGATAGGTTTTATTGATAGATATACAATAAAAAAGTTCAAAATATTTTTTGAAAATTAAACCAAAAAAAATGGAAAATCCCAATTCTTCACTGCAATCTTTTTGTACAACTCAAGTAGAAAAAAATTGTAAAAATTATGTAAAAATTAAGAATTTCAAATTATTAACGTAGTTGTATCTAGGAGGGTTCTTCTATCAAAATTTTGTCTATAAGCGATGAATTTTTTTATAGGGAATATTTGGTGAAATATTCTTGCTTTTTACTCTATGAAATTGCTAATTTTCTACCAAATCTTGGAGCTGAATCGCTCTATTTTTTATGAATGTACATCATTTTGGATGAGTAAATGAAATTTCATTTATAGATCACAAGTTTAATCCATTTTCATGGATGTAAATAGATTCATCTGTTTCCAGTGATCATTGTTTTTTGTACTGCCTAAAATAAATGAAAAAAATACACTACTTGTATCCAAAATTGATTCTAGTGCTAGAAAAATTCTTCTTTTGGGATTTGATATAGATTGAACACATTTAGAGCATACATGCACAACTTTATTCAATATTCAAAGTAATAAAATAGTTATTATTAGAAATTTGATAATAAAACTTTATTCCTGCAAATGTAATTGAAATGTAGATAAAATGTGAAAGCTTGAATTAATAAAAAAAACATTACATTTATTTATAATATTATATAAAAAATAAAATAATTGTTATAATAGGTGCATTGAAATTTCTATAAAATTTTACCCTATAAGTAATACTTATAATGAAGAAATGGCCTTAATCTTTAATTCTATGATTGTTTATTTGACTTTTCCCCCTAGACAACCAAACATTTTTTTGCAATATAGCAATTTCGGTCATCCATTTACAAATGGATTTTTTTCTTTGATTTTTTTACACAATATGTGGTTGAGGAGTAGTTTATACAATAAGGTGCAATAATTTTCATAAATTTTGACCATGTAGTTTCTTTAGGAGCTCAGGAGTGCGAGCAATGTAGAGAAATTACTTTTTTATAAAATAAAAATTCGAAATTAGTTTTGTAGATTTCTATGTACATGGAAAGCTTGAAGTCATTCCATTTTGATCAATGAGATGAAAATTATGAAGAGTTCTTGTTTGTGGGCACGTATGGAATTTCCACTCTAAAATAAACATTGAAGTCCTTCCTTCAATTCAATTTTCAATATTTTGGAATAACCACAATGAAGGGATGTAAATTTTTTAATATAACATTACAACCATTGGTATTGGTATTTTTCAATTCCATAATTCCATAACAATTTAGAATTTTAAATCATTCTCTATTTCTTTCTACTTACTATTTTTTTTCAAACATGAATATGAAATATTTTTTATTGAAATTTTTTATATGTATTTCCAACTTATTTCTTCATGCTTATATTATGGGGAGTTTCAAGTTGTAGGATCTACACATTTTTGGGTAAAATGTTTGAAAGATGAAATCCAACCATTTGGGTAGAGTTGAAAATACTTCTTTTTGAAATCCAAGAATCATGATCTTGCAATTGGTAAATTTTTTTATTTTGAAATTTTGGGAGGGTGTATTCTAATAAGTTAACCAAAGGAGACTGTGGTTGGATTTGTTAAAAAATAAATATAGATGATGATTTTAGCCTTGCATTGGAAACTAGTATTTTAAAGCAATTTGGGGCCTCTAAACATTAAAAAAACTTTAGGGGTAGGTGGGTGTAATATGCCTTGCTATGTATGCTCTATTTTGCTATGATGTTTGAAGGAAAATTACTATTTTTTCTTTTTCAAAGACAAAATTACATGTCTTCTAAAAGTCACAAGAGTTTCAAATCTTTTTTGTAAACATTTTGATTTGTTGTGAAATGAGAAGAAAATATGAAGAAAATTTGTATCAAATATGATGTCAAATACAAAATATGCTAAAAAAAATTGAGTTTTTCATTGTAGGGGTATATTATTGTAAATTTATTACATGGGTAAACCAAATTTTCATTTCATTCTATAATTATTGTTTTTGGCCCAATAGATTGTGATTATAGGCCCAAAGTTCAAATTGGAATACATTGTTTACTTATATGTATTTTTGACAAATATCCAAATTTTAGTACAAACTTCACATAATTAACAAAATCCTAAAGACCAAAGATCTTCTTTTATGGATTAAACTAAGATCAAGTGAAAGTAGTTAGAATTTCCTATAGGGATATTAAGGGGACCCATACTAATTAGTCGACATTTCACACTATATAAATATCTACCTTTATTGTACATCAATATTTATTGAAGTGTTCGGGGGATGTACATCATGTTTCAAACATCTACAATTTTCTACAATCAGTCCTTTCAATTTTTTGGTCCCCTTAATACCCCTATTCAGTGTAGATGAAAATTACACTCCTTCATTCAATGTCTACTTGGATTGGAGATAATTCGTAAACCACTTTCTAATTTCGACGACTTTCGAGGTTTACGTACTCTTGACGAAATCTCTTGAGTTCAAATTACGTCAGTAGTGTGCTTTCGACAAGAATTTCTTGGAATCACTTATGGATGAGAGCCGCAATTAAGTGTTGCTCCCCACCTCCCACTTAGAGAGCCAGAGGAGACTGAATGAACAGACTTCAATTCAATTGAAATGAAATGAAATGGGGAAACCCAACCAACCCAATTGCAGAATTTTCAGTTGAATTTCTCAAACCCAGGCACCAATGTCGTCCATGCCGTTCAACCCACCCCCCACCTCGATTGACCGACCGACCGAACATCATCGGTAGGTTGGTTGGTCCCGTAAGTAGGTCCGGAACCTTCGACCCTGAGTGGATGCACGAGCCTCGCCTTGTTTTGGACCCCCTCCGCCAATATCAGCGCTTCATTTGATGTGGTTGGTATTGAGGGCTCACATCCCAATCCGTCCACAAGGGGCCCGTCGTCGCAACCCACTTGGCTAGTCCACACTATGGCACAATACTCACCACCCACCTGTTGTTGGGTTGTCTTTGTAGGACATTGAATTGATAGTCGTTATGTGTTTGAGGCAAACACACTAAAGAACCAATGAAAGTAAGTTGCATCGATGTTTGAAAAAATCCAAGACCCATTCAAACCTTTCCTTCGTTTTGTTGATTTTGTCTTTACACGCTAAAACCTAAAAACATGTACACAGCATGATGCTGCAGGCTAGCTAGGAAAGTGCTGGCTCCTTCTATGTCTCGCCTGATTTTGGAGGTTCAGTTCTCCCAAGGTAACCATAGGCTGAGCTTAAATAAGGTGGGTACCTCCAAAACCACCACTTTTAATCTGCTTCCATGCCTTGTTACTATTATTAGACTGGTCAACTTTTTAATTGATTTTCTTGTTGGTACTTGAAAGGAGATTCCAACACACCAAAGAACGTGACATTTGGATAATGTTTGCAAAAGTGAGGAAGGAACAAAATTTGGTTCTAAAACAATTTGAATTCTTCCACAGACATCATTCATTCAGTGCATAATTGATTTTTGGAGATGTGCACAGAGTGAAGATGGCGGTTTAGGATCAGTGGCGCGTTTGGGGTACATTACCCACCTTATGTCTGCGCTGCGCTGCGCCCCAAGGTGACAGAATTGCTACGCCCTCCCTCCCTTCCCAAGAATTAGGACACATGTTTTAAGAAACAGTTCGTCAAACTTTTGAAGGTGACTTGGTAGTCTCAACTTTGCATGAAGACGTGGAAACATTCTATTATCTTTAATTTGATTCTAGATATGTAGGAGTAGTTCTTTTTGCTTTGAGAAATGTGGTGCTGTGCATGCTGAGGCACGATTGGAATTAAATTAGCCACGACTGAAATAACGAACTCCACCACCACTAGGTAGGTGGAATTGTTGGGCACATTGGCCGTTGTAAGTTGCACCTGTATTCTGTGGCATGTTGTTGACCAGTACATAAATTGTCCTAATAGTGTGAGTGACATTAATTTACCAAAGTCACACTAGTTTGAAATTTTATTGTGTACAAAACAAATTTTACTGATGACTATGACAAATCAGTGCAGTGATGTCTAATGCACTAGGCACTTGGGAAATTATTTAGTGTCACACATTTTGGAACCAAAATCTACAAATAATATCAATAAGAATTGTGCATTATTTTTTTTTTTCATGAACAATATAATGTGCCTTAGCAAATCAAGTTAAAGAAAGAAAGAAAATTCATGGACATGGCAAGATAAACTTTGGGATTTTATTTTTTAGCTTTTACGAACAAAGTAAGAAGATTTTTTCCCCCTTTTTTTAGCTTGCTTTCAATGGGCTTTATTTATTACAATTGACCAATTTTCAAATCCAAATTTTCTTGTGTCTATTTCAAGAGATTTTTGATGCACTTCCATTGACAATAATCACAAATTCTAATTTTATACCCAACAAGCAGCAATAGTCATACTACCTCCGTTTAGAAATCAGTGTATCCATTCTTAGTGCAATCACCACTCATAATGGATACACTATTTCCAAACAGAGGTAGTATATTTCATGAAGCTTTTAGAGTGTTGTGGACAGATACTTTAGAAAATCATGTGAACTCCAAATAATATAATGTAGCCCACAGTACTTGCACTATAATTTCGTGCATATTCAATACTAAGCGACCGAACACTGCCTATAATACAGGCAGGGGATCCGCATAACCTCATAAAATAACAATAGTATGCTTCCTCCTCACAGGTTTGACAGCTATGTAACTTGTTTGCCACACAGCCTACCTACCTTGACATATGATACAACAAACTTGGTTTAACTTAGATTGTTTCTGATCACATTCCGATCGCGACATACAAACGAGACCCGGATGAACAACATACAAAAACTTGTGAATGAGGATCCACTGATTTCCTCAACCCTCCTAATTTCCGTGTAACCTAGTGTGGTACCCGGCAACCATGTTACGCACATCTTGTTGTGCCATTCCAATAATCTTGCATAATATAGAATACAATTGGAATTTGATTTTGTTGTTTGACTTAATTTTGTACCTTTGTAAGCATGTTTGGTACATTTATTATGCCTAAATCTAGTGAAAAATATTGAAATGTCTATTTTGTAAAGTTTGGTCATACGATACTTCACATTGAACTCCTCAAAGATTATATTTTGGTTACTTAATGGAGAGGGATAACATGAAAGATTTTCGGGTGGATGCCTTCTTCATATCTATGCAATAGCAATTTTTGTGACTCTTATTTATTGCACAATCACCCTAGATAGTAAACTTATGGAAGACAGTGTTCCAATCCACCACAACTTGCATTGCAATGGAAACAAGCTCATGGTGTGATAAAACTAATCCAACCCACAAACTCTCGAAACCTGCATCCCATAGAAAGTGTATGGAAGATTGTCTAAGATTTTGTTGTAACATCTTTTTAGACCAAGAGATAAGGAGGAAATAGTACAAACAATTAAATCAGTATGGGATTCAATATCTTTGGCACAACTCCATACCATCATCAAAAGTATGCCTTACATAATGCAAGCATTTACTTCAACAAAAAGTTGTAGCACCAGATGCTAGACATTGTTGTTATGTTTTTTATATTGTTATTATATAATACCATAATTTTGTAATGTAAACTCATTATATCGTAAGCAGGACTCTACCATCTTTCCAATGCACTTTACAGCCTGTGAGTTGAATGAATTTTTGAGCCTCCAGGAACTTTTCAAAGTTCCTAGTTTCTGTTCTGATTCAGCTTGGGAGACCAAATTCGAATTATTTTTGGACCCTACTGTACAATCAATGGGACTTGGTCACGATGCCGAGTCCAGTGTCCAAAAGCAACTCTCATTGGCTAGTCACACAGGATTATAAGCCTACAATCCTTCTCCCTCATTCTAAGACCAAAAAGTTCAGATCTGGACATTCGTGATTGAGTAGAACGACTTGGCATTAGATCTGATGATGATGATGATGATCTCCAGCCTCCAAGCTCCAAGCTCTTAAAAGCATTTTCGAGTTCATAGCAAGCGCACAGAGCTGCATTAGTCTCAGAATGCTGCAGCAGAATACAGAGGATCCCTCCCTACATACTGCGAATAATATGAAAGAGAATAAGAAAGGCCATGGCAAACTGCCATAAGGTAGAGACCCCGAGAACCACCACTAATTCGAATCGCCACCCTAGAATCTGTACATATTGATTAAGAGGATTTCGAGTTCAACATTTGTAGTTTAGGCATGCCTCTAAAACTGCATAACATCTGCATACGGTACCCAAATAATAATTTCTTTGGTGGGTTGGAATTCTCTTTCATTTGTTAACCAGAGCAGATTTGACCAGTGTAATAGTTGGAACTACACTCAGCGCTAAAGGTGTTGTCCTCACTTTACTGGTTTGCAAGTTTGAACAACTTCTCAGCAGCGTTTCTGGTGGAAGAGAATTCTAGAACAGAGAGAATTACGAAGAGCCCAGACATGCAAGGCGGAGTATTGACTTGATGAAAAAAATTAGGTCATCGACCGATAGAAGGTTTTGAACCTCAATACGTTTTTCACATACTACATCTAAACATGCATTCTTCGATGAATTAAAATTCTCGTTAATGTTATAACAGAACATTCTCCGTCCAAATAATAGGAACTATGCTAAAAGTGGCAATTACGCATATCTCCACCTTACTCCTGTAGTTTGCAAGGTAGAACTCCTGCTCACCTGCACATGTGATGGAAGAGAATTCAAAAGACAACGAAGAGTCAAGTTATACGATGCAGACGATTATTGACTTAACCGAGGACTAGGGTTTGGTGAAGATTAGGGCTTGAAAACTTGACCTCGTAACTGGCAATAAAATCGCTGGCCCACGATTTGTCGGAGGGAATATTCATTTCGGTGCTTCCCTCGATGCTCCAAACCTGGCGTTGAATCCGTCCGCCCTAAGAATCGGTCACGCTTTGCCAACGGTCGGAAATTTCTCCTTGAGCTGGTGGAAATAGAATACAGATCCTTTGGCTGTCGAAGTAATTCGACAACGGCAAGAAGCGCAACTAATATTTACACAGACAGCAACTGATTCACCAAGCTTGGACTAAAACATCGCGTTTCCAGCTCTCGTGGAAACCTAATTTACATCGCGAAATGACTGCCGCTGTCCAAATGGCGACCGAATTAATCACAATACTGGCAGTACCTCCAGAATTCAATATCCGCCTTCTTCACGAATGGGTCTCCGTTGGCGGATCTGCTAAAACAAGGAATTTGTCACAAGGAATGCGCGTTGTTGAAATCAAGACTATTCCGTTGTGATAGCAAATAACCGGGGATTTCATTTACTTACTTTGCGGTATTTCCATATTGAATTCAAAAGTTGTTAGGGTTTGAAGTGATGTCCTCATTTGTACTCGGTATTTTGTATATAATAATATACTAGTAGTACAATAGTTGCAACATTTGCAACAAAACCTTGTAGCATGAGAAACATAGTGTTTTTGTTTTTGTTTGTAAGGATTGGATTTGAAACTGAAGAGTGCTTTTGAATTTTGGATGAAAATGTGTAAGGAAAAATGCATGTCCATCCAAATGCATGATTTTGTGTAAATGAAATTGGAAGAATCTTTTTTAGGTGTAATTTCTACATGTGTACATGTAGCTATTGTAACTAGCCTTTGAGAAAAGAAGTTGCTCCTTAATTACTCCCTTTGTCCTAAAATGGTCTTTATGGTTTGACAAATTGTTGGGATTAAGGTTGAAAATAATATTATCCCTCGGCCTACATAATATGTCGGAGGAGATATTCATTTCGGTGCTTCAACCTATTTCAAGTTATAAGTAGGGTTTGGTGCACTCCTATCATCTTGAAACTTTGAGTTTCAGAGCCCTTTTCAAAGTGTAGTTTTTGAATATTAAAAAAGTGGAATTTTTGAGGCATTTCAAAATGCAATGGATACTGAATTGTTGCCAGGTTGTCATTGTAGGCAATTTTTATGGGCCTAGGACCATGTGTGGACCTTTGTTGTGCTTCCCTGAAAGATCCAAAACTTCCTCTTCTTCAATCAGACAACACTCAATAAGATGTAAAAACAAGAACGAACAATGTTGATTGACTCCTTTTGATTGATGATTGGATGGATAAAGGGGGAACTACCGCCTTGAGATACTTTGCTAGTTGCAGATAGCAATGAAAAGACAAATCTGACTAATTTGCAACATTACAACATGCAATTGGAAGATCATTTCAAGACAAAAAATTAAAGGGAAACTTGAAGATCATTTGGGAATAAAAGGAGTACAAAATATGGATCATCTTTAGACTATTAAACTTAAGGACATATAGAAAGTTCAAATGTAGAATGGATTTCTTAACCTCTAAAGGACCATATATTATTTCCTTGGGGGACAAAATGGAATTCAAATAGGCTCATACTATCAAACTTTTTGACTCAATTTCTTGTAATTTTTTTGAGGAGGGAGAGTTTTCTAAGGACTATACAAGAATATAATTTTTATTACAATTGAATTTATGGTTAAGAAGTTATTGCAATCTTTAGAGAATTTTCACTTCATGGAACATGTTAGGCGAGGCAATTAGCTTGGAATTCTAGCTAGGGGAAGTAGAAGGGGCAACAGGATGAAGGAAAGTTGGGCCATAGGTACAAGCGGTGGAAGACTAGGCCAAACAATGCCCTGTAGATAGTGGTGTTTGATCCTTAGTCAAAGAACATTGACAAGGACGCAAGTAGAGAGGTGCAGAGGTACCAAGGAATGTTGTGCCAACTACAAGCCTACCTCTTCCTCAAATCTTATGGACATTCACTTCTAATCATAATGTCTCCCTTCTAGTTGTATTTACTGGAAAATTGCAATTTGTTGCTTTCATGTGTTGATTGCAGGGTTGCTAGTAGGCAAGCCTGTGAGCATGAGCCTGTGAGCTTGTGAGCAGGAAAAAAATAATTGAAAAAATTTGTGTATGGACCTATGACCGTGGTTTTTGTGCCATGTGCCATGTGGTTGATATAAGGTCAATTTAAGGGATTGGAGGCATGTATTTCGTCTTTTTGGTCTTTCTTTTTGGCAAAGACTAAATATTGTCAATTTAACCCCTACAAGACCAGCCTTGTATTCCTGGCAACATAACTTTTTTGGGTAGGTAGATGTAAGTAGTGATTTGACTTATTTAGGTTGAAATTTTTTTACAAGGTGTGGACACGGAATATCTTCCATGCATGCAAAATTTCATTTCATTTGAGTATACAAGTGAAAAGTTATGATGCAAAATGTTGTTTGTTTCTCAAGTTGGGCAGCTCGGGCAGATCTGAAAAAAATCAAATTTTTCAAAAAAAAAAATTTGAAATTGGTTTTCTGGATTCATATTTATAGGGAAAGCTTTGAATTAGTCCATTTTGATTAATGAGATGAAAGTTATGAGGAATTTTATTTTGCGGGAAGTTATGGAATCTCTACTCTAAAATAAACTTTGAAGTCCTTTATTTAACTCAATTTTTAATACTTTTTGAAAAAATGAAAATTATAGGATAGTGATTGTTTATTACAACATTGCAACCATTGGGATTGTTGATTGGCATTTTTGAATTCAATAATTAAATTTGTGACAATTTAGTATTTTGAATTATTCCCTACTTCTTTCTACTTACCATTTTTTGCCTATATGTTGTACAAGTCCAAATGATTCCAAAATTTTTAAGAACATTGCCAACTTGCCTTGAAGAATTAATCCAAAGATGCACCACCATTTGGTCACTTCAAATGCTAATATCTTGCAATTCACATGGTGGAAATTGATAAAAATTTTCAAAACAACTTAATACAAGATCGTATGGTTACATGTGTTCAAAAATGTTTATTGCGTAAATTTGGTATTTGTGCTAAAATGGAAGTTTGGGGTTGTGGTTGGTGAAAACGGAGTCAAAGACCTTTAGGGGTTAAAACAAATGAAGTAATTAAAAAACATCCATGGAAATTAAACACATCCAAGAAGTAGCCATAAAACACACAAATTTAATAAAAATAAAAATCAATACACAATAGTTTGACTCAAGAAATTTGTCTATCTCATGAATCTAAGTTACTATGGACTCGGTAGTAGAATCGGAACCTGTAGATGGCTGTGAGGACTTTGTACCCTCGGATGCAGATACATCTACATATTGCAAGACATTTAGAGCATAAGTGTCTTTACGACGTTTTGGTTTGGAACAACCAAACTCCGCAAAGGCTCTTGCCATCTGCTCGGCATAGACTGGAAGCTCAAAAGGCTTCTCTGGACTAATGAAAAGACTTTGTTTTGGCATGATGGCATCTTTGGGCATCAATCCGCAATCCCTACAAAAAAATTAGACATGTGGTCAAGCTTTTAGAATGCGAAAGTCACCATGCAAACAAAGATGTTAAAAATTGCCAACTTACTTACTAAATTTCCCCTTGCGAATGAACTGACGAGGTACCACGGGCATGTCTTCCGGATCTTGTGAAACCTCAACCACCGGCGTTTGTGTTGGTGTCGCCACCGTGGCTATCGGTGACTTCCTCATTGGCTTCAGTATGGCATTGTAAATGTCTTTATTTCCCTCCAAAGCCACAATGTGGCGGCCAGTACCACGGCAAGCTGTAATGCATGCACCTGGAGGCAATAAAATAAAAATTGATTAGTTCCATGATTGAATTAGTAAGATACAATTGGAGTGTAGAATATATGAATTGAACACTTACCTGTGGATGCGGTGCAATCCAAAATCAAATCTCCTTCGACGCTTGTTGCTTCGAGGAGGATAGTGAAGAACCTTGGATCTTTTTCGCGCCCACCCCGCCATGGCTTCTCCCCATTCATGGCCATGTCATCTGCATGGGTGTAGTTCATCAACATGTCATCGTTTGCAACATCAACACTAGCCTTCATCATGGTGTTAGTCCGTTTGAAAGAGAATTGGGATTTCCCTTTGGAGCCAAGGTCCTTTACAAGGAGGGTCACTCCAAACTTCTGTGTCTGCAACATCCATGCCAAATTTACATTAGAACATATTGATTGTAGTGCATTATGAATTGTTGATGGAAGCCAAAAGTTTTGAATGGAATTTACCGTCTTGGTATTGTCTATAGCTGAGGTGAGGTGCATGCGGTTCATTCCCATCCAATCCTTTTTCTTCACCAAATCGTATGTCTGACACACTCCAGCAATGTCTTGCCTCGACTTGATGCTATAGGAGTGAAACACAATGATGCATCCATTGTCCTGTAGATGCTCTGCGGCAAAGCTGCACGCCAATTGCAGAGCCTCATCTTCTGGATCAACGTTCCATTTTGACACCTCGTGTGGTGGAAAAGAGAGCCCTGGTACGAGCAAGTTTTCTGGGCAATCAATAAAAATGACATCCACCACCGGCCGAGCGTTTGGTACACCTTCGAACATGCGAGGCTTTTTGGCAGACATCTGCAAACATGTAGTACATTAAAAAGTGAATTATGACCACAAACAATATTCATGTCACTCAAAATAAATAAATGAATTTTGACTAGGAAGATAAAGATGGTTACCTTCTTCAAAAAGCACAACACCTCGTTGTATTAAGTCGGCTCTTCCTCTAGCATGTCCTTTGCTAAGACTTCAATGGAGATGTTGAGGATTAAATCCTCGGTCTTCACCACATTATCTTCTGTGAGGACCAGCGCTTGTGTCACATGAGTGATGACTTCTTCAATGAGTTGCGAGAGAGTAGCCTTCCTTGTCATTCCGCTTTGCATTTGCGAACCTTCATCCACGGTGGAAGATGATATGACTTGGCCTCCCGCTTCATCCTTTTTCTTGCCCTTGCCCTTGCCCTTGTCTTTTTTCTCCTTCTTTGCCTTCTTGGCCGCTCGCTCTGCCGCCTTCTTTTCCTTGGTTTCTAGTTGAACTTGGGCTCGAGCCTCTTTCTTTTTGTCATTTGCATCCCTCCTCATAATGGCCCTCTTTCTCGCATTCTCATCGAGGCCAACAAATTCATCAATCTCCAAGTCCACGACCCCTTTGCCGTCCAAAGATCTCCTCAAAGCAATCTCAAAAAGAGGAGTAAATTCAAGGGTACAATCTAAGTACCATCCTCCCCCACTAAGATGAGCTGTGGTGTAGGTGCGGAGCTGGTGCGCGGTGAACATACAAGCCGCTGAGCTGCGATCAAGATATGATGATAGGAACGGAGGAAGGTCTAAGCGTGCAATGGCCCCTTTGCCTTCGAGTTCGAATTTGAAATACCTAAAACCCAACCATAGTCATTCAATATAAAATATTTTCATGATGAAAATGGAAGTGTAAGAATATACTACTATGCAAAATCCCTGATAGTTAGGTCACAGCTCTTTACAAGAATAAAAGCAATGACAAATTCAAGAAGGAGAAGAAATGCTACAGAAGAAGTATAATACAATTCATCTCTAATTAGAAATAGGGTTTCAATTCGAAATCTCAGAAATGTTACTTTCATCTAATTGAAGGTGTAGAGAAGTCTCCACCCCCACTTTGTCTCCCACAATTTATCGAGATCCGAACGTGATTAGTTGAACATACCCAATTTTAGAAGTTGTAATTCTAACTCATTAGAGACATACTATTGGATAAAGACCTAAATTTCATGGAAAGAAGTTGATGGAACATACCGGAAGAGAACTCTACGCACAGCAGCGCCTGAACCTTCGTGAGCGAGAAAGGACTCCCCCTTCTTGAAATAATTCTGCCCCTTGAAGTAATTCATGAACCCATGATCCCAGATTGTGCGCCTCCATCCTTCAATGTACTCTGGCAAGTACAGTGGCTGCTCTGGGATCTTGTAATTGATGGTGATGTTGTCTTCCCTCACTACCGAATCAAAGTATTCCACAGCTGCATCTTCGAGCTAAAAAACATGCCACACTATGAAAATCCATAAATTATGATGTGAAAAGGTTAGTTCCAAACTCGTGAATGAAAATTTCAATACCAACCATCGCCAACTAGATTTATATGAATATAAAAAATTGTTTACTTACCCCCGCATACCAGACACATTTGGCAAGAAATTGGGGAAGGAGATTTTCGGAAACGGGCTTTGGCGGGAACTTCCTTGCTTCACGTGTTGGAACAGAGGAGTTCCACCACTTCAAGATCTTGATCTTGTGTGCAGCTGTCATGCTGCATGTGGCCACCAACTGCAACTTCTCTAATGTCATTTCGGGCACTTCGTTCATGCTCCAATGCCTCTCCACCTACACCAATAGTACATTTAACTTTAGTTGAACTACAAAAAAAAAGATAAAAACTATACTAATACAAAAACAAAAATGAACTCACCTCTTCTAAGAAACCAGGCCCATTAGATGGTTGAGCCACCACCAACAATTTGCCCATTTTCACCATCAAAGTTTTAGTTCTCTCCTTTGCTCCAGCCCTCAAGGCATGAGTGGCCTCTTTTGGCTTCCTCTCACTTTTATGTGTGGCATCGTTATACTTTCTCACTACAGCATCTGCAGCTTGAGAAATCTCTTGCTGCACAATTACCCCATTTTTGTGGTTAGTCATTAAAGTACTTGAAAAAGCATGCCATGCCAAAGGATTTGAATTATTATAGAAGAATGTATCTTACCCGAAAAATAAATGATGTGAAAACCTCTACGGGTATGTTGTACCATTTCCTAGAGACCTTGTTTTGAAGACACCTTTTCTTCTCTGCAAGCCTCAATAGATCAGCAAATCGCTGAAATGGCAAAAGTCCGTACTTCTGCACTTGGTACAAAGTGTGTACCAAGTTCGTTTTGACGTGTGAGTCTTCAACTGATCTACAAGTGAAGCAATGTGCATGTTATCAATATGTTCCTAAACGTCATAGAAATATAGAAAATCAATATGCTAGAAACAAAAAAACAAGAGAAAATTAAAGTGAAAAAACTCACTTGTTGATGTCATGCATCACTTGCATGACAAGCTCAGTCCGGCCTTTGGTATCTAGTACAATGCAGTCGACAACGCAGTGCCACTTTTCTCGCAATGTATAACATCTATCAATTAGATTCATCTATGCAATTCGGCGATGATTGCCATCACAAATGAAGAACTTTAAGTTCATCAGGAACTTGAGTTCAGGTCTAGACTCAAGATACTGGTTAAACACCTCATTTTTCTCCCTCCATAGCACATCCCACTTACTCATCTCAGCCTCCGTGAACTCCGAGCTTTGTCCTTCTTCATTTGTAGTGGACACATAAAATACCGATGCTCCATCACGATATCCGCCGGCAAATTCCTGCTCCAACTTTGTTATGTCACAAGAGAGTGTAGGCCTTACCATGGGCATGGCTACAAGTCTACAGAGCGGAATGTGTAGCCGGAAAAGCTCTTCGGGCTTCATGCGTAGACTAGAGAGAATATCCAGTGAATCCCCTTTTTGAATACGCCGAAGTTCGTCCTCCATCATCCCTTTCTCTTCCTCATCTTCAACATCTATCTGCATGGACTCTTCTTCTCTTTCATCTTCTTCTTCTTCTTCTTCTTCTCCTTCTCCAATATGGGGCTGCCTTGTATCATCCATGCTTGGCGTCTCTAAAACAGTATCCTCTTGAGTTTCCTTAACAGGCGAGACATCCATCTACATGTACAATTTCAAGTATATTCAATTTGTCATTCAAAACAAAAAAGAAGTGACATTGTTGCAATGAAGTTGTCATTGTAGTTGCAATTGAAAATACTTTATTTTTGAAAGAGAGATTATACTTGCATAATAGTAGTGAAGTGAATATATGAAAGAAAATGAGCCTCCAAGAGGCTTCCAAGTAATATGCCGCAAATGATATATTCCTAGAGAAATTATCCTACTCTAGGATATCAATGTCATCATCCTCATCAGAGTCCGAGCTAAGGATGATGACTTCATTTAGATAAACCCTACCACTACACATGCACTCGCACACCTCCTCAAATGGAGGACTAGAGCTTGCATTTGAGAGCTCTATTGCTGAGGAATACTTTGTCTCAGAGCTCTCAGGAGAAAACCATGGCCCACGCCCACGTCTCTGACCAAGCCTATTTCCCTCAAAGTCATTTCCCGCCCGCTCTGCAGCATCCATAATATCGGCAAAACTCACCAAAGTCCTCTCATCATCGCTAGAGTCACTTGAGGGATCCACGCTAGGTTGAGGCCACTTCTTCGGCTCAGATGGTCCCCCAATCTCTAGCGCTGGGAATGTATGGTCTATCGGAGTTTGCTTCTCTGTAGAGGCAATCCTGGGGCGCTTGCCTCTGCGTTGACCACTCTGAATAATAAAAGAAGTTTCAATTATAAATGATGATCTAGATAATGGTACTAATATATGAGCACGAAAATGTGAGGATGTGAACTTGTAGACTGAAAAACATTTGAGTTCATCATTTTCCAAGCCAAACACAAGAAAATTCACACCTACCTTTCTTGTCATCTTTATCATAGAAAGAAAGACATAATAGTGTCATCCAACTACCATTACCTCTTGAGAGTTGGAGTGTGTGCCATCCAACGTTCCCGGAGCCACATGGAAGACCTAAGAATTTCAGAAAGGGAAGTCGGTGTCAATTGAATCACTAATTGAAATTTAGGTCAATACTTGAATTTGGAGTAGCAACAACAACCCTAGATATGGCCATCGAATCCGACGGCCATTGGTGGGTACTCAAATTTAGGTACTGTTAAGACTCCTAGGCAATACATGCCTATATATTCTAGATTTATGGTATTCAAAATACCAATGTTAAATGCCTGAAGATGCCTGGAGATGCTTCATTATGTGGGAAGAGATACCTAACCTACTTCAATGCAATAAAATGATTCAATATGTCTACTACTTGAAATCCAAAAGTCAACTACAAATAGCTTACATTTCGTCAATTGAGCATTTCGTCATGATACAACTAAAGGATATCAACAATAGAAATACAACAATAATGTAGGAAAAATGATCAACAATATAGGAAAAATATAACAACAATGAAGATCAAATGAGCAATAACAGAAAAATTTAGAGACAATTGATACATGTTACAAGTTTTGGATCCAATTTGGGGGGTACTAGAGGATACCACTAAAAACACCGTCGGATCCGACGGTGCTTTGGGGAGCGCCTTCCAGTACTCCCAAAATAGGTTACACGAAAAAGTGGAAGATCAAGTGCTATCCAAAAATGAGATTAAATCAATTACTCGAAAATTCTAGGGATGTATCCAAAGAACTTGGATGTCAAATTCATGATTTCAAATATTGAACTAAAAGTAGAATTAGTGAAGGAACCTCCTATAGAATGGGCTAGACGTCCAATTCTAACAATTTGATTACACGTTTTGGAGTCCTCTTGTTTGAATTTGTGGCATCCATAGCCCACTCTTAACCTAGCATGCAAATAGAAAATATTGTAGCACTCAGGCAGGGTAGCATTTTAACAAAAAAATTAGTAATTTATATGTTCTTTGATAGTTTTGAGGAGTACCACAAAGTAGCCTTGAAACTACCGTCGGATCCGACGGTGGTTTGAGGGCTTCCTCGCGCTACCCTAGAAAATTGATGTGGAGCTTTAACATCTTAAAAAATGAACTACAATTTCATGACTTTTGCATAATGAGGGCCGAGATGTGTAGATGACTCGGAGGTCACGAGATAAATCTTGAAAAAAATAATGAAACAAGAAATGAAAGACAAATCGGACTTGAATTTGCTAAAAACTTCCATTCAATCGGCAAGGGCAACTTACTACAAATCACAAAATAGCAAATTCTTGGATAAAAATTGAGCTTACTGAAATGAGAGGGTAGTCTACGATGAACTACCTCTGTCTATACTATACCCTTTGTCATATACCTCTGGCTCTTCTACAGTTCTTCTACGGTGAAACTTCACATTTAATTTTTCTAATCTCATAGGAGAGTGAGCTTATCTATGCTGATTCAGATTCTGTATATTTCCGCTGATTTGAATTTGACAGGTGAGTGAGCTTATTAACGCTGGTTCAAATTCTGAACATTTTCGTTGATTCCAATCTCACCTGCGAGTGAGCTTATCTACGAGTGAAACTTCAGATTCCGTTCTGAGACTTGTTCAGCACATTGAGCTCACCTCTACTCTGTTCAATGATAGTCTTATTAAATCGTCAAAAACAAACTTCATAGACGAGACTAGGAGAAATCGGTGATCAGAGCTAAATCGGCAATCAGAGATAAATCAATGATCAAAGCTAAATCGCTAAATCGGTGATTAGCGCTAAATCAGTGATCAGAGCTAAATCGGTGGTCAGAGCTAAATCGCTAAATCGGTGATCAGAGCTAAATCGGCAATCAGAGATAAATCAATGATCAAAGCTAAATCGCTAAATCGGTGATTAGCGCTAAATCAGTGATCAGAGCTAAATCGGTGGTCAGAGCTAAATCGCTAAATCGGTGATCAGAGCTAAATCGGCAATCAGAGATAAATCAATGATCAAAGCTAAATCGCTAAATCGGTGATTAGCGCTAAATCAGTGATCAGAGCTAAATCGGTGGTCAGAGCTAAATCGCTAAATCGGTGATCAGAGCTTAATTGGTGGTCAGAGCTAAATCACTAAATCAGTGATTTGAGGGAAATCGCAAAATCGGTGATCAAAGCTACTACTCTACGGTGAACTTCGAATTCGGATTCCAAACCCTTACAGCCTAAACCGGTGATTTCAACAGTCTAAATCGGTGATTTCAGTTTTTCAATCTTTGTGTTGGAGATGAACAGATGGCCCAAGTGGCCCAGGTGAGATTTAGGAAGCACAACATTCACAATTTCAAGTGAAAAGTTGCACTGTGGAATGTACACTTCCCATTTTCAAGGGTAGCAGAAGGTACCACCAAAACTACTGTTGGATCCGATAGTGGTTTTGGTGGTACCTTCTACTACCCTTGAAAATGGGAAGTGTACCTTCCGCAAACCTTGCTAGCAGGATGACTTATTCCAAGTGCACGAGATCAGTAATATAGATTCTAATTGCGTAGACAAGCTCAGGCTCATCACAGGCTCACCCAAGCTGATCGTGGATTCACACAAGTTGATCATGGATTCACGCAGGCTCATCGTAGGGTCACGCAGGCTCACCCAGGTACATCGCAAGCTCACACAAGCTGATTGTGGATTCATGCAGGCTCACCAAGATTCATCGTAGGCTCACCCACGTTCATTACAAGATCACCCAGGCTCATTGCGAGCTGACGCAGGCTCATCGCGGACTCTTCCGGATTGATGCGGGCCCATCAAAAAATCATTGCAGAGTCACACCAACTCATGCGGGCCCATGCGGGCCCATTACAAACTCATCAGACTCGTTCTATACATGCAGGGTTCCATACACAAGACTCACAGGACGTGGAATCTCTCAAAAAATGGAACGTGGAATCTCACAAATGTAGAAACGACAGAGCTCTAGTAACTCACTGGCTTAATTTGTACAGGTGCTTCCGGCTCCTACTCCCCAAGCACTTCAAGATCACCTGATACCTTTGAGTGCGCCCAACTCTTTGTCTGCTTGGTCATGTTTGTGATGTGATCTCGCCCCTGTATCAAACCAGGAATTCGTTATTGCAAAGTTGGAGTAGGAGAATGGAACAAGCGAATTCGTCATCTAAGTCTTCTCATCAGAGATGGACGTGGACGAAACATGATCACAATCTTTTTTGATTAGTCTTCTAGATCCACAAATTCCGGCGCTTGGCTGCCGCTGCTTGGCTGCTTGCTACCACCCTATTTTTTGGCTTCCTATTTCTGGCACGTATGCTTCTCGAATTAGTAGACTGCCATGTCCATGCAAGTCACTTTATTTGAGGCCGCATCTTGGAAGGACTTTCCTCTACCCGAAAATTAATGCATTTTAATTTAGAGAAGATTTAAAGCTTGTCAACCTTGTTTTTTGCTTCTGTGGTGACTAACTGATCATTCGTGCTCTTGTTTAAAATTTGGTAATTGCCCGTGTGGAGAGGATCTTAGATATTGAGTTGATAATATTTTTTTTCCAATTCATTATCTTACAATATTTTACAACGTCTACTCAACACATATGGCATACACTTGTTTAAAAAAAATGTTTAAATCATATCGTCAAATAGTTTGGGATAGTTGTTACAATGTTTCTTTGATGTTTGCTATTCTCTAGTAATTCACTGCTAGATTCCAAGTTCTTTCATTGATACAGTTGTAGCTTCCAAAAATAGTTATGCACTTAAGGTTATCATTCTATTTTGGAATACAATTTCTGTAGGGAATTTGAATTGGAAGTTCTACTAAGAAGTTTTGATGTTTGGTATATAAATCCCTTTCTCTAGCAAGAAAAAATGATCACAAGAAAATATTTAATATTTAACATATCACAATGCCTAATTGAAATAATTTCCTTTCAATTTTCATTGCAACATGCCCATAACTAGTCTCCTTTGTAACTGATATCTTAGTGAATCCAATATCTAATAAATGTCTAGGAGAATTATTTTGAAATTCAATGCAAGACAGATATATATTATAGTATTCAACATCTGATTATTTCTCTTGGATTGGTCTCAAGTAACGTTCTATGTTAGGGTTAAAGCATTTTTTTACACTATATAACATTGAGTTAATTTTTGCTAAGTTTCTCATTTAAGAACTAAAATCACGTATCACATATGGAGCTAATGGGTTGTCATAATTGTACTTCTAGGAGCACATTGCATTTAATTAGCTTTAAAGACACCATTCTCTAGCTTTTTGGTTTCGATAATTCTAGAGTGAGCCAAAGAAGTCCAGGAAGAACACTATAATGTTCGTCACTATCATTATGATATTGTTTTAAATAATCTAAGTAAGAGCTGTAGATAATTTATTTTTATGATGTTTAATTAGAATATTGTATTTCCTACACTCTAACAACATTTATTGTTATGCTGTCAATCCTTGACAATGGAGGTTAAGCTTCCATGGGAAATGCATGAAGAGCTAAGAAATGTTTAATTGATTTCCATCTGTTTTTCCCTAAGTGAAAAGAAGAGAGTTCTACCAAAATTGCCTATGGAAGATCATATTAGAGTAAAATAAAATTACAAACCATCAGCTACTAATCTAACATTAGGAAGATGATCTAGTTTCTATACATTCTCGAAATCTTTACCACAACATGCAATAACCTTTGCTATTCTATGTGTTCAACTCTTGAGATTTTTAGAGAAGAGAGAAGGAAATTGATAGCACAAGGAATACAAGCATATTAATGTTTCAATGAAACTAAAAGACAAGCTAAAGCTGAATGGAATGCAAACATGTTGACAGTTAGGAGTACCTCTTGTCTTGCAACATTCTGTATGCTACTGGTGTCCTCCATCATTCCTTGTGATGTATCCAAGTTTGGCACTTCAATATCTTCCTCCACAGCACTACCTCCTGCTCCGAAGGATAGAACTTTCCTAAGGTTCCCAAGTGTTGATTGACCTGTCTTTGACACAGTTCTCTTGTTTCGAGTCATCATAGATTTTCTAAGTAACTTGTAAGATGAAAAATACAAAGAAATGCTTCTCTAATGCTTCTTTTGTCACACTATGACCTAGAGATGGAGGGTTACGATCATATACAAGCAATAGCGGAGATCATCCTTCTTCCAAACTAATACTGAGAAGTAGAAAAGCTACACAAGTCACGTAGCAGCAAAAGAGACTTTGGTTTGGAGAAATGACCACTACTTATATGGTTGAAATGCCCTTGCCTCATAGCCTACAATGGGACATTCTAGAGTAGGGTTGGCGATAGAAGCCGCCATTACCAATTAATAGCAATTGCACCTTACAGCTCATTGTTGTTGTTCAATGTGCCGTCAATTTTCAAAATATTGTACTAGTAAACTTAAATAGCACTCTGTCCGGTCCTTTTTTTTTACTGTTACACTCCAATTAATTATTCCTTTCTAATTAATTTTAGCACACCATTCTTTCAAATGTATGTACTTTGAGTCATTCAACTGAATCAAGTGAGGCTGACACAACCGCCATACACTATGAAGGTTTTGTGGAAGGGCGGTGTTAATATAATGTTCTAGAGAGGGTTGTAAAAGCTATTTTCATAATTAGTACTACACATTCATCCACTTCCATCCATCGTATTATCCCCTTACTGAATTGATGGAGAAGGTACCACTGCCATTGAAGTACTTAACAAAGATGAATTGTCCTTCACCCAGCACCAAGGATCACCTTTAGTCTTCTTCATTTTTCTCTCCTCATGTAGTTTGTATCATGGCTTCCATTTGTGTAGATGGTCATGAGGTTCCCCTCGTATTTCTAGTAGATGAGGGAGGACATGCAAGAGTATTGAGCCATCTACTTCATGTCCGCTTCAGATTTGTAGAGTCATCTATATATGTTGAAGAAGAGAAGAGGTCAGAATCAGGAGAATTGTTGCAGTCTATTCCCATAGTAAAATCGATAGAAAAGCATGGAAATTGTTGGTACCTTGCTTGTGGAAACTATAGAGCTTACGGATTGCCTTTTTCTATTCTAGCTGCATCAACTGAGATTCAAAGTCGCCAATCTGACAATTCATCAGTGGATATGCCTTACATTGCCCATGCGATATCACCTATCCCGCCTTCTAAAGTTCTACCCATTGATCCAAACAATGTCCTCCGAGTAGTGAAGGTTGAAAAACTAGATCTAATCATAGAGTTGTCTAGTGAATCAGAAGCAGAGTCCTCAGACTTAGTGCTTCACAAGCAACCGTGCTCTGTTCAAGCTATAGTGCAAGAGAAGGTTGAAGTTAACTCATTGTCTGGCACACCGTCAAATAGTCATGCACAATCTCAATTGTCCCGTCCTCCATTGCATCCAAATGCAGTTGATCGAGAGAGCATAGTAGATTGTTTGAAGAGATTAGCTACTATGCATCGTTGTAGAAACGAATTGTCAACAGTGGACTTCAATGGTATGGAACAGCATCGTGTGCAGTTTCTTCCACCTGTTTTCAATGGCAACGTTATCTTTGAACTACCACCATATCGGTCATCGTCGTCTTCCTCAGCAGCCAAGAACTTGGAAGGGATGGACAAGCGTTACGATGGACAGCCATGGTGCAAGTTGGTGACTACAAACATCCAAAACTCCGACAATCTCAAGTTTCGTAAGTCATACTACTCTAGTCATCTTGCTTGTAATAATCTAGAGTGTGATTACTTGATGAGGGCTTCTAAACGCAACGAAACAGAATGGACCGGTTACACAACCTTCCCTTTTGTAGTAGGGGATAGTCCTCCCAAGGATTGTACTCTAGTTTGCAAAGTCTGTAGAAAGTCTCCTACTTGTTTAAACACATGTGATGCTAGGATTTACTATTCGTATAGTGATAATCCAAAAATGAGTAGGGCCGCCATTCACCTTGGACGACATGATCACCCTACGGCAAAGGGCATGTATAGAGACTCTACAGAAAAGATTTGTGGACTCATTGGGGAGCAAGTAGCAAAGACACTGACGGCCACCAACTCTGCTATTGCTCTATCTGCTAGCAAAGACTTCCTTACAACCTATCTATTTTATAACAGAGAGGGAAAGAAGGAGATGCTGAAGGGGGAAGAAATAGAAGAGGTCATGGATCGTTTCCAATTTTTGAGCAGTCCAAACATACGGAATGTCATATCTTCATTTCGCTCAAACAATCAAGGAGGTGTCATCGACAACATCATGACCATGAAGAAAGAGTCTAGGTTCGAATACATTCACGACAGTGTCTTCCCTGACCAAGGAAAGGAGAAGGTATACATTTTCAAGATGCTTACAGAAGGTCCTGGAAGTGGAGTGGACCTGGTGAGGCGAATGCAACCTGGAGGGAATCTACAGAATGCATGGATGATGTTTGACCAGGTCAAGCGCGTAAAGGAGTGGACCACAATGGCTTGCCACGTGTATGATCCAGAGTACAAGAAGGTAATGACCATTTCAACATGTGATATGCAATCTGAAGATACCGAGATCCAAATACAATTTTGGAGGTGCTTGAACACTGTTATGTCACGATATGGAGTGGATCATCCAAATTTCAAGGGATTCATGGCAAACAGTGCTATGGCCAATTGGAATGCGGTTCGTATTGTCTACGGAACTGGGTTTGCGAATGACAAAATGGATAATCGAGAGAGGACATGTTTGTTGCATTGGAGTACTTCCCTTCAGAAACACACCCAAAAGTACATTAAAGAAGCATTCCAACAACAACACAATTCACTATGCAAGCAATACAAAGATGCAAAGACTGTGGAGGAGGCATAGACACGATACCTTGCAATTCGATCTTGGTGGTTATCATCTGGAGCAACCACTGAAGATGCGCTTCATCATTTGGACCATTGGCTTGCATTTTGGCATTTTAGGTACCGCCAATGGGGAGGCTTCATGCAAATGGTAAGTGTACATTGAATCCAAATTTGCACATATCATTGATCTTGATACATTCTAGTATATGATAGTTTGTTCATTTGTAGTTGGAGGTATGTAGGACTGAATTTGAAGTAATGAGTCATGAGTACCCATGGCTTACTTATTTATCCCATCCAAATTTTTTCCTCGTAGTTTGGCTGGAAAAAGTAGTACCACTAGGCAACCCTTAAACACCCGTTGGATCTGACGAGTGATTTTGGAATGTCTAACAGTGTTACTGTTTCCAATCAAAGTGTGAGACCCCAGAAATTAGAGGATGCTAGGATGGTAGTGGTAAACTAGGAATTGCTGCCTTCTTGTTTTTATTGTAAATATAGGTCATTCTCAAGGGGTTTCCTTCGCAAAGGAGTAAACTTAAGAAAATGTTTGTAATGGAATGTACTTCATTTTATTCCAATTATATTCGGATTTAGTTGTTACAGGACTCAATTTTTGTGAGTTTTGAAGTATAAACTTCAGTTTGGGAAGTCCTCATATTTTGGAATGGCTTTGTAGGATTTGAGTTTGGAAGAGTTGGTGGATATGCCTTCATGCAACCTATCAAAAACAGTTCATAACAAGTGGTTTCAAATGTCTGGAAACCGAGGCAACAATTTGTTTGATGCCACTTGTGACGACAGTATCCGTGCATGGATGCAAATGACAAACTACTGTGCTTTCTTGAGAGGACATTCTTGTGGATCTGGTCCATCAAAGGGAGAGTTGAAGTTGAGAGCTGCTAGACGAAGTGGAGACCCCAAGAAAATGGCAGAGGCGCTAAATACATTACCTGGAGCAATAGGTGTTGGAACTCGCATTCCGCATTTGGAAGGAGAAGAAATCTTTGGAAGCATGAAGAGGAAGTTGGATGTTCCCATTGGAGATGCAGGAGACTCACATCGACCAGACAAAGTCAATTTTTCTCAACCTTGTGTTCGAACAAGGTCTACTACAGCTTTAACTGAGTCTTTGGAGGGCAAAGAAAAACAGCCTGAGGTGACCCATTCATGATATGTTACAGTTGCATTTGAAAGCGATTGCAACACATCAAAGTGGCACATTGCAAGAATCAGCCACAAATCCAATGCTAAATGTCAAGCTCAACAACAAGGGTCAAATATCAAATGCATAGGCAAAATTGCAAAGGGACGAAAGGGAACCCCAGCTCCCAACTATCGTGGGAGAAAGGAAGATTACGGAAGTAAACGCGAAGTAGTGGTAGACTTTTGGTTCTGTTGGGATGACATTGAACGATGTGTGAAAGGAACTAAACACAAGTGGGTTATAGATTGGCCTCAAGTACCAGAGACTTGGCCTGTTTTGACTGGCACCAACCTCAATCGGGAAGAGATATTGCTATTGCAACATGCAGGCTTCCATCTTCAAGAGCGCCCTACACTATCACCACGTCGACTTTTCAACATGTCAAATATATTCAAGACTGCGTTGTATACTAATCCGCCACCACAAAATGCAGATGTTTATCCAACGGTTAGGAACAACCGAACCATACGGCGAATTGCAAATTCACCAACTACAGAACAACGGAACAAGTGGGAGAGCGCTGGCAATGTTAAAGGACAAATAGTGGGAGTGACATTGCTTCCTTTTCCAGGCCTAGGAGCAATTGTGTCATTGGAGACCGGAACAGATCCTAACATACATGTGTATCAAATCACAATGGGTATGTTCCCCACGTGCACATGCCCAGACTTTGTGAATATGGTTGTTTCCGCTATTGGAGGTCGTCAACAATACGTAAATTGTAAGCACTTATATTATTTGTATCAGTACTTTTGCAAGATGGACATCCATGATGACAAATTCATTCATGCACCGAGTTATAGCTTCAATGAATTGAAGCTACTTCTAGTTTGAGCAGGAATCATCATAATTCCAGAATAGGCATAGCCACATTTTTTTGTGTACTTCATCCGTATTGTATATGTTCACAAATATTACGATTGGAATGATTTGAAGCTTATGGAATTGAAAATGTTAATCCATTCATGGAATATGTCCCGAATATGTCTCATTAGTCAATTGTCTTCAAGTAAGTTCATATTAACGATGAAGATGTACAATTGTAAACCCTATTCAGTAAGGCGTATATGAATATAAAAAGAAATTTATTTTTTTTCACAGATTTGTCCCAATAGTAAATTTTGACATTGTCTTTTGAATTCCATTGTTTTCTCCTTAATTTTCCCATTTGCTTCTAGATTTTCTTCATTCCCCTTTCTTTCTTGTTATTCTTTCCCATGTTTTTCCTATCCCCATTTTTTTTTTGATCTCCTTCGTTTTTCTCTTTTCATTTTTTTTTCATTCTCCATTTTTTTTTCTTTTCCCATTTTTTTTTCATTACCCATTTTTTTTCTTAACCCATGTTGTTTTCTTTGCCCTTTTATTGTCTTTCCACATTTTTCTTTCTTCCCTATTTTTTTATCTTTCTCCTATATTTTACTTTTTTCCATTTTATTGCTTTCCCCCCTTAGTTGGTGATGTTTTAGTATTTGTTTCATGATGTCAACATTTGGCAATACTTAGAATTAAGAAGAAAAATCAATTTTAGATTTGAAAATGATATATAGTAAAACACCTCAAAATTAAGATGACAAGTGTACCAAAAATCCACAATAGCTTGTGGTCATCATCTCATACTATACATGTGACCTTCTACTAGTTTTGTTGGAAATCCCAATCGTAAAGGGATATTCAGAAGTCTTTGTTCTATGTATTCAATCTAGCTAGTGAGAACACTGCAATAGAGTTACTCCCAAATGACATCTACCTAGCATATTCAAAATGCCTGCTATATTTTCTATTGTAGTCATTTCACCAAGTGCTCAAACTTTTCAACCAAGTGCTCAAACTTTGTAGCAAAGTTTGAAGGTCTTTTCTCGTAGTAATTAACAATTTTAAGACAATGGAAAATGACTCATATCACAATCCACGGTTATAGGGCACACGGTTATAGGGCACAAAATTTACTATAAATAGTAAAAAATTCTACTTCTGGACTTTTTTTAAATAATAAAAATTTAGGGGAATGTTTTTTCTTTAAAATAATGTTTTCCAGGCTCCACGCTTGCAAACTCCATGCTCCAAGCTCACAAGCTCGCCGCTCCAAGCTCGCATGCTAGCGTCATTGGTGTTGATTGTAGTCTTCACAATTTTTGAAATTACCATGGAACTCCAAGTTTAGTACAAATTTTCTAAAAAAAGAAGAGTCCAAGCTCCAAATTTGTTGTCCTCTGCGGTCCTAGTGGTGTTTCAAATTCCATATTTGTCATATATAGTGGAATTTCAAAGTCAAGAAGAAGATGAGCTTGGCAATCCACTTGATTCTTCAACCTAATAGAAGCAACATCAATAAATGCACCTCCCATGAGCTTAAAAAACACCAAACATTTGCATAATTCAATAGAAAAATGTCCCCATTACACTAGTCATGGCACACCCACTTATGAATCTACCTAAAATTGCACTAAAATTGCCTCACATTCACCTCCACTCACGTCATTATAGAAGAAATTGGGGATAGGGAGGAATTCCGAACTTGCCATGACATTGTTTTCTCTCCTATGAAAGTACAATGAGAATCTTGAACACAAGGAGAATTTGTGCTAAATTGGCAAGAAGTAGAGAAGCTCATAATAAAGATATCCACTATGATGAACAAAGAGTTATGTTTCTTCTCTTTCTTCAACATTAACTTCCTTCTAATTCAAGCACACTAAAAATTTCTCATGATACAAGTTGTGTTTTCTTCTTCTTGGGATTCCTTTGGATGGGCTATCCAAAACCAAAGTTGTAGATTGTTAGCAAGACCCACTTCAATTGTACTATAGGATTCATTGTTGGCATACTTTGTTGAGGATACATGTGCTCATTGAATGGTCAAGTTGGGACAATCTACACTAGTAGAAAACGACATTGATTTCAGCAAAATTCATCTAACGCAAAATTCAGTTTTATGCCAAAATACATAGAAATTGTGTTGGCTACAACGTAGTTTTCAAAATACTACGTTGCAGCCAACGTAGTCTCTATGTTTTTTGGCAAAAAATTGAATTTTGCGTTAGATGAATTTTGTTGAAATCAACGTTGTTTTCTACTAGTGCTACCTCCCCGAAATCTAGTTGTCCCCATGACGTTGGTTGATTTTGATGTTGCTCATAGAACATGTAGGAGTTGGAATGATGTCCCTGAAGAGACACATTAGAAGAAATTTGGGGCCCTTAGAAGGCAATTTGACTTTCTATCATAGTGCATTTGTAGGGCATAAGAAAAATTTTAAATTATGAAATTTTTTAAAATATTATTTTTCTAAATCACCCCAAAATTAATACTTTTCAAATTTATTATATTTTCAAATTATTATTTGTATATTCCTACTTTTGTTGTATTTGTACAACAACAAAAAGTCAAATGGCCCTCTAGAGGCCCCAAATTTCCTCTAATGGATTGAGGGTGTGGCACACTCTTTGCTCATTGGGAGGTATCACTTCAACCCCACCCACAATGGTGTTTTGCGAAGGAAATGATAAAGACCATATTTGATTAGACCTATAGACTATTTGTGAAGTCGTGGGTGCTCACAATACCACTAGCTAATTGATGCTTGGATGTTGGTGAGCTTTGAAGTTTTTTCTTTGAAGATTGTTTTGATAAATCAAGTTGTTATGAATCCATGTTTAGAAGTGATGAATATAGATTGTGGTAATTTTAGTTTGTGAAGAATTTAGATGAAGTTGTGAAGAGTTGAGGTTCTAAGGAATGCAATTTTAGTTTTGTCACATTTGGGTTGAAATATGTTGTCTACAAATGTGACATTGTGTGGAAATTGGAGCACTTCTTTGTGTTGGTTGTATAGACTTTTGAGGTTTAAAATGACTACATCCAAGTTTCTTTTTTGGTATGTTCTTATAGTTTGTTTTACAGTTGTGGAATTTTTAGCATACTACAAGTGCTTTAGAAATTTCTTTAACATTATAGTGTATAAATAGTTTCTTGTAGGGCTTGTGGGAATTTTGTAAATATGACATTCAAACATGTCGTTGGCCTTTTAGCATGCATGATCCCATGGTTCAATTAATTGCTAGATTTTAAAGCCTCTTTAATTGTGTTATTCAATACATAACTTGTGTTATTTGTTATTTGTTTTGTTTGTGAAATGTACCATAGCTCGCTAGTAGTTTGGACAACTTTCTACCTAAAAATTAATTAAAGTACAAAAAATAGTTAGGCAATCCAAAATAAGAATATATTAAATTCAAAAAGTTTCAAAATATAATCAAAACAAGTTAGGCATTTATTCAAGTTGTTCTAACAATTTTGGGATGGTTGTTGCTACTTTCATCTAAGACAAACACATTTACCTAAACCCTTGTCTTGACCTCAAAATCCTAAACTCTTTACCTTTTGTATTTAGATTTTGTTAAGTGTTAGGATTTACTCAAGAACAGTTGAAATGGCAAGGCAAAAACTTTGCAATGTATATTTATAGTTATTACCCCCTAACTGCCTAAACAACCGTGTATGGTGGATCTGATATTTCAGGCCCATTTTTGTGTGGGTAGTTAAATTCTTGAGACTCGTTCAAAATTTTTTTTGGACAGCTTTGAGGGTTAACTATGGAAAATTTTCATTTTTCATTGAGAAAAGTACATATTCAATTATTGAGAGGTCTTCAAAGGCATATGTGTACAAAAAGTGGAGTGTAAAGCTTTACTTCATTTCTCAGCTTAATGCAGAGCTTGGCAATTTCATTTGATTTGAGATCTAAGAAATTGTACTTATCCATTTGCTTTGTGAATGGTCCCAATGAAAAGTTTAAAGTCTTTTCATGATTTCACCATTGAAAATTTCAATATGCAAGAGTTTATTTGAAGCTATTTGCAATTTCTACTTAAAAACAAAAATTGCATTTCAACAATTGCAAGGTGGATTGTGTAATGAGTTTGATATTTTTTCACGTGAAATTAAGTTTTTGGAAGTGCATTTTAGTGTGCTAACACTCTTTGAAGTTGTTCATGTTACCTCCGATTCCAAAAAACATTTATATGCAAATTTTTGAAACATTGTAGACAAAGACAACATACTAAAAATAGAAAATGTACATTTCCCTTGGTATAACATCACAACTCCTAGGAAATTTTGCACTCAAAATTGGTGTACATAGTAATGAACAAGCTCTATTAACATCTATACGATTAGATTTGGGAAAAAACACAATTTGCTTCATTGAGGATAACTACAAGTCATTGCTTTTTTTTCATACTTAGTTAAAACACACTTGGAAAGGCTTAGGCACTTAGGGGTTAACAAAGAAGAAATGCAATATTGTATGGGGCAAGTTGAATTTTTATGAATTAGGCAATTATATATATATATATATATATATATATATATATATATGTATGTAATTTTCCAAAAATTTAGGCACACTTTTAAATATTTATTTTCTAACTAAATCACTAGAAAGCTACAATATTAGCAACCTTTGTTTGCCTTCATTTGCTTCTTTTCTTCTTCTATACATGTGCTTTTAGCAAAGCTTCTAGTTTATCATACACTTTAAGGTCGAGGGGCAAGTAGGAAAATATTACATATAAATAATGTAGGATACCTTTAAATTAACTAAAAAATAATTTCTAATTATCCATATAATGCAAATAATCACAAATATTTACCTCTATTTTAAAAGTAGCATGTCTTATAATCCATTCTATTAGGTAAATAGACCCCCCAATAAATAGGATGTTATCACATGTGTATGCAAGTTCTAAAAGGAAATGCCCCTCCCCCCAAGGGCATTATGTCATTGCAAGATTATTTAGATGTGTTCTATTTCAAGTGAAAATTGGTAGATATATGTATGATAGTACCTTCATTATGGTAGATTTTTAAATTTAAAGTCTTTGGTGCAAAAATTTCTCAAAACCATTGGTCAAAGGCATCTAAAATTCTTAGATAGGGTCCATGGTCATTCTTTCTTGACTTCAAATACTCATATCTTTCAATATGTACTATAAATTTTCATGAATTTTTTACCACTTGTTATTATAAAAGTTAAGTACAAGATTGGATGGTTAGAATTCTAGAAAAAAAAACATTTAATATATGTTTTCTTCACTCAATGCATTCGAGATGGTAGTTTTGAGTGGATTTTGAGGAAAAAATGCCTCAATCTCTTAGGAGTTAACCCGAAAAGGTTTTTTAATACGTTTTCACCAAGAACACTCCAAAACTACCATTTCTAGTACAAGTACTAAATTTTAGGAAAAAAAAACATTTTTGGACATATGTAACCATGGGCTCTTGTATTACACTAGTTTGAGAAGACGTGGAAGAAAATTCAGAAATTTCCACCATGTGGATTGCAAATATTAGCATTTGAATGGACAAAAATCCTTTTTTTGGTTCTGCAAAAAACCAAGCAGCTGCACTTTACAAGGCCACATTTGAATGAAAAAATGTCCAAAAAGGTGTTGCTTCTTTAAATTCATTCTTCAAGGCAAGTTGGCTTCATAGGTGAAAAAATTCAGATCATTTGGAATTGTACAACATATAGGAAAAAAATAGTAAGTAGAAAGAAGTAGAGAATGATTCAAAATACTAAATTGCAAAGAATTTAGTTATGGAATTAAAAAAATGCCAATCCCAATGGTTGTAATGTTGTATTACACAATCTACATCCTATGATTCTATTTTTTCAAATAATACTCAAAATTGAATAAAATAATGGACTTCAAAGTATATTTGAGATTTGGAAATCCATAATTGTCAGCAAACTAAAACTCCTCATAACTTTCTTCTCATTAATCAAAATGGAATGATTCAAAGCTTTCTATGTATAAGGTAACTCAGCTATGACAGTCCAAATGGGAGCCAGCCCATCACAAGCAAAATTACAATAGTGATGTACATTCTAGTTTTGAAATGTACACTTGTAGAATATTTTTGCCTGTAATGGGTTGGCTCCCATTTGGACTATCATAGGCTAAATTACCTTATATAAATCTAGAGAACCAATTTCAAATTTTTATTTCTTCAACAAGTGATTATTGAAGAAATTTTTGGGTTGCCCGAGGATCAATGAAAATCATATATCGTGCAATAACTTTTTAACCATGCAGTCAAAAGTTATGAAAATTGTTGAGCCTAAAAGTTACTCCCTAGGCACATGTTTTGTGAAAATTTCAAAGGAAAAAAAAATTGTTCATATTGAATTGCCTAAAATTGTTATGTTGCCAAAAAAAAGGGGTGTTTGGATCTTTAAGGATTAATGAAATTATAATATATTTTGCATTTAATATAGTAGCCACTAGAATATGTTTGTTGCAACATTGACAATGTCAATGCTCCTACATAAGAATTACTAAGGCTTTGTTGCTCTCCATGCTACATATAACAATCAAGTAAAGGTTTTGGCCTTTGCTTTAGATCCTTGAGACTTTTAGGACAAAAATTTCAAGTTGTCACTAGTATTGTCATATTGGTATGAACCCCTAAATGCCCAACCGACCATATATGGTCGATCTGAAATTTCAGGCTCATTTGGGGATGGGCAGTTAAATTCCTATGCTTGGTTTAAAATTTTTTATGGGCAGTTTCAAAGGTTAACTACTGAAATTTTGTATTTTTCACAGAAAAAGGTAAATACGGATTTTTGAGAGGCCCTCAAAGGCATATATGTATCTTAGTGGAAGAGTAAAACTTGCAAATTTTACTTGATTTCTTGGCTTTGAACAAAGCTTGCGAATTTCACTTGATTTGAGATCTAAGAAATTGTACTTATCCATTTGCTTTGAAAATGGTCCCAATGGAAAGAGTAAAGTGTTTTCATGAATTTCACCATTGAAAATTTAAACATGCAAATGTTGATTTGGACTTAATTGTGATTTCTACTTATCAAAAAAAATTGCATTTCAACAATTGCAAGGTGGATTGTGTAATGAGTTTGATAGCTCTTCATTTGAACTTAAGGTTTTTGGAAATGCATTTTAGTGTGCTAACACAATTTTTAGTTGTTCATGTCACCTCCAATCCCAATAAAATCTTATATGCAAATTTCTGAAACATTGTGGGGAGGGGCAATATACTAAAAATAGAAAATGTACATTTCTCTTGTTATAATCTCACAACTTCTATGCAATTTTGCTCTCAAAATTGGTACACACACTAATAAGTCAGCTCTTTAGACATCCATATGGTTAGATTTTGAAAAAAGAACATTTTGGGGGGTTGGAGATAAGTATAAGCCTATGCTCTTTATTCATAGTCAAAACACACATGGAAAGGCTTGGGCATTTAGGGGTTAAACTCTAGAAAAAACCATTGCTAGCACTAGTTTGGGTGAATGGAACAAACTCTATAGAAAACTACGTTCTACTTTTCAAATTCTCAATAATTTATAAGGTTTTAATTTTCAATGAATTTATAAATTATTTTGTGCTTCAAATACTCTTCAATTCTCATTTGGCAATTTTTATAACCATGAGAGCTTTAGTTTTTTGGGTGACTTGTAGTATTTACAAAAACACTCCCATTGCCCATTGTGTAAGAAACATGGTATTTATTGGGGGTTCCAAGAGTACTTCTATTATTTTTATGAAAATGCATATAGATGAATATCTTGCCATCCAAATATATGAAATTGTGACATTGGTTTGTGATAGTATATACTTAATTGATAGATTATAATATTCTACAATGGAATTGCTTGCAATGCAATTGTACAAAAAGTGCTTCATCTAGCTATAGTTTTTTATCGAGAATTTGTCCAAATGTCATTAGGATTTAGCAAGAATAGATGGATGAAAAACCATGTCGATGAGATGTGACAAAAATTATGATGGATGAAATTGCAACACATTTTGCATTTAATATTGTAGTCTCGTACTTCAATTGTTATATGACATGGAGACATATAAATTGTTTGAACAAAATACTACTCCAAAATTTATTATTCATCAATATTTAAAGTTTGAACTTCAAGGCACTTAAGAATTAATGCCCAAAACCTTTTTTGAATTTTTTAATGGTATTCTTGAATCTTTGCACAAATGTATTAACCCTTAAGCGCTCTAATGTCCATTTTCTAGATGATGAATAGATTGAAACTTGAGTTTTATCCTCCTAACTACTTGGATGAAAGTTATTTGGATTTGTGGAGATACATTAACAAATTGTAGTTCTATCTAAGGGTTGGATGTGGTGTTACTAGAGTACATATTTTTCTAAAATTACAAATGTGCAAGGATGTCATGTGGTCAAATTGCGTTGACTTTAGTTCAAAATAGGATTTGCCAAAATAAGATCATAGATTTAAAGAACACAAAAATTTCAAAAAATTACCATGTGAAGAGAACCTCATTTCAAATCTATTCCAACAAATTTTACTCAAAAACTAAAAATATTTTGCTTGTAATCAAATTTAGAAGGAATTTTGGAACTTCTCTTTCAAAATTTATAAGAAAAAGATTGGTGATAGCATTAGTGAATCTAATTGTATACATGGAATCCAAAATTCAATATCTACAATTTTTATTTGTATACTAATTGCAAAATATGCTTTCAAATAGCACTTTACAAGGATTTTTCTCAAATCATCAATTTTGGAGATGAATTTGGAGGTTTAGGGGTTAATGACCTTAAATTCCTCACATTGATTATAAAGAAGGTTGACTTTTATTAGATTTTAACATTAGTTTTGATGAATGAAAAGTTTTTTACATGAAAGGTCATCACCCAAATGCATCTAAATGATTGTTTGAATTAAAAAATAAATTTGAAAATGAAGATGAACATTCTAGCCTTAGAGGTTCAAATAACTATAACATTGAATTGTAAACATGTTTCTCAATGCCATCCACCTTGAAAAGCAAGCACAATTGATTGGATACAAATATATATGTAGTGTATTTACATACAATATAAGCACTTGTAAATGTATGTTTTCATATCAAGAGTGCATGAACCCTTCAATTTTTATGGGTATAGACAATTTAACAAGTCTCATTTACACTATGTAAGGTAGGAGGTCTATAAAGCACCCATTTAAGTCCTAAAGGACCAAGGTCTTTTTTAGCCAAAAAAACAATCAAAACTGCCATTTTTCTTGCAATAAGTAAGAAAATTTGAAAATTATATTTTTTGCACATCTAATTGTAGGATCTTACACCTAACTTGTATAAGAATGTATGAAACAATTTTCAGAAATTTTGACCACAATCATTGTGGAGATTGCTAGATATTTACATTTTAAGTAAAAAAACAAGTTTTTTTGCAAGTTGTGGGATTAAATTATTTTACTTTGAACCTTTTTAACTTAAATTTTTGGAACTACCAAGTTTCAAGGTTTAATCTTTAGGGTGGGGAATTGAATTGAAGGTATAGGAAAAAATTTAGGAAAAAAACTTAATTTTTATTCTTTAAAAAATTGTTAAATAAAAGTAGACACAAGATAGAAGAAAAATCTAAATTATTCATATCTCTAAAATGGAATTAAAATGCACTAATTGCAATGGTGAGATTATTCTATCAATCAAATTAAACCATGTACAACTTCTTGTTTTAAATTGTACAAAAATGAATCCTACAAATTATTTTTTCAAAAAGATGCTTAGATTGCTTGAAAAACAAGATTGTCCATAACTTTCACATCACTTATCCAAATGAAATGAATCAAAAAATTTCATGTAGACAAAAATATATTCTATAAGAAAAAAATATTTCTTGAGGAAACTTCAAATTTTTGAATTTTTGTTTTACTACCCAATCTCCCTAGTTTTGAGCATAATTTTTGTTCCAAGTCATCAATTGAAAAAATATATATTCCCACAAAGGTAATAAATTTTTCTATCGTAAAAAAAAAATCATAACAAAAATTGAAACGTTAGGTATTTGTCCAAAATCCAAATTGTCCCCTAAAGGGACAAATGGTCCTTTAGAGGTTAAAGGAAGACAAATTTCTTGAAATATTTTTCAATATAGTTTCCTTGAAAGATAAATGGAAGTGCCATTTAACCCAAGTCTTTTCATATGTTTTTGAGCTTTGAGGAATTAGTTGTGAATTTTTGAAGTTGAAATGGCATAGGGCTCTAAAATCACCCACCTGCTCAAATGTAAACAGTTTGTACATTATTGGTACAATGAAAAAGCAACATGTAAAAATAATGTACATTTGAGGAAGTGGACAATTTAGAGACTAACCGCTTTAAAACAACTTCCTACCTTATCTTCAAATAGAAAAAGAAAATAATTCTAATTCTTTTATGAATAAGAGAACATTAAGAATCAATCCCTTCACCCACATGAAGTTCTGCAAGTAGGTTTGCAAGTGATACAAAGACTACACATCTCCATTAGAGGGTATGTTATATACGGGCTCAATGAAATGCCCACGCTCAACAATACCAATTTGTCTTAGTGACGGTGCACAATTAGTATCACCAACAAAATTAATGTAACGAAAAATACTTTTGCAAAAATTGCTAGAATACTGAACCCGTAATAATACTTCAGCATACATCAATTCTCTTACAAACATTGTGAGTTTGGTAAGTTATTGCCACACGCCCTAATTGGACAAATCAATGTTATACTGTACTTACTAGGATATTCCCAAATTGCAATTTCAGGTACGGTGTAAGACTAGTGGTTTTTTCCAAATCTGACCTAGGCATGACTTAGACCTCAGAGTCCCCTTGCACCACTTGTAAGAATCATGTTTATGTTAATCAAATTATTCCCATTCTTTGAACACAAGTCTGAACACTGAAACCCACTACAGGTACCGGTGTAAGTGAAAGTGAAGCAGTATTATTCGCATGATCAACAATGTCCGAATCTAGAGTTTTTTGTGTCTATTTTATGTGACAATACTATGAAGAATTCAAATTCCATGGGCATCAGGAGTTATTTTTTTAGTTTTCCGGGGACAACTGGTTTCGCATACATTTGAACAAACATCATAGGCAAACCATGGCACACTGACATTGCCGAAAATGCACAACGTTCATTATATTACCTCGAGTATGTACAGGGAATGAAGCAAGACATAATAATTCATTGAGAACCCATGCAATGAGAATGAGTTATATAGTACCTCACTCCAATACTGAAAGGCAGGAACCTAAGAAGTCCAATTCCCGTCGGATCCCAACTACTTATGTACAGAGAAAAATCCAGAAGAGGGGGCATCAGAGGTACGCACGAAGTCACTTGTTTGAGGCAAATGCCAAATCTGAGAACGACCTGCCAGTAAGTAGGGCGAGTGACAAAGGTTTTGGATTGAAGTCAAACATCTAGGGAGAAAAATCTGAAAATAAATTCACCTGACATATTCACATCCCTATGTGCCAAGCACAGAGCTTGGCTTTAATTGTGAACAAAAGCCCTCTTCAGCAAAAAGCGGCTTCCATCAAAGAATGGGTTAAGTTTCCTGCTCCTCCATTGCAAAGTCCGCCCTGGAGTGGACACCGCCACTCGGCATGTATACCGTATGAGAACTAAGCTATCCAGAACGCTAGTGTACAAGTGTGCCATAATGTGCGGCAATGATATCAGCTCCTCGTGATATCCTTGACCCCAGCAGCAACAACCCCTTTCTGCTACAGTCAAGAAAGTAAAAGCTCAAGTGACTGTGACTGACAGTCTTCTTTTCACATATTCTTGCCAATTAAGATGTACATCTATGCAGCGTGTACCATCTTCGCGCTTCATTTCGATTGACTTCAGAAAAAAACCGCCTCAGAAGAAATCTGGATGTTGCGGGCCCCCACACTTATGGAATCCGTATCTGATCCATGTAAGCAACCCCGTATGATCTTCGTGCCGGGCTCCTATTACGCCTCCCCCAAAAGGGACAGAGAACTCTACGTCCAGGAAAAATGAAGGAAAAAAGACATAAAAAGCGTATCACCATGCTTCCACCCGCTCAGTTCGTTGATCTATAGAAGGGGTCATACGACCACTGGCGCCCTTGCCTTTCATGCTGTGAGTTGGGGGGAAGAGCATGAAGGGACTGAAGTCTCCTTGTGAATCCTCGCTATTGCGGGCTTGAGCACTGAGTAAGGAGCTCTGTGGGCTAGTCTGATCATGGTTATCTTCGGCGCTGCTCCTGAGGAAAGGGTTAGACTTCTGAGGTTGACCAAACACAGGAGTGGGTTGACGTTCAATTTGAGCACCCATAAATGACAGAGGAGGATACCGTGAGCTGCCTCGTTCATGTCCCATCCAAACACCACTTTGTGAGTTTTGTGAACTGGTCCGGTCAAGACCTCGGAGGAGACCCGCAGACGAGTTTTGGGAGGTTTGGGAAAATTGACGATCATGGCGATTGAATGTCCTGCCCCCATATGCATCATCATTGTCATCCTCAACCCAAAGAGCTGCTTGGGCGTCATGTTCAGGCTCCTCTGCCTCGGGCACTTCTGGTGATGAGGGTGGTGAATGAGATTCCAGCAAAGAAGCCTTCCGGTCCTTTAATGTGCGAAGAATCAGAGTCTTCAGCAAGTTCATGACTTGTACAGCATGCATCAGGGCTGTGAGCGGATCAACCATCTGCAGGCAATCAACCATAGAATAAATAAAAACCTCAACAACGAGCGAAACGTTAACAATCCAAAATATCGACCTTCCCGCCTACATGATTTCAAGCAATCAATACCTGAGTCATGTTAGGAGCGAACACCATAGCAATGTTGCGGGCATTCATCTTGTTGAGAGATTCCAACTCCACAACGTCAGCCATCAGGTTGATGGCCCAGTCCAACAAAGAAGCCTCTGTCTGTGGCAACTGCTTGATAAGAGCCAAGCTGTCCTTTTCACCGTGGCAAGCAAGAACCTGCTCTGGGCTCAATGAATCTAGAACACCTGATGGGAGCTCCCTGAACCATGCCTGCATTCAGGAACCATAGTTTTATAAGTCCACTGAAAGATACGTACGGGAGCAAAGAAAGTTCACAGGATCAACCATATTATTGAAATTCACGTGCTACATCTGTAGAGAAGGCAGGAAATCCAAGCAATATTCAGTCCACTGTATAACAGATTCCTGAGGCACCCAAGAACACGTCATGCAATGTGCGTCACTAACCTTGATCAAGCCAGCTAAGGCGTGAATGTCATTGTCAGGAGGGACAATCCCTTTGTTGAGTTGCTCCCGCACATGCTCCTCATGACTGTTTTCGGGATTTATCCTGAAAATACCCTCAGCCTGAATAGGCGAGAAAGTTTCTAGTTAGATCGGCTTTAGAGTCTAGACGTTCCAACATCATGCAAACAGGAACGCAGAAGAAAACACTGCAGAGATAACGGAATTCATGCTGATTCGATCGGATTGCATTGGGAATCATCTAAGCATCCTTCCTATGCGCTTAGATAGCAGAAGTGGATGATAAGTTGAGAGCCCAAATTATGAAATGAGACACACCTTGAGCCCTTGTTGGTCGTAGAGCTGCTTCTGCAGAAGCAGGAGAATGGTCGGGACCATATTGCCATGACTGTCCATGGAGCATTGCATTGACTCCACTGAGACTCCAAACACATTCTTGCTGCACATCCCGTAGGTTGAATAATGAGCACCTTATCAACACAGTAAGCTAGGAATCGATATACCGGCAAACGTTCCAGCGGCTTGTTACATGCTTGAATCTGCGTAATACCTAATGTGCGAAAAAAATTTAAAACATCCATGAAATCGGATGAACCGGCCAAGTACATAATTTAGAGAAGACAGAAATAAACCTTGCACTAGGAGTTGGCCTAGGGACTTCGTGCTCATATTCCTCGGGCAGGCCAAGAAATCCATTGTAGCGGTCGAAGGTAACATGCGCGACATGCTCAACATCTGTCGGCCATCCGATATCCATGCTCGACTTGGTTTCCTTCCCCTTTCCTTTCTCCTTCTCCTTCAGTTTCTCTGTGGCTCTCGCCCTCTCTCCTTCAATAATTTCCACTTCTTCCGTTGTCTGACAAGTAAGAAGCGACTTCCTAACTGTGGCCAACACCAGCGCTACCATCGACAACTGAGCTCCCGCGTCCTGCACTTTCGTGGTCCTGTACTTCGGTGAAGAAGAGCTGGCTGAGTGCTTCGGACTTAACTTCAGGCCACCGACATCTTCCTCAACGAGAGGAGAAGCGTGATTGCCACTGTAACCCTCTGTGTCTGAGTCTGTTAAATACTGCAAAGGCGAGTCGTATTCGTCACTGTCGCTGGAAAAATCTCGAGCGTTTCTTTGGGAATGAAGGACCGCAGTCATAGCTTCAGCCCGAAACGTCGACGTTCACCTTCAGGCACGTAACTTCAGATTATGATCCAGGCTCAGAATTGCTTTTCATGCTAACGAAGATGATAACGAAAGATTTTCGCACCTGCACAAACCCGGTCAATCTAATATTAGCGCAGTATCTTCAAAAATTGCAGTTCTCCTTAACCCTCCCATAACATTGCGATGCGTATCAGAAGCGGTTTCTACGGGATTACAACTTAACGCAAGAAATTTCCTCTGATAGTCGGAGAGCCCAACATGAACACAGATATCCTATCTGTACAGGAAAAACAATCCTGCTTCTCACGAGGCCAGTCATTTGCCACAATAAAGGGACGACCACATATGCACTTAGTGAAATAGAGTTTCTATGTTGGTCGTCATCCAGTTTCCAGAAATCCGTTCTCTGCAATTCATATCTCACCATGCAAAAATCCTAAAAAATCTGGCCATTTTTCGAACATCCGTAAGCCTTGCCAACTCCCTCTCCTCCGCTCCCTATCACCAATAAGCTCAAAAGCCTAAAATAGAATGGCACGTCCATGATCAAAAAATGTATCGCTTAACGCCACGGATAAACAAGGCGGAGGAAACAAACGATATCACCATACTCCCGTGTAGACAATAAACTTGATAACAAACTCCCTGAAACTCCGCAGCTCTCCACATCAGTGTTCTCCCTCCAATACCTTCCGCGAATGTCTCCACCAAAAACAAAAGATTTTCCTCACAAGTCCGAAGACCACTAAGGAGCACTAAAGTCGCGCACAACGGCACCTCCACTGCCCGAACTCACACACTCAAGCCCGTCTAAGAAGCAATACCCTCATTACTCCCTCCAAATCTTTCATACCTTCCCTAAGCACACTACGCACAAGAATCTTTTCCAACACGCTCCTTTCGTTGCCCGGATACCATACCTTCTCAGTCAGCCGCGGCTCCTCTTCACGCTAAGTTACTTCCTTCGAAAGAACTCGAAACACATCGGAAAGAAGTCGGAAAAAAACTCCAGCAAAATCGAGAAAGCAGTAGAGAAACCGACACGGCCGCTCTCAGTCTGAGTGGCTCTCTGCTCCGCGAAATATCCTCTGCGACGATGACAACCACGGCCGATCCAGAGTGACGGTCCCAGCACAGCAGAAGAGAGAAGTGGGCAATGACAAAGCGAGAATCCTGCAGAGCGCGCAGAATAGTAGCCCCTAGGACTCTAGGAGAGGCACGACTTGGACGACAGTGGCAAGAAGGAACGGAAGGGCACGACGAAAATTTGGACGAAAGCTGGACGAACTGTAAATAACTGGATTGCTCGCCTACTACTCGTCGTCCCTAGCACCTACCCACATTCCCATCCGTCAGTCCAGCGTGGCCTAATTACTACGTGGTAAATGAATGGGGGTAACTTAATGGTGGGGTCTTTACCACACCTAATAACAGGGATGGGCCACGGGGGGTAGGGGCGAGAGGAACCCGGGCTCGGGAAGTTCCCCAAGGTTCTTTTGGGAGTTCTCGAAGCTCCCGCTTGTCCTCCTTTTAGCCAAAACGCGCCTCCAGTAGCTGTGACAGCCTTCCCCCACGTCATTTTGCCCCTCCCATTTCGGACACGTGTTCATTCTCTGTAGGCTGTAAATGTTTAAACTTTCTTTAATTAGCATAGCTCGTGCGTAATGTGCCGACCAGGAGCAACAAGTGGGTCTAGAGTAATAATAGATTTTCATGAAACCTTGGATGGGAACCCTCGTTTCATCCACAGTAATGTTCATTTCGCAATAAAATAAAATATACGGAGTACTTGTTTAAACAAAAAAAAAAATTGAAAAATTGAAAAAACTTGGGATGGGAGTGCGTCCAAAAATACCTGAAAATCGGGTTTAAAAATTTTTTTTTTAAAAAAAAATACCCGAAAAAACTGAAAGTTGGGTTGGGAATGCGTTGTTCCTTTGATTGAATATTTTTTTTAGGAAATAGTGATTTGTGTTCCCAGAAGCCCTTTAGAGTAGCCCCGCCCAACTGATGATTGTCCCGTAAAAATGGTTGTATTTGCGCACAGATTCCCAGGTGGGTTCCTTTTGTTTTTAGCTGCTGGCTGGATGTGAAGGTTGTCAATCCTATGTTTAACAAGCACCACGCCTCATGACAGCTCCAGCAATTATCTTACCTGAAATGAAGCTCACATTAAAATTGACATTAAAATTGTGCATCTGCGGACACCTGATAACTTAACTTCAGTAAAAGTTTTAACTTAAGTATGAACGAACTGAGCAGAGGACAAGCATATGAGCCAAAGTTGATGCTAAGTAGACGGTTAATAAGTTATCTTTACGTACATAGTCTACCTTGATTATTAATCTGCAATAATAATAATAATAATAATCTGCAATTGATTAAAACTGCCTTGGAATACCCCCTTGACGACGGATTGTAATGGAGGTGCCAGGTTTTGGAAAAGTCTCCCATTAAAGAAGACGGGGGAGGAATTATGATAGGGCCAATGGGATCGCAGACCATTGTAATGTGGGGGGAGTTATTTGGTGTCACATATAATTGGGGCCGGCATGAAATTATACAACCAGGGTCCAGGGGAAATCATTCATGTGCATGCCAGGTGGGGGACCCGAGAGTGATAACTGCCTTTCCCAAGGACCCTTGTTTATGGAAAATCATTGACCTCAAGTAAAAGAAAAAAAATATTAATTTAAAAATTAAAATGCAATGAAAATAAACAAGGGACGCAAGACACCCGCTCTGGGCCTTTGGATCAGTCGCACAAGTTGTACCCAGACATTTTTGACCGTGACAATGGCTCGTCAAAAATTGGGGATAGTGCACGGCATTTGATACAACTGGGATTGCATGTTTGCACTGTGTGTTATAAGGGCTATTGTACATTGGTCTACAGTTACTCTGAAAATTGAGTCTAGGTTTTGTTCAGCTTGTTTTGCTTGTTTGTTTAACCCCTAAACACCCAAACTGCGTTTTTTGGCAACACAGCAATTCTGGGCAGCTCACTACAAATGGAGTTTTTCTTTGTTTTCTTCGAAATTTTCACACAACATGTGCCCGAGGAGTATCTTCAAGGCCCAACAATTTTCATAACTTTTGACTTCATGGTTAAAAAGTTATTGCATGATATTTAATTTTCATTGTTCTGTAGGCAGCCCAAAAATTTCTTTAAAAAAAACACTTTTTTAAGAAATAATAATCTGAAATTGGTTTTTTAGATTTATATATACATGGAAAACTTTGAATCATCCCATTTTGATTTATGAGATGAAAGTTATGAGGCGTTTTAGTTTGTAGGCAATTTTGGATTCTCTACTCTAAAATAAACTTTGAAGTCTTTCATTTCACTCAATTTTTAATATTTTTTGAAAAAAAAAATCATAGGGTGTGTATTGTTTATTAAAACATTACAACCATTGGAATTGGAATTTTTCAATTCCATAACAAAATTCTTCACAATTTAGTATTTCAAATCATTATCTACTTCTTTGTACTTACTTTTTTTTCCTACATGTTGTACAATTTCAAATGATTTGAATTTTTTTCAAGCATGTAGCCAACTTGCCTTGAAGAATGAATCCAAAGAGTAACCACCATTTTGGAATTTTTTTCATACAAATGTGGCCTTGTGAAGTGCAGCTGCCCATTTTTTCACAGGGCCAAAAAAGGATTTTTGCTAATTCAAATGCTAATATCTTACAATCTACACAGTGAAAAATCCTGAAATTTTTTCCACATCTTCTTAAATAAGCTTAATACAAGATCTTATGGTTACATGTGTCCAAAAATGTTTTTTTCTTAAAATTTGGTACTTGTTCTAGAAATGACAGTTTTGGAGCATTTTTGGTGAAAACATAGTTGAAAACATTTAGGAGTTAAGTGGTCCGAAATGGGTTGCCTCCCCTAAACAAAACATAGAATCAATTTTTGCAAAAGAGGTTTTGATTCATAAAAAGCAAAGGATCCAGTGTCTTGAAGTCACAGAATGTTATGAAGCCTTGTGTAACCTTATTTTCAAAAAATTAACGTTTATTTGCAATTTATTTATTTATTATAAAATAAAGTCTAAATTCTAAGTAATGTTTTGTTCAAATTCAGCATTTTCATTCCAATTTTCTTCATATTTTTAAGATGTAAAATTCACAGTACTCCATATTTAAATACTATTGTACTACAAATGAGCTCAGATGCACTGTGTGAATAAGTTACATCAAGTTCCATGAACTTTCTGAAATTCATTGTGTGAAATGACCAATTGTTGGATCCCATCACAAAATTTGCACCTGGTGTCAATTGCATGTAATATTATGCAAGAAACCGAAAAAAAATGTTACTGAAAAATGCTCGCATGGGTCTTTCCTCTGGTCTGTGTACTGTTCTTATTTCAATGGGAATCATGCATTTGTTCAAAAACAAAAACAACTTGGAATGAACTCTGGGTTAAATTTTTTTTATAAATGTTACTTCGTACTTTAATCTCACTTCGTACTTTAATCTCACTTCTCCTACTGATGTCATTTAGTACACGGCAACATTTTTAAATTTCTCCTGTAGTTAAATATCAAATCCATAGTTCAGATTAATTCAGCCTTTCTTCTTTGCTTTATGCCGTGGTGGCTACAAAAAATTTACTTGAAGCTAAAAATGATGGAATTTATGAATATTATTATTGTAGCTACAATGATTTTTTGTGTAGAGATTTAAAGTAAACTCTTCGTAACATTCTTATTAAATCTGAGTAAATAGTCATGTTTTCCTACTCAACTTCTAAAATCCCCAAAGTCTTCTCAGAGGACTCTTGAAGGTTCCTTAAAAATCTTTGTGCTATAAATTTTGAATTTCTAATTTTGATGTTGAAGAATTGAGTTGAGAGTTATGTGAGAAAAAATTCAAAAGCACCCCACTTTGATTTTCATTCTTAAAAATAGTTGTTAAGCAGAAGTAGGTGCAAGAGAGAATGAAAATCAAAATTGTGAATAGCTCTAAAATGGGATTGAAACACACTAAACCAATAGTGAAATTGTTGTAGCAAGAGAATTGAAATTTGTGGAATTTTTTTTTAATTGTGAAAATTGGGTTAAAATAAGAATCTAACATGTTATTTTCTCAATAAAATGCAATGATTGCTTGCAAAACAAGAAGCTCCATTACATTCACATCACAACCATTTCAACATTGCATGAAAGATTTAAACCAACTTAATCATCTATTAAACACACATTAAATAACAATAATAACATTGCACTCAAATATAACATACATGCTCATCCACAAGAGAAAACTTGAGAATAACCAACCTCTACTCGCATTTACAAATCCCCCTTAAATTTGATGTTCATCATAAAACGTTAACCTTCTCACTAATATTTAATCCTTTCAAATACTACAAAATATATATAATAATAAATTCCCATCTCTAAATTCTTTCAAAAGGAACTTCTTTGAAGTTTGCATGTTGGATAGTATAAAGTCTCCTTTCTTACAAAGGTATGTTGTCCTAGTGTAACTTGTGCTATTTCAAATGAACTTCAAATGGGACCTAAGATGAACAAATTATTTATTCACATCAATTTAATGTAATCCTTAGAAGGATGATAAAGCCATTTATATCCTTCCGTATGCATGAAACGTGTAGAATATTGATGAAATGTTATTTATTCTTCCCAAACCATGTACATTCATCCAAAATGTAGGGTTACCATTTGACTAACCATTTTAGAATTCTTATATACCACCCCTAAATGTGAAGCTATCACCAAATATCTCAATATCTTTCCCCCCCCTATGCAAAAAAATACTAAAAAAATGTTATTTGTGTCCCTTCCAAACTTGCAGATATACCTACAAAGGATAATGCCCTCCACAATGCAATATCACATAAAACATTTCACAATGTTTACAGAAAGAGTCACATTAGTGACTTTTAGAAACATGGTTTGGGCAACCCACCAAACGCTTGGTTATAGAGACTCACCCCTATTTTGTAGTTGATTAATTTTTTAGTTGTTAACCTCTCCTATCTAGATGGGGTCTCTAATTCCAAGTATAAACTTCAAATTTTTTTATTTGTGGTTAGTAAGAAAATCTGGTGTTATTATCATGGAATGTATTGTATGAATTGATTCCCCTACCCTAAAATATGGTTATTATAGACTAGAAAACTGACCAAAAGAAAAAAATACAACTAACCAAAATTCATCATGTAGGTGTTCTTATCGGTTCATTTCTCTAGCATATGCATAATGGACTTGTAGGGGAGGTTTAATGGAATTTTTTTTATATAGATGCCGAAACTTTTGGAATTTTTTCCTTCAAATCATATAGTATGAATATTTTTTGAAGTTTATTTTTGATTATAGAATCAAATTTTATTTTTTGAAAATAACTAAATATTGCAAAAAGATCTATTGATCCTTCCTTTCACTTCCAATCCTATTTTTCTAGTATGCATGCTCTTCTTGACAATGTTCATTGGATCCATTTGTAGTATTATATTAATCTTACCTCAGAGCATCTCCACCCTTTCACAACAAAAGTATCACACCAAATGGCTTTTCACAAGCTCAACCTTCCTTATGGGCTCCACTTCAAAACTAACCCTCCTCACTTTGTCTTGCCATATTTTTGTATGATATTTAGAAATCTACTATTGCTTTGCACTCTCATTGGTGGGAGGTATTGTTTTTGCAAAAAAGAGGCAACAAGAATATAGTCAATCAAATACAATGAGTCCCCATGAAGATGGTGTTTCGAGTGCTTACTTGGCCCAAGTCAACTAGTTTTTGGACTTGGCATGTTTGGAGTGGAGGAAATTTTCAAGGACGGGTTTTGCATTTGCCAAACCAAGGAGCTCCTATTGTTAAATTATTGTATTTTCAATTCTACTCATTTATAGACATTTTGGGGGGCAACATTGACAATTGAAGTAGATTGTCAATTCTGTCAGCCATAGATAGTTGAAGAAGTTGCAAAGAAGTGGCTATTCAATACTATCGATTAGCCACCTAACTCACCCTATGGTTGTGCCACCAACCTCACCATACTCACCATACTATTGAATCAACACTATCTTGTAGCTTTTCTAAGGCGGTCTCCCCCAACCACCACTAACTGCTATTGTACCTAATTACTATTATTAGATTACATAAATTTGTATATTGTCTTATTGGCAACACACCCAAAGATGCGACATTTGGATTGTTTATGTAAAAGTTAGGAAAGAACAAAGTTTGGTTCTAAAAGCATTTCTTCCACATAGGTACATAATTGATTTTGGAGATGTATGTACATAGAGTGAAGATGGCGGTTTAGGGTTAGTGGTGCATTTGGGGTGCCCATTGTCGTACATGAAATAGTGGAGATGCATGTCAATCTTCCCCTTGGGCATCCTAGTCTCTCCCCTAAGTTTATGGAAATCATGAAATATCACTTCAAATTTTGTAGGATATCCCGAGGATGAAGACTAATGAAGAACCAAAATATGCCTTTTATCCATAAACGTCGACATAGATGTTTAGTGTCCAATGGATGATAGAGTATCTTTTTGTGGGGGACAGAAGTGTAACTATTCATCCTTGGAATTTTGTGTGGAGGAAAGGGGAGATCTTCTACACTAGTTTGACTCCCAATGAATATTTTTGTTTTTTAAAAATTAGATGATGTCACACGGTTCCCAAAGCGATGATTTCCACAATCACCAGTCTGTCCTTTAACCCCTCAACGCCCAAGGCCTAAACAAGTCCAAAAACAACATTTTTTTTGAAGTTTTATAGATATAACTTTCACTAAGTTATAGAGATCTCAACCATACAATATTGTAGTGCACTTGTTATAGATTACATACACCAAATTTGGTTTCATTTGACCATATAGATTGAAAGATTATAATGTTTTAGTGGTGAAAAAGGATGCTGAATTTTTCCTAATAATACATTTGGAGGTGAAATTTGATTTCTAACTCTACTCAAATGAAGAAACTTTAAGCTATAAAGTGATTCAAAATCAGCATAAAAACACATTGATGAAAAAAAAAATATCATTCAATTGACTCATTGTGTTAGCAAAATGACTTTGAAATGTCAAAAAATAGCAAGAAAAGTTGCTAAAAATACATCAAAAACTAAACCTCCTTCTACTAAAATGCTTCTCAGTCACTCATAACTTTTGGGATTGATATGAAATTTTATACACACAAACTAATATGTGCAGCTTTTCCAAAAAAATTTATTCAAAATGAACATTGTATGAAGAAGAAACAAGCTATTGAAGTTCATTGTAATTCAAAAATGTCAGGATTTTGAACTTCAAATTGCTCCCAGACATTCAAAACAATTTGGATTGATATGAAAATTCTATCAAAATAACTAGACTTCAAGGGAAACATAACCCAACAAATTTTATTGGAAACGAACTTTGGATGAAGGAGATACAAGCCCCCGAAGCTGCAGCCATCAAATGCAGTTTGGTGAACTCAAATTGAACTTGTGAACTTCGGTTGGCTTCCAAAAATTCATCAAATCTTGTATTGATCTGAAAATTTTACCACACAAACTAGAAGAGAGAGCGCAAATTTTCCAACAAGTTTTATTGAATTCGGACATCAGATGCAAAAGTTACAGCACTTTGAATTTGACCTTAGGACACTTTTGGTCCCCTTGGGCGGTGAGGGGTTAAGGGTGAACTTAGTGCCAAAGTTCCTGAAGAAAACATTCACCCAACTCCTTATTAGTTACAGTACAGTACATGGACTTTAGGTGAGTGAGTAGCCTTAACTTAGCCTCCCCTGATGCGACTCCATCTTTGTGTGCAAATTTCCTCCAGTGTTTTGTGGGAACTCATTGCATGTGTCTTGGGAGCTTCATTGTCCTTGGAACTGGATCTGTGCTAATAAGTTAATAATTCTGGGTTTGTTTGTTTCCATGAGCCTCGTCAACATCCCCAGGTGAGCAGGGATAAGCTTGAATGCTGGGCCGGTGTGACCGTGGAAATCAGGCATTTTGGAACTGTATGACATCATCCACTTTTTAAAAAATAAAAAATACTCATAGGGAGTCAAACTTTTGTAGAAGATGGAAATTGTCCATGTGTTTCAAAAAAACAAAAAACAAAAAAACAAACACTTTTGTAGAAGATCTCCCCTTTCCACCCCTAATTCTGAGGATGAATAGTTGCAATTATATCCTATAGAGGAGAATTCCTTGATGTTCATTGGATAAAAAACGCCCGCCACATCATTTAGGGATTAACCCTATAAGGATGTGGCCCTCCAAAGCCAAAGTAGTCACCAAAATTCTCTGCTTACTAGACCAATAGGTGCATTCTTTTTTTCTATAGTCAACAATGAAGTCATCCATTGGACCATTTTAGTCCACATCATCCTTAACCCTTGAACGTTGGGCTGGTGACTATGGAAATCAAGCATTTTGGAACCGTGTGACATCATCTACTTTTAAAAAAATTCAAAAATACTCATTGGGAGTCAAACTATTGTTGAAGATCTTCCCTTTTCACCCCTAATTCCAATGATGAATAGTTTCACTTCTGTCCTACAGAGGAGAATTCCTTGACATTCATCTGCCGCGTCGCTGAGGGGTTAAAGGATTAACTTATGGGTTGCAACCTTTTTTTTTCCTTCTCCTTCTTGAAACATGGACAATTTCCATTGATAGGAGTGGCGGGGTTGCAAATTTTGTCTGCCAAACTGAACCCACGGACAACTGAAGGAAGTTAAAATTCTGCAAAACACTCACATGTTTTCCAGGTCACTGCACTTCCAGTTCCGGACAGTCACTTGGCCGGCTATGCAGCAGCAGCAGCAGCAGAATCCAGCTCGACTGATATCACATCATATCATTAACTTAGTACTGCTGATGAGGGGGATGGTTTTTGGGTTTTTTAATGTTTCTGAAAGAACAGGAATCCACTCATTGGCAACACTCCATGTTCAGTTGGGGAATTCAATTGGAAGGGACAGAAGTCCATCTGTGGATTGCTAAGGTAGCTCCTTTTTGTCAGAGCTTGTAAAATAGTACCAAATTTAGACAACTTTGGGGGAGGATGGAGGATGGAGGAGGATTGGGTCTTTGTGTATCAGTGGAGCACATTTTAGAAAAAAGGAAAAAATAAAATGGACACCATTGATAGACTAGGGAGGGATTTTGTAATCCTTGAAGGACTTTTGGGGGCCCCTTGGGATATTGTTCGTTGAGAATCTTTGGAACTATTGCCTATCCATTGTATGGAACCATTGAAGGGTGTGGGGATTCTTTTGTGTGGGGAATTAAATAGATTGAGTAGTTGCTCGAGAAATTAGAAATCTACAAGATTATTGAGGTTGATTGGAGGACAACTTAGTTGGTTCTTTAGCTAATCGTGTATATTGCTTGTGCCTTATGCCCTTTTCTTGCATTGTCTTTAACTCCTAAATGACGTGGTGGATGTTTTGTGTCCAATGAATGACAAGGAATTCTCTTGTGTAGAACAGAAGTACAACTATTCATCTTTGGAATTAGGGGTGGAAAGGGGAGATCTTCTAAAGTAGTTTGACTCCCAATGATTATTTTTTTTTAAAGTGGATGATGTCACATGTTTCTGAAATGGTTGATTTCCACAGTCACCAGCTCGTAGTTCAAAGGTTAAGAGTTGTTTGCTGCACGGTTTGGTTGAGAGAGAAATAACATGTTGGCAAGCCCCTATTTATGTTAGGTTTCAATGTCAAGACTTTGGCAACAATAAATGTCTTGTTGTGAATCCTATGCATGAGTAGTAAATGGAATACGTGGGAATCTTCATTGCCTATAAACCCTTCCCTTGTTTGCCACCCCACTTTCGAAACTTGACCAACTTCCGGTTTTTTTGTTGGGACTACCAAAAGTCTCATTGTCCTACATGGAACTCTTATGTCATTCAAAGGTTAAATGGATGGGGATGGATATGTTTACCTTAGAGGAAACCAACCTTGTTAGGTGGTGTTTCTACATTTTTTTTTCAATTCTCCAAATTAAAAAAGATTGCTTTCAAAAAATGCAAAACATCACCTAACAAGAGCTTCCAACTTGGATCACAATATGATGATTCATAATTGTCATGCCTTCTAAAGCATTGTTATGTGCGTCAATAAAGTGGATCTTCAAGTAAAATTGAACCTTCAAATATTGTTTTGTGTGGTTTCCTTCAAGTATAACTAATATTATGCAAAATCACTAAAATCAATAACTTAGAATAAATTCTTGTCGCCATCCCAACCAACCAACAAAGTTAAAAATTAAAAAAATCTTGGTGGAAGTAGAGGGATAAAGTTAGATTGATATGAATCATGTCATAACTTCATTGGATGACAATTAGTCTAGCAACGTGATGCAACCATGGAAACCTCCCTCACTAAGGTTGTATCCACAAACCATTGTACCAAGAGAGTAGGATCAGAATATATTTCTATTGGCTAAATACTTAATTGTTTTCATAAATAAGATCAAACAAATGCTAAAAAAATGATTTTTTATATTTTTTCTAATACAAAAAAAAATAATTAAATACAATTTTCCTATAATCTTGGCATCTATTATTAGAAACATTTTCCAACTCACTTGTTCTCTAAGGTAGAAACACCCAAAATTGTCCACGTTCCGAGTAATGTACAATAGAGCTCTTAAAAAATGTCCCTTGTAAAATGTCATTAAATCATCCCCTTGCAAACTGCTCATTGGTTGACAAGGAAAATTGTCAAGTTTTGTTTTCAAGTCCACCTACGTGACAATTTTTGTGGTCTACAACTTTGAAGATTGATAAAAAAAAATACATGCCATATCCAAAAGTTGTAATTATTTTTTTGAAAATTCATGATTTTCAATTGCTAATGCTACAAAAATATATTTTTTCTAGCAAAAGGTGCCTCCACCTACGCTCAAATTGCTTATATTGACAGTTTTGGGTGCTTCCACCATATGTACGTATTGTGCACCCACCAATAATAAGTTACCCTTATGTGCACCTGTAAATGTGCAGACCTTTAATCGCGGACCATACGTATACATTTAATTTTCAAGTGGCCATTTTGAGCACACATATGGTCCGTCTATGAGTACACTTAGTTATGCGTAAGTTATTTCCTGTGCATGTTCCATCTGCCAGCATTTGTTTGTTTGTTGTTGGACTCGGCAAAAGTGACAATATGCTTATTTTGTGCTCCACGCTCAAAGTTATGGAGTACTTACACATCTCGTCAGTAATTGACAGTCGCAAGTGTGGGCGGTCTTCCTTTTTGGCGTCCTCCAAAATGAGATGAGTTTTAACATAACTGAGCAACTTGAGTGGGCTGCAGCAGCACCTGCAGGAGGTTGCTCGTATTTATACAGTCATGTCTGTTATTTCCATTTTTCAGTATGGCCATTTTCTCTTCATTTTGTTTAAATTTAAAAATTTAAAAAATTTAAAAAGTTCTGGAGTTCTGTCTGAAGGTGTTATCTTCAAAATTATTATAAAAAAATAATTTTTTGTTTTACATTCAGTTGCAGTTATAAATATGACAAAAAACATATAGGGTATAAATTGTCTTTTGTTGAACCATTGAGTGTATATTCATAAAAGAATGTAAACAATTGATGCACAATGATGATCAGTTTTTAGTTTGTAAGTTGAGAATTTCAGATTCTCACATGTCTCGTCATCATCGTCATCATAGTTTAAAATTTCAATGGCAAAACAATCATTTGGATTTTGAAGGTAAGGTAGGAGGTCCATGAAGCACTGGCTCCTACAGGCTCTCTATGATAACAATCACCCACCTTCTCAAATGTACACTATTGTTGTATGTTTCTTTTTCTTTTTTCATTTAGAAATCCAGTGTTTATTCTAGAAATGCACATGGAACAAACAGTAGAAAGCTGAGGGCCAGGACCTGGAGAGAAAAAAACTTAAAAATTAAAGAGTTAAGTTACAAAAAGGACACATGAATGGGTTTCTTCAGGTTCCAAGTGATGATGTTATTGGATCAAGAACCAAAGAATGGTGACCTAAGCCATGTGTTGTCGAATTTCCTAATGAATTTGGAGGATTTCGCTGAGGGCTTGCCACAAAGGATGGAGGTTTGATGCTAGACAGTTCTCCCGTGATCAAGAGTTGCCTCCCACATTGCATGTTCCATCTTCGCTTGAGAACACACAACTTGGTTAACCCCTAAAGGACCAAGGTGTTTTTTTTGGCAACATAACTTTTTGGGGCACGTATATGTGACTAAAGATTTCTATGTTTTTGGCCCAAACTTTAATAGAAGGTCTGGATGAAGAATATCTTTCATGTGCATTAAATTTCAAGGCATTTGGAAATATGAGTGAGAAGTTATGGCCTAATATGTAGTTTGTTTCTCAACTCAAGCACTCGGGGCAAATTTGAAAAAGTCATTTAAAAAATAAATAAAAATTGGAAATTGGTTTTCTAGATTTATATATACATAGAAAGCTTTTAATCATTCCATTTTGATCAATGAGTCAAAAGTCATGAGAAGTTTTAGTTTGTAGGTAAGTATGGATTCTCTACTCTAAAATAAACTTTGAAGTCCTTTATTTAACTCAATTTCTAATATTTTTTTAATGCAATTAAAAACATTAGATGTAGATTTTTTATTACAACATTACAACCATTGGGATTAGGATTTTTCAATTCCATTGATAAATTGTTAACAATTTAGTAATTTGAATCATTCTCTACATCTTTCTACTTACTATTTTTTTCCTATATGTTGCACAATTCCAAATGATCTGAAAATTTTCAAGCATGTAGACAACTTTCATTGAAGAATGAATCTAAAGAAGCACCACCATTTTGAACATTTTTTCATATAAATGTGACCTTGTGAAGTGCAGCTGCCCGTTTTTTCACAGGGCCTAAAAAAGGATTCTTGTCACTTCAAATGCTAATATCTTGCAATCTACACGGTGGAATTTTCTGAATTTTTGTCCACATCTTCTCAATCGAGTGTACTACAAGATCCTACGGATATATGTGTCCAAAATGATATTTTTCAAAAATTTGGCATTTGTATTAGAAATGGCAGTTTTCAAGGGTTTTTGGTGATAACATAGTCAAGGAACTTTAGGGGTTAATACATTTTCTTAATACAACATTGAATTTGACAATAAAAAGTGCACTAGTAGAAACATGGTCTAAGTTGCTATGTGTAAACCAAAATAATGACCCATGAGAAGAGCCACATAGCAACTTAGTCTTATTTATCTACTAATACTAGATGTCCACTAGTGATGGGCACACATGTCCGTGTGACTTTCACTCTAATCACCAATAATTTTGTATGACACAAAACTTGCCATCATTTAGGAAAATTTTGAAAAAATACAAAAAATAATTATGTTTCAATATTATCAAAAATTTTCTTTCTATTCCTATTTCAGGGATAAAATGCAAGGATTACAAAGGACAATTTTTCCAACAATGTTTTAACCCATTCGAGTTTCCGTCACAAATTTGTTATAAATGGAAAATATTTCTCTTTTTTTTCTTCAAATTCTACCACTGATTTCAAATTTAATGAAGCATAAATCATCATAATTCAAATTTGGAGACTCTAGTCCAAAACCAAACTTTTGTACTTGAGCTTCTGTGTGTATTGCTATATTGTAGTTGAATAACAAGTGACTTCTATTTGCAAAGGTATCGATGAACTAAAATAAAGGACCATGGAAGGTTAACTTAAATTCAATGACTATTGAATCACCCTGAAGTTAGGGATACCCAGATGTGTCTTTGACCCAATGCACCCTCTTTACTAGACATACATCTAGTTCGTCAATATCTACCTCCGTTGAAGAAATGATTTTCGAATATCTATCCAAAAACTTTGATATTGTATAATTTTTGCATGGAATACCCAAATGAAACATTTTTGGTCCGTTGAAATCCTCCTTCAATTGCCAATAAGAAAATATAAAAATTTGACAAGTCTAATAATAACAACTATGATCTACAAGAAAAATGTTGTTTTGGGGTGTCATTAATTTATAATCAAGAAATTTTTTCTTGGTCACCATCATTGTGACTATTTTTAGCAAAGACAAATAAAAACTAAAATTAAGCTGAAATTTCCCCCCAAAGACATTTTGATATTAGAGTTAATTGTAAAGTGTGTGCAATGCAAAACCAAGAGTTAGAGTTTGAGAAAAAAACGTAGGGTGAAACTCTTTGAAGCACCAAACTAGAGTCCAATGGAGTTTGTTGTTGTATTTCTTTTGTACCATTCTTAATTAAACCTTCCCTTCGTTTTTTGAAAGAAATAATGACTAGTATCCCATAAGTGTACAAAGCCTTCTTCAAAATTGACAATTTGAGAAAAATCAATACATAGTGCTATTTGGAAGAATGTTTTGGAATTGCCAGACAAATAACACTTGTAAATTTTGAGTTGTAGATTTCATCCATACAGTTAGATTCACCTATTTTATCACCAATATTTTTTTTATATAAATTTTGAAAGCTTAAATTTTAAAATTCCTTCAAAATTCAATTGCAAGCGAAATATTATCATTTTTTGAGCTAAATTTGTTGGAATGGATTTGAAATGAGGCTCTCTTGACATGGTGATTTTATGTATTCTTCAAATCTACGACCTCGTTTTAGCAAACCCATTTTGAACTAGACTCAATGCAATTTGGGTTTCGTCAACCACTTGACTTACTTGCACCTTTGTAAATTTAGAAAAATAATGGATTCTATAGAATTTTAAAATCCAAACCCATATATTGAATGAACAGTTTACAATGAGCATCTACATCTAGTTATTGTTTGAATTTATTAGTTCATAATATGGAGAACTCCCTCCGTATTAAGTTTGGTGATCCTTCCTTAATCAGTCATTTAGAAATGTGCAGTTCTCTCCGTACAACAGGACAAGTGGGAAAAAGCTACATGAAGACAGTTATTGTGGTAAATTAATGAAAACTTTACTGTGACAATTAAGTTATTTACTGACGACGGTACTTAAATGTTTTTAATTACGAAGAGTTGATGCCATAATCAATTTGATAAATAATGATTGGAATAAATAAGCTACACTAGGATTTTGTATTCGAGAGGACATCAAATTTCACTGTCAGTCGCTACAGATTATTTTTTAATATGGAAAACAAGTACAAATATAAAAATATTCTTTAACCTACACTAATTATAGGTGTTATAGTGGTGCTCCAAATTTCAACATTCATCACCACAATCAGGCGATTTCAAGTATGTATTTTCTTTTTGTTTTTTAAACTCAGAGTTTATTCCAAGACGTGAAATCAAGAACAAACAGAGGAAGCAGAGGGCAAGGCCAGGGAGAGAAATGTAGAGGACAACACAGAAGAATAGAAATAGAATGGGAGTCTAACTAAAAGACCCACAACCAGGTTTCTTCAGGTACCAGGTGATGGCATGTCCCTGTTGAGAACCAAAGAAGGGGGTGTGAAGCCACGTGTTATCAAATTTACGTAGGAACTTGGGTGACTTGGCTGGGTATCTGGCACAGAGGCATCTATGGGTTTTTTCTCATTCAAAGTTTTATGGTGAAAAGCTTCACAGTTTTTTGCCATTTTTTAGCCAAACTATTTTTTTTCTGGAGTAATCTGGCACTAACTGGGTACATCACTTGTGTGTATACTAGTTGATCTTCAGATAGACATTGTCAAAATCTGCAGTTTTGTAGTATGTTATTCAAAAATTGAAATTCATTTTTTTTAATCTTCGACTATACAAAACTGAAGTAAAGTATTTTACCAGAGTTTGGAAAAAATTTCAGACCATTTGACCTCCCAGATTGAAAGATTTTAACGTTTGAAGTGATTAATTTTTTTTTTCATTCCTGCAAAACAAGGTCAACAGACTTCGGGCCCTTCTGGAGTAAATTTTTGTTATTTACGAAAGTGAGGATTTTGACCATTTGTAAGTATATGATGTTAGGTTCACTCCCAAGTATGGAGTCTAGCTTTTTCTAAGTCACCCTGCAATGGAAGGACATTTAAGTGAATTGGCAATATACTAGTCATTTTTTGATGATTTCTTGTGCAATGACCAAAAAAATTATTTGAAGTCCGAATGGTAAAAAGGAAGAGACAAAATTTGGAATGTGTGGGAAAAATTTCAAGAATTTTGACTTCACGAATTGCAAGATAATAGGACTTGAAGTTAGAAGAATTTTTTTTTTCTTGAATCTAACCCAACATAGCTAACAAAGTTTGACTCCTCTTAGAAGGTGATTTGAGGTTTAAAATTTGTTTCCTTTTAAACAACTGTATTCCATATTGTATTAGTAAGATATATGCCAAATTTCAAAAGTTGATAAGCTTTTTTGCAAAAGATTCTCCAAAGACTCTTAAATTGCTCGAGTTGCCCATAAAGCTCACGGTAGCATGACTTTTGGTCTGGACACCTAATCAAAGAAAAATTAATTTTTTCAATGAGGAGGTACATGTTTAGACGTTCTGTTCAAATTTCATGAACCTCTAACCAAAAATAACTTAGAGTAGGAACCTACCCAAGATTTCTTACATACATTGAATGAACACTCGGTCCTTTAGGGGTTAAATTATTCTCCTAAGTTGCATTCTATAATACATCTTTACAATTTTGGAAATCTACACTACCCCTTATTCCTAAGGGATTAACGTGAAGTACAAAGGCTACATAAACCATCATTTTATCCCATCATGGTATGTACAAAAAAGTGTACAAGTTTTGAGGCCCCTAAAATTGTAGTCATGCCCATCTCCAAGAGGTGGGCTTCACTACAAGTCCGTGGACTCTTGGGTTGAAGGCTCATAGCTAATCATTTTAAAAAGAACTCGCATTATGAGCTACCCTAGTTTTAAAATTTTACTAAAATAGAAAATTGGACACATTTGTGCCCTCCTCTCACCATTTACACTACTTCCAAAGGCCATGACCTCCAATGAGTGGCCTATCAAAGACAAGCTATGAACCTTTAGAGGTATTCTTTAAAGCCCTTTAATTTGAATGTAATGGCCCTACCAATATTCCTTTTCATTGAAAGGAGTGCAACACAATAGTCCTCCTCTAGGTTGTATAGCTAAAAAAAGTTGACTAAAGAGAATGCTAATAACTCTAGTTGCCTATCCTAAACTCCAAACCCGAAATGCAATCTTGCACAACATTCTTGAACCGCAAGGTAAGGGCCCTTTACTTTCCACGAATCAAAATTGTTTCAATTGTATAGAACATCCTAAATTCAAGCTTGCCTATATAAATATTGTTGGTCAATGTAACATAGAGGGGTTGAAACTGACACCATATAGATATCATTTTAAAGGGTCCTATGACAACAACACTCCAAAAAATGGTCTACAAGAAACTCAGAAAACTAGAAAGAGTGTCTTTTTGACCCCCTCCAAGATAGGTGTCCCTAATACATATCATCCCTCTTTCTTAAACCAAACCTTATGTTGAACTTTTGGTCCTTAGGAGTCCAAGGCGAACACCATGTGTATTCTGAGGCATTTGAGCAAGACCTTTAGGAATAGGATATATGTATAAGAGGAACTAGAGAAGAGCTCAATCTAGGTTAGGATTGTAAAGAGGGGAGTGAGGGGAGCTTTCCATTCATCTAATTATAGTCTTGTCCCCTAAAATCTAATGTTGGTTATAAATTTGCAACATGCAACCATTGAATCCACAATAGATACGCTTATTCTTTGGCTCTTGATAATTGGTTTCCAACTTTTTGACATAAGCCTAGATAACCAAAATGTTTGATTCTTTGCAAGAGCAATTTATAGACTTCAAGATTTTCAATGCAACTAAGTTGATTACACTCCACCTCTTTTGTTGACAATCCAAGATTTTTTACATAAATACTTGATTATGGCTTCAAAGTTTATTTTTTATTTTAAAACTTTTCATTTTTGCATGGAGTGACCAAGTTTTGTTTTAATGAATTTGGTTTAAAATGAGAGCTTTGAAGTTTCAAAAATACCATTTGTACTTCATTTATAAACTTGAAAATACATCAAGCTTGAACATTCTATTCTTCCAATCAATAGTACAAATCCACCATAAGATGAGATGGTTTTGTTATAAATTTGTGCAAAAGCTAACACAAATTCTCTTGAAACCAATACATAATTAACAAAAAAACTATTTTCCCCCATTGTGGATTTGTACTAGAGAATGTGGATTATGTTGGAAGATTTGTTTACATGACCAAATTGCCACATGTAGTGCTTACAATTCCAACTAGCACAACTTCTTGTGAGAGAAGCTTTTAAATTCAAAACAACATTAATTCATTTACAATATCTTTAGAGTTATGAGACGTGGGAGCGCAACTATGAGTGCAATGACACATTTGCAATACAATTCATAGACTTTCAAGGTGCATGGGTAAAGTAATTAGCTACAAAAAGTCACTACATTTAGAGTGTTTGTTGTATTTATTGACTTTTTGCTACATACATGTTGAGAGCAAATCATCATATCAATGTAGTCACCAATTCTATATTTGCTATCTATGATACTTTGTAATTTTGGAGGGTTTGTAGTAGAAAATTTTATATAAAATCAAGTATTTGTATATCACAATAAAGACTATAAATGTTATGTTTTGTTTTGGAGGTAGGCATTTTCGGACTTGTGATACAAATTATTTTAATTGGGGGAATTTGGGACACCTCAAATTGATAGAGATTGGCATTCTGACATCCAAAAATTTAAAAAAAGTAGCATCCAAAAATTCGAGGAAAGTATCAAATTTATACCCTAGTAATACAAATATATTCTTGTTCCAATGCTACTATAGAAATATTGGGTTCCCCTCTTTCCTATTATCCCTATAAGGACACAAAGACCGAAAAAGTGTTCGATGGATGATAAAAAGATTCTTTCTATCTAGCCCTTCAAATTCTTTCAAGTTTAGAGCCCGGAAACTACTTCAAAATACTAGTCTCCAAAGAAAGGCTAAATCCTTCATCTATATTTACTTCTTAACAAATCTAATGACATGATCCTTTAGTTAACTTGTTAAAGTACACCATCCTAAAATTTTAGAATAAGAAACCTTACCAATTGCAAGATCATGATTGATTCTTACATTTCAAAAATAAGTATTTTCAACTCTTTCCAAATGGTTAGATTTCATCTTTCAAAATTTTTACCCCAAAATGTATAAGTTGTACAACTTGCAACTCTCCATAATATGTTGAAGAAATAAATTGAGAATCCATGTAAATTTATTTTTTTCATATTTGTGCTTGAAAAAATAAGAGGTAGAAAGAAGTAGAAAATGAAAATATGTATAAAATACTAAACTCTTACAAATTTAGTTTTGGAATTGACTGAAAATGCCAATCTCAATTTAATTTTGTAATAAACAATCTACATCCTATGATTTGATTTGATTTTCAAAAAATATTGAAATGGAGTTAAATGAAGAACTCTGTTTATTTTAGAGTAGAGATTCCAGAACTTCCAACAAACTAAAACTTCTCATAAATTTCATTTATTAATCAAAATGGAATGATTCAAAGCTTATCACATACATATAAATCCAGAAAATCAATTTCAAATTTTTATTTCTTGAAAAAGTGGGGTTTTTTGGTTGCCCACGTTGTTGGGGCTCTAAAAGAAACTACATTTCATACAATATCTTTTTCTAACCATGTAATCAAAAGTTATGAAAATTGTTGCACCTTAAAGCTATTCCTTAACCAAATGTTGTGTAAAGATTTCAAAGAAAAAAGCCATGAAAATTTTGTTTGTAAATGGATGACCACGAACGCTCACTATAGTGCCCAAAAGGCTACTTGGTCATTTAGAGGTTAATCCATAAATGACAATGTGGACGTTTTTTGTTTGATGAATGACAAGGAATTCTCTTGTGTAGGACATAAGTGCAACTATTCGTCCTCAGAATTAGGGGTGGAAAGGGGAGATCTTCTACAATGGTTTGACTCCCAATAAATATTTTTGATCTTTTTAAAGTAGATGATGTCACACGGTTCCAAAAGTGATGTTTCAGTGGTCACCACTCCAATGTTTAACCACTAAATGCTCCAACGTCCATTTTTTAGACGATGAACAGATTAAATCTCAAGTTTCATCTTCCTAACTACTTGGATGAAGGTTATTCGAATTTGTGGACATACATTATCATGTTGTTGTCCTATCTAAGGTTTGGATTTGGTGTTACTAGAGTACATATTTTTCTAGAATCACCAATGTGTAAGTATGTCATGTGGTCAAATTGCATTGGCTCTAGTTCAAAATTGGATTTGCCAAAATGAGGTCATAGATAGGGAGAACGCAAAAATTTCAAAAAATCACCATGTGAAGAGAAACTCATTTCAAATCCATTTCAACAAATTTTACTCAAAAAATGATAATATTTAGTTTGTAATCGAATTTTGAAGGAATTTTGGAATTTCTCTTTCAAAATTTATAGAAAAAAATTGGTGATAGCATTGGTGAATCTAACCATACGGATGGAATCTGAAAATCAAAATCTATAACTTTTATTTCTATACCAATTCCAAAATATGCTTCCAAATAGCACTTTATAATGATTTTTCTTAAATCATCAATTTTGGAGATGAATCTCAACGTTCTAGGGGTTAAGGGTTAAAATAAAAATGCAAAAGTGTTCATCCTTTGCAAAATGGGAAGGTCTTGCACTGCTGCTGATGGAATTTTTACCTCCCATGAATGTTTTTGTTTTTTTGAGGTAAGTAAGATGATTCACACCCAAAAGAATGATTTCCACTGTGACCGACTGTGACCAGGGTTAGAAAGAATGTTATGTGCACATCATAGAAGAAAAATTTCACCAGCCATCTGAAAGGTTTATGGGGTTTTGGGTTTCTTTTTTCCTTGAAACACATGGACAATTTCCATTGCAAGGGGTTATGGTTTTAGAATCCACAAACTCCTGATTCATTACTCTTGCATGAGATTAGTGGGTCAACGTTTTTCTTTGCCATCTGAGTCAGACCCAGCTATTGTTCACTGAAAACTAAAATTAGAGTGAGGGTGGAAAATATCATTTTGCCCTGCCAGCACTCCCCCCCCCCCCCTCTCTTGGAATAGAAATAGAAATTTGTAAGATACCTGAAACAGTACAGCAGACGTTCTAAATTTAAACGCAGTTGGGAATTGAGATAAGATAAGTTATGTCACCACAGCACTTGAGTTGGCATCCCCATTCCACTGTGTATAAGAAGTATTTATAGGCCCATCTACTACTACTACTACTAATATTGGAAGTTGGTGGTATGTTATCCAGGGTCCATCACCTTTGGCTAGCCAGCATATTTGGTTGTGGACACGTCACTCCTTCTGCTCCCAAATAACTTACTGTAACCAAATTGGATCAACCTGCCAAGACAGACTGCAGTGGCATTTATAGACGAACAAGGACAGGCCAGCACTTGTCCGCCATGCGAGAGCTACAATACCATTGCTCTAACTTAAATCCTTCTCTTACATGCACTTGAAATGTGGGATTTATTTATGATGAATGGAAGTACACTAAATAGTGAAATTAGGTTGCCTTAAGGTAGTCTGCTCTTAAAGCGACCATGCTCTAAAAGCGAATATGGCACAGGGGTACATTTTGCTTTCTTTCATGTACCAGCACTGTTCATTTCAGGAGATGGTCGCTTTTAGTGACTACTGCATTTCAACTTCAAAAATTTGTAACTAATTCCACAAAGGTCCAAAAAATATGAAACAACTTGGGTTAGATGCCAATTCCATTTTTCTTCCTACTAAAATTGACTGAAAATTGTTATAAGGAATTTTGCTTCCCCGAAAAAGCAATCAGCTCTTAAATGGTCGCTTTAAGAGAATACTACCTTACCCCAAGAAAGTTACTTTACAAGCCATCAAAGTCAACAAATATTTCTAAAAATATTTCCATTTGTACACATGGAAGTTCATGAGTCCCAAATACAACAATATGAAATTCAAAAGTAGTTCATTCTCATACAATAACTGTAAATATTTATTTAGTGTTGAATGTCAAGAAATTAGTGAGGGACAACCTAATTTCACTATTCAGTGTAGGTTACTACCATGTGACTAAAGTGGGGGTGCAAGAGGCTGACAGATGCTTGAGCAATTTGACCGCTAGCTTGTGCTAAACAGTCAGGTCCCAAGGCCAAGGTGGCAATTTTATCAAGTCTCAAGAGCACCCACACCCAAGGTAGAAGTACCCAAATGTATCAGGAATCGGTCACGGACACCTAAAAAACAACCTAAATTCAATTGTTTATGGACCCAAAGTAAACAAGTGGGGTTCCAAGTAGTTGTCAATCTTCCAAGAAACAACTAATCACCCGCACTTGATCCAAGTTTAGAGAGTGTTGCTTTTGGGTGTTTCCGTGTCCACTTTGGTCTTAGTCTAATGTCCACAGTAGGTGCATCTACGAAGTACTCTTAAATTTTTTGTATAATATTCATACAAGCTTGGAGAAGTATGAAACCAATGTTGTTGGTTTCCTAAATCATTTCGTAATATACACACATCATTTTTTCCTACACGCACACTCTATATAAAGAGATCCAAAATAAGTGTCGCATTTAGGTGCTTCTACCTTAGTTGTGTTGGAGGCATGGGTGGTCTTGATGGCTCCTAGCAATTTCTCATAGTTTTAGCTTCCCCGTTGTTTCTATTGCTCTCCCAATGGGAATTGACAAAGTGGGCAATGGTATTAGTATGTGAGCATGGAAATGCGAGCATATGTATAAGTGGATATACAACCACTATAGAAAGTGCTTATAACAAAAACACCTACTAGTGTGACTTGTGTCATTGCCACAATCAAAATAAAAGTGAAAGTATTTTTTTAATTTTTTGGTTCATAAAAACTGTGAAATTCAATAACTTTTACATCATAGGCCCAAACATCATAAAACAAAGCCCGTGCACCCTTCCTCACCAAGGGCTTTCCGATGGTACCAACCATGCAACCGAGGAACACATGATCCATAAGATCTCAACATAGCAAACAACCAAAACTAACTAATTAATTAACTAAAAGTATAGAGAATATAGATATCTATAACATAGTTTCACTATAATCATGGAAAGTTTCTAATATACAAACACCTATAACATAAGTGTATAGTCTTCTAGGTTCACAAGCTTACACTTCTAAGTTCACATAATAGCAACCCTTGCAAAGCGAGCTCTTTAGAAAATTGCCCCTATCCACGCAACAGTTGAGGGACTCTTCAAAATTGATGCATGACTATGGAATCTTGTTGTCAAACTTGGATTAAAAAATATCTTGACACAAACCCCGTAGGAGTAGGCAACATGTGAAGAAATGTAGCATAAAGAGTACCTCTTAATGCCACATGGCTAGAGAAAGTGCATGGCACAAAAACTAGTAAAAAAAAGAGAGCAACAATATGGGCAATGAGATTCCACAATGTGAAGGGGGGGGGGTCAACAACAAACATGAGTCTCTTTGGAGGAAATACATGGACAAGTTATTTACCATAAACGATAAAATTTGGAAACGTGCAATTTATATTTGAGATCAAGAACTTTAATTCTTGAGGAAAGGTCATGAAATTCAAAATTCATAGCCCAAAACAAGAAGAAAGTTTTACATGTATCTCCAAGTGTGGGGAAGGGTCTTCCTTTTAGAAGGCTTCTAGGACTACTATAACGTAAGTACTATTGGTCTCAAATTTTGATAAATAGAGATGAAGATAATTCCAAGCAACTAAGATAATATTTAACGGCCCCTAAAGGACCAACATGCATTTTTTGGCTACATAGCAATTTTGGGTAGGTACATGTAACTAGAGATTTCCATATTTTTGGCCCAAATTTTAATAGAAGGTGGAAATGAGGAATGTCTTTCATGTGCAATAAATTTCATGACATTTGGAAATCTAAGTCAAAAGTTATGGCCTAATATGTTACTTTTTTTTCATGAATGGGTAGTTCGGGTAGATTAGAAAAAATCACTTTTTTCATAAACAAAAATTTGAAATTGGTTTCTTAGAGTTTTATATACGGGAAAAGCTTTGAATCAATACATTTTGGTCAATGAGTCAAAAGTTATGAGGAGTTTTTGTTTGTAGACACTTATAGATTCTCTACTCTAAAAGAATCTTTAAAATCCTTTATCTTATTCAATTTCCAATATTTTTGGAAATCAAATCAAATCATGGGATGCAAATTGTTTAATAAAACATTGCAACTATTGGGATTAGCAATTTTCAATTCCATAATTAAATTCTTAACAATTTAGTACTTTGAATCATTCTTTAGTATTATCTACTTATTATTTTTTTCCTATATGTTATACAATTCCAAATGATCTGAAATTTTTCAAGCATGTGACCAACTTGTCTAGGAAAAAGAATCCAAAGAAGAACCACTGTTTCGGACCTTTTTCCATAGAAAAGTGAGCTTGTGAAGTGCAGCTGCCCTATTTTTGGCAGGGTTGAAAAAATAATTTCAGTGAATTTGAATGTTTTTATCTAGCAAACCACTGTGGAAATTCCTGAAAATTTTACCAAATGTTCTTGAGTTAGCATACAATAGTATCCTAAAGATATATGTTTCAAAAAAATTCAGAAATTTGGTACTTGTACAAAAAATGGTAGTTTGGGAGCATTTTCCGTGAAAACATAGTTATTGAACTTTAGGGATTAAAGATATGTGGAAAAATAGAAGCAAATATTCAAAGTGATGAAAACAGGTCTCTTTAATATTAGACCTAATATTAAGCTAGGCTTTTATGAACAAAGATTGTACTTTTAGGGAAGAATTTGTAAAAGGGAGATTTTAGAAACAAATGTCACTGAGACTATGCAAGCACCTTAACCCCTAAGCACTCCAATGTCCATTTTGGGGACGATGAATAGATGGAAACTCAAGTTTCATCTTCCTTATTGCTTGGATGAAAGTCATTCCAATTTGTGGAGATACTTTATCAAGTTGTCGTCTTATCTAAGGGTTGGATTTGGTGTTATTAGAATACATTATATTTCTAAAATTATAAATCTACAAGTATGTCAAGTGGTTGACCAAGTCAAAATTGCATTGGCTCTAGTTCAAAACTAGATTTGCCAAGGTGAGGTTATAGATTAAAAAAAACACAAATTTAAAAAAAAATCATGATGTGAAGAAAACCTTGTTTCAAATCCATTCCAACAAATTTTACTCAAAAAATGATAATATTTTTCTTGTAATTGAATCAAGAAAGAATTTTGAAATTTCCCTTTTAAAATTTATAAAAAAATATATTGGTGACAACATTGGTGAATCTAACCCTGTGGATGGATTCTACAATTCACAATCTACAACTTTTATGTGTCTATCAACTCCAAAATATGCTTCCAAGGAGTCCTTTGTAATGATTTATTCTCAAATTGTCAATTGTGGAGACAACTCTAAATGTTTAGGGATTAATTGCAATCAAATTGTCTAAGTATGCATTTGAGAATAATTTGTATTTATAAATTGTCCAAGGTTCTGTTGGATCTTAGGACTTCTTTACACTATGGCCGTCCAAGTCGAGAGGCCATGGGATTGAGTGGCCAAACTTTGTTGAGAGTCCAAGGAAATGGGCAATAAATAGGCCCCCCAAAATATGAATTGGAGCTTTGGGCCAACCTTGGTGTGAAGTCTCCAAAGGCCAAGTCCTAAAGGTCCAAACCTTGGCAATGAACTCCCATGGCCTCTTGATTGGGATGGCCATAGTGTGAAGCCTCCCATGGCTAAGCCCAAAGTCCAAACCTATGCCAATCTAATGGTTTAGATCTTGTTAGATTCAGATTTTTAATAAAAAAAACTCCCACAGCCTTTCAACTTGAGTTTGGGTCTCCATTTTTTCTCAACCCAAACTCTAGTTGAGAGTTTGTTGCCATGTAAGCATTTGGCTACTACATAGGCAATGTTGTGGACATCGAATTTTGATGGACTTTGGATTGTGCCACCTCGTGTGAGGGGCCGAGAGACTGAAATCTTAGGTTTCTAAAATCTGATTGGCTAAGACCAATGGACTCTTGACCTTATGCTGTAGTGTGAAGTGGCCCTCATTGATGGTTGAAAGGAATTTCTAAATTTTTTATCCCTTTCTTTAGTTGCTTCGATTTGTTGACTTGTAAAGGGAAAAAAAATCTATATGTGATACTCTATGTATGCTTTTTTGAACTCTCTACAAATATTAAATTATGAGTTTTTAAAGTGGTGGAAATAGGTGTATCCAAAATCAACCTTAGGTTCTCATAAATAGATACAATACATTTTAGGCAAGAATATGTAGTAGTTGGCAAAAAAAAAAGTCACATTGATTGTGCATGAGGTTTTTGTTAACTTCTACATGCCCAATAGGTGGATGACAAATGTTTGAGAAATACACTTCATCCAATAAAATAATTCATTGAGAAAGTTTCAAAGAGAATGGATCATGTAATATTTCAATAAAAAGATGAAAGTCTTCTATATAAACCATTTATATAAATATTTTAGAAAAAAATTGATTTCTTAGAATTTATATTATTATCTTTAGTTGGAGCACTTGAGGATGAGCACTAGATTGTCCATGCAAGGTCTTTATATCACTTATTTGGGACAGTGTGTGAAGTATTTATCTTGGAGTAATGAAGCAATCTACATCTGTGAGCTTTAATGGAATATACAAATATAGATGAGATCATGCATTATTAATCTAAAAGTGTATACAATTATCCAAGAAATAGCAATCTCATCATAAAATCTCTTAGCAATGTACGGATTTCATTTGCTAAGGTGAAGAAGAATGTATTACCAAATTTTGTATCTAAATTTTTTTAATAACTTTCGAGCAAATTTAGTGCTACAAAGAAACTCTTCACCTCCTGAACCCATTTTCTTTATCTCTGTGATCCTCTAATCATTGAATGTAACTATATCTATCATGTTTCCTTTCATAATTATTGTCTTCAAATTTTAAACTTTTGTATGGTATGACTTCTTAAAATCTTCTTTGCAACTACTCAAAATTGTTCATAAATGGAGCAAAAATTGAACTTCATCAAATTCAATATTATTTGACAATTTTGATTTTGCCCTCTAATGCCTATATCAAGTTCACAATGACTATTTCATACAATACAAAAGCTTCTAACTTATCCTTAGTCCTTAAACAATTATGCCTTGAAACCCCTCTCACTTAGGAGACAATATTTCTTATTTGGAGACTCCAAATTCTTAGGAACTTATTTATGTTTATTTTGAGCTTGATGTTCTTGGACATCCCCCCATAAAAAAAATCAAAATTTTTGAAATGATTTTTACCCAAACCAGCTACTAGGTCTTGGATTAAACACCGGGGTTACAAAAAAAAAGCACGTTTTGACAACAGGAGGTTACAATCAAACTTCTTTGGAGTTTGCTCTCACTCGGAGATGCGCTCCTGGGTTGCTGGGTCTGTTGCCTTGCTTTCTAAAAATGTACCTTAAAAAGTTTTGCTGGGGTTTCTGCCTCTAACTTAGTCCGCTGTAAGTAATTTACTGTTTCCTTTTGCAATGGAAATTGTCCACGTGTTTCAAAATTTCAAAATTTTCAAAATTAAAAATCTGTTACTAGGTAAGGTGGTTGGCGAATAAATTCATCAATTCTCACAGAATACAATCTAAGCTCAACTTATGATACAGCAGAATTGTTTGCAAAGATGGATTGAAGAATGGTACCTCCAGATCCAGCTTTATCCATTGCCAAATGCCAAGTTGCCAAAGATTTCTTTAACTTACTTCACTGTTTCTGGTACTGGTTCCAAACCTAGTTTCCATTAAAACTACAGGTACAACTTTCCTTATCCAAAAAAAAATGTCAGTCCCTTTTTTTTTTCTTTTTTTTTTGGGCAAATGAAAAGGACATTTCATTGCAAAAAGAGCCAGAGTATCTTAAGTACAACTGCAAAGCCCACTCAGCACAGGCCATCCCACAGGCCAAGCAGATTCAAGACCCTACAGACAACAGATTGAATGTCGCAGTCATTTTTTTTTTTTTTTTTTTTGACACAAATGAAACGGAATTTCAAATGTCGCAGTCACTTTCAAAGAGAGGAAAAAACAACTAAAAGAGACAAAAGGGCAAAAAAGGAACTCTAAGCTTAGAGCATGTCCACCCCTCTTGGAAAAAACCGGATGACCTGGTTGCATCCAACTTGAGAAACTGGTCTTGCCCAACTTGAAAAGTGGATGACTTGTTGACAGCCCAGACCTAAAAAAGCCAACCAAATTTGACAATGGAGCTCATTTTGCAAGCATGTACTTGACCTAAAAAACAAGAGCACTCAGCTAATTGCTTCGCTGATGTTTCGGTTCCTTTCTCATCCAATTTCCAGGCTCCCCCCAAACACACCAAGCCCAATGGCGATGCTCTTAACTTAACCTTGGAAGGACGCTGGGGGGCCATTTGGAAATCATCATTTCTGAAACCATGGGAATAATTGGTATTAAAAAAATTGAAAGAACTCATTTGAAGTCAAAGTACTATAGAAGATCTCCACTTCCCACCACTAATTCCAAGGATGAATAGTTGAATTTCTGTCCTACACAGGAAAATACCTTGTCATTCATCAGACACTAAACGTCCGTGGTGTCCTTTCTGGGTTAACCCCAAATGCAAATGCGAGCAGGAGCCACAATGTGGTCTACTGTATCAGGGATTCTTCACTACATCCTGTGTGTATGGTCTCTGTAGACTAAATTCCAACCTGCATTATGGGTTAAGAGAGTGTGGAGCCAATATGAATCCAAAATATATGAAGCACATTTGCATCCTGCATGAATGATTGAGCATTCAATGAAAGCTGGGTGAAGTATGTTTGTCAGCCAAGAGTTGATGCTTAATAGTTTCAAAAAAAAAAAGAGTTGATGCTTGATCCTTGAAGGAGGGATTGGTGACCAGAAATCCTCCCTTTTGGAATCGTGTGACATCATCTACTTTAAAAAAAGTTAATTGGAAGTCATACTATTGTAGAAGGCCTACCCCACAAAATTCCTAAGATGAATAGACGTAGTTCTATCCTACATGGAGAGATTCTTTGTCATCCATCAAACAAAAAATGTTTGCTTTAACGTTTGACCTTCAAACATCGACACGGACATTTTGTGTTAGATGGATGGGAAGGAATTTTCTTGTGTAGGACAAAAGTGCAACTATTCATCCTCGGAATTAGGGGTAGAAAGGGAAGATCTTTTACAATAGTTTGACCTCCTATGAATATTTTTTATTTTCTTAAAGAAGACAATGTCACACAGGTCCCAAAGCCATGATTTCCATGGTCACCAGTCTGTCCTTTAAAGGTTAAAGGACTAACCCTTCAAGGACACAACCCCTATGACCAAGGTAGTCAGCAAAACTTGCTCTGATTATTGGACCAATAGGGGACTTCTCTTTTTCTACAGTCAACAGTGAAGTCATCCATCGGACACAAAACGTTGGTGTTGACATTTAAGGCTTAAGTTAAATCCATCATCGTATTAAGTTATGGACAATCTAATCCTCTGTGCTGTTAAGGAAGACCAAGTCAGTTACCACCACATTGTATACATTCAGATTGGATACTGTACCGTACTTGTTTTTCTTACCCAGTGAGGGAGTCGTCAATTCTCCAATTTGGAGAAAATAGGCAAACTGACACAAGACCGTCACTTCCAAAACTGCCATTTCAAGTACCTTATTCATTTGGACTAACTTAACTTAACTTAGTTCAAAGAAAATAAAAACTCCTTTTGGTCCTTTTCTTGGAGCAATCTGTCAGTAATGAAGAGTCCATTCAATGGGTAACTTACTTCACACATTTCTATTGAAAACTTGAGTTCTTGGAACATTGGCCAGTTCAAAAAAATTAAATTAAATGTGGAATCTATTCAGATCATCATCATATAAAGGTTGAAAATGAGCCAGTCTAGGGAGGTGGTAACTTACCTGAAACCTAAGAAATGTGAGGCCACCTCCAAGGTCTTGATGGAAGTAGAGTTTTTCTTTCTACATACCCCCAGCCAAGAAATGTGCCATTCATTTTGCAGGAGGATTACTGGTATTCCACATTATCCCCTCCTAGCATGTGAAAATTGTGTAATCGGTGATTACAGATTTTTCATTCATTGATCATATATTTCATCCATTTTTGACTTGCTTTTACATTGGGCAATCTCCTCATTGTCAGAAATTCTGAAAATAAGCAAGCATTCTTTGTCATGCTTTGTCCTCCTTGTCAACTTGTTTATTTTTAGAATTCCCTCCGCCTTGGTGATTGCCCTGTACAAAACTTATCTATATTTGTACAGTACTAGAAAGCTTGTAATTTGAAGACAATACATTTGTGGCTCCACGATTATTGCACAAATTTACACTAATTGCAAATTTTTTGTAGCAAGACATCATTTTAAGATCAATTTGACCATGGAAACTTACTTATATGTCACCTTCAAAATAATTTTCATGAAGGAAACAATATGGTTTCTACAAGTCTTAAACTTTATACAATGTTTTAAAGATTCGGACAAGCACAATGAGGATTTTGTTGGTCTATTTTCCATACCAAACTTTGAAAATCTTGAACATGTTAAATAGTCAATGCTTTCGCCCATGGAACTAGCGAATGCAAGGAAATGATCAAATTTTGTGATTTTAATCCTAAATGCCCAAGGTAATCCATACTAATGGTAGCAATAAAATTTGAAATTAAAAAAATATATTATCAAATTATTTTTTTCTATTTTTAAACAAATAGTGTACCTTTTAAAGTCTATTTTTAGTATCAAAAATTTGATTTTGAAAGTGAAAAGTGAATGGTTGTGATTTTTCTATTCAAGATTTTGTGTAGAGATATCTATGGCAAATCTTGAATTTCTAGTGTTAAAGACTTTTTTTTTTTTTTTTTTTTTGAAACACATGGAGTGTTAAAGGCTTTTAGAAATGAGCCTCAAAAATATCAAATGGGAGGGGGGGGGGGGGGGGAGGGGAAGAATCATATGAGAAATTCATTAAAAAAATTATAGAGTGGATACGAAGAAGCCATAAATTGATAGGATTTATATATGTTATCTTCATATTTTTTTCATGACCTCAATATTAGATTTGACATGTAAAACAAAGATCAATAGACTTCAAATTACTTTCATAGTTTGAACATCTTCATGATGAAACATTATAATCTTTCAATCTATAAGTGATACATATATTTTTCTACGTGTTTGATCCATAACACACCTAGTTTGAATTTGTACGACTACAGTTCAAAAATAAATTGATGAAACTTATCAAAACTTTGACTTTTTATTTAATTTAGTGCAAATTCTAAGATTCGCAAAAAGAAACTTGGACACTTAGGGGGATAAAGATTAGAAACGTGAATTGAAAATTAAACTCAATGAACTTCATTTTCTTAGTCAAATACTCTTGTCAAGATTTTCAATGAATGATGCAATGCAACAATCTATAAGTAAAAAGAGACAATATAACTCCAATACAAAAATATTTTCAAGTATGACATCATTGTAGAGGTTTATTTATGTAATAAATAAGATGGCGGAAATACAGGCCTAAGTAGGATACTAAAACCATTGGAGACATGATCTTGCTTCCTACACTAACCCTCGCTAAGGACCCATTCATTCATACGCTTGAACTCAGTCTAGTGAGTGCATTTATTAACTTAACTTAGATAAATGTTTATGGCTTATGTTGAATGGAAATGTTTTGTCTATTATCCCTTGAATAGTGTCCTACAATTTCCTAATATAGTACTCTATTTCTAAATACTATACCATTGTTTTCTTTGTGTTTTACAAAAGAAATACTCATATTATTCAAAAACAAAGGAAGTAGTTGCATGAGAAAATCCTTGTGATTAAAATTCCATTAAAATAGATTTAGCACTTGATACTTTTGTACATGAAATTATCTCTCTATTATATTATGCATCTCTAAAGATCATACTCCTACATATGTTTAACCCCTAAAAATGCCCAAGCCTTTCCAAGTGTGTTTTGACTATGAAAATCAAGCATGGGCTTATAGTTATCTCCGATGAATTTTTTTTCTTCAAAATCTAACTATATGGATGTCTAAAGAGCATGCTTACTAGTATGCACAACAATTTTGAGTGCAAAATTGCATAAGTGGTGAGATTATAACAAGAGAAATGTACATTTTCTATTTTTAGTATATTGCCCCTCCCCACAATGTCTAAAAAATTTGTATATAAGAACTTTTGGGGATTACAAGTGACATGACCAACTAAAAATTGTGTTAGCACACTAAAACGCACTTCCAAAAACCTTAGGTTCAACTGAAGAGCTATGAAACTTATTAGACAATCTACCTTGCAATTGTTGAAGTGCAATTTTTTGATAAGTAGGAATCACAATTAACTCCAAATTAACATTTGCATATTTCAATTTTCAGTGGTGAAAATCATGAAACACTTTATTCTTTCCATTGGGACTATTTTAAAAGGAAATGGATAAGTACAATTTTTTAGATCTCAAATCAAGTGAAATTGGAAAGCTTTACTCTTCCACTAAAATACATATATAGGTTTGAGGACCTCTCAAAAATCAAATATTTACCTCTTTCAGTGAAAAATAAAAACTTTCTATAGTTAACCTTTGAAATTGCTTATAAATTTTTTTAACTGGTCAAAGGGAAATTTAATTGCCCATCCCAAAACAAGTCTAAAATTTTAGATCAACCAAATATGGTCATCTGGGTAGTTAGGGGTTTAAATGCTTACCCCCCAAAGGACCAAATGCTGTTTTTTGGCAACATAGCGATTTCGGGCAGCTCACTACGTATGGAATTTTGATTTTTTTTCTTTGAAAATTTCACAAAACATTTTCCCGAGGATTAGCTTTAAGACCCAACAATTTTCATAACTTTTGAATACATGGTTAAAAAGTTATTGTATAATATGTTGTTTTCATTGCTCAGCGGGCATCCCGGGCAGCAAAAAAAACTTCTTGAAAAATCACTTCTTTTTAAAATAAAAATTTGAAATTGGTTTTCTACATTTATATATACATGAAAAGCTTTGAATCACTCCATTTTGATTTGTGAGACGAAAGTTATGAAGAGTTTTAGTTGTGGGTAGTTTGTGGGTAGTTTGTGGGTAGTAATGGAATCTCTACTCTCAAATAAACTTTGAAGACCTTTATTTCACTCAATTTTTAATATTTTTGGAAAAAAATAAAAACTTGAGGTGTAGATTGTTTATTACAACATTACAACCATTTGGATTGGCATTTTTCAATTCCATAAATAAATTATTAACACTTTAGTATTTTGAATCATTCTCTACTTCTTTCAACTTACTATTTTTTTCCTATATGTTGTACAATTCCAAATGATCCAAAAAATTTCAAGCATGTAGCCAACATGACTTGAAGAATGAATCCAAAGAGTTACAACCATTTTGGACATTTTTTCATAATGATTTGACCTTGTGGAGTGCATCTGCCCGGATTTTTGCAGGGCCAAAAAATGGCTTTTTGTCACTTCAAATGCTAATATCTTGCAATCCAAACGGTGAAAATTTCTGAAATTTTTTCCACATCTTCCCAAACCAGATTACTACAAGATCATATGGTTACATTTTTCCAAAAATTTATTTTTTCTAAAATTTGGTACTTGTATTGGAGATGACAGTTTTGGAGCGTTTTTAGTGAAAACATAGTCAAAAACCTTTAGGGGTTAAAGTAATACGAATAGTCATATCTCTTTACCCCTATAAGGATGGGCTTGTGACGATATTGGGTTCTAGCCTCACTATCCATCACTCTATTTGCTGCCATTTTCAACTAGATATGAATGAAAAATTTTATATTTATTTTTCAAAGATGAAACCACACGTTTGCTACAAGTTGTACAATTTCCAACCTTTTTTGGAAAATTTTGAAATTGTTGTGAATTTCTTAAGACAAAAATGAAAAAAACTCATATCAAATACAAAATGATACCAAAAAAATCTAAAATTTTCACTATAGATGTATAATATAGCATATAACATCATCATTTAAACTAAAGTTATTGTATCATTTTATAATTAGAAAATCAACAAACCATGGTTAAAGGCTCAAAATTCATATTGCCATGAAAGATTGAAATTTACAATTTTTTCAAACTTTCCCATTGCTAGAGAATGTTTAGTAGAAAAGCTTCATTTCACTTATTGGGCTCAAATTTCAAAAATACCACTTTATGGCTAAAATTCACATTAATAATAAATAGTAAGAAATAACTCAAATACTCTACATGTGTGGTCCATGGATTAACCTTTAAAGGATAGGTTAGTGATTGTAGAAATCGTTCCTTTTAGAACCATGTGACATCATTTACTTAAAAAAACCAAAAATACTAATTGGAAGTCAAACCATTGTAGAAGACCTCCCCTTTCCACAACAAAATTCCAAGGATGATTTGTTGCACTTTTGTCCTACTAGAAGGATTTTGTATCAACCATCAAACACAAAACATCCATGTCGACATTTAAAGGTTAGACATCTTTTTCTTTAGAAAAGTCAACAAGGTTATAATGAGGGCCTTTGCAAAACTAATCATTGAAAATGTACTCAAGTACCCTCCAAATAAATAAAGTGGATCAGAATTTTTTTTCCATGTTTCAATCTCAGCTTAAGTCATCCATTAAACACCTAGTGTCCGCAACAACAGAATAGGGTTACCCCTTGAACACCGGGTTGGAGACCGTGGAAATCAGCCATTTTTGAACCGTGTGACATCATCCACTTTAGAAAAAACAGGAATACTCATTGGGAGTCAAACTACTATAGAAGATCTTCCCTTTCCACCCCTAATTCTGAAGATGAATAGTTGCAATTCTGTCCTACACAAGAGAATTCCTTGTCATTCATTGGACAATAATCATCCGCTGCATTCAAGAGTTAAAGAGATCGGGAATGAGATATTAAGAGCTATGATTAATGACATTTTGGAATATCCTACACACTCGTCATACTGTCATTGACTAAAGAACACTCAGTGTCATAAAATTTCATCATTTGTGCTTTTACACGACTGCCTCCCAAGCTGCTACACAAAGGGGCTCTCTCAATATTGGAGTTATACTTCACTAAACATTACCGGTGTCTTGTATTGAAATCACTCTCCAATACTCCTATTTCATATCCAGTTGGGATCAAAATACTAACAACTGTCCACTGATCTAGTGTGCATACTGGAAACTCCATCTTTGTGCTTCCAGTCATAATGTGAATTCACTTGTAGAAACATGAGCCTTTCTCAGTCGTCACGCTTCAGACGAGTGCAATGAGTCCAATCGCTTGAACTTTTGGGACCAACTTCAGCCACGAGGAAGAAGCTTGGCAGATGAGATGGACCACCGTCTCTACTGTAGGGATCTATTTAGAAAAGGCGGAGAATCACTGTACAGTACGATGAACTACATTTTCTTATTGGCAATTACCTATCATCGGCATCAAAGATTTCCAGAACTTTAATTACAAGGGACTCCATGTCATCATCGTGACGAGTCAAGCCCATACCTCCGGAGAGCAAGAGATAGTTCTCTACGTCGGAGATGTTGTCCAGCATCGTTACCAAAGTGGACGGCAAGTATTTGTCGGCAAATAGAGGCTTGAACGCTTCGTCCCGGCTCAGAAGAATAAAGATGAGTTCCAGCGCATATCGTCGAGTTTTGGGTCGACTGGTGGTTGAAGGAGCATGGCTCAAACACCACAGTAAGCGATCGACTAATCGAGTCCGTTCCACAGTCTGCGTTTCAAAAAGACTGGTAAATTCCTCGTCGCTGAGACGGCGTAAAGCTATGGCCAGCCCCAATACAGCCTCTCGGACTCGGCAGTTATCGCAGAAGATGGCCCTATTTAATAAAAATTCGCTCTCTCGAGATACCTCTGCTTGCATTGAAAGCGACATGTACATAAATGTGGCCCGCAGAATTGCTGCAGCGTGGGCGCCTAAGTCCTCGTTTTCCTCGAGCTGAAGAATCCCGAGGAGGACCGTGCAGGCTCTCGAGCTTGGATCACTGAACCGCGTTCGTAAGATACGGTTGCAATTTTCCTTGCTCTGAAGCGCGAGGCGCATTAGCACTGTCCCAGACTTTTTGGCAAGGTTAACTTCCTCCTGTGAAAATCAAAACAGAAGAGGTTTTCATGAGATCTGGGAAACCTGCTTGATGGAAAACTTGACATGATCTGGGTGGGCAGGGTGTAAATGCACAATTATTGACAGCAAAATTACTCAGAAAAGACATGCGTAATCGAGATTTTCTTATTAACCTTTACAGCAGCCTCTTTGATGTGTGAATCATCGTGAGAACTGTAGCGGTGCTGAAACGGCATCTGATGCAACGACCTTCTTGTGAATAACAGCATCAAATTCGAGATCACCCCCCCAGTGCTGCCAATCACCTTCCGCGAGGTCTTGTCGAGGGCCAGGTGCTTGAGAACATCCACCGCATGCTCGTGCAAATCCTTCGATGTTCTCGTAACATGAGAGTGCAAAATATCGCGTAAATGGGGGATTGCTGACACAACATTCGTAATAGCCGGACGCAAAATGCTCCCTGAGGTGCCTTCCGTACTCGCCAACATGTTGAGAAGTTGTAGGCTTTGACGTATGGTTTTGGCTCCCTCTGCAGTTCTAATCCACGGTCTATGGATATCGATGAAGTCCACTAGTTTAGCGAGAAGGCCTCGTGTTTCTCCGATACGGAGGCAATTCGCATGATCTAGTGCAAGGTTCTTCAATATGCCCAGTCCGTAATTGCGAAGTAAATTGATTTTCAGTGGCTGACTTGTTGCAGTCGTCCCTGTAATGACGATAAACCACTGCTCATTAGCACATGATGAATATATTGCCAAATTGACCCTATCCAGTGTCATCGAAGTGCTTGGCCTCACGGATAAAGTTGATTATTTTATTTTTATTTCCCCCCCCCCTGGAATTTTAACCCGAAGTGAGTGTAGAGGGTGAAGAATATAACACCTTCAGCATGTAGAATTCTGTCTACGTCATCCCATAAGATAAGGGACATTATATTCTCCAAGGAACCGGACACTGCAATCACACGAGAGCCGTTCCGTGTGCTTGATACCAAAGCCTTAATGATTGCAGCAGAATTTAATCGGACCTCCTCCTCGTCTTGATGGTGCCATGCGAGCATCTCTACTAACCTGTCAATCACACCTGCAGCCAGGACAACAAGTATATATATGTAAACTAAGAAATTCGAATAGGAATACAGATCTGAAGCTTCAGTTTCAAAAACCTGCACCAATATTGAAGATGATCCCGCAGTTACGTGAACAACGTCACAATGACAAGAACAACCTGACCTGGTTTAATGCCAATGCGGCGTAGCGTATCACCGTGGAAATCATGCTGCCTTTCCACAAATGTCTTGAGAATTCTTGAGCCACCAAGGACTTCTTTCCCATCATCACTTTGCAAGAGTTCCATGCTGTATGACACCAGATCCATCTCCAACCCAGTGAAAACACTAATAGCCAAGCTCCGTGAATATACCTGACATACACGATCGTCCACAAATCACAATAAGTTCCACTAAATTACTTTCTACCCCGAGTCTTATATAACACTCATAGAGATGGATTATCGAAGATGCCCTAATAGACTAGTTTAGCAAGTAATTCTTGTCAGTTGGAGTTACCTTGTAGAAGAAAGATCTAATTGTTTCGACGCATTCACCCTTGAGCTCAGCCTTTTTGTCTACTCTTTCGAACAGTCCCTGGTAACTGATCTTATACTCCCAATACGTCTTCTCAACCAGAAAGATGAAGGCCTCCAGAAACGCCATAACGTAAAATGCGTACAAACTACGTACAACAGTCTTCTTCAAATCGTTCGGAGCATCGGAACTGGAATCCAGAAAATCATGCAATACCAGGCGCCACAGAGACAACGCGAGGCACACCAAGGCGGAGATGACTTGGCCGATGTACAGAAAAGTTGCCATTCCCTTGGCTGAAACGATCTGCGTGTACGGCAGAAGAGGAAGCATCGATACTGACCATGTTCTCTGTGCAGGCTTCGAAACCAGCCCTGCTGCAATTCGTTGCACTCGCTTCGACTTCTGGATAGCCAACGGAGCCGCTGGTGAGGGGACATGCAACATTGGTGGACCATCGCTTGGAACTACTCCATTGTGTCTATACCGTGCCGACCTCTCATCGCTGGAGTTGTTCCCTGGAGAATGATGAATGATTCCTAGCGGCATAAGGAAGTCAGCAAAACACTTTCGAAGCTCATTTAACTCATTAGAGAGCGATATCTGGCCTCCTGTTCTTTCGGAGATTCAATATAGAGACTTCGATTCGTTCCAAAATTTATTTCTTATATCCAACACATGCAATGCTCTTCACTCAGACTGGTGATATAAAATTCGTCCCCATTAAGGTAATACTTCCTACGATATGATCAATCGAAATGGTCATTTTTTAACCCTGAATCCTTCGTCCCTATGGTTTATGGCTACGGGGTTTAGGGTTACGCAGACGAGCTGAAGCAATGGAAAAGATCGTCACCTGAGACCACGTGACTGCTCCTGCGAGCAAGACTTGATCCGAATGCGTAAAGGGAGAACGCTGCTCGGGAGCTCGCTTGCTGCCACTCGAGTTCATTCGAGAGAAGAAAAATTCTGGAGCCCTCAGTCAGCAACAGACATGCGACCACCCAAAAATCCGTGTTGCTCAACATCGAGCTGAATCCACCAAGCAAAACCACTGTCGCCCAGACGAAGGTGAGCGCCCCTGCGCCGCGAGCCCCACTCTCCAGAATCGCCAGCCGGAATACAAACAGAGTGATGGCCTGCTCTGGCGCTCGAGCTACGTCCTCCAAAGTCTTCTCCTCGCTCTTGCGACTTTGTCTTTCTGAAGACCATACGGATGCATCCGAAATGCCGAGCGCTCTCGTCCGGTTGACTCTTCCCCTAGATTGGCTCCCGACCTCGCTCTCCGTGCACGTCCCGCTCTTGGAGTCCACGCAAGCATCGCCAACGAGTTGCTCCTCGTCTGACTGCTCAGTTTCGGAAATCGAAATCGAGAGCTCATCTTTTCTGCTCAAACTCCTCGAACCTGACAATCTGCGTCTGAGCCGCTTTAACGCTATCTCTGCAAACGCCGCTTCCCTTATCGTAATAGTATGTAATTTCTTGGCTATCGTCGACGCTTGGTCCGCCATTTCGAGCAAACTCAGCGTATCCCGCTACCTCCAAAAATCAAAATCTCTAAGTAAGTAGATTGCAATATCTGCCTCAGAGAGGAGACACCTGCAGCAGCGGCGACCTTGGTCGCCATTACCGGAATAATGGCCGGGTGAGTGCCTTCCCACCCCAGCTCTCTGTCCAGCAAACGAAGGACATTCGTCCCGCTTGCCTATCCAATGTTCTAACATTTTTTATTTTTTTATAAAACCAAAAAAACATGACCAATGAACCCCTAAACCCCTTCATATTTACCCTACAGGGCAGGGGTCGCCCGGGGATTCTCCCGGCGCCATTGCTAAGGTCGCCGCCGCTAAAGACTACCCCTTCAAAGCATAAAGGAACATAGACCTCAACAAATTCTAACAGCTGCGACACTCGTATAAATCTCAACCTAGCCAGGTGCTCGAATTAAAATAGAAAATCGAAGTCCTCTTCTTCAAGTACTGTACTTTGTCTGTCCTCATTCCAAACGCTTGGTCACACATTCCCAGCATATCCGGCAATGCTGTGAGGCCTGAAGAGCTTGCGGACTTAGCCGACAAGCAATCATCGTCGGTAAGTAAGTTCCGAAGGACAGTCCAACTTATTAATTATTGACGTAATTAATTTGAAAGCCTTTGCATTACAGCAATGGTCATATATAGCAACTTCGAAAGTTCGAAGCATATTGCTTTTATATCTAGAATTTGAATTTCAGAGAACGCAATACGCCGTCTCCCTCGATCACTTACGCTTGACGCATCTCTCAACAGCAATAAAAAAACTCTTTAAAAATATGGTTCTCTCAGGAAATTCCCATATTAGACACGAATTTAAAATTCGTTGACTGTCATATTCTTGGCACTTGACCCGAGATAACCATCAAATCCGGTTCTGCGCCGCCATGCTTCGAAAGCTTGCAAGCTTTGCACTGTTGCACACAAGCATTTGCTGCTGGTAAGAATATTCCGATGGACAGAAGCAAACTAATTACAGACACCGGCATTCCTTACGGGACAAGTGTTGGAAGTAGCTGCGCAGACGAGAAGATTGAAGGTGGGTCCATAGATTTTTCGGTGGTAGCACACTAGCTAGCACGACGCGCATAACTTACATACTTCGTGAGTTCAAATCATATTTCTAGCTCTCTAGGATTTGAAATTTCAAATCACAACACGCCATCTTCCTCACAGAGCTTGATCGACGCATCTCTCAGCATCAACAAAAGAATTGAAACTCTTGAAATTGCGGTTCTTTCAGCGGAAACTTCCAAATATTGCACGTTTTCTTTCATTTTTCGACTATCATATTCTTGACGTATGGTCAAACATTTCGATCCGGCAATGGCGCCCGTCATGCTTCGAATCAAAGCTTCAGTTGCGAACTTTGCACTGTTGCACACAAGAATTTGCTGTCGGTAAGGAATTTCCAAACGATAGAAGCAATTATATAAAGAAACTGGCATTCTTTGCGGAACAAGTGTTGGAAGTAAGGTAGGAGACCCTATTTGCGCCACAATTCAAAAGTCACCCTATTTGTGCCACTATGTTTCAGAAGTGTACATTTTAAACTTTCAAATGCCCTCCATTGATACATAATGATCATGAAGTGATGCAAATAGTCACATGGCACAAATAATGTCTCTTACCTTAGTGCTGCAAATGAGAAGAATGAAGGTTAGTCACTCAATCTAGTGAGTTCTTTTTTTTGGTTGTAGCACACTATAGTAGGAAGAATTGCACCCAAGAATTTGGGTAGGTCAAAAAAAATCATCCACTATTGCTCATCCATCCATCACTTGTTTCCTTTCATTCAAACTATTATCTATTTTAGTAAAGTTCATCCAAATTTTGGTGAACCTTTCATTTTCTGAGATTTTTTTGGTAATTTTCATTACACTTTTCTTCCATCATATTCTTCAAGAAAACCATATTATTCACAGTAATACTCTAAAAAAATCAAAATCTTGTAGAAAAGGAACACATTGCAATGAGGCTACATTGTATAGTTATTTTTCATGCAAAATTTAGGAATGAATTTGAAAAAATTTGATAGATGAACATATTGCATTCAACCTCAACTATAGATTGAACTTGCAATTGCAATAGTAAAATTGTATATCACACTTAAAAATTAAAACATAAACTAAATTTGATAAACTAGAAAATTGGATGCACCTTTGAACTAAACTATAAATTGAAGAATCCACACACAATAGAGTTAATCATAATGTGTCTGAATTGGGATTCAATGTTGAATTTGGTGTTATATTTCTTTTGTACTATTTCTAGTTAAGCCTTTCTCTAACAACCTTTATACAAATTGGAGAAAACTTTATGATTAACTCTAATATAAGGGAAATACTAACTATGAGATATGAGTCACTATTCACTTTCCATAAAAAGATACCATGAATGACACTTACAATAATATTCATACATCTTAGTTAGCAAATTGAGTCCCAAATAGACTCTTCACTCATGTTGGCCTCCATTAGGACCAGAGTCTTTCAGTCTACTTGTGATATTGATAAGTGATAGGCACGTGAAGAGGTTTCTGGATTTGAACTCTTTCGATTAACATAACATTATTCTTCTCGTCTTATTTCATTTACGCTGAATGATCTAATTGCTGTACAAAATAATGAATTACTTCCTCAACAAGCCCGCAAGAGTACTGAAATATGCAAATTGAGTTCAATGCATCGGGAAGCTGTTGCTATCATTCAATAATTAATATCTTTATTCAATTCAATTTCCTAACTTCTACTCAACTATGGTACGTAACTACACCTATTATTGACACTTCAAGGTTCGCAGACCTAATTGTGGCACATCTACGAGACTTATTCGTTTCGATTCTATGATTTTATTGCTATCACATTTTGTGTCACAATTAGGTATCCCTACCTCAGTAATCGAAGCCCTGGTTCGGGGAAACTAGGTTGAAGAGTACACGTACTACCAATTGGTGGGTTCAGTGAACGACGGTCCATATGAGATTGAAGCACTCAGACATCACCTCAGTCAGAATGAATATGCGAAACTGCCAACATCTCATTCAAATCAGCTCTTGTTCGAGGAATGAAAAACATGCGGCACTTACTGTATAACCCTCTCCAGGACCTGTTTCTGTCATTTCGACAAGACGTATGTAAGGGGATGGAACTGAGGAGGGTCTTGAGAATCATAACCCTGCCTTTCCCATGCTCTCCAAGGGTCGTCAATCTCCAAGATCTAACAGTACTGATTTACTCTAAAAAGGAGAGGGTTATGTACTAGATAACCGGAGGTAGAGGAAAGTACAGAACAGAACAGGGGCAGCTTGATCCGCTTACCGTGAGGGACGAAATATATAGTGGTAGCTAGTACCCCGATTGCAAATGGTTGGGAGGGTAATGAAGAAAGAATTTAATGCCAACAATCTTCGTTGTTGATCGATGGCCGGGAAATAGGAGAATCTGATGAACTCGGATGAATCTTGATCGATCAAAACTTGGTGCACTCCCGAGGCTCCCCAGTGACGGGATCCACGGTGACAACAGCGGTTTTCGCACAAAGAAGCACGTCTTGGCCCAGCTTCGCCCCTGCGGATTTCAAGCCTCTCAGGGAGGTCGCCTGGTTGAAGAGGTTCAGAACGGGCAGCTTGGATGCTGGAGGCAGTTTCTGCTTCGGCAGCAGAGACCGGAAGTCTTCCTGCCATCGCAATTCAGACATTGACCAGACAAGTATCAGTAGCAGGCGATATATTTTGGGATCAGTAGTGCTTCCGAAATCATCAAAAGAGTTGAACATTCACAGCCCCGCTCATGCTGAAGGTGGCAAGATACGAAGAGCATGGTCATAGTTCATAATCTGGTCCTTCAGTATTAAAAATTTTCTTGAGACGCTTGATTGAACACCATTAACCCTTAAACGACAGGCCAAGACCCTCTAGGTTCGGTTTCGAGAGAGAATCGTTGACAAATCTAAGTGCTTTTTGCATTTCTTTGAGAATGTTTCGGCCTACTAGACCAGACCCACTTCTACAGTGATCATGGCTTTCCAAGCACCACGTTTAGGTTGCAAAGTCAAAGCACTATTTACTATTCATTTCTACATGCCCTAATCGAGAAAATTCTGGGCAAGCAACACATCCCATGCTCCACTTCAAGGAGATTTTTGATTCTCCCTTGGGTTGCCCGCCAAGCAAGGGAATGTTGTTTAAGGGTTAGACAAGGTTTTGCCATTGAAATTATGTCCATGTTTATAAAAAGCAAAAACTTGATCTGGAAATAGCATTCCTTGGCACTGATGTTGCACCTCCAAAATGTTCTTTCTCATAAGGAGTCTCTATTGACTTTCATGTTATCTAGTCGTTTTATTTTCATGACAAGTGATAAGTGATGAGTTAATGAGTGAGAAGAGGCAATCCTTACATAGAGAAGTGGAACTTCGAAGTCTTCTCTCTTGTGCTTCACAAAGTTGTCTGTGGCATTGATATGAGCACCAAGTTCCATGTGGTTGGTCGAGAAGCTCGTCTGGTTTGGAAAATTGGGGTACAATGTAACATACCCTCGCAAATACATCATGTCGACCAAAAACTTCTTCCACAAAGCCTACATATCAAACCACAACAACATGTTTGAATAACAAGCTAGGAATAACCCACTACATTTATTTCTATGGTACATTTGGGGTAAGAAGTGTCCAATATACCTCAAAAAGATAGCTTGAAACCTTCTTATTCTCAACAAATACTCAACTATATTATACTTGTTTGCATAAAATGTAATATTTGGCAATAGTTAGATTAAATTGAGTGGTTTATGAGCATGACAAGGGCACATATCTTTACTTCAATTGCTTTGCAATTGAGGAGTATATAGGCATCAAGATTAGATGCTAGAGTGGGTTTTCAAATTTTGGTTCTAGTAAGTGTCTAAAAAAAAGCCAAGTGTTAAAACTTGATCCCCCCCTCAAGATTCAATTCTAGAGTTGCACAAGAAAAAAGGCAGAAGGAAAATGGGGTGATTAGAAGTGATAGAAAGAAATGCCTTGATCCAAGACAATGCTCACAATCTTGTCCATTTAGGTGTTTTTCTATGATTCTTTTGAGACCTCTTTATTAAAAATGTATGGACTTTCCTTGAAAGTAGCTAGAATTCAAAAAACCATACACCCAATAATCCTGCAATCCAAAACCAAACCAAATCCTAGCCCCTAAACTCATTCACCCTATAAGAGCAATATTGTCTTCTTCACCAATAGGCTTTGCAACCATTGCAAAAGCTATTGTAATCTAAACCTTTTGTAACATAACTATAAATAGATTTTTGACCGCCATTGCAAAACCCTTGAAAAAACTATTGTAATCTCAACCTTCTATAACTCAAGAGCATGGCCACCTTACATGCTAGAAGTCTGATACTCTTCAAATGTGGTACAAAATGAAAAGTGCTACAAGCCCCCTTACAATATTCTCTTGACACTCAATCCTAGTGTGTCCAAAAATGACCCTTGAAATTGTTGTTCATCCCATGGTTCAATTGCTTTATCCTTTACTCTGCTTGAAGAGTGGTCCCTGAACTGTTAATTTGGACAAGGAAATCAAAGCACTTCAAAATTAGAAAGAAAATTTGAGCGTGCCAAGTTTGGCAAGTAAGGGTGTGGATGCTGTAATCTGTTAATAGATTTTTTAACGGTCACTCCAAACCCTTGCAAAAACTACTGCACTCTCAACCTTCTTGAATCATTTAGAGACACACCGACAAGAGTAATATACCTGCCACCCGTTGGTTCGAGAATGCGGGATCTGGACAGGATTCTCCTTCGCATTTGCCGTGTACCTCTCCCCCATGTACTGATAGAACTCGCGCCACCGCTGCGGGAAGAACAAGGCGCCCCAGCTGCACGGGAGCTGATGCAAGTACGGCGTGTTGGACTCAAAGTACGCCGTGCCGTTCCATGGCGGCCGCTCCTTCACGACCTCCACCACGCGCGGCGTGTAAAGCGCGATCGCATTCAGCTCCGGCAGGTGCACCGTGGGGTCGTAGTGGTACGCCAGGAGAGCATACTTGAGCCACATGTAGTAGAACGGGGAGACTTCGATGTCGTCCTCGAGGAGAAGTCCGAAGTCGTCGTCGCTCGAGGGGTACCAGCTCTCGCTCACGGCGCGGATCAGACCGCCGGAGATGATGCGACGCTTCACGAGCTTCGGACCGTGAGGCCAGCGGAAGGCGTGGATCATGCGGAGAGTCGCAGAGTCCACCTGAAATCACACGATGAATTATCCAAGAATTTTGAACGAATTTCGAAGAATATTGGTTGATTTTTAGCTGCGACTGGGAAGGTTTGGACAAATGTGACGTTTTCGGTTGTGGGTTGTCGGAAATTTGTTGATTGAAGCCATAAGAATTTTCCATGAATTTCTATGAATTCAGGCGATTTCAGTTCAGACTGGGAAGATTGATACAACTGTGAAGATTTAGGTTGTGGATCATCGGGTATTTTTTGGTTTCAGTTGAATTCGTTGCTTACCTTGATTTGGGCACGGAACCAATGCATATCTATACCTAAACCACCCGAATTTTCTATGAATTTCCATGATTTTTGTGCGATTCTCTGTTGCGAGTTGGTGTGGTTTGTAAAATTCTGAAGTTTATGATTGTGGTTATCGGAAATCTGTTGATTTGAGTTGAAATTGGTTGCGTACTTTGGTTTGGTCAGGTAACTAATGCATATCTGTACTTAAACCACCCAAAAAATTTAAAACTTTTTCTGAATTTTTCTGAAAATTGCCAAAAAAAGAAGGCATAACACTAACTGGGTAAATCGCTCATGTGTATACTAGTTGATCTAATTGCATAGATATGATATATTGATCATATGTTGCAACTATTGTTTGAGGGTCATCATTATCCCCTAAAGGACTGAGTGTTTTTTTTCAGAGAGACATTGTCAAAATCTGCGGTTTTTTGATATGTTATTCAAAAATGAAAATTCAAACTTTTTTTTGAATCTTCAACCATACAAAACTGAAGTAAAGTATTTTACCACAGTGTGTAAAAAACTTCAGACCATTTGACCTCTCAGATTGAAAGATTTTAACATTTGAAGTGAGGAATTTTTTTTTCATTCCTGCAAAATAAGGTCAGCAGACTTCAGGCCCTTTTGGAGTATATTTTTTCTCTACACAAAAGTGAGGATTTTGGCGATTTGTAAGTATATGATGTTAGGTTCACTCATGAAAATTTTTAGAACTGAGTATGGAGTCTAGCTTTTCTAAATCAGCCTACAATGCAAGGACATTAAGTGAATTGGCAATACACTAGTGATTTTTTGATGATTTCTTGTGCAATGACAAAAAAATTATTTGAAATCTAAATGGTAAAAAGTAAGAGACAAAAATTTAGAGTACGTAGAAAAAATTTGAAGAATTTTGACTTCACAAATTGTAAGATAATAGGACTTGAAGTTAGAAGAAAAGTTTTTTTCTTGAAACTAACCCAACACAACTAACAAAGTTTGACTCCTCTTAGAATGGGATTTGAGGACAAAAATTTGTTTCGTTTTGGACAATTGTACTCCATATTTTATTAGTTAGGCACATGTCAAATTTCAAAAGTTGATGAGCTTTTCTGCAAAAGATTCTCCAAAGACTCTTAAATTGCCCGAGCTATCCATAAAGCTCACAACAACATGACTTTTGATTTGGGCACTTGATTAACAAAAAAAACTATTTTTTCAACAAGGAGGTGCATGTTTAAACATTGCATCCAAATTTTCTAAACATTTGACCCAAAATGACTTTATAGGAACCTACCCGAGATTTCTTGTGTATGTTGAACATACACTTGATCCTTTAAAAGTTTAATTATTCTTCTAAGTTGCATTTTATAATACATCTTTGTAATTTGGGAAATCTACACTACCCCTTGTCCTTAAAGTGTATGAGTCTACACAAACCATCATTTTATACCATCATGGTATGTACAAGTTTTGAAGCCCCTATAATTGTAGTCATGCCCATCTTCAAGAGGTGGGCTTAACTACAAGTCTAGGGACTCTTGGGTTGAAGGCTCATAGCTAATAATTTAAAAAATAACTTGCATTATGAGCTACCCTAGTTTTGAAATTTTACTAAAATAGTACATTGGACACTTTTGTACCCTTCTCTTACCATTTACACCACTTTCAAAGGCCATGACCACCAATGGGTGGCCTCTCAAAGACAAGCTATGGACCTTCATATGTATTCTTTAAAGCCCCTCAATCTAAGTGTAAGGGCCTACCAATATTCCTTTTCATTGAAAGGAATACGATACAATAGTCTTCCTTTAGGTTGTATAGCTAAAAAAAATTGAATAAAGGGAATAATAATAATTCTAACTCCAAACCCCAAATGCAATCTTACACAACATTCTTGAACCACAAGGTGAGGGTCCTTGTACTTTCCATGAGTCAAAATTGTTTTTTTGGTAGAACATCCTAAATGCAAGCTTTCCTATATAAATAATGTAGGTCAATGTAACACAAAGGGATTAAAATTGACACCATATGGGTATCATTTGGATTTTAAAGGGTCCTATGACAACAACACTCCAAAAAATGGTCTACAAGAAACTCAAAAAACTAGGAAGAGTGTCTTTTTGACCCCCTCCGAGATGGGTGTCCCTAATACATATCATCCCTCTTTCTGAAACCATGCCTTGTATTGAATTTTTGGTCCTTAAGGGTCCAAGGCAAATACCATGTGTTTTTTGAGGCATTTGAGCAAGCCCTTTAGGAATAGGGTTCATGTATAAGACGAGCTAAAGAAGAGCTCAATCTAGGTTAGAATCGTCAAGAGGGGAGTGAGGGGAGCTTTCCATTCATCTAGTTATGGCTTTGCCCCCTAAAATCTTATGTTGGTTATAAATTTGCAACATGCAACCATTAAATCCACACTAAATACATTTATTCTTTGGCTCTTGAGAATTGGTTTCCAACTTGTGGACACAAGCCGAGATAACCAAAATGTTTGATTCTTTGCAACTAAGCTATTAAGTCCCACCTCTTTTGTTGACAATCTAAGATTTTTTTTATACAAATACTTGATTATGGCTTCAAATTTTATTTTCCCTTTTAAAACTTTTCATTTTTGCATGGAGTGATCAGTTTTTTTGAATGAACATGGTTTAAAATGAGAGCTTTGAAGTTTCGAAAATACCATTTGTATTTCATTTACAAACTTGAAAATTCATTAAGCTTAAACATTCTATTTTTCCAATCAATAGTACAAATCCACCATAAGATGAGATGGTTTTGTGATAAATTTTGTGAAAGCTAACACAAATTCTCTTGAAACCAATGCATAATTAACAAAATAACTATTTCTTCCTATTGTGGATTTGTACTAGTGAGTGTAGGTTATGTTAAAAGATCTCTTCACATGACCAAATTGATGCATGTAGTACAACGCAACTTCTTGTGAGAGAAGCTTTTCAATTCAAAACAACATTAATCCGTAAAGGACCAAATTGCGTTTTTTGGCAACATAGCAATTTTGGGTAGCTCACTATGAATGGAGTTTTTCTTTTTTTTCTTTGAAATTTTCTCACAACTTGTGCCCTAGGAGTAGCTTTTAGGCCCAACAATTTTCATAACTTTTGACTACATGGTTAAAAAGTTATGGCATGATATGTAATTTACATTGATCTTTGGGTAGATCGAAAATTTCTTAAAAAAACACATTTTTTTAAGAAATAAAAATCTGAAATTGGTTTTCTAGATTTGTGTATAAATATAAAACTTTGAATCATTCCATTTTGATTAATGAGACAAAAGTTATGAAGAGTTTTAGTTTGTGGGCAATTTTGGATTCTCTATTCTAAAACATATTTTGAATTCTTTTATTTAACTCAATTTTCAACATTTTTGGAATAAAATAAAATCATAGGATGTAGATTGTTGATTACAACATTACAACCATTGGGAGTGGCATTTTTCAATTCCATAACAAAATCCTTAACAATTTAGTATTTTGAATCATTCTCTACTTCTTTGTACTTACTATTTTTTTCCTATATGTTATACAATTCCAAATGATCTGAATTCTGTCAGGCATGTAGCCAATATGCCTTGAAGAATGAATCCAAAGAGTAACTACCATTTTGGAATTTTTTTTCATTCAAATGTGTCTTTGTGAAGTACAGCTACCCGTTTTTTCAGAGGGCCAAAACAAGGATTTTTATCCATTCAAATGCTCATATCTTACAATCTACATGGTGGAAATTTTTGAAATTTTTTCCACATCTTCTCAGATTAGCATACTACAAGATCTTACGGTTACATGTGTCAAAATATGTTTTTTTTCCTAAAATTCGGTACTTGTACTAAAAATGACAGTTTTGGAGCATTTTGGGAGAAACATAGTTTGAAACATTTAGGGGTTAAGTCATTTACAATATCTTTAGAGTTTTGAGACGTGGGAGCGCAACTATGAGTGCAATGACACATTTGCAATACAATTCATAGACTTTCAAGGTGCATGGGTAAAGTAATTAGCTACAAAAAAAGTTATTACATTTAGAGTGTTTGTTGTATTGACTTTTTGATACATACATGTTGAGAGCAAATCATCATATCAATGTAGTCACCAATTCTATATTTGCTATCTATAATACTTTGTAATTTGGGGGGGTTTGTAGTAGAAAATTTTATATGAAATCAAGTATTTGTATATCACAATAAAGACTATAAATGTTATGTTTTGTTTTGGAGGTAGGCATTTTCGGACTTGTGACACAAATTATTTTAATTGGTGGAATTTGGGACACCTCAAATTGATAGAGATTGGCATTTTGACATCCAAAAATTTGAGGAAAGTATCAAATTCATACCCTGGTAATACAAATATATTCTTGTTCCAATGCTACTATAGAAATATTGGGATCCCTTCTTTCCTATTATCCCTAAAAGGACACAAAGACCGAAAAAGTGTCTGATGGATGATAAAAGAATCTTTCTATCTAGTCCTTCAAATTCTTTCAAGTTTAGAGCCCAAAAACTACTTCAAAATACTAGTCTCCAAAGAAAGGCTAAATCCTTCATCTATATTTACTTCTTAACAAATCTAATGACATGATCCTTTAGTTAACTTGTTAAAGTACACCATCCTAAAATTTTAGAATAAGAAACCTTACCAATTGCAAGATCATGATTGATGCCGCTTAGATTTCAAAAATAAGTATTTTCAACTCTTTCCGAATGGTTAGATTTCATCTTTCAAATTTTTTACCTAAAAATGTATAAATTGTACAACTTGCAACTCTCCGTAATATGTTGAAGAAATAAATTGAGAACCCATGTAAATTTATTTTTTTCATATTTGTGCTTGAAAAAATAAGAGGTAGAAAGAAGTAGAAAATGATATATATATATATATATATATATATATATATAATACTAAACTCTTACAAATTTAGTTTTGGAATTGACTGAAAATGCCAATCTCAATTTAATTTTGTAATAAACAATCTAATCCTATGATTTGGTTTGATTTGATTTTCAAAAAATATTGAAATGGAGTTAAATAAAGAGCTCTGTTTATTTTAGAGTAGAGATTCTAGAACTTCTGGCAAACTAAGACTTCTCATAAATTTCATTTATTAATCAAAATGGAATGATTCAAAGCTTATCACATACATATAAATCTAGAAAATCAATTTCAAATTTTTATTTCTTGAAAAAGTGGGTTTTTTTAGTTGCCCACGCTGTTGGGGCTCTAAAAGAAACTACATTTCATACAATATCTTTTTCTAACCATGTAATCAAAAGTTATGAAAATTGTTGCACCTTGAAGCTATTCCTTGACCAAATGTTGTGTAAAGATTTCAAAGAAAAAAGCCATGAAAATTCTGTTTGTAAATGAATGACCATGAACACTCACTACAGTGTCCAAAAGGCTACTTGGTCATTTAGAGGTTAATCCATAAACAACAATGTGGACATTTTTTGTCCGATGAATGACAAGGAATTCTCTTGTGTAGGACAAAAGTGCAACTATTTGTCCTTAGAATTAGGGATGGAAAGGGGAGATCTTCTACAATGGTTTGACTCCCAATAAATATTTTTGATTTTTTAAAAGTAGATGATGTCACACTTTTCCAAAAGTGATGTTTTCAGTGGGCACCAGTCCAACATTTAAGAGTTAAAATAAAAATGCAAAAGTGTTCATCCTTTGCAAAATGGGAAGGTCTTGCTCTGCTGATGGAATTTTTACCTGCAATGAATGTTTTTTTTTTTTTGAGGTAAGTAAGATGATTCACACAGTACCCCAAAGAATGATTTCCACTGTCACTGACTGTGACCAGGGTTAGAAAGAACGTTGTGTCAGGGTTAAAAAGAATGTTATGTGCAAATCATAGAAGAAAAATTTCACCACACAACTGAAAGGTTTATGGGTTTTTCGTTTTTCGTTTTTTTCTTGAAACACATGGACAATTTCCATTGCAAGGGTTTATGGTTTTAGAATCCACTCACAAACTCCTGATTCATTACTCTTGCATGAGATTTGTAGGTCAACGCTTTTCTTTGCCATCTGACTCAGACCCAGCTATTGTTCACTTAAAACTAAATTTAGAGTGACGGTGGAAAATATCATTTTGCCCAGCCAGCACTTCTCCCCCCTGGAATAGAAATTTGTAAGATACCTGAAACAGTAAGCAGACGTCTGAAACGCTGTTGGGAATTGAGATAAGATAAGTTAAGTTATGTCACCACAGCACTTGAGTTGGCATCCCCATTCCACTGTGTATAATAAGTATTTATAGGCCCATCTAATACTACTACTACTAACATTGGAAGTTGGTGGTATGTTATCCAGGGTCCATCACCTCACCTCTGGCTCACCAGCATATTCATTTTGGCTGTGGACACGTCACTCCTTCTGCTCCCAAATAACTTACTGAGTGGGTTCTCCCATTTGTTTCAAAAAATAAAAAAATAAAAAAAATAACTTACTGTCACGAAATGGGATCAACCTGCCAAGACAGACTGCAGTGGCATTTATAGACGAGCATGGAGAGGCCGGCACTTGTCCGCCATGCCATGCCAGACTAGCATAATATACCACTGCTGGAAATCCTTCTCTTAAGGCCCGTTCTCACCTGGGCTTAGGGCAGATGAAACAACGGAGGTTGGTGTCATTAAATCTGTGGGTGTTCACACCAAGCAAGAGTGTTAGTCCCCGAACCTACATGGACGCCTACCTGGCAAAGGCGTAAGTACGCTGTTAGGGGAAAAAGTAGTCTGGGAATTCCTAAAACTACGGCTTTACATGCCGCTAGTACATACTCTCACAATCTACGGAAAATGTACATTTGAGATTATTTAGGATCTGTAGTTGCGGTGTTTCATAGTCGCCGGGGCTGAGGCCCAGTACGAAACAACGGTTGTTGTGGTTGTTGGCAAGTTTTTTTGGTTTGTCTACCAGCTCCGTTTCAGCGAACATGGACCTGACTGCGGTCATTTTGGAAGGGAAGAGGATGGCCATGACCCAGAATAAATTGCAATTGAGAATTTTCAATGCATATTTTTGAGTGCATGGCATCTTCCCAGAAGAGCATGCTTCAGTGCTTCTAAACATTGACCTCCCCTTCGCCTTTTGGTTGTTGTTGGGGTTCTGTACAGGAGTGATTGCAAATTGCATTAAGGGAGAGAATCTCCAAGCGTGCACTAGACAAGTCGTGAGGTCACCCCAGAAAGGAAAAAACGATCGCCCGCAAGAAAACCTTCCAAATTGCCCACAACAATCCCTAAACGCGCATCACCCGAAGCCTGAATTGAATCGTATTAAAAAACGACCTTCTCAACAGAACAGAGAGCACAAGCATTGTACACAACCTCAAGGATGAACCCGTTCCCTAATCCATTGGAATTCGTTCATGCTGGGAGAGGAAGTGAGAGCGATTGCAACTGCATTAAGAGAAGGAGCTGATTGCTCAAGAGAACTCCGGGGAAAGAAGATCGCAATCGAATAGACTCTCACCGGAACAGTGAAATTAAAGTTATCGTAAGAGATGCCCCTGGTGTGACCACCTGCTTTGCCCACCAGTCTTATCTGCCTCGCTGGTAGATGTCAATGCAGCCCTAAAATACGAAGCGCCGGATGTGAGAACACACCATCACTATCTATGCCCGTATAATACGGAAAATGAAAAAAAAAACTCCTTCAGTGTGAAAGGGCCTTCCACTAAATACCCGCAGGATTCTTAAATTTTAACACCGCTGTTCCATAGAGCCAGGTGAGAATGTACCTTTACATGCACTTGAAAATTGGGATTTATGATGAATGGAAGTAGGCCTATGTTAAAACTTACCATGTGACCAAACTGGAGGTGCAAGAGGCGGATGCTTGAGCAGTTTCACTGCTGGCTTGTGCCGGACAGTAAGGGCCTCTTCACACTATGGTCATCCAAGTCAAGAGGCAGTGGGATTGAGTGGCCAAACTTTGGTGAGAATCCAAGGAAATTAGCAATAAATAGGCCCAAAAAACTTGGGAATTGAAGCCTCTGGATGGCCACAGTGTGAAGCCTCCAAAGTCCAAAGTTCAAAGTTCAAAGTCCAAAGTCCAAACCTATTCCATTTTTCGACTTCTATCCTTTCTCTCCACATTAATCCATCCAAATTTTGAAATTTTCAATGAATTGTCACCCCATGTGACAATTTTTTCAAGCAAAAGATTAAAAAACATTTGAAAGGACTCAAAAATGGCCTTGGAAAAATAATTACAGCACATGCTCTCATCATCGAACAAGGAATATGAAGGATATAAATGGAATAAAAAAGTGGCATTAAACATTGAAGGGAAGTAGATTCATTGAATGCTAAGACTCACCATTTTAATAGTGGAGACTAGGTTTCAAACCCCAATGGCGACACAAATAAACAAATAAACAAGGGAGGGCATCCTATCTATTTCTACAAAAATAGTCCGATCTAGTGGCTGAGATTTTGTCAGATTTTGAAAAAAACTTGACAGACTCTCGATTAGAGTTTGGGTCGGCCAAAAATGGAGACCCAAACTCTAATTGAGAATTTGTTGCCATGTAGGCATTTGATTGCCATGTAGGCAGACAAATGGGCATGGACTGTGGACTATGCCTCCTTGTGTGAAGGCTTGAGAGGCTGAACTCTTGGGTTTTTGCAATCTCATTGGTTGAAACTGACGGACTCTCGACCTTGTGCCGTAGTGTGAAGTAGCCCTAAGGTCCCAAGGCCAAGGTGGCAATTTTATCAAGTCTCCTAGAGCACCAGCACCTAAGGTAGAAGCACCCAATTGTAATAGAAGTCACTCACGGACACCAAAAAAATGACCTCATCAGGAAAAAAAAATCCATTGCATTAGTACTATTGCAATGGTTGAATAGTTCAATATGAAAATAGTACTATTGCAATACTGCAAATAGTATTGCAATAGTTCATTTCAATACATTTTCAATAAGGATACTAAAAATGTATTGTTGCAATACTATTGCAATGTTGTTGCAATATTGCAACAATCCAATTTCAATATTGGATTGTTCAACCATTGCAACAATACTAATGCAATGGGGGGTAGTTTCCTAATGCTAACTCCAAATGCTTATGGACCCAAAGTAAACAAGTGGGGTTCCAAAGTAGACAGGTGGGGTTCCGAGAAGTTGTCACTCTTCCAAGAAGCAACTAATCACCCACACTTGATCCAAGTTTAGAGAGTCTTTGCTTTTGGGTGTTTATATGCCTACTTTGGTGTTAATCTAGTATCCACAATAGGTGCATTGTAGTGTGGGAAAAGCTTGGGGTACAAAATGTAAGGAATTCCCTAGTGGTGGTTCTTTTAATGGGGAATGGTCAATTAGTCTATCATTTTGTATCTAAGGTCACTTTTAACGTAAGATACTCACTCACTTTAATAATTAAAGAAATAAAAGATTAATTTCGTTAATTGGTTCAAGAAATATGTAATCAAATTCTAGCCTATCCTAGTATTCCTTCCAATTCTCATGAATGCAAACATATGACATGATGTCCCAGTCTTATACTATAATTCTAATGTCAATTTGTCAAGGGTATGTCAAATAGTCATGGCTCCTGTTCTATCGACTTAATCATCCCACATATAATATATACATATTGCCACATACATACAATTGCAACTCTTTAATTATTTCTTCAATTTAATCCATGTCAATTGGTCTAGTAGCTAATTAATTAATCTAATTACTACAAATGCAATTATGCAAAATCACAAATCTGTAAGGTCAATTTGTCACAGTTATGCAAAGCATGCAAAAGTTAAAGTTCATTCCTGTAAATTATGCTCTAGTCAATTAGATAGCTTCTTTCTTTCTCCAGCTCCATCCTCCATTAGCAACGAGTCAATTGGTCCATTTTACCACAAGTTAGACTCTCACAATCTATATAAACTTGTTATTTTGTCGATTGGACTGGACACTTTAACAATATGGAAAAGCCATAAATATTCCTAATGGCTCATAATTAATGTCAATTTGTCAAGCACTTGGCTTCTATATGACCTAATTGTCAATTGGCCAGTCCTACTTTAATTCCAAATTTCTAATCCAAACTTAAACGATATTCTATCTCCTACACTATAACAAGCTGTCTACTTGACATCTCAACTAACAACAACAACCAAGCTATCACTTAAATATACTTGGACAATTTGCCAAATATCCTCCAAGTACTTGGTCACTTCATCTGCATGTCAATTTGTCCATTGTTCACATATATAAACCACATCCACAGTTAACTCTTCATCTCCAAATTACCTCTCACAGACAATTAGACTACAATGACAACCAATGCCTACACAAACCATTTGACAATTGACTACAAAAACAATTCCAAATAATTCCATTATCCCTCAATCAATATTGAGTAATCACAATTAGGTTAAATTATGGAATAACCTTAATTTGTAACAAACCAATAGATTGAATAACAGAATATTAATGCCAATCCCTGGCTTACATAATCACATTAAAAATTAAGGACTGTTCACACTCACAAGAAGCTAACACTGTCTATTTGACTTCACAAATCAACCCATACTTTGTTGATAATACATCTGCTCCATCCGCCTACACTCATTGACAAATTGTCTTACTAATTACTCATTAGCTGTAAAACCTCACAGTCTACTCGTCTTCTACAATCCTCTTCTTGTTTGTCTATTTGACCATATTTATGATTAAACAATTCCGCCTTAACTCGGCTCACAAAATTATATTTTTTTTTAATTTAAATTCTTAACTCTCAAGAAATACCAATCATTGATCATTTTGACTCCTCTCTTTCACAGACAATTAGACAACAAACTATAACCCAATTATAACCAATCCTTGGCTAATTGACTCAATTATATATATGCATCCTTATTAAATAAGCTCTCACAATTTTGACAATTTGACTTTAAATCAAATAATAACTTTGCCAATCACTAGCTCTATTTAGCCTATACATTTGCAAATTCTCTACTGGAATGATGCTCTCACAGCAAGGCTATTAAACTAATAAAATCATAGACAACACCAATCCCTGGCTAATTGTCTTGCTCTCCTTATAGCCAATCACTGGCTTCTCGTCTACTTGACCTTCTCGCATACAAAACAAGAAGACACCAAGACAAGTTCACCGCTCACAACTGTCTACTTGTCTGTGTCAACAACAATTAACTGTACTTGCTAATGGAAAGATGATTTGACAAACTCACAATTTATGACCATTTGACAAAACCAAAGAAAAAGAAAACAAAAAGAAACATTGCAAAACACAAGCTCAACTAAAAAATTAATGCACTCCTTGAATATCCAAGTTGTTTGTACTGTAGCAAGACAATTTGACCAACCTCACAGCTCTTGACTATTAGACAGACAAAAGAATAGAAAACATCTGCCAATACTTGGCTAAGCTGCACAAACAAAAAAAGATCGCCAATCCTTGGCAATTAGACAAAACCTACAAAGCTAATCCCTGGCTACAACATAAATAGACGAATAGACAATTGTATTAAGCTTGAAGGAATGCACAAGTACAATTGACAAAGGCGAGCAATCGCTGCAAACGCCCAGAGAGAGAGAGAAAACATAGTCTATTTGTCTTTTGTTTCTTGGCCCATAACTAACCCACAATTAGCTTCACTGTTAATTTGTCTAACTGCTCCGATCCTAACTAACCCTAACTCCCTATCTGGTTGTCTAATAGTCCTTTTCATATTAGTGTGTCTATTTGACCTAATTCACATTCTATTAAGCTATAAAGCTAGCTTACTTAGTCCATTAGTCTTTTACTTTCCAAAATAACAAAAGAACATCAAAAAGTATGTCTACATGCATCTACGAAGTAATTTTAAATTTTTTTGTATAATATTCATACAAGCTCGGAAAAGTATGAATCCAATGTTGTTGGTTTCCTAAACAAATTTGTAACACACACACATCATTTTTTCATGTACGCACCTTCCATATCAAGAGAACCAAAATAAGTGTTACATTTAGGTGCTTTTACCTTAGTTGTGTTGGAGGCATGGGCGGCCTTGATGGCTCCTAGTAGTTTTTCATGGTTTTAGCTTCCCCGCTGTTACTATTGCACTTCCAATAGGAATTGACAGAGTGGCAACGGTGTTAGTATGTGAGCATGGAAATGTGAGCATATGTATAAGTGGATATATAACAACCATAGAAAGTGCTTATAACATATATACCTACTAGTGTGACTTATGCCATTGCCATAGTCAAAATAAAAGTAAAAGTATTTTTCTAATTTTTTGGTTCATAAAAACTTTTAAATTCAATAAATTTTACATCATAGACCCATACGCCATGAAACAAAGCCCATGAACCCCTCCTCGCCAAGGGCTTTCCTATGGTACCAAGCATGGAGCCAAAGAACACATGGTCCAAGAGATCTCAATGTAGCAAACAAACAAAACTAACTAACTAAAGGTATAGATAATATAGGTATCTATAACATAGCTTCACTACAATCATGGAAGGTTTCTATTATATAAACACCTATAACATAAGTGTATAGTCTTCTAGGCTCATAGGCTCACACTTCTAAGTTCACATAATAGCACCCCTTGCGAAGCGAGCTCTTCAAAAAATTGCTCCCACCCACGCAACAATTGAGGGCCTCTTCAATGATGCATGACTATGAATCTTATTGTCAAACTTGGATTAAAAAATATCCCGAAACAAACCTCGTAGGAGTAGGCAACATGTGAAGAAAGGTAGCATAAAGAATACCTCTTAATGCCACGTGGCTAGAGAAAGTGCATGGCACAAAAACTAGTAAAAAAAAAAGAGCAACAATATGGGCAATGAGACTCTACAATGTGGAGAGGGTCTTCAACAACAAACCTAGGTCCCTTTGGAGAAAATACATGAACAAGTTATTTACCCTAAATGATCAAATTTGGAAATTTTCATTTTATATTTGGGATCAAGAACTTCAATTTTTTAGGAAAGGTCATGAAATTCAAAATTCATGGCCCAAAAGAAGAGGCAAGTTCTATATCTATTTCCAAATATGAGGAAGGATCTTCTTTTTAGAAGGCTTATAGGACTACTGTAACGTAAGCACTATTGGTCTCAAATTTTGATAAGTGAAGTTGAAGATAATTCTAAGTAATTTAGTTAATCTTTAACAAACCCTAAAGAACCAACATGCATTTTTTTGGCTACATAGCAATTTTGGGTAGGTACGTGTAATTGGAGATTTCCATATTTTGGAACCAAATTTTTGTAGAAGGTGGGGATGAGGAATATCTTTCATACACACTAAATCTCATGACATTTCAAAATATGAGTCAAAAGTTATAGCCTAATATGTTACTTTTTTCATAAATGGGTAGTCCAGGTAGATTAGAAAAGATCACTTTTTTCAAAAACAAAAATTTGAAATTGGTTTCCTAGAGTTACATACATAGGGAAGCTTTGAATTATTCCATTTTGATCAATGAGTCAACAATTATGAGAATTTTTGTTTGTAGGAACTTATGGATTTTCTACTCTAAAATAATCTTTAAAATCCTTTATCTTACTCAATTTTCAATATTTTTGAAAAAAAATTTAAAATCATATGATGTTGATGGGTGATTGCAAGAAACACTTCACGTTTTCAACTCAAAAACCCAATTTCTAGCCATAGGATTGGCAGTACTACGGACTACTATCAATTTTGCGCGTCAAGCTATGCCTACGAATCTCAACCGTCGATTTTGGACACCTGCAGATCTTAACCGTTGATTCAGTATTATATAGTACTGTAGATTACTATGTAGTACTGTAGAAGCCACTGGCAACAAAAAATAACAGAAAAGGGGTCTATGAACCTTTTCATTTTTAGTAATTAAAAAAAAATTCAAAAAATTCCCAGAAAAAAGCCATTTTTGTAGACAAGCCTACTCTCACATTGCACCAAAAATTTCTTCAAATTATTTTTTTCTGCTCAAAAAATGTGCACGAACAACGATCACTTTGGCCTCATGTAGACACCTCATGCAAAGTTTTTTTGCAAAAAACTCTTCGTCTTTCATTGGAACACGAGTACAACTCTAGCTTCTCCAATTTGTGGCTTCCAATTCGCATTTTTGGGTACAACTTTGGCTCAAAAAACCCCAAAATGGCCAAGGTAGACACCCAATTGGGGGCACTTTTAAAATAGTAAATTAATTTCTTAAAAACCCCAAAAAATACAAAACGTGTGAAACTTTTATGTGTGCCTTCATTCCAAATTTCAAGACAAATAGACTTACAATGCAAAAGTTATGACCCAAAAACCACATGTCCAAGGGCAAGGGGACAAAAAATAGGACAAGTGTTTCTTGCAATCACCCTGATGTTTTTTTCATTAAAACATTGCAACCATTGGGATTGATAAATTTCAACTCCATAATGAAATTCTTAACAATTTAGTATTTTGAATCATTCTCTACTAGAGTCTACTTACTATTTTTTCCCTATATGTTGAACAATTCCAAACGATCTCAAATTTTTCAAGCATGTGACCAACTTGTCTAGGAAAAATAATCCAAAGAAGAACACCATTTGGGACATTTTTTCATAGAAAAGTGAGCTTATGAAGTGCACGTTTGCCTTGTTTTTTGCAAAGCCAAAAAAATAAGTTTACTGAATTTGAATGCTTAGAGCTCGCTATCCATGGCGTGGAATTTCTGAAATTTTTACCACGTGTTCTCAACTCAGCATACTACAAGATCCTATACTTACATGTTTAAAAAAAATTCAAAAATTTGGCACTTGTACCAAAAAATGGCAGTTTGGTAGCATTTTTGATGAAAACATAGTTATGGAACTTTAGGAGTTAAAGATATGTGGAAAAATAGAAGAGGATATTCAAAGTGGTGAAAATAGGTCTATTTAATACTAAGCCCAATATTAAGTTAGGCTTTTATGAACGGAGATTGTACTTTATAGGCAAAAATTTGTAAAAGGGGGGTTTTAGAAACAAGGGACAATTAGATGCAAGTGCCTTGACCCCTAGGCACTCCGATGTCCATTTTTTGGATGATGAATAGATTGAAACTCAAGTTTCATCCTCCTTATTGTTTGGATGAAAATCATTCCAATTTGTGGATATACTTTATCAAGTTGTTGTCCTATCTAAGGGTTGGATCTCATGATACTAGATTACATTTTTTTTCTAAAATTACAAATCTACAAGTATGTCAAGTAGTTGACCAAGACAAAATTGCATTGACTCTTGTTCAAAATTGGATTTGCCAAAGTGAATTCATAGATTTAAGAAACACAAAAGTTTCAAGAAATCATGATGTGAAGAAAACTTCATTTCTAATCCATTCCAACAAATTTTACTCAAAAAATGATAATATTTTGCTTGTAATCAAATTTAGAAATTTCCCTTTTAAAATTTATAAAAAAATATTGGTGATAGCATCAATGAATCTAACCATTAAGATGGATTCTACAATTTACAATCTACAACTAGTTCATGTGTCTATCAATTCCAAAATACGCTTCCAAGGAGCCCTTTCTAATGATTTTTTCTCAGATAGTCAATTCTAGAGATGACTCTAGATGTTTAGGGGTTAATTGCAATTAAGTTGTCAAAGTATGCATTCAAGAATGTTTTGTATTACTAAATTGTCCAAGGTTTTGTTGGATCTTATTGATGGTTGAAAGGAAATTCTAAATTTTTGATCCCTCTCTTTATTTGCCTTTGATTTGTTGACTTTTAAAGGGAAAAAAATCCATATGTGATACTCTATGTATGCTTTTTTGAACTCTCTATGAATATGAAATCATAAAATTTTTAAGTGGTGGAAATAAGTGTATCCAAAATCAACCTTAGGTTCTCATAAATAGAACATATACAACAATTTAGGCAAGAATACATAGTAGTTGGCAAAAAAAACAATTCACGTTGGTTGTGCACGAGGTTTTTGTTAACTTCTACATCTTCAATAGGTGGACAACAAATGTTTGAGAAATACACTTCATCCAATAAAACAATTGATTGAGAAAGTTTCAAAGAGAATGGATAATGTAATATTTCAATGAAAAGATGAAAGTCTTTGATATAAACCATGGATATAAATATTTTAGAAAAAAAAATTATATTATTATTTTTAGTTGGAGTACTTGGGGATGAGTACTAGATTGTCCATGCAAGGTCTTTATCTCACTTATTTGGGGTAGTGTGTGAAGTATTTATCTTGGAGTGATGAAGCTATCTACATTTGCGAGCTTTACTGGAATATACAAATATGGATGAGATCGTGCATTATTAATCTGAAAGTATACACAATTATCCAAGAAAGAACAATCTTATCACAAAATCTCTTAGCAATGTACGGATTTCATTTTCTAGGGTGAAGAAGAATGTATTACCAAACTTTATTTCTAATTTTTTTTATAACTTTCGAGCTAAATTTAGTGCTACAAAGAAACTCTTCACCTCATGAACCCATTTTCTTTATCTTTGTGGTCCTTTAATCATTGAATGCAACTATATCTATACTTTTTTTCTTTCATAATTATTGTTTTAAATTTTAAATATTTACATGGTATGACTTCTTAGAATCTTTTTTGCAACTATTTCAATAGTTTGTTGAACATAAATATGTTTTACTTCAGCATCCTTCTCGCATCCATAAACATCCTTTAAAGATGACATCAACAAATTACTTAGGACCTCATATTACTAGCAGCTTAGTCACCTTACTTGCAACACATTTATTTATTTTAGTACCACTTTTTTAGAAGTTCCATTTGATTACAACATGACATGTGACAAAATCTTCAATTTTATTTATTTTGGGGCCAAAGTTGCTAATGAAGTATAATATTGCAAAAATAAAAATAAAAACCATGGTTCAATCCTTAAGAACCAAGGAGGAGTCCAAACTTCTAAAAATATAAAAAAGTATTATAAAGTACAACTTTCTAACAAAACTAGTGAACCATGACCCATGAATTAGTGTCCATATGATTGGATCTACCATTGAGCTTCCCAACATTATTGAAATGTACAATCAAAGATTGATAACTCCTCCTAAAATTGATCTTCAATTGAGTATCAATGATTTTTACAACAAATAATTTCCTTTAAGTTCAAAATGTTTAGTTCTAACTTTGGTGAATTATAGAATAATTGAAGAATAATGTTGAATTTTTTTAATCCTACAAATGTTAGAATACTAATACAAAAAGCTACAAACTTTTTTAATATGTTCTTGACCACTTCCAAGGTCATTTCAATTTTTTTTTCATGTTCATAAATGGAGCAAAAATTGAACTTCATCAAATTCATTATTATTTGACAATTTTGATTTAGCCCCCCAATGCCTATATGGATCACAACGTCTATTTCATACAATACAAAAGCTTCTAACTTATCCTTAGTACTTAGACAATTATGCCTTGAAACCCCTCTCACTTAGGAGACAATGTCTCCTATTTTCAAACTCCAAATTCTTAGGAACTTATTATGTTGTTTTTTATTGAGTTTGATGTTCTTTGACCTTCCCCTCCAAATCAAATTTTTGAAATGATTTTTAGCCAAATCTACTAGTAGGTCTTGGAATAAACTCTGAGTTTTAAAAACACAATCTCCTTGGGCATTTTGACAATATATGGTTACAATCAAACTTATCTAGAGTTTGCTCTCATTCAGAGATGCGCTTGAAGTTGGCACATCCTCAGATGTGTTTTTTTCACTCAACCCCTGCAGGATCAAATTGTGTTTTTTGGCAACATAGCAATTTTGGGTAGCTCACTATGAATGGAATTCTTTTTTTCTTTGAAATTTTCACACAATATGTGCCCGAGGAGTAGCTTTAAGGCCCAACAATTTTCATAACTTTTGACTACATATTTAAAAAGTTTTTGCATGATATGTAATTTTCATTGATCTTCAGGCAACCCAAAATGTTCTTAGAAAAAACACCTTTTAAAGAAAATAAAAATTTGAAATTTTTTTTCAAGATTTAGAAATACATGGAAAGCTTTGAATCATTCTATTTTTTATTAATGAGATGAAAGTTATGAGGAGTTTTAGTTTGCGGGCAATTTTGGATTCTTGACTCTAAAATAAACTTTGAATTCCTTTATTTAACTCAATTTTCCATATTTTTGGAGAAAAATAAAATCAGAGGATGTAGATTGTTTATTATAACATTACAATCATTGGGATTGACATTTTTCAATTCCATAACAAAGTTCTTAACAATTTAGTATTTTAAGTCACTCTCTACTTCTTTGTACTTACTATTTTTTTCCCTATATGTTGTATAATTCCAAATGATCTCAAATTTTTCAAGCATTTAGCCAACTTGACTTGAAGAAGAATATGAAGAGTAACCACTATTTTGGAATATTTTTCATACAAATGTGGCTTTGTGAAGTGTAGCTACCCATTTTTTTCAAAGGGCCCCCAAAGGATTTTTGTCCATTCAAACACTAATATCTTACAATGTACATGGTGGAAATTTCTGAAAATTTTACCACATCTTCTCAAATCAGCATACTACAAGATCTGATGGTTACATGTGTCCAAAAATGTTTTTTTTCCTAAAATTCGATACTTGTACTAAAAATGACAGGTTTGGTGTGTTTTGGGTGAAAACATAGTCAAAATCATTTAAGGGTTCACTTAATTCAGGCTCAGTGCGGCTCTGGCCTCGTTCTCGTTGTCTGGGTGGTTGCTCGGTCTGTTTTCTTGCTTTCTGAAAATGTACCATAAAAAGTTTTGCAGGGGGTTCTGCCTCTAGTCTGCTGTAAGTAAGTTACTGTTTCCTTTTGCAATGGAAGTTGTCCATGTGTTTCCAAATTAAAAATTAAAAGAATTAAAAATCTGCTACTAGGTAAGGCAGTTGGCCTACAAATTCATCAATTCTCACAGAATACAATCTAAGCCCAACTTACAGCAGAATTTTTTGCAAACATGGATTGAAGAATGGTAAAGCAATTGCCTGAGGCTAGTGAGCAGAATTTTGTATAATGTCGTCTTTTGAGTAATTTTGAGTGGATAGTGAGATTGCTACAGTAGAATGAACATCTAATTTTTTTCCCATTAACTTAAGCTTGTACCTCCAGATCCAGCTTTATCCATTGCCAAGTTGCCAAAGATTTCTTTACTTCAATGTTTCTGGCACTGGTTCCAAACCTAGTTTCCATTAAAGCTGCAGGTACAATTTTCCTTATCCAAAAAAAAAATGTCAGTCACTTTTTTTTCTTTTTTTTCTTTTTTGTGTGTGTGCAGACTGAATGTCGCAGTCACTTTCAAAGAGAGGAAAAGAAACTAAAAGAGAGAAAAGGGCAAAAAAGGAACACTCCTCCGTCATCTCTAAGCTTAGGCTAGAGCATGTCCACCCCTCTTGAAAAAAACAGATGAACTAGTAGCATCCAACTTGAGAAACTTGCCCCACCTGACTTGAAAAGTGGATGACTTGTTGACAGCCCAGACCTAGAAAAGCCAACCAAGTTTGGCAATGGAGCTCATTTTGCAAGCATGTACTAGACCTAAAACACAAGAACACTCAGCTAATTGCTTGGTTGATGTCTCCATTCCTTTCTCATCCAATTTCCAGGCTCCCCCTCCACACCAAGCCCAATAGTGATGCTCTTAACCCTGGAAGGACACGGGGGTCCATGAGAAAATCATCATTTCTGAAACTGTGGGAATAATTGGTATTAAAAAAAATCAAAAGAGCTGATTTGAAGTCAAAGTACTGTAGAAGATCTCCACTTCTTACCACTAATTTCAAGGATGAATAGTTGAATTTTTGTCCTACATAGGAGAATGTCTTGGCATTCATCGGACACTAAACGTCCTTGGCGTCCTTTCTGGGTTAACCCAGAATGCGAATGCGAGTAGGAGCCACAATGTGGTCTACTGGATCTTCTTCATTGCATCCTGTGTGTATGATCTCCGTAGACCAAATTCCAACCTGCATTATGGGTTAAGAGAGTGGAGGAGCCAATATGAATCCAAAATACATGAAGCACATATGCATCCTGTACAAATGATCGAGCATTCAATGAAAGCTGGGTGAAGCACCATGTGTTTCCAAAGAGAAAAAAAAGGTGGCTGAAGCCTCTTTGTCAGCCAAGAGTTGACGCGTAAGTTAAATCCATAGCTCATTTTTGAAATTTATTTGTGCTTCTTTCCTTTCAAAAAAGAAAATAAAAAATAAAAGTAAATCCATAATAGTCTGGACAATCTAATCCAATGTAGCAAATTCAGCTTCTCTTGTCAGTCTGAGTTACTGCCAAAGACATCTTAAGCCTCTTCATCATCCTCAGTGCTGTTAAGGAAGACCAAGTCAGTTACCAACTTACCACCACATTGTATTCAGATTGGATACTGTACCATGAACTTATTTGGTTGTTTTTTAACCAGTGAGGGAGTCGTCAATTCTCCAATTCAGAGAAAATAGGCAAACTGACAGAAGACCGTCACTTCCGAAACTGCCATTTCAAGTACCTTATTCATTTGGACTAACTTAACTTAGTTCAAAGTAGAAAAAAACTCCGTCTGGTCCTTTTCTTGGAGCCATCTGTCAGTAATGAAGAGTCCATTCAATGGGTAACTTACTTCACACATTTCTATTGAAAGCTTGAGTTCTTGGAACATTGGCCAGTTCAAAAATAATAATTAAGTTAAAATGTGGAATCTATTCAGATCATCATCATATAAAGGTTGAAATGAGCCAGTATAACTGAAGCTTAACCCCTCATCGCCAGGGGGGATGAAAAGTGTCCTCACAGTGTCTGACAGTCAAATTCAAGGTGTTGTTGCTTTTGCATCCGATGTCCAAATTCAATAAAACTTATTGAAAAAGTTGCGCATATTAGTCTAGTTTCATTGGTAAAATTTTCAGATCAATCCAGGATGAACTGAGTTTATGAGAGCTCTTCAAAGTTCACAGGTTCAATTTGAGTTTACCACATTGCATTATGATGGCTGCAACTTCAGGGGCTTGTAACTTTTTCATAAAAAAACATTTTCAAAATAAAATTTCTGGGTTGTGTTCCTCTCAAGGTCTAGTTATTGTGGTAAAATTTTCATGTCAATACAAATTGTTTTGAATGTTTGGGAGCAATTCGAAGTTCAAAATCCAAACATTTTTGCATTAGAGTGAACTTCCACCGCTTATAACTTCTTCATACATGGTTTGTTTTCAATAATTTTTGTTGAAAAAGTTTTACATACTAGTCTAGTTTGTGTGGTTAAAAGTTCATATCAATCCAAGAGGTAATGAGTGACTGAGAAGCATTTTAGTAGAGGGAGGTTCAGCCATAGATGTGATTTTTTGCTACTTTTTTCACTGTTTTTTGACATTTCAAAACAATTTTGCAAACACAATGAGTCAATTGAATCATATTTTTTTTCACCAAAGTGTTTGTCTTTCGGTTCTGAATCACTTTGTAGTTTAAAGTTTTTTCATTTGAGTAGGTTTAGAAATTGAATTTGACCTCCAAATGTGTTTTTAAGAAAATTTCAGCATCTTTTTTCAACACTAAAACATTCTAATCATTCAATTTATACGGTCAAATGACCCCCAATTTTTTTCACACCATCTACAACATGCACACTACAAGATTGTATGGTTGAGATTTTCATACTTCATTGAAATTTAGACTTATAGCACTTGAAAAGCAAGGATGTTGTTACACATGTTTGGACTTCAGGCAATGAGGGGTTAATGGAGGCAACCCATTGCCAACCACTTACACAATTACACGTATCTAGAGGGTGAGTTTCTTTGGGGGAGGGGTGATTTTCCGAGTGTAAAGAAATAAAGTTAAGAAGGTTTCCATAATTTTCCAGATTTTTATTTCGCAAAACATTATTATTATGAATTTTTGAGTGGAAGATTCCGTTCCTCCCACTCTGGTCATGTAGACCTTCATGTTTCCCAAAAGGGCTAGTTGCAAAATCCACCCAAGCATTGAGAGGGTTGTAAAACAATCACATTGTGCTACAACAACACGGGGAATTGTGCTATAATTTATCATTGTCATCTCCTCCTGCATGGAAAGAGAGTAGTCTATGTTGCCAAAAGGGGACGGTAATTAGGAATGGATTGCCTTCCTTGGTGATGGTAACTTACTTGAAACCTTTGAAATGTACAGCCACCGAGGTCTTGATGGAAGTAGAGTTTTTCTTTCTACATAACACCCCACCAAAAAATGTGTTGTTCATTTTGCGAGAGGATTAGTGGAATTCTACATTATCCCCTCATAATGTGTAAAAATTGTGTAATTGGTGATTATAGATTTTTCATTCATTGATCACATATTTCATCCATTTTGATGTGCTTTTACATTGGGCAATCTCCTCATTGTCATAAATTTTGAAAATAGGCAAGCATTCTTTGTCATGCTTTACCTTCCTTGTTAGCTTCTTTATTTTTAGAATTCCCTCTGCCTTGCTGATTGCCCTATATAAAACTTATCTATATTTATACAATACTAGAAAGCTTATAATTTGAAGATAATACATTCGTGGCTCCATGATTATTACACAGATTTACACTAATTGCAATTTTTTTGTAGCAAGACATCATTTTAAGTTCAATTTGACTACGGAAACTTACTTATATGTCACCTTTAAAATAAATTTTCATGAATAAAAACAATATGGTTTCTACAAGTCTTGAAGTTTATATACTATTTTAGAGATTTGGACAAGTACAATGAGAATTTTGTCGGTTGGTTTTCCATACCAAATTTTGATTTTGGTTTTGAAAATTGAAAACATTGAACATGTTCAATAGTTAGTGCTTTCACCCATGGAACAAGCAAATGCTAAGAAATGATCACATTTTGTGATTTTAATCCCTAAATGCCAAAAGTAACCCATACTAATGGTAGCAATAAAATTTGAAAAAAAATATATCTTATCAAATTATTATTTCTTCTTCTATTTTTAAATAAATAGTGTAGCTTTTAAAATCTATTTTTAGTATCAAAAATTTTGATTTTGAAAGTGAAAGTGAATGGTTGTGTTTTATTTAACATGTAAGACAAAGATCAATAGACTTCAATTTACTTTTATAGTTTGACCATCTTCATGATCAAACATTGTAATCTTTCAATCTATAAGGGATATATATATATATATATATATATATATATATATATATATTTTTCTATGTGATCCATAACACACCTAGTTTCAATTTATACAACTACAATTCAAAAAAAAATTGATGAAACTTATCAAAATTTGAATTTTTATTTAATTTAGTGCAAATTATAAGATTCACCAAAAAAGCCTTGGGCATTTAGGGAGTAAAGATTAGAAACGTGAATTGAAAATTAAACTTGATGAATTTCATTTTCTTAGTCGAATGCTCTTGGCAAAATTTTCAAAGAATAATGCAATGCAACAATCTATAAGTAAAAAGAGACAATATGACTCCAATACAAGAATATTTTCAAGTATGAGGTTTATTTATGTAATAAATAAGATGGTGGAAATATAGGCCTAAATAGGATACTAAAACCATTGGAGACATGATCTTGCTCCTAGACTAATCTTTACTAAGGACCCATTCATTCATGTACTTGAACTTAGTCTGGCGAGTGCATCATTGAATTGACTTAGATAAATGTTTATGGCTCATGTTGAATGGAAATGTTTCGTCTATTATCCCTTGAATAGTGTCTTACAATCTCCTAATATAGTATTCTATTTCTAAATACTATACCATTGTTTCCTTTGTGTTTTACAAAAGAAACACTCATATTATTCAAAAACAAAGGAAGTAGTTGCATAAGAAAATCCTAGAGATTAAAATTCCATCAAATTAGATTTAGCACTTGTACTTTTGTAAATGAAATTATCTCTCTGTTATACTATATATCTCCAAAAATCATACTCCTACATATGTTAACTTCTAAATGCCCAAGTCTTTCCAAGCGTGTTTTGACTATGAAAATATAGCACGGGCTTATAGTTATCCCCAATGAAATTTATTTATTTTCAAAATCTAATTGTATGGATGTCTAAAGAGCTTGCTTATTAGTATGCACACCAATTTTGAGTGTGAAGTTGCATAAGTTGTGAGATTATAACAAGAAAAATGTACATTTTCTATTTTTAGTATATTGCCCCTCTCTACAATGATTCAAAAATTTGTATATGAAATTTTTTTGGGATTGGAGGTGACATGACCAAAATAAGGCCATATTCGTTATATTGAGACTTTTTGCAGATTTTGAGACAGAGTGCTAGTTATTGGAAAATTCATTTAAAAAAATAGTAATTGAAACCAAAAATAAATAATGCTCAAATAGTGATCCTCTAATAAAATTCTTAAAGTTGGTGTTGTTACCTATTTTTTAAAAATACCAGTAAGGAGATAAAACGGTTGATCCTCAAGTTGAGGATAAAATTGAGACTGTGAAAGGTCTCAATATAACGAATATGGCCTTAAATTGTGTTAGCACACTAAAATGCACTTCCAAAAACCTTAGGTTCAAATGAAGAGCTATGAAACTCATTACACAATCCACCTTGTAATTGTTGAAGTGTAATTTTTTTTGGATAAGTAGGAATCACAATTAACTTCAATTTAACATTTGCATATTTAAATTTTTAGTGGTGAAAATCATGAAACACTTTACTCTTTCCATTGGGACTATTCTCAAAGCAAATGGATAAGTACAATTTTTTAGATCTCAAATCGAGTAAAATTGACAAGCTTTACTCTTCCACTAAAATACATATATGCCTTTGAGGACCTCTCAAAAATCAAGTATTTACCTCTTTTAGTGAAAATAAAAAATTTCAATAGTTAACCTTTGAAACTACTCGTAATTTTTTAAAAATTGGTCAAAGGAATTTAATTGCCTATCCCAAAACGAGTCTAAAACTTTAGATAAACTAAGTATGGTCAAGTGGGTAGTTAGGGGTTTAAATGCTTAAAGTAATTGGAATAGTCATACCTCTTTAACCCTATGAGGATAGGCTGTGACCATATTGGGTTCTAGCTTCACTATCCATTACTCTATTTGTTGCCATTTTCCAACTAGATATGAATGAAAAATTTATATTTATTTTTCAAAGATGAAACCTCATGTTTGCTACAAGTTGTAAAATTTTCAACCTTTTTTGGAAAATTTTGAAATTGTTATGAATTTTTTAAGAAAAAAATGAAAAAAACTCATATCAAATACAAAATGATATTAAAAAAATCTAAAATTTTCACTATGAATGTATAATATAGCATAAAATATCATCATTTAAACCAAAGTTATTGTATCATTTTATAATTAGAAAATCAACAATTCATAGTTAAAGGCTCAAAATTCATATTGCCATAAAAGATTGAAATTTACAATTTTTTCAAACTTTCCCATTGCTAGAGAATGCATAGTGGAAAAGCTTCATTTTACTTATTGGGCTCAAATTCAAAAAAGACCACTTTATGGCTAAAATTTACATCAAGAGTAAATAGTAAGAAATGACCCCAATACACTACATGTGTGGTCCATGGATTAACTTTTAAAGGACGGACTGGTGAACATGGAAATCATTCCTTTTGGAACCATGTGACATCATTTACTTAAAAAAACCAAAAATACTCATTGGAAGTCAAACCAATATAGAAGACCTCCCCTTTCCACAACAAAATTCCAGGGATGATTCGTTGCACTTTTTTCCTACTAGAAGGATTCTTTGTCATCCATTGAACACAAAACGTCCTTGTCAATGTTTAAAGGTTAAACATCTTCTTCTTTAGAAAAGTCAACAAGGTCACAATGAGGGACTTTGCAATACTAATCACTGAAAATGTACTCAAATACCCTCCAAATAAATAAAGCGGATGAAAAAACAGTTTTTTCCATCTTCCAATCTCAACTTAAGTCATCCATTAGACACTTAGTGTCCGCAACAACAGAATAGGGTTAAGGCTATGATCAATGACATTTTGGAATATCTTTCACACTCGTCATACTGTCATTGACTATAGAACACTCAGTGTCATAAAATTTCATCATTTGTGCTTTTACACGACTGCCTCCCAAGCTGTTACACAAAGGGGCTCTCTCAATATTGGAGTTATACTTCACTAAACATTACCGGTGTCTTGTATTGAAACCACTCTCCAATACTCCTATTTCATATCCAGTTGGAATCAAAATACTAACAACTGTCCACTGATCTAGCGTGCATACTGGAAACTCCATCTTTGTGCTTTCAGTCATAATGTGAATTCACTTGTAGAAACATGAGCCTTTCTCAGTCGTCACGCTCCAGACGAGTGCAATGAGTCCAATCGCTTGAACTTTTGGGACCAACTTCAGCCACGAGGAAGAAGCTTGGCAGATGAGATGGACCACCGTCTCTACTGTAGGGATCTATTTAGAAAAGGCGGAGAATCACTGTACAGTACGATGAACTACATTTTCTTATTGGCAATTACCTATCATCGGCATCAAAGATTTCCAGAACTTTAATTACAAGGGACTCCATGTCATCATCGTGACGAGTCAAGCCCATACCTCCGGAGAGCAAGAGATAGTTCTCTACGTCGGAGATGTTGTCCAGCATCGTTACCAAAGTGGACGGCAAGTATTTGTCGGCAAATAGAGGCTTGAACGCTTCGTCCCGGCTCAGAAGAATAAAGATGAGTTCCAGCGCATATCGTCGAGTTTTGGGTCGACTGGTGGTTGAAGGAGCATGGCTCAAACACCACAGTAAGCGATCGACTAATCGAGTCCGTTCCACAGTCTGCGTTTCAAAAAGACTGGTAAATTCCTCGTCGCTGAGACGGCGTAAAGCTATGGCCAGCCCCAATACAGCCTCTCGGACTCGGCAGTTATCGCAGAAGATGGCCCTATTTAATAAAAATTCGCTCTCTCGAGATACTTCTGCTTGCATTGAAAGCGACATGTACATAAATGTGGCCCGCAGAATTGCTGCAGCGTGGGCGCCTAAGTCCTCGTTTTCCTCGAGCTGAAGAATCCCGAGGAGAACCGTGCAGGCTCTCGAGCTTGGATCACTGAACCGCGTTCGTAAGATACGGTTGCAATTTTCCTTGCTCTGAAGCGCGAGGCGCATTAGCACTGTCCCAGACTTTTTGGCAAGGTTAACTTCCTCCTGTGAAAATCAAAACAGAAGAGGTTTTCATGAGATCTGGGAAACCTGCTTGATGGAAAACTTGACATGATCTGGGTGGGCAGGGTGTAAATGCACAATTATTGACAGCAAAATTACTCAGAAAAGACATGCGTAATCGAGATTTTCTTATTAACCTTTACAGCAGCCTCTTTGATGTGTGAATCATCGTGAGAACTGTAGCGGTGCTGAAACGGCATCTGATGCAACGACCTTCTTGTGAATAACAGCATCAAATTCGAGATCACCCCCCCAGTGCTGCCAATCACCTTCCGCGAGGTCTTGTCGAGGGCCAGGTGCTTGAGAACATCCACCGCATGCTCGTGCAAATCCTTCGATGTTCTCGTAACATGAGAGTGCAAAATATCGCGTAAATGGGGGATTGCTGACACAACATTCGTAATAGCCGGACGCAAAATGCTCCCTGAGGTGCCTTCCGTACTCGCCAACATGTTGAGAAGTTGTAGGCTTTGACGTATGGTTTTGGCTCCCTCTGCGGTTCTAATCCACGGTCTATGAATATCGATGAATTCCACTAGTTTAGCGAGAAGGCCTCGTGTTTCTCCGATACGGAGGCAATTCGCATGATCTAGTGCAAGGTTCTTCAATATGCCCAGTCCGTAATTGCGAAGTAAATTGATTTTCAGTGGCTGACTTGTTGCAGTCGTCCCTGTAATGACGATAAACCACTGCTCATTAGCACATGATGAATATATTGCCAAATTGACCCTATCCAGTGTCATCGAAGTGCTTGGCCTCACGGATAAAGTTGATTATTTCATTTTTATTTCACCCCCCCCCGGAATTTTAACCCGAAGTGAATGTAGAGGGTGAAGAATATAACACCTTCAGCATGTAGAATTCTGTCTACGTCATCCCATAAGATAAGGGACATTATATTCTCCAAGGAACCGGACACTGCAATCACACGAGAGCCGTTCCGTGTGCTTGATACCAAAGCCTTAATGATTGCAGCAGAATTTAATCGGACCTCCTCCTCGTCTTGATGGTGCCATGCGAGCATCTCTACTAACCTGTCAATCACACCTGCAGCCAGGACAACAAGTATATATATGTAAACTAAGAAATTCGAATAGGAATACAGATCTGAAGCTTCAGTTTCAAAAACCTGCACCAATATTGAAGATGATCCCGCAGTTACGTGAACGTCACAATGACAAGAACAACCTGACCTGGTTTAATGCCAATGCGGCGTAGCGTATCACCGTGGAAATCATGCTGCCTTTCCACAAATGTCTTGAGAATTCTTGAGCCACCAAGGACTTCTTTCCCAACATCACTTTGCAAGAGTTCCATGCTGTATGACATCAGATCCATCTCCAATCCAGTGAAAACACTAATAGCCAAGCTCCGTGAATATACCTGACATACACGATCGTCCACAAATCACAATGAGTTCCACTAAATTACTTTCTACCCCGAGTCTTATATAACACTCATAGTGATGGATTATCGAAGATGCCCTAATAGACTAGTTTAGCAAGTAATTCTTATCAGTTGGAGTTACCTCATAGAAGAAAGATCTAATTGTTTCGACGCATTCACCCTTGAGCTCAGCCTTTTTGTCTACTCTTTCGAACAGTCCCTGGTAACTGATCTTATACTCCCAATACGTCTTCTCAACCAGAAAGATGAAGGCCTCCAGAAACGCCATAACGTAAAATGCGTACAAACTACGTACAACAGTCTTCTTCAAACCGTTCAAAGTAACGGAACTGCAATCCAGAAAATCATGCAATACCAGGCGCCACAGAGACAACGCGAGGCACACCAAGGCGGAGATGACTTGGCCGATGTACAGAAAAGTTGCCATTCCCTTGGCTGAAACGATCTGCGTGTACGGCAGAAGAGGAAGCATCGATACTGACCATGTTCTCTGTGCAGGCTTCGAGACCAGCCCTGCTGCAATTCGTTGCACTCGCTTCGACTTCTGGATAGCCAACGGAGCCGCTGGTGAGGCGACATGCAACATTGGTGAGTCATAGCTTGGAACTACTCCATTGTGTCTATACCATGCCGACCTCTCATCGCTGGAGCTGTACCCTGGAGAATGATGAATGATACCTAGAGATTGCGGCATAAGGAAGTCAGCAAAACACTTTCGAAGCTCATTTAACTCATTAGAGAGCGATATCTGGCCTCCTGTTCTTTCGAAGATTCAATATAGAGACTTCGATTCGTTCCAAAATTTATTTCTTATATCCAACACATGCAATGCTCTTCACTCAGTCTGGTGATCTAAAATTTGTCCACATTTAGGTAATACTTCCTATGATTTGATCAATCGAAATGGTCATTTATTAACCTTGAATTATTCCTATGGTTTATGGCTACGGGGTTTAGGGTTACGCAGACGAGCTGAAGCAATGGAAAAGATCGTCACCTCTGACCACATGGCTGCCCCTGCGAGCAAGACTTGATCCGAATGCGTATAGGGAGAACGTTGCACGGGAGCTCGCTTGCTGCCACTGGAGCTCATTCGAGAGAAGAAAAATTCTGGAGCCCTCAGTCAGCAACAGACATGCGACCACCCAAAAATCCGTGTTGCTCAACATCGAGCTGAATCCACCAAGCAAAACCACTGTCGCCCAGACGAAGGTGAGCGCCCCTGCGCCGCGAGCCGCACTCTCCAGAATCGCCAGCCGGAATGCAAACAGAGTGATGGCCTGCTCTGGCGCTCGAGCTATGTCCTCCAAAGCCTTGTCCTCGATCTTGCCACTCTGTCTTTCTGAAGGCCATACGGATGCAACCGAAATGCCGAGCTCTCTCGTCCGGTTGACTCTTCCCCTGGATTGGCTCCTGACCTCGCTCTCCGTGCACGTCCCGCTCTTGGAGTCCACGCAAGCATCGCCAACGAGTTGCTCCTCGTCTGACTGCTCAGTTTCGGAAATCGAAATCGAGAGCTCATCTCTTCTGCTCAAACTTCTCGAACCTGGCAATCTGCTTCTGAGTCGCTTTAACGCTATCTCTGCAAACGCCACTTTCCTTATCGTGATAGTATGTAATTTCTTGGCTATCGTCGACGCTTGGTCCGACATTTCGAGCAAACTCGGCGTATCCCACTACCTCCAAAATTCAAAATCTCTAAGTAGATCGCGATAACTGCTTCAGAGAGGTAGACCGAGTTCTCAAGTCTGAACGGCAGCATGTCATCTTGAAAAAGAGGTCATCTCTAAAGAACTTCAAACCATAGAGGAACATAGACCTCAACAAATTCTACCAGCTGCGACACTCGTACAAAAAATTGAATTATGGAGAAACCGAGAAAGTGAGCAACTTAAATTATATAGTGCGCTTACCGGACATTCCGAAGTGATTCCGACCGAGCAGGTCGAGCTTGGCTGGATGAGGAAACCATCCAATGGCCAGAAACTCTTACATCATGGCCGCGAGTCGTATGAGAATATGGTATCTGCATCGAAGCGTGAGAAGCTTAATTACAACAGGGTCTAGTTGCGACAGCTATAATACGCGTCACTTCATCACTTGGGACGCATGCATTTCTGTCTCTAAGTGTTTCGAATGATGGAATCAAACTAAATATTTTAGTAACCCGCAATCATTCCTCCCGAAACCAGTGTTAGCTAGGAAGTTGCTGTGCGGACCCAACTTCATAAGAGAAAGGGCGCCTCCCGGAATCCTGCATTTCTTACGGAACAGGTGTCGACCAGGAAGTTGCATGCAGATTCATCTTCATAAGTGAAGGAGAAGAGAACATCATAGAAAACGTCCACCGTCGATATGCGGTATCAGCCTTGAAAAGACCTCAACCTAGGTGCTCAAATTAAAATAGAAAATCAAAGTGCTCTTTTTCTAGTACTGTACCTTGTCTGTCCTCATTCGAAACGCTTGCTCACATTTTCCCAGCATATCTGGCAATGCTGTGAGGCCTGAGGAGCTTGCGGACTTTGCAGACAAGCAATCATCGTCGGTAAGTAAGTTCCGAAGGACAGTCAAACTTATTAAATAATGACTTGATTAATTTGAAAGCCTTTGCATTACAGCAATGGTCATATTTAGCAACTTCGAAAGTTCGAAGCATATTGCTAATATATCTAGGATTTGAATTTCAGAACACAGCAAGCCGTCTCCCTCGATCACTTACGCTTGACGCATCTCTCAACAGCAATAAAAAAACTCTTGAAAACATGGTTCTCTCAGGAAATTCCCATATTAGACACGAATTTTAAAGTCGTTGACTGTCGTATTCTTGGCACTTGACCCGAGATAACCATCAAATCCGGCACTGCGACGTCATGCTTCGAAAGCTTGCAAGCTTTGCACTGTTGCCCACAAGCATTTGCTGCCGGTAAGAATAATCCGGTGGACAAAAGCAAACTAATTACAGACCCCGGCATTCCTTGCGGGGCAAGTGTTGGAAGTATCTGCGCAGATGAAAAGATTGAAGGTGGGTCCATAGATTTTTTCGGTGGTAAGCTTAGCACACTAGCTAGCACGACGCGCATACAGATTTCGTGAGTTCAAATCATATTTCTAGCTCTCTAGGATTTGAAATTTCAAATCACAACACGCCATCTTCCTCACAGAGCTTGATCGACGCATCTCTCAGCATCAACAAAAGAATTGAAACTCTTGAAATTGCGGTTCTTTCAGCGGAAACTTCCAAATATTGCACGTTTTCTTTCATTTTTCGACTACCATATTCTGGACGTATGGTCAAACATTTCGATCCGGCAATGGCGCCCGTCATGCTTCGAATCAAAGCTTCAGTTGCGAACTTTGCACTGTTGCGCACAGGAATTTGCTGTTGGTAAGGAATTTTCAAACGATAGAAGCAATTAAATAAAGAAACTGGCATTCTTTGCGGAACAAGTGTTCGAAGTAAGATAGGAGACCCTATTTGCGCCACAATTCAAAAGTCACCCTATTTGCGCCACTATGTTTCAGAAGTGTACATTTTAAACTTTCAAATGTCCTCCATTGACTACATAATGATCATGAAGTGAAGCAAATAGTCACATGGCACAAATAATGTCTCTTACCTTAGTGGTGCAAACGAGAAGAATGAAGGTTAGTCATTTAGTCTAGTGAGTTCTTCTTTTTTTGGTTGTAGCACACTATAGTAGGAAGAATTGCACCCAAGAATTTAGGTAGGTAAAAAAAAATCATCCACTATTGCTCATCCATCCATCCATCACTTGTTTCCCTTCATTCATTCTATTATCTATTTTAGTAAAGTTCATCCAAATTTTGGCGAATCTTTCATTTTTTGAGATTTTATTGGTAATTTTCATTACACTTTTTTTCCATCATATTCTTCAAGAAAACCATATTATTTACAGTAATATTCTAAAAAAAATCAAAACCTTGTAGAAAAGGAACACATTGCAATGAGGCTATATTGTATAGTTACTTTTCATGCAAAGTTTAGGAATGAATTTGAAAATTTGATAGGTGAACATACTACATTCAACCTCAACTATAGATTGAACTTGCAATTGCAATAGTAAAATTGTATATTGTACTTAAAAATTAAAACTAAAACTAAATTTGATAAACTAGAAAATTGGATGCACCTTTGAACTAAACTATAAATTGATAAATCCATACACAATAGAATTAATCATAATGTGTTTGAATTGGGATTCAATGTTGAATTTGGTGTTGTATTTCTTTTGTACTATTTCTACTTAAGCCTTTCTCTAACAACCTTTGTACAAATTGGAGAAAACTTTATGATTAACTCTAATATAAGGGAAATACTAACTATGAGATATGAGTCACTAATCACTTTCTGTGATCAGAAAGTCTACCTAAGTATGTAAAAAGATACCATAAATGACACTTACAATAATATTCATACATCTTAGTTAGCAAATTGAAAAAGATACCATAAATGACACTTACAATAATATTCATACATCTTAGTTAGCAAATTGAGTCCCAAATAGACTCTTCACTCATGTTGGCCTCCATTAGGACCAGAGTCTTTCAGTCTACTTGTGATATTGATAAGTGATAGGCACATGAAGAGGTTTCTGGATTTGAACTCTTTCGATTAACATAACATTATTCTTCTCGTCTTATTTCATTTACGCTGAATGATCTAATTGCTGTACAAAATAACGAATTACTTCCTCAACAAGCCCGCAAGAGTACTGAAATATGCAAATTGAGTTCAATGCATCGGGAAGCTATTGCTATCATTCAATAATTAATATCTTTATTCAATTCAATTTCCTAACTTCTACTCAACTAAGGTACGTAACTACACCTATTATTGACACTTCAAGGTTCGCAGACCTAATTGTGGCACATCTACGAGACTTATTCGTTTCGATTCTATGATTTTAGTGCTATCACATTTTGTGTCACAATTAGGTATCCCTACCTCAGTAATCGAAGCCCTGGTTCTGGGAAACTAGGTTGAAGAGTACACGTACTACCAATTGGTGGGTTCAGTGAACGACGGTCCATATGAGATTGAAGCACTCAGACATCACCTCAGTCAGAATGAATATGCGAAACTGCCAACATCTCATTCAAATCAGCTCTTGTTCGAGGAATGAAAAACATGCGGCACTTACTGTATAACCCTCTCCAGGACCTGTTTCTGTCATTTCGACAAGACGTATGTAAGGGGATGGAACTGAGGAGGGTCTTGAGAATCATAACCCTGCCTTTCCCATGCTCTCCAAGGGTCGTCAATCTCCAAGATCTAACAGTACTGATTTACTCTAAAAAGGAGAGGGTTATGTACTAGATAACCGGAGGGAGGAAAGTACAGAACTGAGAACAGGGGCAGCTTGATCCGCTTACCGTGAGGGACGAAATATATAGTGGTAGCTAGTACCCCGATTGCAAATGGTTGGGAGGGTAATGAAGAAAGAATTTAATGCCAACAATCTTCATTGTTGATCGATGGTCGGGAAATAGGAGAATCTGATGAACTCGGATGAATCTTGATCGATCAAAACTTGGTGCACTCCCGAGGCTCCCCAGTGACGGGATCCACGGTGACAACAGCGGTTTTCGCACAAAGAAGCACGTCTTGGCCCAGCTTCGCCCCTGCGGATTTCAAGCCTCTCAGGGAGGTCGCCTGGTTGAAGAGGTTCAGAACGGGCAGCTTGGATGCTGGAGGCAGTTTCTGCTTCGGCAGCAGAGACCGGAAGTCTTCCTGCCATCGCAATTCAGACATTGACCAGACAAGTATCAGTAGCAGGCGATATATTTTGGGATCAGTAGTGCTTCCGAAATCATCAAAAGAGTTGAACATTCACAGTCCCGCTCATGCTGAAGGTGGCAAGATACGAAGAGCATGGTCATAGATCATAATCTGGTCTAGTAGGCCGAAACATTCTCAAAGAAATGCAAAAAGCACTTAGTTTCGTCAACGATTCTCTCTCAAAACCGAACCTAGAGGGTCTTGGCCTGTCGTTTAAGGGTTAATAGTGTTCAATCAAGCGTCCCAAGAAAAATTTCTTGGGACGCTTGATTGAACACTATTAACCCTTAAACGACAGGCCAAGACCCTCTAGGTTCGGTTTTGAGAGAGAATCGTTGACGAAACTAAGTGCTTTTTGCATTTCTTTGAGAATGTTTCGGCCTACTAGACCCACTTCTACAGTGAACATGGCTTTCCAAGCATCACGTTTAGGTTGCAAAGTCAGTACTATTTACTATTCATTTTTGCTTGCCCTGATCGAGCAAATTCTGGGCAAGTAACACAACCCATGCTCCACTTCAAGGAGATTTTTCTTTCTCCCTTGAATTGCCCGACAAGCAAGGGAATGTTGTTTAAGGGTTAAACAAGATTCAACCATTGAAATTATGTCCATGTTTATAAAAAGTAGAAACTTGATTTGGAAATAGCATTCCTTGGCACTCATGTAGCACCTCCAAAATGTTCTTTCTCATAAGGAATCTCTATTGACTTTCATGTTATCTAGTCGTTTTGATTTCATGACAAGTGATAAGTGATGAGTTAATGAGTGAGTAGAGGCAATCCTTACATAGAGAAGTGGGACTTCGAAGTCTTCTCTCTTGTGCTTCACAAAGTTGTCTGTGGCATTGATATGAGCACCAGGTTCCATGTGGTTGGTCGAAAAGCTTGTCTGGTTTGGAAAATTGGGGTACAATGTAACATACCCTCTTAGATACATCATGTCGACTAGAAACTTCTTCCATGAAGCCTACATATCAAACCACAACATGTTTGAATAACAAGCTAGGAATAACCCACTACATTTATTTCTATGGTACATTTGGGGTAAGAAGTGTCCAATATACCTCAAAAAGATAGCTTGAAACCTTGTTATTTTCAACAAATACTCAACTACAATATACTTGTATGCATAAGATGCAATATTTGTTAGTGGTTAGATAAAATTGAGTGGTTTATGAGCATGGCAAGGGCACATGTCTTTATTTCAATTGCTTTGCAATTGAAGAGTACATAGGCATCAAGATTAGATGCTAGAGTGGGTTTTCAAATTTTGGTTCTAGCAAGTGTCTAAAGAAAAGCCAAGTGTTAAAACTTGATCCCCCCCAAAAGACTCAATCCTAGAGTTGCACAAGAAAAAAGGTAGAGGGAAAATGGGGTGATTAGAAGTGATAGAAAGAAATGCCCTAATCCAAAACAATGCTCACAATCTTGTCCATTTAGGTGTTTTTCTATGATTCCTTTGAGAGCTCTTTATTAAACATGTATTGACTTTCCTTGAAAGCAACTAGAATTCAAAAAACTATGCACCCAAAAATCCTACAACCCAAAACCAAACCAAATCCTAACCCCTAAACTCATTCACCCTATAAGAGCAATATTGTTTTCTTCACTCACAAGCTTTGCAACCATTGCAAAAGCTATTGTAATCTAAACCTTTTGTAACATAACTATAAATAGATTTTTGACCGCCATTGCAAAACCCTTGAAAAAACTATTGTAATCTCAACCTTCTATAACTCAAGAGCATGGCCACCTTACATGCTAGAAGTCTGATACTCTTCAAATGTGGTACAAAATGAAAAGTGCTACAAGCCCCTTACAATATTCTCTTGACACTCAATCCTAGTGTGTCCAAAAATGACCCTTGAAATTGTTGTTCATCCCATGGTTCAATTGCTTTATCCTTTACTCTGCTTGAAGAGTGGTCCCTGAACTGTTAATTTGGACAAGGAAATCAAAGCACTTCAAAATTAGAAAGAAAATTTGAGCGTGCCAAGTTTGGCAAGTAAGGGTGTGGATGCTGTAATCTGTTAATAGATTTTTTAACGGTCACTCCAAACCCTTGCAAAAACTACTGCACTCTCAACCTTCTTGAATCATTTAGAGACACACCGACAAGAGTAATATACCTGCCACCCGTTGGTTCGAGAATGCGGGATCTGGACAGGATTCTCCTTCGCATTTGCCGTGTACCTCTCCCCCATGTACTGATAGAACTCGCGCCACCGCTGCGGGAAGAACAAGGCGCCCCAGCTGCACGGGAGCTGATGCAAGTACGGCGTGTTGGACTCAAAGTACGCCGTGCCGTTCCATGGCGGCCGCTCCTTCACGACCTCCACCACGCGCGGCGTGTAAAGCGCGATCGCATTCAGCTCCGGCAGGTGCACCGTGGGGTCGTAGTGGTACGCCAGGAGAGCATACTTGAGCCACATGTAGTAGAACGGGGAGACTTCGATGTCGTCCTCGAGGAGAAGTCCGAAGTCGTCGTCGCTCGAGGGGTACCAGCTCTCGCTCACGGCGCGGATCAGACCGCCGGAGATGATGCGACGCTTCACGAGCTTCGGACCGTGAGGCCAGCGGAAGGCGTGGATCATGCGGAGAGTCGCAGAGTCCACCTGAAATCACACGATGAATTATCCAAGAATTTTGAACGAATTTCGAAGAATATTGGTTGATTTTTAGCTGCGACTGGGAAGGTTTGGACAAATGTGACGTTTTCGGTTGTGGGTTGTCGGAAATTTGTTGATTGAAGCCATAAGAATTTTCCATGAATTTCTATGAATTCAGGCGATTTCAGTTCAGACTGGGAAGATTGATACAACTGTGAAGATTTAGGTTGTGGATCATCGGGTATTTTTTGGTTTCAGTTGAATTCGTTGCTTACCTTGATTTGGGCACGGAACCAATGCATATCTATACCTAAACCACCCGAATTTTCTATGAATTTCCATGATTTTTGTGCGATTCTCTGTTGCGAGTTGGTGTGGTTTGTAAAATTCTGAAGTTTATGATTGTGGTTATCGGAAATCTGTTGATTTGAGTTGAAATTGGTTGCGTACTTTGGTTTGGTCAGGTAACTAATGCATATCTGTACTTAAACCACCCAAAAAATTTAAAACTTTTTCTGAATTTTTCTGAATTTCTATGGTTTTCGTGCGATTTTCAGTTTCGATTGTGAAGTTTTGGACGATTGTGAAGTTTTGGGGGGGTTGTCGATTTTTTTATTAATTGAGTTGAAAGTAGTCGTGTACCTTGCTGTCCATGTTGAATGTGATGCCGATCGTGTCGCCGAGGTAGTGCGCGTTGGAGAGCGAGTCCAGAAGGCGTTGCAGGGATCTTGGCCGGGCTTGCGTGATGATGCTGATTGAGATTCTCATCTTGTTCCAATCTGGAAAGGAGAACAAACAACATTGGAACCCTAAAATCGAAACGTATCCCGCTTGGTAATCCTTAAACTATGCGATGAAACGCGTTTCCTGAAATTTTGGGGTGCTTCTCAATTGGATCAATGTGCAAGTCGGAGACAGAATTGCATGCTCTGCTTGTAGCGGGATGCAACAACTGTTATGTTGGGAGCACTAATCCACAGACTCCCGAAATCTCATGAACGTGTTTCATTGCAACTATGAATTGTATTCTCAACCCAGTGGACTACGCTAAATTGTGAACTCTGTAGAAGAATGAAGGAGGGGTCGCATTCAATCTACGTGATTGCAGGAGTAGTCGCAGAATTGCGAGCTTTGTAGAAGAATGAATGCGACCACTCTTACAAAAACTGGGATTTAGCTTTCAATTGAACGCGAGAGATTGCGTAGCGAGCGGCTTACATTGCAAGGCGGCGGACCGCACATCCGGAATCCAGAGCGCGAACGGAACTGCCGACGGCGGCAGCTCCACCAACGTCGCAACTGCATCGAACCGTGCGACCGCGAGTGTCAGCGCTTCCCTCACCGCGGGCGCGACGGTGTTCGTGGTGACAATCAGGCTCGGACGGTGGACGCGCATGAGCCCTTTCATGGTAGCCAGCACCTCGTGGATGAACGATGGGTCCATGTTGGTCTCCCGGGAGTCCGTTCCAATGCCGAGGTCGAAGATCTTGAAGCGGCGCTCGTGGCACGCGGCGGTCGCCCAGCCTAGAATGGTTGTGGCGTCCTCGCAGGAGCACTGCGGGGAGCCTGTGACGGCCAGGAACGCCTTCTTACCGGGCGTGCTGCGGAACTTGAGGATGAGGGGCGCCAGGGTGCGGACTTCGTTGAGGGTGTTGGTGAAGAAGACGACGTCGCTCTTCTGGGGGTGCATGGCGGCCCATTGGGTGACGAAGCCGCGAGACATCGTCCGCCACCATTGATTGTCGCGCAACTACAGCAGCAGCACCAACACCAACACCAATTCAGTCACAGGAACCCAAGTCATTCACAAGAGTTGGCTTGAATGCCAGCGTCACTTGAGCCCCAATTTTAAAAATGGATCCCTTGGGCTTTCCACCACCAGAGAAATCCAATAGGTCTGTAGACCCAATTCCATCGTGCAAGTATGAAATTTCACAGCTTGAGTGTGGACCAGGTCCCCCAATTCCATACTCTAGCTGTGACATTCCTTACTTGCACTGTGAGTTTGGGTCGATGGATGTTTTGGACTTCTCTACAGGAGTGCACATTCTGTTTATGCTTGGATGGGATTTGCTTTCAGAATCGGAGTCGGCCGGAGCTCAAGTGGCGCTGGGTATCCAAGCCAACACGAATTCAACACGAATTCAGTCACAAGATGGAAACCACAAACACCAATTCATTCGCAAGATCGAATCCAAAACATTCAGAAATTTGGCAATTCAGTTGTTGCTTGATTGCAAGGTTCTTCTTACCTGGACGATGTCTTTGTGGATCACAGTCGTCTCCGAGACGTACGCCAGGCGGTGCTCACTGTCACCCCATGTCTCCTTGTTGCGAGGATCCACAGGCAAGACGTACGACCCTCCGTCCTTGTACTTTTGCAGAAGGTAACTACGCCATTGCAAAAATCATACTTGCACATTGAGCCAATGTTCAAGGAGAGTGACAACAGTATCATCACAAACCCTAATTCAAACCTACGGCAGGAAAAAAGTTGAATGAGAAACGCAGAGGCAAAATGCAGACCTCAAATGGAGATCTTCCCCGGTGACGAAGGTAAACGGCTGCTCAATAAAAAGCGCGCGCACAAGCGCCGTGGAGAGGAACCACGAGCTGCAGAGAAAATCCACTTGCACCACCCGATCCACCACAATGTTGTACGCCGGGTCCGGCAAGTACAGCCCCGCATGCTTGGATCCAAACTTCCGGTAACTTGGAAAACTGAAGTCCTTCTGACGAAACGGCAGAATACGGCCAATGCTCCCCAGGACAGCGTTTCGATACTTCGCCGTCCCAGCTGCGTGGGTGAGAATCTCCAGCATCCTTCGTCCGGGAATCATGTCATCGTCCAGCATGTAGACGAAGTCCACCTCGGGCTCCGTCTGGAGAGCGAGTTGGAAGCGGCCGTAGTATTTGAAGTCGTGGGAGGAGCCCAGGAAGGAAATCCGACTGTCGTTGTAAGTTTCAACGATGGCGCGGAGTTGGTCGCGTTGCGGACTGCCGAAGGCGAGAACCCAGACGCTGTGGAAGGGGTGCGTTTGTTGCTGGAGGGCGTCCAGCTGCGCGCAGAGCGTCTTGCGTTGGTAGTGGTTTAGGATTACGGTGACCTTCGCTGATCCTGCGGATGTGGACGGTAATGACATGAGCTCGTCAAGGGTCTCGCATCCTCGCGTCCTCTGCTGAAATTCCATCACCTCGCTGCAACCAACACAGCAACAATCAAAATCTCTTTAACGATTACGACGTCAATTTCGTTGCATTGGTACTTGGGTACAACGTCAATTTCGTATATTCCTCCTGGAGTTCAAGTGCCGTTGTAACGAAATTGGGCCCGACGATTACATTGTCAATTGCGTTACATTGATAAAGATTCGTCAAGTCACCGGCACTGGAAATCCAGAAGGAAGTTTGGAAACTTATATCAAAGCTAGTCTTAAGAGCATTCTCCAGCTGAATGTCAAAATAATTAGCACTCTGAATCACGCGAATTTAACGAACGTTGTACTCGAATACGGACTACGAAACTGACGCTTGTAAAGGCAGCAACAAGCGATTCACTTCCGCGCCCTTACCAAGTTGGGGAGATGGGAAACGAGTTTCATATTCTACACCCAGACTATCCTTGTGGACATCCCGTTCCACATTGAAAGCCTTCGTTAGGGAGTGCGTGGGGATGAATCTTGAGAAGATTTTCTCTATGAGTTCTAAAAGTTCCTGCAACAGTCTACTATGAACTAAGAGCCTTGTTTGTAAACCCTAATTTCAGCCAGCTCATGAATCCCATCAAAAGATTGGGTGAGGAATGCAAGGGTATGCGTAATTTGCGTACTTGAAAAGGCTGGATTTGAGTCCCGTCATGCGCGCATCCGTGCTCTTCTTCTGGTTGAAGTTAATCTGCTCTCTCTCGCACACCTCGCTCTTCCCAATCGGCGACTGGAGATTGAGAGATGGTGATGCGGATGGAAACTGTTGTTGTGGAGTGGTGACCCAATTCTTCCACTGGCGAGCGATCTGCCCCGCCCAGAAGCTGCTGCCATCCGGCGCCGCCATGAGCTCCACGGAGGGGCTCATATAGAACAGCAGCACCGTCCCGTACAGCGCGAAGCAACATTGCAGGCAGGTGAGCGCCGCGGAGATGCTGAGCACGCGGCTGGGGCCGCCGGGCTTGCTGCGCTGCTTGAATTCTCGAAACACCGCGGTGTCACTGTCGACGACGCCCTTGGACGCGGGCCACATGGTGATCGCCTCCACCATAGCCGCGCGGGAGGGGAGGGGTCCGTGCCGTCAATGTCGTGGCATCGTCACCACAATCGCAAAGCAGTGGACAGCGCTAGCACCTGTGAATTCTAGCTCTAGTGATTTCTGGATCCTGTGATTTCGTTTCGAAATGGCAAACAGAAACTCCAGTGCGGGGATTGCGCGCGACAGTAAGGGTCTTGCACTTGGTCCCGAATTGGTGATGCAGGACTCTGTTTGGTTTCTGCAAAAGTTCGACGAGCAAGGATCGATTTACATAGCGCACTTTCGATGGAAGACTCAGCAGCTGCAGCAGTGGTGGAGTCGTTAATTTACTGCTCTCTCATGCAGCTGCGGACGTGATGAACACCAAAGCAGGGGAATTCTGTCACGGCAACCGTAATGTTGTCGGAATGGACGCAACAAACACGATTTCCTTCACGTCGCCGCATTTGACCATTTCCGCTGCACGTCTACTGCACAGACAATTGAAGTACTGTATGCACATACTCTCGTTGGGGTACCAAAACCTGGGGTACGAAACAGACTTCGATCAACATGAAGAGTTATCACAACACTTAGGGTACTCAAGAGACGACGATTGAGATGGAGAATCGATCTCCATGATCTACAAGACTCTCGATTCGATTGGCATGGGTCGAGTGAAACCACACTCAGAGCTAAAAAACAAACGAATCACCAGTCGCTACCTCGCGCAATTTCTTATTCCACGCTCGATTCCCAATCCTCTCTCGAGAATCCAATGAAAAATCCACGACATTGTTCATCAGGCTGCTGCGCACCATCCCCACTCACGTACAAATGGCGATGGCGAATTCATTCCAAACCACAACTGAAAATTCACGTGCCGCCGTTCTAAACGAGACCACTGTCGACATTGCGTCCCCGATTGCGTCTCACACATTTCCGATCCCGGAGTCTCTGTTTCCGAAAATCAATCAGATTTGCGCAACCCATTTCATCTCTTCCAATTCAACTCCAACCAGGATCATCGCCAACTTCTTCGTGACGAACTCACCAACGCGTACGACGAACTCACTCGTGGACACAAGTCGCTGTAGCTTGCAAACGAGCAGTTGTCAGGGGAAATCGCACGAGGGGGCGAAAAGGATTGATGTTACAATTAGATTTCTAAATTCATGGTGAAGGAGAAAATTTGAAGCTGAGGAATCCGTGGCCGCGATGCGCAATGCGGGATTGCGCAATCTGCACAAGCCGATGGCCACTGCAGGGGCAACTGAAGCTCTCGCGTCTCGCAGCCATGAAGCACGGGCAGGCGGGCAGGATTTAGGTTGAGGACCGGATGGTGAATGGGATTGAGGACCTGCCAGTCGTGACGTCGTGACATGTTTCTTGGCAGTGTCTGCTGCCGCAGCTGGTGCGAGCGTCGTGGCCTGTCGCCGAAGCGAGAACCGAGGCTGGGACCGAGGCTACGTTCTTTTATGTAACAGCTATTTTGTGTGTTATTGTGGGGTGGGGTGGGGGGGATAAGTTTCGTTTGTGAGTTACTCTTTGGGGGTATTTTTTTTTACTGGAAAGGGGGAGGATTTTATTCACTTTGGAATGGTTGGGTGTGTTTGGGATAAGTTATTTTTTGGAAACTAAGGTAGTCTGCTCTTAAAGTGACCATTCAAGCCTACCCAAAACTCATCATTGACAGTAATAGATATTTCAAACAAAATATCTCTCTCTCCTAGATAGGAGTCTCATTTAGAACACAATCGCTTTTAGAGAAAACTACCTTAGTTTGAGAGAATTTTTATATTTCAAAGAAAGTGTTTTTTATCTTAATTCTAGTTAATTGATGAGGGTAAGCTCGTTGTATGTATGTAATTCTTGTGAGTATTTTTTCATTTCAAGGGGGGGAGATTCTTTTGGAATGCAAGTTATAGTTAATTTTGTACAAAGCTAATTCAAATTAAAAAAAAACTCTAAATTTTTTAGAATAAAGTAGAATGTTGCCAATAACAAAAAGTTCCAATGTAGCACCATAATATTCAAAGCATACCACAATGCATTAGATTTTCTATTTGGATTGTATTTAGGGTGGTTGGAATAATATGCCATAATGCAAGGGCAAGTTCAAAAGATTTTTTTGTTTGAAAGAATATCCTATATAAGTCATATTTTATTGATTGGAACCTATAAAATAAAGTTTGTGGTTATAAAGCAATTTAGTTTTGACAAGCAAAGTGGAAAATTTGATATGATACTATAATATCTTTTGGATTTTGGTTACCCCCAAAGTGTGGAGCATGGAACTTTGACAAGTAGTAATTAAAAAAGAAGTGATTGTAATATAAATAGTGTATGCAACATAAAACAAATTTCGGAACTATTGAGCCTAAGTGCAATCTTGTGTAAGGTATTTTTTTGGACCTTTAAAAAAAAAGATGCATAATCCAAGAAGGACACTGTAGACATTAACCCCTAAAGGACAATTGTCCGTTGAACGGACAATAGAAATCCAGGTAGGTTCCTATGAAGTCAATTTTGGTTGGATGTTCACAAATTTTTTAAACAAGGTGTACACATGTACCCCCTAAGTGGGAATATAATTTTTTTTTCGATCAGATGCCCGGATCAAAAGTTATGCTGCCCCGAACTTTTTTTTTAATTGGGAAGCTCTTGCAAAAATCCTCCTTTACTTCTGAAATTTTACAGATATGTAATTTACATGATTTCAGATACAAATGTAAAAAAAAATAACCATGTATAGTGTAAAAATCTCACTTTTACAGGAGTTAAAGTCTGCTGGCCCTGTCGGGCAGGGTCAAAAAAAAAAAATTCTTCTAACTTCGAACGTTATAATCTTTCAATCCGTGCGGTCAAAGTTTCTGAAATTTTTTCCACATATTCCCATAGTAGTCTAGTACAAATTTGTACGGTTGAATTTTGAAAAAAAACATTTTTTGTTCATGTTTTTCTTACTGTTCTAAGAAGTGGCAGTTTTTCACAGTTTGTGTCCAAAATGTGCCTCGTCCTTTAGGGGTTAAGTGTCTAATAGATGACTTCACTTGAGAATTGAGATTGTAGGATGGAAATAACATTTTTCATCCAATATTTCTTTTAGAAGTTGTTAGTGTACATTTTCAATGTATAGTATTGCAATTCCCTCGTTATCGTATTATTGACTTTTCTAAAGAAAAAGATGCATAACCTTGGAATTGGAATGTTGAGTTTGTCACCATGGAAATCATCTTTCTCGGTCCATCGTGAATCATTTGTTAAAACATCCAAGAGCATTCTTTAGAGTGCAAAGGCTATTGTGCAAGACCTCCCCTTTTCACACAAAAAAATGAACATATATTCTTTTGTCTTGCCTAGAAGGATTCTCTATAGCATCAATCAAATACTTTTAGGCCTATAACATTGTATAACCAAGACATGGTCCTCCCTATAGTGCGAAGGTCTTCAAATTTGTTAGATTCTTGGAAGGGACTCATCAAATAACTAAAGGAATGGAGTTGGTTGAGGGACTATATAAGATAATTTTGTTCACTGTAACTGCCCCTTTCAAAGATGCAAAAGGGCCTCCTATCTCATTGGTAAACAATGTCGTAGGTTAAGATGACTTGCTTTCGGAAACAACAAAATGAATTCCATGTTTTACTACTTTTGCTCAAGTATTCTACAAGCATTGCTAGATGTTTGGATTAGTCATACAAGAGAACATATCTAAGTAAGGTAATATGCTCTAAAAGCACATGTGCTCTAAAAGCAACCACAAATGTAGAGGTACATTTTGTTCTCTTCAATGTACCAATAGTGTACACTTAAGGAGGTGGTCACTTGTAGTGACCACTGCATTTCAACTTCAAAAATTCATAACTAATTCCAAAAAGGTCCAAAAAATATGAATCGACTTGGTTTAGATACCAATTATATTTTTCTTCCTCCAAAAATTCTCCCAAAATTCACTGAAAATTATTTCAAGGAGTTTAGCTTCCCCAAAATGCAATCAGCTATTAAGGTAAAATAGCCCATTACGGAACTTTTGCCCATTACGGAACTCTATGAATGAGCCCATTACAGTTTTCTTTTAATTTTTGAGATTTGGACCACATTCAATGTTTTAGCTAACTGGAATGGAGTAATTAGTGACTGCAATAGGAACTTTCAGTTTTTTAGTGTTAGTTCATTGCAGGAAGTGCCTTTTTCAGGTCTTTTGTGTTAGAAAATATTGTGACTGTAATAGGTAAGTAAGATGAGTGTTATGGATCAGTTTTTGTTGGTTTCGAGGTAGTCTACAGGCTGTGATGGGCTGAACACTTAAAAAATTCATAACAAATTCACACTTTGTCAAAAAAATATAATTTCAAATGTTCTCGCCATTTCTGTCACTTGACTTTCTCTGGAAAAAAAAGTAGAAAATTTCAGAAATGACAAGAGGGCAAACCCCCATTTGGTCCGTAATGGGCTGTTTTACCTTAACCCTTGAAGGACGCTGCGGACGTTTTGTGTCCGATGAATGACAAAAATCAATCTGTTGGATGTAGGAAAACCGTTTTTCATCCATTTTTTTTCTCATTGCGACTGTAGAGAAGTGCTCTGTAATGGGAGGCCAAAATTATTGTCATTGAATGCATTTATAATTTCAGGTACCCCAAATTGTCAGAGATGTACACAGACGGTTATAGACACTATGCTGCCCTTTTAGCAATTTCTGTGAGGGCAAGATGCCATGCGGGCTTTCGCAAGTTCTTTCATTGGCGTGAACAGTGTCTTTTCCAGCGGTCAGTCTCCAATGCGCTACTATTCACAGACCGACTCTGTGCCACGGTGACCGGCCCGTCGTTTAAGGGTTAAAAGGTTGCTTGAAGAGCACACTACCTGAGTCTCACTGAAGCCCAACTTGCCATGATGTTACAATCTATAATGTTCAAGTCAACTTCGACCAATCATTTATTTACTTATATTGATTGAAAAAATTGTCACGGACCTTGTCAATATTCACAAATTAATGCTTAGAACCAATCTGTAGCATTGTGGCCAGCATTGATTTGAACTTCAAAGCATGAGGTAGAAAGCCCATTGTGGGCCCATTGATTGGTGCACAACTCACAGCACATATAGTGATTTACGAGATTCACAAATCATGGAATGTTTTATACCTATTTGGGTCAATTTGTTTTCCAAAATCATAATGATTCTCATTGTACATTGTAGGGGACGATTTTTGTCCTTTGGACTTTCCATTATTTTCCCTACACAATAGTAGTGAGAAATCCAAAAAAATTCAAGTTTGTGGGAAAATGATTCAACCCTTTGTCATGTTTATAAATCAATGTTGTATGGGTCAGTCAAATCTGACATATACATCCACTATAGGTCTTTAAATTTTCTTAAAAAGTGAAATAGAAAAGATATGGGTGTTGTAAATTTTTCATTTTTTTTAAACCCCCCCACAATGGTATTTATATTTTTTACATGATTTTATGGATGTTGTAGGAATATGTATATGTTGGTTTTTGTTTCATGCTTACAAGCACTAAGGTAGACCAACCTATTACCACCCTGATTCGTAATTTGAGTATATTAGGACCAACTCTAGGAGGGGCACATATTTTTCAGAGGTGTGTGCATGTTTCACGAATCAAACCCAATTGGAATTATAATTTTCTGATAAAATTTGTAATTTTTATGGATTTTTAAAGTGGTCTGCCCTAAATTACAAATCCGCCACTAGATTAGAGTCATAAATGTCCTATCCTAAACCTATAATTGCCATTACATTTACCTATTAACAACGGCGTTTCCACCAATCAAAGGCTGACACATTACCCAAGTTGGATTTAATGCACTGAAATTGTCAGAATAGTGAATGGACTTGGATGAGTTTTATGGTGGTGATGGGGCCAAAACTAGGATGGCAGTTATAGGAAGCTGGCGGAAATGGACTGGTCTACCTTAGTTGAAAACCATTATTTTCTTATTAAATTTTTATAATTTAAATATAAATTCAATATTCAAACACGAAATTGATATAAGTATGTTGCATTGGGGTATATTTCATCTCTATATCACCCTTCCTTTTCAAATACCCATCAATTGTAAATTAGGGTTGCTATTCTATGAGCTTGTGAGCTTGTGAGTAAAAATTTTTTTTAGAGATTCTACCTAAAAATTTTGGCCAAAATTTACTATTTTTAATAAATTCTAATACCTATCACCATGGATCTATTATTGTAGTCCCTCAAACAACCTTGATGTGCCATTTCATTAGAAGAGATTTTGGGGCAAAAGAAATCCCTAAGTTCCCTTTAGTTTCCGAACTGTGGGAACTGGCCGTAGCAATGATCTGATGTGGTCAAGAGTGTGCCACATCAGAAAATATTATTTAATTATTAATTTTTTAAATCAGTTTTCAGTTTTCCAACACTTACTAATATTTTTTATTTTTTTATCAAAATTTTTTGGTAGTAGTGGTTGGTATAGAGTTCCTAAACTATAAGGGGAACAACCTTCAAACGGCCCTCCCTTGCCCTCAAATCCTTCTAATGATTGAATTTCATCAAATTTTAAGAAGAAGAAAATTGGTGATTAATTAGGATTCTTTTGATATCAAATGAGGTTGTCCCATTTAGATTTTTATGATCACTCCCCTCTTGTTGCTTGGGTCCTCTTGGCGCCTAAAGGAGTCCCCTACCATGAAACAAAAAGTAATATGAAAATTATTTTTATTTTTTTATTTAAAAAAAAATTGTCCGCAATTGGGGGGCTCCTCTTCACACCAAGAGGTTCCAAGCAATAAGAGGGGAGTGATCAACCAAAAAACTATTTGATCAAGATGGAAGAGTTGGAATCTTGGGAGGTCCTAGAAGAGGATAATAATCAACTAATCAACATTTTGATGTAACTAGGCTCATTCCTTACAAAAGTAATCCCTATCAACCAAAATCTTAATAATATTTTCTAAAATCTTAAGAAGTTTGATTATGGATACATTAAGACATAAGTGTAGGTACCCCTCTCATTGGCCCTAAGAAGATCCACACTACTACAAAGCGATGATCAACAAAAATGAAATTTCGTGCAGCTAAGCTCTTTCCACATATATTGAAATCTTATCAACAACTTCTAAAATCTAAACAAGTGTAATAACAACACATCAAGAGAAAATTAATAGTGCCTTCCCATCAATCCAAAAAGGATCCATTTTATTATAGGAAAATGATCAACTAATATTCTAAACAAACTTATTTCCATTTTTTTTCATCTTTCACATCAATTGGGTTCTTTATCTTTATAGAATATAAGTTACTTCTAGATAAGATTGAAAATTAGAATTTTCATCAAAATTCTACATAACCATGGTTATAGGTCCACGGTAATAGATCCATAGTAGTAGGTACTAAAATTTACTATAAGTAACAAAATTTGACCCAAATTCTAATACAAAATTTATTTTTAGAAAGATGATTAAATTTTCTAATGCTTCTTCAAATTTTTGAGCTTCGAGCTCATATAATCCTTGCTTAGTGCTCATAGGCTCATGCTCGCAAGCTCACATAATAGCACTGTTGATTGTAAACTAGTAGGAAAATCTACCAATAATAACATGCACATTGCTTTACTAAATAATCTACTCTACTAGTAGGATTTAAAACAATTTCACTACCCTCATCTTGAATAAGGAATGGCTTAGAGTAAATTTGTCTATCACCACAAAGACAAAATTCAAATTCTTCTCCCCAATAATATAGAAACTTGTATGCTTTGAAATTTTGCATGATTATCATATGTCGTGTTAAGATGAACTTTCCAAAAATAGTTGAAGGATGAGGGGTATCACACACTCCTACAAAATTTGAAGCAAAATGGAAACATGGATCAAAAGCTAATGAATCTCAAAATTTGCAACCATATAAACTACAAACTAAAATTTAAATCTCTTTCTACATGTGCTATTATATAAAATTTTAAATAGATTTTTCAATACCACAAAATTATTCATATGCCCAAGAATAATGCATACATTTGAATAGGATCCAACTTTTTTACTAAAATTGTTACAAATTGACCTTGGTATACCAACGGTGTTAGTATGTGAGCCCATGAATGCGAGCTTGTGAGCATTGAGCCTACATTATAGGTACCTATAATATAGATACCATACATTGTAGAAGGTGTATATATCATAAACACCTATAATATGGATATTTGTAATATATATACCCTATAATCATAGATGATTTCTATGATATATACACCTATAAAATAGGTGTGTAATATTATAGGCTCTTGGGCTCACACTTCTATGCTCACAAAATAGCAACCCTCCTTGGCATACTTAAAAGTTACTCAAAACTTAGAAATTGCATTTGATTGAATAAAAGGAAATAGATCATCTTGGCAATTTGGATAATCTATATATTGTCATATAAATTGATGCTACATTAGATTGAAAGTGTAATGCTTTGATACTAATGTCATATAAAAAGAATCAATAATAATTAGTTAAATGTATCTTGCAATCATGCTCTCAATTTCATCACTAATGCTACTCAAAAATGTCAACTCCTTTACACATACATTGAATTATATTGAGTGATCTTCATTTTCCTTGTATTTACATCACACAGTTCTCAAAAATTACAATGGATGAGTATTTAATTTAAATAAATGCTTTATTATTACTCAAAAACAAAATCAACATATGGAGTCTTTGAAAACCATACCTACCCGCAAACTAAAACTCCTTATGACTTTCATCTCATTAGTCAAAATGGAATGATTCAAAACTTCCCACAAATATATAAATCTAGAGAATCAATTTCAAATTTATTTTTTTAATAAGCGATTTTTAAAGAAGTTTTTTGATCTGCTCAAATTGCCCGCCGAGCAAGGAAAATGACATATCATGCAATAACTTATTAACCATGTAGTCAAAAGTTATGAAAATTGTTGGGATGTAAAGCTATCCCTTGGGCACATGTTGTATAAAAATTTCAGCAAAAAATTAAAAATTCCATTTGTAGTGGGCTCCCCAAATTACTATGTTGCCAAAAAAAATGCAGTTTTGACCTTTAGGGGTTAATAATAGATAATTTTGTAGATGAATGTACAAATGTGGATGATTAAATTGTTTTTTTTCCTTACTTGCATACAATCTATGGTACAAGTCACTCTACCACCAAAAAAAAAAGGTTATGTGAACCCATAACTTCTGCCACTAATTGCAATTGAGCATAGTTCCTATTAAATGTCAAAACTTACTTGTATTAGGTCGTATTGTCAAGTGAAAGAGGATTTCATTGTACCTGCATTATTTGGATACCATATGAATAAATTATGATATTTTAAAAGTGCTAAATATAGATGTATCATAATTTGTTACAAAACAATCGGTATTCAAATGGTGTATGACCACCAAATTAATATCTTCATTCTAGGCAAGAATGTAGACATGATGGATTTGGGTGAGTAATAATTTTGGGTGTATTGATAATAAGAGTATTTGACAATGGAAATGGAGTCAGTATATTTCATACAATGAAAAATAATGTAACTTTGCAAAGATGTGGAATATAAGAAATGGAGGACAAGAATTTTATGGTGGATGATTTTTAGTGTCTTTGTAAAAGATAATAAATGCATATATTCATCTAGTCAATGGATACTCATTGTATAGGTGTTGACTATTGTGACAGGCCCTTCAGTTTGAGTTTATACAAAGAAATAATTCTCATTCTTTTTCTTTTGTGGTTTTTTATTTTGACAATAGTAGAAGGGATGGTGATTATACTAACAAGTATACTATATACCTAAGAGAAACTTTGACTTCAAAGAGAAAGGGTGTTTCATCACGTGTCCATTCCAAGAAGCCATCATACCTTTTCGCTTCTCTTACATTTCCTATCCTTCATTTCTAACCTCAAAGTGTTATCTCCTCTTAAACTCTAGCTCAATGGTTAATACACCAAATGTCAAAAACACACAATTTCACCAAAATGTAATCAAAATAAGAAATTGATATTTCTCATTCACTTTTTCTTTGAGGTTTTTTTTCCATCACATTCATATATAACTAAAATTAATTTAAGATTTGATGACTCATGATAGATTAGTGCCAAAGAACAAGACAAGTACAAAGGAAGTCTTTAGTGATAATAAATGGTGATTCTTTCACATTAACCAAACTATTGGAATAGGACTTTGGTACCTTGAAACAATGCAAGATTCTGAGTGATTGAACATACATTACAACTACAAACAAAACCCATCAAATTCATAGTAACAATAGAGAAGTCTTTTCATTGTTGACAATGTGTTAGTGAAAGAAAATAAAAATCTATCTAAAATCCTCTAATAAAAAATTGGCAGCTTTGAAAATTTACAAGAATTTGACTATTCTTCTCGATTTTTTTTCTCTTTTCTTTCAAACCCAAAATATTGTTGAAATCCATATGTGGTAAAGGAAAGCTCAAATTCATCTTTAAAAATGCTCAAGTTCTTATCCCCAATAAAGCAAGCTGGTGTCGAGCACCTTGGCATGTTTCGAAAATCAAAGAGAAAGTGGTACGGTATTGTATGAAACCCCAGCTTTTTCAAACAAGCCATGTATGCCTGCACTGGGTGAGTGTGTGACTTCATAAAGGACCGTAATTTCAGTCCATAATTTCAGGTTTCACCATGAGATAAGAATTTTAATTTTGTCAATTACATGAAACTTGGGGTTCATAACAGCTTTTAACAGTTGCAACAGTTGCTGAAACAATCGAACTTCATTTCATTCCTCAGTTACAAGCTGTTACTGATGTCCACAATTAACCTCATTTTTGAAAATCAGCTCACTGAATTCTTTACTGCTGATCATTCACAACAAATTACTCTCTGGACACTCATTTGAGAAGTGAAAAGCAGTGTCCATCATAGAAAGCCATGGATTCATCATACCTAAGGTAGATACACCCAAAAGTGCCAAAAGTTGGTACTGTGCATTGTTACTATTATTAGGCTGATCAGATATTTATATTTCCTTGTTGGCAAGAGAAAGGAGGTTCCAATGCACCAAAGAACACCTTATTTGGATATTATGTGCAAAAGTTATTCACAGTCAAAGTCTGTTTCTAGAAGCGCTCTATGCAAATAGGTACATAACTGAATTTAGGAATGTTCACCTACTGTAGATGGCGCTTTTAGACACAAGGCGATTTTGGGAGTACCCACCGTACATAGTTGAGTGGTAAAAACGTAGGAATTCATCTTACAATATTTAATTACTTAAAACTATATGAATCAAAAATTGATTTTGTTGAACCCAATCATTTTGGAATGATCTAAAGTGAACGTGCCTATTACCAAGCAAACTTGCTATCTAAGTACCTTGGAGAAGCTATTTGTCGACTCATGACTTTTTCAGAGATTGAGAAGTTTGTGAAATGCCATTTGCAAATAGAATCAAGACATTCTAACAATAAATTGATTTTTTGTGATTTTTCAAAGTTTGTTGGGATTGAATTGGTAAACTGTGGGTACACCCATGCTAAACCACACGTTGATGTGTCTTCTTTCTAAGTGCATTCTCATAATGCTGAAGGGTTGCTAAGATTGGGATAATGGATGGGTGGATGACTGATATCGATGCTAATGAGAGGCTCTAGACTAGTAGATGTTGGAATTGGGTGATTGACAACATTGAGTTGTTCTACCTTACATGAAGATAATCACATAACCAATGAACCTCCTTTATGAGGATGGTAAACTATGAAGACATCTTCAATTCTTGGAGATATTTCAAGTTTTCAACCCACATATTATTTGAACACCATTGATTCCTCCCTGCATGAATTGCATGGAAAATGAGTAGTTCTTTTCCTATAATTGATATCGTTTTTTCTAAACAAGTTGGATTTTTGTGTAGCAAAAGAATTTTCCGAAAAGATCTTTTGAGGATGATTTTGGGTTGCAATGCTCAACCTAAAGAGAATTTCTGGAACCCAATCCCCATAGCGGTAGTGTTTCGAAATGTGCAAGAGAACAAGGTTGCAACCAAGGCAACAAGTGTTATAGAAGATGATGTTGATGAAGATGACAATTGTATCGTCAACTCTGAGACAATTTTACATGCAAGATCAGATGTAAAAGGTGATCGTTTGCAATCCAATAACAAAATAAATCTTTCATTTTGTACTCTTGAATTAGAGATAGGTTTGTCCTATGGAACACCACAACATGACATCTAGGATGTATAGGCTAGTAGACACCCCGTCCAACTAATAGGTAGATCCTTAAAATATACCAAAAATATTTGAGAGCATTTGAGAATACATACGAATTTTTCTAGAATATTCGAGGATATTCTACAAGCTCTTCTAACATACTAAATACATCTCCAACATGATATTGTTTGATAGGCCTCCCACAAGAGAGACATGGACAAAAACATGTCTAACAAGACAGCAATGATTAGAAATTAGATTTATTTTATGTCCAATTGCATTTACCTAATGTTTGAGCAAGTATTGACCATAACCAACCAATGCTCAAAATTTGATATTATGAATGATTTGTTTGTGAATCATATGTTTTGTTTATTTTGTGCACTAAAGCTTGAAATAGATTTAAAAACAAACAAACAATAGTACTTGGTAATTTGCCTAAGTAAGATTTTGATATTTAATCAATATTTTAGAGAAATGAACCAACTCACCTTACACTAGCTAGTAATTGGTTCTCTCTATACATTGAATTTACTCAATTGAATGAATCACATATTAGCTTGAGTCAAACAATCACTTCATCTTGACAAACATTATTCAAAATAGTTGTCTTTTTCTAATTCTTTAAGTAAATTAGTGTCCTCAACATAAAGACATTTCACATTAGACTAACATGGGTGTGTACAATAATCTTACAATGCTATTCAAATTGAAGCTTTGCTAGTCTAAAAAATGCAACCTATGGACTATGGACTAAATAACACTTGAGAGCTAGGAAGTTTGAAGAGGCCAATGTACTATGTACACCAAAAAATTGTTCACATAAGAATTTGAACATAATTCCAGTTATTAGACTAACTTCAATTTTTGAAGACTTCTCAACCCCAAAACATAAGGGATTTTACTTCATTTTAAATGTCTTTTTAATTTCTTGAACTTATTTGTTTGAGGGGAAGGATTTACTTAATAGAAATCACTGAAATATACATAAATTTATAAAATGCACTTATATTGAACAAATTATTAATTTTTGTCAACTTTCCAAAAGAGGCTACAAGAAAATACTCCTCCCAATTTGGGGTCTCATTATGAATGGCAAAACCAATCTAAAATAATATTTTTTTCCCTTTGCAAATATCCAAATACGCATTCGACAAAATTTATATTTGAAAAAAGGAAGATTAGATAAAATCTCAAAAATTTACCATTGATTGATATTTAGCTTTAAAGTGACATTTTAAAATATTCATTTTACACTTGATTTGTGATACTTTTCTAATCAAACAATTGTAGCAACATCAACCAAAAATTGACTTGAATTCCAATTCTAAAGATTATCTATTATATTCATTTAGTATTACAAATTTCAAGTTTCATGACTTGAAAAAACAAGAATGTATTCATTAGACACTTAAGATTTAATAATTGAAATAAGATTCTTATGCATCTTAGTATGTATATTTTGAACAATTTGAAGAATTGATAATTAAAAGAAAAATTTAATGTAGTTTTGCATATATATATATATATATATATATATATATATATATATATATATATATATTGTACTATATATGAATAATTTAAGATCTTTTGAAGGGTTAATTATTGTGAAATCCAAAATTGATTTTATACTCTCATATTCATTACATGTACCAATATACGTTTGGGGAATCAATTTCACACTATAACAAAACATGGTAAAAAAAACTGTAGTCAAAATTGACTACGGTTCTTTTTGCCACGTTTTTGTGCAGGCCCACTACGTGTGCAGCCAACGTTTTTTGCAATTTCCCACTGCAATTTTTGGAATTTTGGGGCGTGTAATATACCATTGGAAAGGTACTGAAAATACCTTTCCAATGGTATATCACACGCCCTAAAATTACGAAAATTGCAGTGGTAAATCGCAAAAGAAGCTAACAGCCCACTACGCGTGCATGCACAAAAACGTGGCAAAAAGAACCATAGTCGATTTTGACTATGGGTTTTTTTTACCATGTTTTGTTATAGTGTTAAAGAATTGCTAATCCAGTGAAATTTCCTTATTGGACATAATGACAAGCCATTCCATAGAATTTTGAATGTCTTGTTGAGTGACCTATAATTTATGATAGATCAAAGTTAACTCACATTGAGTTATAACTAGCAAGCTAGTGAGTAGCATGATTTGTCTTAAAACTCATACTTGCCACGATGTAGCCTCACAAGTGGGGTGGCATTGTTTGATGTAGGCAAATGGACAATACCATCTCCAAAAAGCAAAGGAATTGAAAACAATTTATGTTTTAGTGTCAAAAGATTCTCATCCCAGTTGTTAAGACAACCTCCATCATCTCCATCACTGTATCGTAATTCAAGGATTTGGAAAGGTGGGGTTGTAGACTTACATCTTCCTCCAAAACTTCGAACAATTCAAAGCTTCAAGACTCTTGATGAGATGGGTTCCGACCCTTTTCTCCTAGATGCATTGGCCATGGCTAGCTTCAAACCAGCTATTCAATTGGTTCACTTCTTTATCCCTTCTCTTTGTTCAATTCAATATCAAATTTACCTTACTTGAATTTAGATGGTTTGGAATTCACTAGTCTAGGTAGTTTTGTTATGTCTATCCATTAGAACTTTTGTTGATGATTAAGCAATTGAGTCTACTTGGCAAAATATGGTATGATGAAAGCTAGAAAAAATTGAACTAAATGCTTTAGTAATGCATGTGCGTTAGGCTAAGGTAACTAAACCTAATTGCAACACTTTCCTAAAAGCATTCCCTACACATTCTTGCCTAAAGTGTAGATAACTAGAACATTAGTCTAAGATCAATTAAATATATATTTATAATTTTCATTTTATAAATTCATTTGTTTATACATATTGTCCAATGAATTCTAAAGATGCATTGACGTCCTCCTTCAATTGCCAAAAAATCTCTACAAAACTTGAGGGATCATTATTAGATGATGCCTTTAATTAAAGTAGGACATCCATAAACTGTCCCTTTATGCCTACCCACCTCATCAATGGCAAGAATAGATATTTCAAGGAACATATCACTCATTCCTAGATAGGGGATGCATTTAGAACCCGGTTAGTTTATGGACCTACTACCTTATACATACTTCAAACAATGCTACATTTGTTATGGTGCAAAGTTTGACAAGAAAGTCATAGAATCCTTTTTAATCCTTAGAGTCCGTATTGATGACCATGGAAATCATCCCTTTTGGCATTGTGTGATTAATTGGTTTCAAAAATTCCAAAAGAACTCATTGGAAGTCAAACCACTATACAAGACATCCCTTTCTATACAAGATTTTGAGGATGAATAGTTGTACTTCCATCCTACATAGAAGGATTCTTCATCATTCATTGACTAGAAAATGATTGTGGTGTCCTTTATGGATTAAGTGATTTGGATTGTCATTTAGAAGAAGAAGGGATAGTAAATCAAAATCAAAGATCAAAGAATCAATTTTTGATGCTTCTTGCATTAAATCATAAAACTTATGAACCTTTAAAAGTTTACAAGAATTTGAATTTTCGTTGCAGAACCGAAGTGATAGGCTGGCACACCGTAGGAGCCACTCAATTGTTTGAAAATGTTCCCCTTGAAATGCCATGTTGTAGTCATCATCTAATAAGGTAATGACACCTAAATGCATCAAAGCATCTTGAATAGGCCTCCTCAACTCCTATTGAATTGCAAATTTTTTGGCCGGTTCTCCAAGGTATCTCAAATTTCCAATCCAACAATCCCATTGTACCTAACAATCCCATTTTTAGTCAAGAGGTGTAGGAAATGTTGCTTTCCATGTAGCATTTTTTTGTATTTCTACAATGAATTGAAAACCACATTGAAAAGCTTAAAGGAGATCACCCATTTCTGACCAACTTCCCATTCTCGCAAGTTAGGTTGTTGTATTTTTGATCAACTATAGTGTAGGTGACAACTTATATAGAGCAAGACCAACATAAGCTTCCAAAATGTCTGTGTACATTGAAAGCATATAATGATCACAACTTATACATTGAAAACTATGATGATCACTTATATTGATATTGTAACTAGCCTATGGTTGAAAATAGGTTTGCCTAAATATAAAGAATTGGACGAATAGAATCTTCATGAAAAAAATTCATAGTAATTTTTGTTTTTTAAAAAAAAATAGAAAAACTTATGAAATCCTTTTGAAAACTATTTTTGTCCTCGGGGGAAATTTTTTCCTGAACCTTCCCCATGCTGCAAATAGGCTAAATTGCTTAAGTGGTCGGAAATGGTGATAAGCTTGAGATTCAATGTTAAAAATATAAAAAATCTTGTGGTTCTTTGTCTACGAAAGGTTGCTTTCACATTGCTTTCTTCTCACAAATGCTTGCCACCACAGACCCCAGCCACCGAGCATTAGATGAAATCTGGCCATTTAGAAGACTGTGAGTTCCCCGCAGTGGGGAACTTAGTGAACTGCGCCACTTCAGCGTGCTGATGTGGTCGGGAGGCGGCCACATCAGATTTTATTTATTTATTATTTTTTGCTCGACTTCTTTTGCAATTTTAGGGCGAAAAAAAAATTATTTTTTTGTGGTCTTTATGACGGCTAATAGCAGTCAGTCGTTCCCTCACTGCTATGGGAATAGCATGGGGGACAAGCTTGAATTGGCCCTCCCAAGCTCCTGAAAAACATCTAATGCATGCATTGGAGTAGGAGCTTTGGATTGACAACACTGAAATTTGCAACAGCTCAGGTGGCTTTGAAAATGAACCCTGAAACGACGGGCTAGTGACTGTGGAAATCATCCCTTTTGATTCTATGTGAATGATTGGTTCAAGAAAATCCAAAAGTGCTCATTAGAAATCAAAGTATTGTATAACACCTCCCTTTTTCAATCTAAATCTTTTGAGGATGAATAGTTGCACTTCTAGCTTACAATAGGATTCTTTGTCATTCATCAACTAGAAAACGGCAATGGCATCTTTTAAGGGTTAAGTTTTGAGCATGTAAATCCAAAGTGCCCATTGAGGATGCTCTAAGAATATGGGTATAGTTTTTGTTGTTGGACTCTAAAAGCATTTGTTAGTAGTCAAACTTAGATGATTCTAGATTCTTTTGAAATGAATTTTTTGGACTTTGTATGCATAAACTATAAATTTTCAAAGTGTTGGAAAATCAAATCGACTCTAGGTTATTATCATCTCCATGAGGCTTACATTTTAGACACGAATCTAGTGGGAACATGGTTTTGCAAACAGGTCATGATTATGTGGAGTTACCTTATGCTAACACGAGTTCACTATTTGATTGCACTCAAACAACAATAGACATTCACCATGAGTCACCAAGCTTCCATTACTTGTAGTTACCTTGAAGCTGAACTGAATATAGGTAGAACCTCCCTTAGTGCACGGTGTCAGGACTATGCACTAAGAGAGGTTTATGCATTTAGAGAAGCCATAGGGCCACTTGTCTTTTTTCTCTTGAAGCATGTGCCACATGTCCTTTCATCTTGAATCATGGGCATGGGCCACCTACTATTTACAAACTTTCTTAATGCATAGTATACACCAAGGGAGGGGGCACTAAGTGAGTTTCTAACTATAGTAAATTCCGGCTGATGTGAAGCATATTTGCTAGACGAGGCAACAAACTTTCAAAACCAAGATTCTACAGGAAAAATAAAAATGCACAATAATATCACTCCAAAGCAATGATCCCATAATAGGTTCAGGGAAATTAGCCAAATGTTCATTTTCGGAAGATTTTTTTTTTGAATTTAACACTGATGACATGAAGAAATTAAGTAGCAACCGAGCTAAATTTAGCCACTTTGGGGATCGCTACTCCAAAGGGAGATTTGTTTGAGGAAAATTGAATTAATAGTAACTTACAGCAGCATGTAAGTTGGCTGACTGATGGAATCCCACTGTGGCCTGATCATGCCTGATTGATAGAATGTCAACTCTGAAGTAAAGTACAGTACATACACAAGTAGTACGTCAATTTTAAAAATAGAACAAACAAATTAGACAGCGTACTGAAACGAGAAATACCGGGTTTGAATGCTCCAACAGACTATTTAAGTTGGTGCATCAGAAAGGCAGGACAATGGAACCTTCAGAGTTTGAAGTTCTAGTTGATGATCACCAAATGATTTAGTACAAAACAAAAGAAGAAATTCTACACTCACAATTTGGTGGCAAGTGACTGCACTGGTTGAGCATAAGTCAGTTAGTTCTTTTGTTTTGTTTTTTGTTTTTTTAAACAAATGAAATGGAGTTTCATTGCAAAGGCAAAATACAAACAGTTAAGTTTATGGTCGTCTTGAGTGATACAACATGGGAGGTGGGATGGTCTCATAAAGAGGACAAGCCATGGTGGCTGCTCAAAGTCAAAATACCAAATATCTAAACGAGGGCTACAGCTCCACTGGGAGACATTGCAATTTGATGTTGCAAAACAACTTGGTCGGATGGAAGTTAATGAAGGAGAAGGCAACACTCCACTCCGATGATAGTTTGATGAATGTGGGGTTCGATCTACACGTCTAAAACAATCCATATAACATTCAATAGCATGCATGCATTGGTCTTGACTCTCCACTAGATGGTGTGGAATATTTTGCACCCTACAATACTTCATGAGTTGCTAAGTGGACAAGTGGGAGGCTGAATGTGATGAGCAAGGTGCATGAAGGAAAGGGTAGTGGGCATGAAGGCTATTGAATGTTATGCACTCACTAAGTATCTCATGAACCTCATGGACCCGGAGAATACATCATCTCCGAAACTCAAAATCCAATTAATAAAAACATTGTTCAAATGTGTGATGAAGTGCTCCTAAGTTTACTAAGGTACATCTTGGAGTGACATGATGCAATTCTCATTGCTCTCTCAAATACAATAGGTCTTTACTTTTCAATTTAATAATTTTACCATGAAAAGGATACTAGAGTCACACTAATAAGAGGGGACAAATTGCTTCTACAAATGCTATAAACCTAGAAGAAATGTACAAGTCTTAAGTATAGATTAGGTGATCTAAGACAAAAGAGAAGGCTATCACCTTGAAGGATGAGGTGAAGCAACAAAATGTAGTTAAAAGTGAATAACCACTTGGAAATATAACTCTCCAAATTTATTGTTTGGAGAAAATTGATCCATATTTGTTATTGTTTTTTTTGGACATTTTACCTATTTTCTAAAAATAAAATATTAATGTATCTATTCTCTTGAAATGTTTCATTGACCTAGTGTATTTTTGAGCATAGGTTTTGAAAATTCCCAAATTTCTTGAAATTGTTCCCAAAGTATTTTAGATTATTTGGATAATTAATAGACATATTCAAAGGATATACTTGTAGGACAAACATGGGATCTACTTCACATCTTAGATGTCAAATTCAACAATTTATCAAGTGGTTGGGCAAGTGGACATTGACAATGATAATTTTTTTGTTGTCCTTGTTTCCTATATCCAAGAGAAAATGAAAAGTATCATCATTTACACAAACATTATCTATTGCAACTATTGGCAACAAATTGAAAACATCAAAAATACTCAAAGCAAATATTAATTCCCTAATGCCTCACTATGAGGACTAACTTATATAGACTAATAACTTTTTAATCCTTTTCTCATAATATCGTTGAGAAAAATTCGAAGATTTTTTATATTCTTCAATATTGCTTCATTTGATTTGAGTTTTGTATTTCATGCTCTATTGTATTCAATCCTCTTATTCTAGTTACAAAATGAATAAGGAAATGTTCCATTACCTTAGGAGGCCTTTAAAATTGAAGGTTCACCTAAATTTGCAAGGTTGCAACTAATCTAAAGGAACACATTTCACCCTATTTTTCCAAAACATTTCAAAGCTAGATGCATTCAAATCTTTGTATTTATTCAAACTTCTAATCTTTATACTTCATATTCAATTCCTAAAATATTAGAATTGATTTGAAATTAAGTTCCTAGGGGACACTCAAAGTTGAAAAATACAACCCATATTAATGATTTTTAATTACACTTTCAATATACACACTCTACTGATTATTAAATACACTTTCAATGTAGGAGGTCAAAGCAAAAACACAACATGAATCTTTGAGTTGGTGGAAGGATTACAATATGATACTTGCCACAATTTGCACTAAATGTTTCATACTTAGACTAATGCAATACATGTTGCAACATTCTACACACTCTATGAAATATACTGGAATTATCAACCCCTAAATGCCTAGGGCCTTTTTGAGTTTACAAACATCATTGCATTTGAAGCGTTATAAATAATGTCACTAAAAAATTGAAATCTCAACTATACAATCTTATAGTGTACCTGTTGTAGATGACAAGAATCAAATTTGGAGTCATTTGCCTCCATAGATTGCATGATTACAATGTTTAGTGTTGAAGAAGGATGCTGATATTTTCCTAGCAACACAATTGGACGTGAAATTCAATTTCGAAATTTACTTAAATGAAAAAAATCTAAATAGTCAAATGCTTAAAAACCAGCATACAAATACATTGGTAAAAGAAAATATCATTCAATTGACTCCATGTTCTAGAAAATGGGTTAGAAATGTCAAAAACATAGCAAGAACATTGCAAAAAACACATTTAAAGTTTAACCTCCTATTTAAATGCATCTCAATCACTCAAATCCTCTCAAATTGACATGAAATTTTGACCACACAAATAAGACTAGTATGCCCCTTTCCCAAAAAAATTAATGGAAACAGACACCGTATGAAGAAGAAAAAAGCTGCCTGAAATAATCATAATCCAAAAATGTCCGGATTTTGAACTTTGAAATGCTCCAGAACATTCAAAACAACTTAGATTGACATGAAAATTTTAACACAATAACTAAACTTCAAGGAGAACATAACCCAACAAATTTTACTGAAAATGAACATTGAATGAAGGAGATCCAAGCCCCGCAAAGTTGCAGCCATCAAAATGCAATTCGGTGAACTCAAACAGAACCCCTAAACTTCAAATGGCTACCAAAATCCAGTACATCTTGGATTGATCTGAAAATTTTACCTGGGCGACCGATGCAAAAAGTTACGGCACTTGGAATTGGACTTCCACACTACGTGAGGACACTTTTGGTCTCCTACGGCACATAGGGGTTTCACGAATTGTAAAATAGAGACCCGATTAAGAGCAAGTAAATTACACTTCAGAGTGAAACATGAGAAACATTCTATCTCCAATATCCATTTCACAATCGAAATAATAAAATAAAAACATTTAACAAACATAACTGCACGTTTCACTACTTGCGACTCTAGAGAAACGAAACAACCAAAAATAGATTCTCTTCAGCATTACACCAGGTTGCTTTCGTTCACTTCCGAGGAGCATCCTTCATTCAAAATAATTGAATAACCAATTGATACAATGAGACTAGAAAAGGTCTCCCAACTAGGAGGTTGCAACAGCAAGACCCCCTTGCTGGAACACTATCTGAATAAAAGTACATGGGCCAGGTTCTCAAAATAAAACCTTCCGCGAGCGCAGCAATGTTGGCCCTATTGACGCGTCCTGCATGTGCTTTCCGCAGAGATAACGTAGTCCCAATCTCCGCGTGCTGCTCCGACATGCTAACCTGCATTACACCACTCTCGGCCTCCTGGACTCACTAAAAAACCATTTCCAATTTTATGAAACTTCTACAAAGCACTCAATGCGTGCCGGATCACTGCCTAGAATCAATGAGTCTACCCCAAAAAGAGGGATAGCACAGGTCCGAAGAGCCTGCAGAGAAATCACACCAACGGCCTTGATAGCGACCTAGGACCAAGTACACGGAGGAACTCTAACCAGCAGCTGCTAGATCACTTCCAATGAAGGGTGTGGGATCAACGCCCTGGTACACCGGGAAACAGAGATTACAAATGCCTCCTGAGCGAACAAATGCAAAGAGAAACCTTCGGATGATCTCACTCGAGGCATACGCAGAGCGTGAAAGATGTAATCACGAGACCGATTCACCACGTTCGACGGACAGGATTCTCTAATACCAAAATAAATAGGGAGGAAATATTCACTAGTGACGATTCCTGTTGGTCCGGGTAGTAACACCATGCAGAAGCTTGGTAAATCCAATATAACTTAGCTTGCCATCGGAGTGTCTCAGCCATTCATGAAAGACTTGGGCAGGAACACTTGGCGCAAGACCCACCTCCTGTTGGAATCAACCGATGATATCTTGGTAAGAAAGAGAACAATAACCATTCGAACCAACACAGGACTGGAACAAGAGCTGATAAGGTCGCTTCCGGACTGATGGTTCTACAAGCCATGAGATTACTAATCACAGATCAAAAGCCACCGCGGAGATGGAGACACCGATAAAATCACCACATCGGACGACTCGAACAGTCAGACAACATAACGAACTCACGTGCATGGAAAATCGGAAGCAGGAGAAAAGAATCGACTTCAAAAGAAAGATCTACTGATATCAGCGTTCTATAAAAACGACCGAATCGATTGAGAAACTTCGGAACTGATGAGCAGAAAGGCTCTTACCCGAGCAAGTTCCTCTACAGAGATGACACGGTTGCCTTCTTTCTCAAACACGTCGTATGCAGCACGAGCATGTTGCTCCCATCGGTCAGTTCCTTCCAACTGGTGCACACTGATGGCCGCGGCGCAAAACTCCGTAAAGTCCATCTTCTTGAAGGATAGGGCATCCATCTGCACAGAAACCATCGGGGATCACCCAAATGCACAAAGAGCAACCATCGGAATCATCCAAGGACACGAAGAAGAAGCAAGAGGAAGTCGATTCTCAAGCAAGCCAATACGAACAAGTAACGAAGCCTAATTCGGTTCCCATGACGAGAGACCTTGGAAAGGATCTGGATCATCACCACAGTTCAGGAAACACAGAATACTTGGGAGCACAAATTAAGCCTTCCAACAACGTACCGAGGTCAATATCTCGAACACCCGAGCTTCCTTCATCGCCTCGGTCGCATTCTTCAACAAAGCCTAAGCAGGAAAAACCACCTCACAGATCTCAGATACTCATGAATGATCCCAGAAAAGTACCTCACTTGTCCAGACCTCAGAAGCTGGGAGCTGATTCGGACAGATACTGTCAACAAGACCATTTTGAAGTGAAAAATTCATCTCCAGCAGGACCAAACAAAGGAATCCTCAAAACAGACATCTCGTACAAACAAGACACCTCGAAAAGACCAACACACACACACACACACACACACACACACACACACACTTCTCACCTGTCTAAAATTTTCAAAAGAAACGCGTCCACCTCGATTGGGCTCCAGCAGAGAAAACTGTCTTTGAAGATAAAACAGCTCAACCTCCGGCAACGTTTTCGACAATGCCTGATAACCAAACGTTGAGGACCTTAAGGTTAGCTACAAAATCTTCGAACAAATGAAGAATATAAAATTGGAAATTGTGTCAATGCACACTGCATGTCAACGAGGGGGCAGCATTGTCAAAGCTGGAAAAATGCAACAGCACCCGCAGCCTCTAGAACCAGTTCACCGATAAAGAAAAAAGAGATAGACAACAATCCCGCCATTCACCTTCAAGGCAGCCCGTCTCATGGATGTGGCACGAAGATAAGCTCTCACAAGTCTGTACACAATAATATCCAGAGGGATCTTCATGTTGTCGCTTCGAATCCAAGGATGATCTGCACACTCACAACAAGCGCAGTCAGAAATCAGGACGCCCTGGGATCAAGGATAACCTGGAGCTCAAAGACATGAAGAAAAGCAAGAGGAAAGCGCTCCACTAGTACGAAAAGAGAACACGTACTTAACGCTTGGGCAGCAGTCATGCGTTTCCGACTATCCTTGTTCAGCAGTCGCTTCACGAAGTCCTTCGCCTCGGCGGACACGGAAGGCCAGGGGGCGTCTTCGAAGTTGGGTTCAGCCCTCAACACGGCCCGAAAGATACCCGACTCCGTCCGCGCCCAAAACGGACGGCTACCACATAATAAAATGTAAGTAATCACTCCGATGCTCCACACATCAGCTTCCATCGAGTAAGACCTGTGCAAAACCTCCGGCGCTACATAGTAGGCACTGCCGACAATGTCGTTCAGTCTCTCATCTGCAACGCGACAAAAATGGAACCATTAGGTCCAGAAGCAGACAACAACCCGCAAGTCCATTACCAATTCCGGAAAGGGGACCCTCAAGTCCGCCTCAACAGCTGCGGCACACAGGCCAATATCTCACAAACGAAATACCCGTGGCACCAGACGCATTCCCCAAAAAATAAGATTCAGCACCAGGGCCACGGGGCTCCCTCCTAAACGGAATGCCAGCTGAATGTGCTCTTCCATTCCACTACCCTCCAACTGTAAATCCGGTTGAAATCTAAAAATAAAGAAGCCTCCGAAACGGAAGCTCACTGTGATACCGGTAATTCACGACATTACTTATTCCAGCAAACTCTTGGGTGACGATAAGGAAACCAAAGTGAATGTAGACAAGAGAACAAGGATTCACCTGGCTTGATAAAATCCGACAAGCCAAAATCAATGGCTTTAAGCTGAGCATGCTCATCCTTTGTGGTGAAAAGAAAATTCTGCAGACACAGAATACCAGACAATGGTCAGGCACATGATGCTATCGATCATACACGAAGAACAGATCAAATTCAGGGGAGTGGTTCCACAACACTCGGAATTCAGAGTTCCAAATGCTGCAGAGAAGTTCATCAAGAGGACAAGAGAGCTCGAATGGACGAATTGCTCAGAAACACTTACTTCATACAAAACGGAACCAGGTAGGCGAAAGGACTAGGATAGGGTTCAGGAATACGAACCTCCGGCTTAAGATCGCGGTGCACAACACCTTGCAGATGGCAGAATGCAACGATGTTCAAAATCTGCTGGACGACGATCTTCGCATCTTCTTCCGAATACTTCCCTCCCCTACTCAAACACAGGGCATCCAGGGTAAGCGAAACGGGAAATGGCAACGACAGACAAATCGGACATTGCAATCAAACCCAAAATCCTCGACGCACAAGACATGAAAGCTCGCCAATTGCAGAAGATGGGAATCACAGCACTAGAACGAAGGTCGCTAGAGACACAACTCGACCTCGAAGAATCAAGCTAAAGATCACGGTTGGCAAACATCTCAAGAAAAAAAAATCGACAAAATCAGTGCTCAAGTACTCAACCAGTCTTGCAATGGAAACAGACAACAGAAAAAAACAAGAAGGCAAAACGACAACCAGAAACCAGGATGAAAAACAACCAAAACCGTTCCAAAGCAGATCCATCCTCACCTAGACAAAATGCGATCCAACAGTTCACCTCCTTCACACAACCTGCACAATACAACATCAAGAGCTGTCATTTACAAGGACACTCACACCACCCTACCAGTCAACAAGACCTCAGCCGCCATCACCAACAGCCCTCGCGCATAACACCACTGCTGTCACCTCATGCAAGACTCGATACATCGTCATCGAACGGGGGGGCGGGGCTTACTCCATCACAATGTACACATTCAGGTTGTCCTCGCAAGCGTCGTAGAAACGAACCAAATTGTGATGACCCGTCAGAGCCTTCAAAATCTTAACCTCGCGACGGACGTCCTCGATGGCGATGGCCGTCGTCATCTGTCAAAGAAACATTCCAACCTAGGCTTAGCCATCCAACTTGAACCACTCCCAAGCACTGCACACGCTTCGCGGCCACATCCGTTCTCCTGCACCTCCTCGTCCTCCAGGCTCTCCTAAAACTTGGATTCTCCGCATTCCACTAGGGCTACCATGCACAGTCTCCAGGGCCAGACCGGAAACCTAATCTACGGTGCTGGTGCGGACGGACTCCAACATCCTCTGCTTCATGGCCCCATCCTTAACAAACTACCCACAAACCTACACGGCTCGCTTCTTCCCACCGCAACAACCGCTCCCTTCACTTAGATCTCTCCCAATCCATTCCACCTCCTCGGCTCCTCGCAATCTGCAGCCGCGCAGCAACGAGCCAATTTGCTTCGGCTGCAAACGCACTCGATCTTCCACTAAACCGCTCCCTCGTCAACTCAGGCACACCAGAAAAACAGAAGAATGGACACACATGAAAAAAGGGAAATGAAATACTAACGCACGCAGTACCTTCGCTTTCGAAATGATCTTCACCGCCACGGCCATCCCTTTGTGCTCGCCGCGGCGCGTCTTCGCATAACACGTATGCCCGAAGTGGCCGCGGCCCACCTCGTGCCCGAGCTCATACTTGCTCGTGAAGTTCTTCGGATACCCAAACAGCTTGTCCAACGGCTTCTCATTATCCACAGACTCGGGAATGGTCCCTCCCTCCTTCGGCTTCGCGCCATGGCGCTTCACCAGCGACGATTGGATGTGTTTCGCGGGCGAGGGCGGGGGGAAAGGCCGCTTGAACAAGCGCCGAGGAGTGGACGGGGCCGGGGAGCTCGCGTAGTGAGGCAGCGGACTGGCCGATGGATGCCGCGGCGACGGGTGGCTGCTCCCGAAGCCCGTCTTGTAGCGCATGGGCGACGCGCCTCCGACGCTCCCTCGGTGGCTGCCATTGCTGTGATACGATCCATACTTGGAGCTTTGCGACTTCGGCACCGAGTGTTCCGTGAACGAAACCTCGCCGTCGTGTCCGTCATACTTTCCGTAGCACTGGCCCATTGCATCGGGACGCGAACGTCAATTCCTTCCTACTCCCTACAAAACCTCCCGGCACGCAATCATTCTGGCCCCAAAACCTGCCGTTCCAACGCCTCCTAACGCCCCTGTGCCACACCTTTCTCTCATCCTGTGTAGTTTCCGAAACCTTACCGACGCACGCTTGCACACGGGTTTGGACGTCAGGACCTCCAGGCAGCTGCTGTTCCTGTTGTAGCTATGGCGATGGACACATTGCAAATGCATTCAACAAAAGCAGTGACCGCAGCGCCTTCGTCCCCGGCGCCCTTGCTTTTGAATACTTACTTACCCCTTACAATGCGTTTCCTCATCCATCCAAACCCTTTTTCCTCATCTATAGTTGCGGGCTTTCCCGTGCATCCGCGTACATTCGACTGCGTTCACATTCGTCGATGCCGTGTCTTGAGACTTGCCTGGTTGAATATTCCTGTACATCCATTGGTTTTTCTGGTCATCCATATTCCGTCTGGGCTTTGCTTTGAGGAGATTTAAATTTTCAACTGGAGGGGGGATGAGTTCTGACACAGTCCATGTTTTGCTCCTTGAGTTCTGATTGTACAGTAACTTACAGTGTATTTTACTTAAGTGGATGTTTAGAACTTAGTGTTGTGGTAGCCTACCAAAGAACTTAGCACTAGGATATTTGTTGATGAATCCGGCGCCCGCCTTCTATTTTTTCCTCGTCAATAAAAATGGTTTGGGGATGTTCTGCAATTGTGAAATGAGTCTGTTTGTTAGCCCCCTGAAACGGAGAGTTCACTTTTAGAAAATCGTAATAAAGAATTGTAACTCCTCCACAATATCTACAGTAGAACCTCCCTATTTCAATCCTCTCTCATTCAATAAAGTTATGTCAAACTACATTCAATAAAGTTGTGTCAAACTACATTCAATAAAGTTGTGTCAAACTACATTGATTGTTGGTCCTAACTTAAAAATATGAACTACATACAAAAGCATGCCCCTCCCTAATGCAATAACCTCTCTTATCTAATGTGTCAGACCAGTTCCAATCTTATTACTTTAGAAGAGGTTCTATTGTATATTGTTGACTCATGTAAAGCATTCTTTCATCTCTCCATTGATTTGTCACATCAATTTTTCAAATGTATTGTAGAGGCACCAATTGTCAATCACTCCTTGTACCCAACTTATAAGGGTCAATATTTTCATCCAAGGGTTGTACCAAATTTCCAATAAAATTTTGGAATGTGTTTTTGGGGATGCTTTTCAAGCTTGGGAATAACAAGGTTATGACACATGTCATGAAGTAGTGAGCAAGAAAGTAGGAAGTAGTGAGTAGGAAAGTAGTTCTTGAATGATTGGAATTGGAAGAGTCTAGACATTGGCTATGGGTCATGAGTACCTTTTGGCCCCAAAATTCATAGTAATTTCAATTTCGAGAACAAAATTTTGAAAATTTTGCAATCCTCATATTTCCTATCCTCCTATCTATTCATTATTTTGGTCTTGACCTCTTTGGAAACATGACCGCATTCTTCTTGTTATAATGACAAATTTCCACCACCTCATATTACTCACGATTATAATTTTGAGGATATTGATTAGATGAAGTGCATTGTTTAATACATCCACTATTCAATTAGTTGTGATTGAGAATTTAGCCATTAACCCCTAAAGGACTATGTGACCATTCAATGTACCCAAGAGATCTTAGATGGTTATGCACAAAGACAATTTTAGTTGGATATTTGCAATATTTGGAAACAAGGTGTGAACATGTCCCACCTTAGTAGACATATAATTTTTTTTGCAATTGGGTTCCTAGATTGAATGTTATGTTGCCCTCAAATTTTCTAGCGAATTGGAGAGCTTCATATGGCATGTACAAAACTCCTCCTCTAATTATGAAATTTGCCAGGCATATAATTTACATGATACCAAATGCAATTGTCAAAAAAAAAATAACCACATGTAGTAGAAATATCTCATTCAAGGAGGAATTAAAGTTTGGTGGCTCTTGTCAAGCAAGGTTGGGGAAAAAAAACTTTCTCTTCTTTATTTCAAAGTACCAATAAAATACATTTCAGGAAGGGGGGAGGGCGCTTTCAATGACCATTGCATTTCATCTTCAAAAACTCGTAACTAATTCCACAAAGGTTCAAAAAATATGAAACAACTTGGGTTCAATGCCAATTCCATTTCTCTTCCTACAAAAGTTCACTGAAAATTGTTTCAAGGAGCTTAGCTTCCCCCCCCCCCCCCAAATGCAATCGGCAACTCTTAAAAGGACGCTTGAAGAGCAGGCTACCTCAGAGAAACGAAGGTAAGCTCACCGCCCATCTGCCGTTTGCTTGAAAGTTGGTGGCAATATGCAGCAATGGCTAACAGCTCCCGTGGTTCACAAGCAAAAGATTGAAAGTTGATAGGTGTGAACTGTGAAGGAAGTAGAGCATAGGTTTCCCAAAAGTCAGTTCCGTGAAGCAGGACCAGGACAAGAAAGTCCATGTTCTGCTGGGGCCAAATAATGCCGGTGGATACTACCGGTAAGTTAATAACTTTACAATAGATTGTTCCTTAGTCATCAGTTCAGTTGGGCCGGGGTGGATTGACCCCCTCGCTCGTCCCCAAGTAAAAACCCTGAATTTTTTTATTTTTCACACATGATAAAATTTTCAAATTTTGAATTCACATTTGCAATCAGAGGCCCTAAATTAGATAGGAGAGGTAGAGAAGATAAATAAACGAAGCACAAAATAGGGGTCTTTTATTACATGCACCCCTGGAATGACTTGGGGGAGCCTTGGGGGAGTCTTGGAGGAGGAAAATATATGGTAATTTAATGTCCCAAGTTTCCTGGCATTTTACAAATGAACGAACTTACTAATACTGGACTGGACTGGACTGGACTGAACTGAATTCTACAGTAGTTTCTTTTCCAAATTTGAAAATTTGAAAATTTCTCCAAATTGATGGCAACACAGGTTCCCCAGGTAGGATTTTAAAGTTGGACGACGTGGGTCACTAATAAATATATAAGTTATGCTCAGCCTTTCAGGGCTGAGTTAACCTTGGATTGGACGTTGGATTCGGTCCTCCAATAAGTTAACAGTGGGTCTCCCTGTATTGAAAACCCAGATAACTTAAGGTATGTTTGCACTTGGTGTTAGGGCTGATGTTTGCAATGTGAATCTGGTCCAGAAGTAAGTCTAAATCCATCCCTTAGATCCTCAATAACACTACTCTTTAACAGTGAGTGTGCACATACCTTTACCTTAGGGATTGAAAATTCGTTTCATTTGTTCTAGAAAAATGAATTTGAATTTGAAAACAAAAAGACAAAAAACCCAGATCAGTTAGGGCCCCAGGAGTCAACTTTTTTGTCTGTGTAATAAGTTAAATCAACCCCACCCCACCCCGCCTGCATTAAGATATTCCCAGGGCCCGCCCGGCATGTGGAGTTCCAGATGAGTAACTTAACTCTTAGTGCTCCCATTTATTACCGTGAAGCCAGCATTGGAGGGGGGAGGAGTAAAGACTGCCTATTCTAATTAATGTGGTTCACAGTACAGTAGTGACCTGGCTAGGTCTGGAGGACTACTTCAGTTGTTATTATTATTATTAACTTATCTTCCTGGGACCAAGCTGCAATGCTGCATAGAGCCATGAACTAGAGACTAAGATAGAGATAGAGGCAGGACATTAAATCCTCTATTCGAACTGGGTCCCGCAGGGTAATTTTGTGGGTTATGCGAGGGTAAAAGTAAAAAATGTCCCCTATTTTGAGCCAAGTCTAGGGTATGTTGGAAATCTCTCCGTGCTCATTCAGGGTCTCTGATTGCAAATATGAAATCAGAATTTGCAAAAAAAAAAATTCCTGCATTTTCCCCAAGGTAAATCTATCCCTACTGGACCCAATTCAAATGGAGGATTTTACGCCCTCCAAGATTGAGAGTGAGCAATCTCTTTGGAAGGCCGTGAATTAACCCATAAGCGCTCCAACATCCAATTTCTACACAATGAACAGATTGAAACTCCAGTTTCATCCTCCTAACTACTTGGATGAAAGTTATTATAATTTGTGGACATACGTTATCAAGTTGTTGGCCAATCTAAGGGTTGGATTTGGTGTTACTAGAATACATATTTTTCTAAAATTATCAATGTGCAAGTATGTCAAGTGGTCCAATTGCATTGACTCTAGTTCAAAATTGGATTTGCCAAAATGAGGTCATAGGTAGGAAGAACACAAAAATTTCAAAAAATCACCATGTGGAGAGAACCTAATTTCAAATCGAGTCCAACAAATTTTACTCAAAAAATGATAATATTTTTCTTGTAATTGAATTTTGAAGGAATTTTGGAATTTCTCTTTCAAAATTTATAGAAAAAAATTGGTGATATCATTGGTGAATCTAACCATATAGATGGAATCTACAAATCAAAATCTACAACTTTTGTTTCTATATCAATTCCAAACATGCTTCCAAATAGCACTTTATAATGATTTTTCTGAAATTGTCAATTTCGGAGATGAATCTAGTCGTTTAGGGGTTAAGAGCATCACCACCCATTCCCCCAAACACAGTTGGGGGAATGGGGGTGGTCTGGGGCTTGTTCTTCCTAGACATCTTTTATACCCCACTCATCCCCACCCTCAAGAAGACACACCAAAACAAGTCAATCTAAAAGCATTAATGGCTTGGTAGACCAAGGAGCCAATCAACATGCCAACTGATTAAAAAAATACAAGATATGATGTGTTAGGACCTATAAATCAAGAATCTAACAAGATCATTCAACAAATTAAGAAGGATGGTGGGGATGGTGTCCTACTATTTGCTGAGAGACTTTTGGAGTGACCAATCTCTTTTCATCCTTGGCTAGGTCCATGGGGGGGCATGTATTGGAGACCGGCCACATGTTGGATTTGGCTAGGGAGCTTCCTAGTGAATGGGTGGCAATGCTCTAAGTTAACATACTACAAGAACATAATAATCACTTAACTTCATGCAAGTTACTCCAAACTCCATTCCCCCCACCTAGGCTTTGATTCAATTGAAACTAGGAATAAATTCTCCTTTGCAATGAAATTCCGTTTCACTTGTGTCAAAAAAATAAATCAAAACAACATTGGGAATAAGTTCAAATTGGGAAACAACAAAGGACTATGGAGAGCAAGGAAGGAAGATAACTTACCTCTAAACCACCGCTTCGAGCTATTGTGCCCTAGTTAGTACTATTATATTGGTCAAATTTTCATTGATTTCTTGTTGGCAAGAGAGAGGAGGTTCCAACACACCAAAGAACACGACATTTGGATGTTGTATGCAAAAGTTATGAAGGGTCAAAGTTTGGGGTAGAGGATCTAAAATCATTTCTTCCATCCATGCCTTAAGTTGGTCTTTTTTTTCCCCATGGTGAGATCTCATGGACTATATGTCCCTTGGTTACATTCTTGGTCTTATCGGAAAGCCATTCGCAAGGAGGGGCGCACAGGCTTTGTTTCATGGCATTTTGACTTATGATGTAAAAGTTATTGAATTTCAAAGGATTTTTTGAATTAAAAAAATAGAAAAACACTTTTACTTTTCTTTTGACTGTAGAGAGGGCACTCTAGTCTAAAAAACCGTGAAGCGTTCAACAATGCTCTTGGTACAATAGCAAAGCTCTTGGGAAGGAGGGGTGTACAGACTTTGTTTTGTGGCATTTGGATCTACTATGTGAAAGATATTGAATTTCGAATTTTTTTAGGAATAAAAAAATTGAATGAAATTACCTCTTATTTTGGAAAATCCATAACTTTTGCATTGGGGGTCCAAACACCACAAAACAAAAGCCCTTGCACTCTTCTGTTTGTGCATAGAGTTTTCTCTTCATGCTAGTTTTGGAGTGTTTGAACCTATAGTGTGAAAGGTAGAGATTTTTGTAACTAAAAAATTAAATTAAATTATCTTTTATTTTGGAAAAAACATAATTTTAACATTGCATGTTCAAATTCCACAAAACAAAGTTCTTGTACTCTTTTGTGCATAGAGCTTTCTAATCCTACCAAAAACATAACCTTTTATACTATAGTATGAAAGTTACTGAATTTTAAAGGTTTTAATTTTAAAAATGATTTTTACTTTTATTTTGGTTGTGGCAATGGTATAGTGCACAAAAACCTTGCACTCCTTCATGCACAAAGCTTTTTTATTTGAATCAAGAACATAATGTGTCACTTTGCAATAAAACCCTTGCACCCTTTGAGTTGGTGCATAAAATGTACTACCTCCGTCCCAAAATGATCTTCCTATGGGACAAGATGTTCCTAATTAAGGTCACAAATAACATTCTAAAGACTTGTTTTGCATTATAAGAGGAGTTTAGTGCACTCTTAGTATCCAAGAAATTTTGAGCTTTAGAGGCCTTTTCAAAGTATAGTTATGGAGTATTAAAAATGGAATTTTGGGGGCATTTTCAAAGAGCACCATTGGACATTTAATTGTTGAGTGTGAAGTTTTCATTTTATAGGCATATAGTATGTGCTGAAAACTATGTTTGGACCTCTATTTCATCTCCCAGAGCTTCCTCTCCTTCAATTGGGAAATACTCAAAGAGATGCAAAAAATAAAAACAAATAATGTTGATTGATTCCTCCATTTATTTCATATGTCTTTCAATTGATGATTGTATGGATGGAGGGGGAACTACTACTTAGAATTGTTTTGCAAGGCCCCAAAAGCAATTGAAAGCCAAATTTGAACTATTCCAATATCACAAAAGTGCAACATGAAGATTATTTTGGGACAAAAAATTAAGGTCAAGAAGAAGATCATGATGGGATGGAGGGAATATAGACTTTTGGAGTTATTTACAAGTTAAAAATTGTTTTTACTTTTATTTGGGATGTAGCAATAGCTTAAGGCACATTATCCATACCTTAAGTTAGGTTGTTTATTGGTTTGGTTTGGTTTGTTTGTTTGTTATGTTGAGATCTTCCGAACCACGCATACCCTAGTTGCATTTTTGGTACCATTGGAAAGCCTTTAGTGATGAGGGGTACACGAGCTTTGTTTTGTGATGTTTAGACCCACGGTGCGAAAGTTAAGAATTTTTGAAGTTATTATTGAATTAAAAATTAGAAAATTACTTTTATTTTGGTTGTAGCCACAATAAAGGGCACACTAGTCCATACATGAAGTTAGGCTTGCTTTTGTTTTTTTATTACGTTGAGATCTCATGGACTATATGTCACCCAGTTGCATTCTTGGTACCATTGGAAAGCTCTCTAAGAGAAGTGCATGGCCTTTGTTTTGTAGCATTTCATAATATTATTTAACCAACAGATTGGCTCCCCCTAGGTGGAGGTATTATCATTAGAAGAAAATTGCATTGCCGTGAACAAAAACTAAGTGACATTTTTGTTCACTGCAACATGTTTTTCTGAAAATTGCATTCATTACAATGAAGTTTTGAGAAAATTGTGTTGCTATGAACAAAAATGTCACTTAGTTTTTGTTCACTGCAACATAGTTTTCTACTAGTGTATTCTTTCTTATATATCTGGGGGGAGACTTTACTTATAATACATGGAAGATCATTCACTAGCTGCGACTTCTATTGTAGGGCTGTCAGTTTCTATGGACTCATTGGTCATGCAAGTATGGAGGATTCCTGATTTCGAAGGGGGGTGCAAAATGGATCTTCCAACAAACATTAATAATGCTATGTTGGACCTACAATGTGAAAGTTATTGAAATTCAAGTTTTCTTGAATCAAAAAATTAAAAAATCGCTTTTACTTTTTGTTTGGCTGTGATTTGGGAGATTTAGACAAGGTGATGATGGTGATTTTAGGTTGATGGTGATTTTGGATGCACCCACCTTAAGTTTGACACTCATTTGTTGAAGAAAAATTTATTTGTAGAAAACAAAACGAGGTAAATATTGACTATTTTAAAGATTTTCAAAGATTCTTCTTTTCATTTATATTCAATTTGCATTAAAAAAATTCTCTAGAATTTATTCTATTTTTTTAGATTTATTTCATGCTAAATTTGTTAGGAATGTATGGTTGTATGTTACAAATATCCCATGATGAATGTTGAACAACAGAAAAATCTATAGATTCCTATAAGATAGACGAGCCAAAATCTATTTATAATTAATTTTAAAGTACCATTGTATTTATGAGTCTTTGTCTAATTTCAAAATATTATTTTGTGAACTTGCTAAAAGATTCTTTCTCTTTTCAATGGCACAAAACTCAAGCTATTTTGAGCTTTGACTTATTCAAAGGGGAAGAAAATGTTATAGAAATATAAGTGGGCAAAATAGAGTTTGAGACAGTTGAGTTTTTCAGATGCTTGCATGAATTGCAAAAATCTTCAATTATTACGATAAACTCTTCATTCTTTGTACGTTAATTAAGTAGGATGTCTATAATTAGGCAATAATGACAATATTTCACTAAATTGTGTTTCTACAATTACATGGATCAATTGTAAATGTTTAGCTTACATACAACTTGTCATATAAGCATATTTCAACGAAGAAAATTGCAAAGGTTCTAAACTCTCTAATGCAGATTATCATTTTTAATGTTCCAATAGAGACATCTCTAAGTCACTTATAGTTGAATTTGATTCATTCAATTTGATAAAAAAAATTACAATCACTAATTAAAAAGATAAAATATAAATAAAATCCTATTAAAACTTGTCAAATTAATTTTGGACCATAAATTTTTTTCAAGTTACTAAAAAGGCACATCAATTCATCTAAAAATTTGTATATTAGTCATTCATTAATTTATAACTTGAACAACAAAAATATACCACCTACATTGATTGTACTCAATTAGTAACTGCTATTACGTTTCTTCAAAAACAATGTAAGTTAGTCAACTAAGAAATTTGGTGTTTTTTAGCTTACTCCATTGCTCAGGACATTAACCCCTAAAGCTCTTTCATGTTTAGAGGCCCAAAAGTGCTTCAAAATATTAGTCTTCAAAGCACGGTTAAACTCTTCATCTATATGAATTTTTCTTTTATCAAATCCAATAGTTGAATCCTATAGGTAACTTATTAGAATATACCCTTCTAAAATTTCAAAATAAAAAAACTTACCAATTGCAAGATCGTAATGCTTGGGTTTAAAATGAAATATTTTCAACTCTTTCCAAATGGCTAGATATCATCTTTCAAACTTTTTTCACAAAAATGTATAGATCCTACAACTTGCAACTCTCCATGATATGTTGAAAAAATAAATCGGGAATACATATAAAAACAACAACAAATATTTCATATTCGTAGTTAAAAAAAATAATAAGTAGCCAAAGAAGTAGATATTGATTTATAATACTAAATTGTTAAGGATTTCGTTATAGAATTCAAAAATGCCAAGCCTAATGGTTGTAATGTTGTAATAAACAATCTACATCCTCAGTTTTTTATTTTTTCAGAAAATATTAAAAATTTAGTTAAATAAAGGGCTTCAAAGTTTATTTTATAGTAGAAAACCATAACTACCCCCAAACTAAAACTCCTCATAACTTTCATCTCATTAATCAAGATGGAATGATTCAAAGCTTTTCACATATACATGTAAATCTAAAATACCAATTTCAAATTTTTGTTGCTTGAATAAGTGATTTTTTTGGAGCTGCCTGGATTGCCTGGTTGAAAACAAAATTATATATCATAAAATTATTGTTTCACTATGTAGTCAAAAAACATGAAAATTGTTGTGCCTTAGAGCTATTCCTTGACTACATGTTGTATGAAAATTTCATAGAAAAAAAATGAAAATTCTATTTGGATTGAGCTGCACAAAATTTCTATATTGCCAAAAAACGATGTTTGGTTCTTTAGGGGTTAAAAATGATGCACTTTTATTCATGATGTGTTGCATTATCCTAATACTTGACTATCCTAATATTATATATTCAAGAAACTTAAGAGGGTAGTATTTCAATCACAAGATATATTTGTAGTGGACTTGAAATTTACAACTATGATTTAAAAGACTATCCTACACCTAACATAATTTTTTTCATATATTCCTATTTTTAAAATTCTTACAAACAACCTCAATTGAATGTTGACTTTTGCTATTTGGGAATTCTACTATTCATAATTTTTAGCTCCATAAAGCAATTTGGGTTAAAAAATTGGCATTTTAAAAATACAAGAAACAAAATATGTATTTTCTTGAAATTATCCCATTATCCCATTATTGTGCATAACATTTGGAGAGTATATTTTTAAGTCTAAAATTTTGGAAATTTACTATTTTCATTGTTTAAACAATTTCCTAATACTTTTTCAAATAGTTATTTTATTTTATGAAAAAAGCCCAAAAGCTTTGCAAAGTTCTTTTATTTCATTTATTACAGATAGTCTCAAAATAAATCTTCATTGGATTGATTTAACCATGCACATGTGACATATAGTTGAAATACGTAAATGGCAAATAAAAGAACATTTATCTATCCAAAAGTCTATTCATTTATGCATCAAAGCCGAAGCAATTTTTATACTTTTTCACAAGTTTGAACTTTGATGTACAATATGCATTGTACATCAAGCCTATTACATGATGTCAATTGTACTTTGAACTTCCTTGTTCCATATGAACATCATAATATAAAATTCACTTAGATATGCTTCTTAGAATGTCAAGAAATGAAGTTATAACTTTGATTTGTTGAATAGGTGAAAGGCCCAAAACAGGCTCCTTAGGCCTTGAGGGTTTAATCCTTGTAGGATAAATTGGTCACTATGGAAATTATTTGATTTGTTACTTTTGGTACCGTATGAATTGTTGGATTAAAAAAATACAAAAGCACTCATTGAAAGTCAAACTAGTGTAGAAGATATCCCCTTTCACAAAAAAATTTAGAGGATGACTAGTTGCACTTATGTCTTGTATGAAGAGATTCTTTGTCATCCATTGACCAAAAAATAGCTGTGGCGTTGTTTAAGGAATAACACGGGAATATGAATTTGGTACAATTGTCACAGTACTCCCTTATTGACATTTACATTAGCTTGCTCTACCAATAGATTTACAAATCCGTATGCAAATTTCATTTCATCCATAACATTGTGCACTACTAAGCTAAGATTTCCACCTTCACCCTCTCCCAGCTTCCCAAATCGTTTCGTTTCCTTGTTTGAGAGTCCACAACGTTATTGCATGGAATGGTGCCCGTTAACCCCTAAGCACTCTGACGTCCAATTTCTACACAATGAACAGATTGAAACTCCAGTTTCATCCTCCTAACTACTTGGATGAAAGTTATTATAATTTGTGGACATACGTTATCAAGTTGTTGGCCAATCTAAGGGTTGGATTTGGTGTTACTAGAATACATATTTTTCTAAAATTATCAATGTGCAAGTATGTCAAGTGGTCCAATTGCATTGACTCTAGTTCAAAATTGGATTTGCCAAAATGAGGTCATAGATAGGAAGAACACAAAAATTTCAAAAAATCACCATGTGGAGAGAACCTAATTTCAAATCCAGTCCAACAAATTTTACTCAAAAAATGATAATATTTTTCTTGTAATTGAATTTTGAAGGAATTTTGGAATTTCTCTTTCAAAATTTATAGAAAAAAATTGGTGATATCATTGGTGAATCTAACCATATAGATGGAATCTACAAATCAAAATCTACAACTTTTGTTTCTATATCAATTCCAAAATATGCTTCCAAATAGCACTTTATAATGATTTTTCTGAAATTGTCAATTTTGGAGATGAATCTGGACGTTTAGGGGTTAAAACGAAATTCACATCCAAAGAACAAAACCATCCCAAGATTTTGTAGCTGAATTTCAGCAATTTCGTGCACCAAGAATCCGTCTATTGCCAGATTCTCCGTCAATTTTGGTTTTGGATCACTGAATGAAAAATTCTGAATGTACATGATTTGTTTGCAAAATCGATACGACTTCCAACTCAATACTACCGCAGCTCCTCATCTCGCTGGCGCTGGTACTCAAATCGTTGTCTTTTCAGCTCCAGCTTCTTTTCCTGGATGGCGAGGTTGCGTGACCGCTCCTTCTCTTCAGCTGTAACAACAAAATTTGCATCAAATTTGCAATAAGAAAACTCCAAAACAGACAATATGATCAATTTCGTTGAAGTGGCGCAATTTCATTAAAATGGCGCGGTGAACCCTCAACAAGGAAGAAAATGCATTGATGTAGGGGATGGAGGTGGAAATCTTAGCTTAGCTAGTTAAACATAGTACTGTGGATGAAAAGCAATTGGCATACTAATTTGCATATTTATTGTTACAACAAGTTCATGTCAATGTCAAAACTCAAAATTTCGCCAATGTAAGGAAATTGACGTTACAGAGACTATCCGTGCTTCCCTTTCGGAAATACCAGAATTTTCCTTAGACGATTTAGCACTATGAGCAGGATAATCCAATCAGACAAAGTAGAACATTGTTAAATCAGTGGCACAAATTTTCCCTGTAAACACGGGATGGCAAGTCGGAAACCACAGATTTAATCTCCTTGTGCAATATTATGTTCAGTAGAGGAATCCCAAAAGTCCATTGAACCAATTCCATGGTTGCACTATGGTTCGAATTCACCACTTGAGTAGAGAATAGACCCTGAATTGCTCTGTGGAATTCCAGGACTCATGAACTTTTGGGAATTCTCTCAGGGACCAGTGGCCGAAAATGAGATGCAAAAGTGGTGTTCCGTTTGATATCTAGGACAGGTCCAGATTTACATTTTGCGTGCACAAAAAATGACGAAAATTTAGCAACTCACCTTCAAATCTCCACGTGAGAACTCGACGTAGATTCTGAATTTCGGTTACAAGCTCTTCAATCACGTTCCGGTTGGGTTGCATTCTATTGGGCGTTGCCCCCTTCGCATGTGCATCTTCACAGCACTCAACCTTTAGCGTTGCTGCAGCATCTTCAGTACACAACCGCAGCAGCTGTCGATCCCCTGCCGGACATCCTAAACTTTCCTGCGAATCCATTACTGCTCCGGCACTCTCGAGTTTCCGTCGCTGATTCAGAGGCATCTGGAGGAGCGACATTAGTATCCACTAAGTCTTGGAAACTAAACATAATTGATGGCAAGCTTAATTCTCTAAGCAAAGTACGCATTTATAATTAATTTCTCTGACCTGCAGCTTCGTCGACTTTCTGCCCTCCCGATTCTCAGCGGCGTCGAAAATTTGATACCATTTCTGGCAAAACGAAGGCGGCACCGATCGGATCCGGTCGCTGCAACTAATTCGATCCCAGTACTCCATGCCTGGATGCTCCGCCATCCACTGGTGGATCTGAGGGAATTTCCATCGAGTTGGCAGTTTTGGGTTAGAATATATATAGCAAAGATTTACAAAGCTTGAACCCAGAGCTGTCCTGTTTATAAAAGAAGAACATCTATAGATAATTTCGTTGAATTGGCGCAAATCTGTTACCAGAAATTGCGACATACATCTACACAAAGTTCAACAAAAATAGGCGGGCATGTCTACATTTAGGTTTCAAGGCCCGTCCTGAAAAGGGCCAAGTGGACTACCGCCAATTGACGTTACTTTTGTATAACGTCAGTTCCGTTAAATTGGCGGTATTTCATGTGTCCATTTGAAAATACATTAGCTTAATTTGCAGATAGAAACCCTAACTACTATGCAAATTGCATATCTCTACCATAAGCTAATTACCTGCAAGCTAGGATTTCCACCAGCTCCCTAATTAAATCATATATTATATTTCCTTCGATCTTCCTCCGTACTATAATACGGAGTAATGGAATAGCGCCAATTCAGAGAAATTGGTGTTGTATGCACCTCATTTGGTGATTTGGCCATATTAAAAAACTAAAAATAATTTCCAATTCCAAGATTCACAGTGAGATCGATTGCCTCACCTCCAGATAATGTTTCCGCAGCGCGTACCACTTGTCGGCGCAGTGCTTGTGATTCCTCGTGAACCCCTGCTCCTGCAACCGCTCCGAAACTGCTTTCCAATCCAAGTTCCGGCTTTTGCACTCCACCAGAATGTCTTCTTCCGCCTTCTCCCAATTCTTCCCTCGTTGGCGCTGGTGAAGTTCACTGCCGCCCTCCCCTGGGGAGCCTCCGTTCACATTAAGCTCGTCGAAGTCCGTCCGTTTCCTCTTCTTCCGCATGGTCACCTCCGACACTTCAGATTGGGTGTACGTTGTCGTCGTCCCGAAATCCACGACGTCGTCCCAGTCTGCCCATCGAGCACCGATGCCAGTCTCGGAGCTCAGGTAATCTAACGTGGACGAGTTGTAACACTGCTGGTCCTTGTTGCCGGTGACGACGTTGACGTCGTCGACGTCGCCTAGTAACGACTCCAAGAGCAAGCTCACAGAACTCGAGGTGGCCTGGTGTAGATCAGACATGGATCGATACCGATCGCAGCCCTAAACCCTAGAGCTAGATTGATTAGGTCGAACTAACTTCGGAACAGGGATATTAGATGGTTCGGAAGCATTTATGGTTCAGAAAGCGGCGATACAATTAACTAGGAACTCAGGACCGAGGAGCTAGTTCGATTGTGCTGCTAAGGTAAACTAGCGAGAAATCACTACCCCAGAACCCAAAAGTCTGATCGAAGAAATTAATTAATCAATAGATAGAATTCGAAATCCCTGCTCGAGAAATCATCAGAACTCAAAATAGACGGATCTAAAAAATCTAGGACTCACTGATCGAAGAAAGTAGATAAAACTGGACAATCGAAGAATCCAGAACTGGGCTGATTCAAGAAACCGAACTGGCTTATCGATCTAGCTATGGCCTTATGTTCAAACGGATTACAGTGAAACTGGCTCCGTCTGAAATCAGATAGTTCTACTTTTGAACTGGGTTTTGAACCTCACAATTTAATTTGAAGCCATGAAACATGCCATGTACGTTCACGAATATGATCATTTACGTGCAGCCAAGAGGGTGGAAAGCCTCTGCAGGGCGTGATGCATGAATCTTTTTGGCAATTGAAGTTCCCGACTGCTTATTTCTGGGCTAAGTGCTAGCTAGCTCCGAATTGAGTGTCGGCACATACATACAAATATATATATATTCATATACGCTACTGCAACAGAAGTCTGCTAGGTAACACAGCAATTTCGCTGGAATAATCAATGGGCGCCCCTACCACCGCCACCACCCCATGAATCTCTCATATTCCGGATTTTCTGTGGAGGGACTGGCTAGAGCGGCGCATGCCACCCTCTTGCCCCTCCTGGGGTGGCAACTGCAGGGGGGCGACTGCAGCTAGTAGGCGAAGCTCATTGAAGGCTATTTTTGTTAATTTCGTCGTTTCTCGACTGCCTAGTTAATGAGGTGTAGAAGTGGTTTTTCCTTTCATGACAAGGACTGGTGTACAATGGTACAGCACTTTGATCTCAGATTTAAGTGCTCTACAATTATACAACACTTTGCGATTTGAACTGAATAGTGCCAGGGGAAAGGAAATCCGCTTGCAGGGGTGAGCATTTCAGTTTTGGAACTGAGATCCATTATATTCGAACTACGGTGAGAAGAAAATGATGTAAATAGAAGCAATACTCTTCTATTGCAAGAGATTAAAAAAAAATTGCTTCTAATTTGAGAATAACAATTCTTGTAGTACGAGAAAGGAGGGGCAGACTGTCTTCCGAAAAACACCGTACCAATTAGCTAGATGAATGACACGTAATTGAGTACGTACTTATAATATTAGGTTGTCATTTAACTTATAACTAAAGAACATCACTGCAAGTCAGTGGCTTACAACTATCTTCAATTTCGTGAAATTGGTATGATTCCGGCACTAAAAATTAAGACATACATCTCTACAAACTACGACAGGCTGGAACAGTCTCAGGGCTCAGGCCGCGTGGCTTCAGTGCCGACTGAAAGTAGTGGAATTCAGTGGAATATGGCCAATTTAACGAAATTAACGTTTGAAAGTTTTCGAATTATTCTTGGGCTGTAATTTCACCCCATCTTTCTAGCTCTCGTGGTTTGAATTGGGGCCAACGAACTCTGCACATTCACCTGCATGAGAAAATTCTCAAATCTACACTTAGGTGAGAGAAGCGGTGCCAATCGCTAGGTTCTGTTGCCTTCTTTATGAAAGTAAAACTCAGGTTTGTTGTAGATTCCCATTAAAATGGATTAGAAAACATAAGAAATTTCCCACGTTACGGGAGTTGCCACCACTTCTGCCCCCACTGCCGCTACCTCGCCCCCAAGTTCACCGACCAGCACTAACGCATTTGGCGGTGGACAGAAGAACGGGAATTTCCATTAAGTTGGTAATTTTTCAGTTAAAATGGGAGAGCTTCATACAAATGTACTAAACTCAAATCTATACCTGTTCTAGTTATCAGAAGAAAAAAAATCGTCTGTGCATCTCATTATTGGGCAAACTTCCCGTGTTTCCTGAAACCGATCAATTTATTTTCAAATTAGCAAAGTCATCGTGCACTTTGGCTTCTGATAGTCATTTTAATAGAATATTCCAGATTCTTTGATAAGTTTGTTGGCAATGAGGCATTGGTCTCGTTCATGCCACAAAAAAAAATAAAAAACATGAAGAAAACTTTGTTGAAGTTCACTATATTTCGTACATTGTTGGTTTACTTTCATAAATTTGAAACAAATTTTGTAATCGTTGGTTAATTGCCTTGAAGAGCTCCTTCAACTTAACCAGGTTTATTCCCTTCCAGCCTTTTGGCTAAAACTCTTGCTAAAAAAATCACTGATACTAATGACCTCAGAAGCGATATATGCCACCCTGAGTATGTCACCACCACCAAGTACTGCAGACGAGAATTCTACAGTACGTCGACTAGCACAGCCTCAAGGAGAGCCACACGAAAATCAATTTATGGAGGTTTTCAAGGTCAATTCTGTTAAATTTGTGAATTTATTTTACGACTTTGGCACTTCCCCAGGTGCACAGACTAAAAATAGAAATATATATCATTTCTAATTTTTCAAGCTTTGAGAGGATGAAATGTTACTATGTGTGACTCCAAAATTGCACCAATTTAACAAAATTGATGGATTTTCTTTTCAATCCACAATTTCGTTAAATTGACACACTTATGGTGTCAAAAATTGAGTTGTATCTCCTCTCAAAGGTCTAGTTTTGGTATCACTTTGTTGCTATCACATTATATTAAATCACCTATAGTCCAAACAAATGAACTGTATACAACCCTTATAAATTAATATATCAAATTCTAAGAGATTGTAGTGAAAATAAGTGTTTTGGTTTAGCTAAATACAAATTATAATGATTTGTATTAATTGTTTATTGCAACAAATATCTTCAAATCTGTTCAAAGTAGATGCAACAACAATTAAAATTGTGACCTATAGATCATCTACGACAACAAATGAAATCTCAAGTCCTTGATTCACTAAGAATCTTCAAATCCCATTCAAATTAGTATTATCTGCATTTTTTTCTATATATAATTTTTCTTGACACACATATATGTCAACTTTTTACAATGCCAATGGGAGTGGGTCTTATATGGTATACAACTACATGCAATAAAATATTCAAGTCATTAAGGTTCAAAAAAGAAGCATAGGTGATTTGGGGAGTGATTATGAAACTTGACTAAACAACTTAGTCTATGGGGTGGTTACCTTTGGAATTCATTTACTTCCAAATCATAATTGCTTTTTGCTTCAAGTTTTTAGGATTGTAGTGCACAAAGGATACTACAACATTTATGTGTGCTCATTTGGAATTTGTCCACTCTTGCTCACCATACGGCTCAAGGAATGAAATTGAACAAAATAGAGACTCAGTTTCTGAAGTAACTATATGTTGTAGGTTGCTTGTCTCAAAGCGCCAGTCATGGAACATTGCTAATTTAAAGAAAGTGAAGTTTTGAATCTCTAATGTTGGTAGCCCTTCTCTTTCTTGAAAATGTTGTACCTTAATATATTATCAATGAGAAAATAATGTTGGTTTGTTCTTTCTTGCCAAATATTGAAGTTTGAACTAGCAGATCTTTATATCATCAATCTTAATAATTAATTTCAAACCACTGTTTGGGAAGTTTTTGTAACTATCCATAAATTAGCCTTGTCTTTGTAGAAGGAGCCAAATTTTTTTCCATGGGTACCGGCTACATCTTCTCTTTATCAAAATCTCTTGGTTCATTTCCTCTAGTATTAAATTTTCAAGGTCCACTTTCCTTCAATTTCAATTTTATAAAAGCTATAATTCACTTCTTTCAAAGATATGCCAATTTTGAAACTAAACTCCACATTTCAAGAGTAGAGGTGTAGAAGCAAGATGTAAGAGATTGCCATTAACACAAGTAGAAAAGAGTAAAGGAATGAAGGTATGCTTGTCCAAGCAATCCAAGCCCCTCAATGGCTAGCCCTAAAACAATACCTACCTTATCCAAGAATATACCCGCTTCTAGCAACTCATGTATGAGCCTTCAATTTGAAATGGCAAGTAGCTAAAATTTGATGATTTCATGAAAACGGTGACTACAAGTACACCTTTTATTTTCGCACACTAGTGGATGAATCTCCAAAACCATCTCCAAAATATTTGAAGCTTGCCAAATTTTGAATGAACTTTAAATATTTTAGATAATTTTATAGATGAAAGTATATGAGTTGTGGATGTATGGATAAAAGTGAATGATTATTCTAACTCACCTATATTGTGAGGTGTATGCTACTCTACCAAAGAAAAGACATAACAAAATTATTGGTGCCAAATCAAGAGCAAACAAATGGTGCTTCTATAACCCCCCAAAATTGATTTTCCCATTGGAAATATCAAATGTTTCCTAGATGATTTTGTTTCAAGAATAGGAATCACGGGAAATCAAGGAAAATTCGTGTCTACCATTAAAGTTTTACCCTTGGCTAACATCCCAACAAACATCGAAAAATGAATGTTAATTTCAAGACCATAAATAATTTCTATGTGCAAAGATATGGAATTAGACAAATATCTAGTCTAGTGTGAACTAATCTACTAAAGAGTATCCAAAGAGGAGGACATTTAATTTAACATAGGTGAATTTAGTAAATACAAAAAAATTACTTCAAAAAAATGAAGCTAATATAGTTTAGAAAATATAGACATAGCATATTCAAAAACATAAATATTATTGGCATGCTATCTAAAGCCTCATATATTCATTATAGTCTTGATAAGGCAGTTAAGTGACTTAGCTATTGAGTATCAAAATTAGACTAGACATGACCATTTTATATATTATACTTTATTAGCAGCTTAGGCACTTAAGTGCCTAATATTTAATTAAAGTCCAAAAATAAGGTTAGGCAAGACTAAAATTTCATTTATTCTATTTAGGCAAATATACAAAATTGAACAAAGTATAGGGATTTAGTTCAATTTAGATACTTCATTTAATGGTTTTAAAGATGATAAGAGGTTATCTATTCATAAAATACGTAGAACATTGAGACAAGATTTCTAAAAATGGCCAACATCTATTTCGAAAGAAGGATATCAAGATTCTTCCTCAATCAAATGCAATTTCCAAATATTAGGCAAGGCAAGGAGAGAATTTCTTAAGAAATTAGGCATGAGTTATTGTAATTATTTTTTGCTGAAGCTGCTAGTAAAGTGTGGTAGTCAAGTTGTGAGTACAACCCATTGACAATGATATTTCAAGAAAAAAAAATGAGAACACATTGAAATAAAAAAATTATATTTCAAGATGCCAAACCCAATTGTGAGTGCCAACTTACCCACCCTTGGTAATTCGCAAAACAACCAAGTTCTGGGTTTTGGCTAAGTGACTCCTACTTTTGGGTGTCTAAGTGTGGTCCATTGTGCCTTCCAAGCAATGGATCTTTTTACTAAGTGCCTAAGTGACCCCAAGTTGCAAGATTCGCTTAATCTACTTCCAATGTTTTGGCCAACCGAATGAATGGCATGCTGTATGATCTGGATGGAACCTATGCCTGGGCAAAATTAACCTAAGAAACCTCTCGTTCATCTGGTTCCATTTCTAAAAACATAAAACTTGACCCTATTTGACCTTCCTAGCCAAAGTTATGGGTGGATGAAGTTTGACTGCTTCTCGGTTCTTCAAACTTCATCCATCTATTTCACCTAGTTCCCCAATTCAGAAAGATCCTAAATTTTTAGGGATGGGTCACAAGAATGTCTCCTACCTAGATCTGGAATTGGGCCTGATCGGAGATTCCTACAACATTTTCATCCAAGCCTTATCTAAACTTCATCAGCTGATTTCTCCTAACCTATAATTTGGATTTAACTTTTCTCTTCGGCCTTGGACTCTAATTAGTAGCCTCCTTTTACTCTACTCAATTCTCTGTCAAATCCGAAGTTTAGCTATTCTTCATCTAATTTGATCATAATCTTCATCTAGCGATAACTTTCTCATTTTAACTCCAATTTGGACGTGTCTTAGGGTTTTGGAAAGCTACAGACCTCCTCTATAGGTTTCTACCCTAATAAATGACCTGACCTATGGTCTCAAGGGTCTGACCAAGGGATGGGCCTCGGCCAGGGTTCTTTCTACATATTCTACATACCCTACTCTCACAAGACTTGGATTTTTACTAATCCTTTGGAGCTAACCTAAGGATTCTCAAGAAAGGTTTTAAGAACCAAACTCCAGACGATGTCCTAATCTACTTGAGTTCAAAGCTTTGCCGTCTTCTTAAACATCACCCCAAATCTACACTATTTGTAAGATCTAAAGTCAAAGCTTCACCGTATGGAGGGATTAACCTCAAATTCCAAGACCTCGAGAGCTTTGTTCCAACCAGAGCTTCTCCACTAACATTGACAACCTCAAACCTTGAGAGCTCTATTCCAACCAAAGCCTCTCCAACTGACACTCACAATGAAGGATTTTGAGAGCTCTATTCCAACCAAAGTTTCTCCAAATGACATGAGAAGGAACAAAAAATGCGGCCCAATGGGCCTCACTTAAGGTGGCATGAAGCCATGAAAGTTAGAGAGGAGTATTGAGGAAGAAAGGAGCTCCTTATATACTCTAACAAGGGCTCCCCTCCTCCTTACAAACCATGGAGGCACTTGGAGTGCACTCCAAGCCAACCAAGGGAACTACGTTTCAACCATTGGAACCCTAGACGCTGGCCCACTAAGCTAACTTTTGGAGATTAACTCTGAATCGCAAACGGATTGCGCCATTAGCTTTAAAAGGCCATTTTCAGTTGAAGAGAACCCCCCTCCCTTATTCATATCTTCAAAATCACAACAAAACCTAACACCAACTTAATGCCCAAAACTAGGGAAAATTCCAACTTCTGGGGGTGGACTTTTCTAGCCAAAGTAACTAGCATAGGCTCCTAAGTAGGTACAGGGGAGTGAGAAAAGACCTATCTTGTGCTCCATTCCGCTTCTGTATGCTCCTGCTCCACCGATCAAATCTACTGTAGACTTAAATTTCCATTAATTGTTGGGGAATGTTGCAGGTTCAAGTACTTTTGACTATTGGAATGTTGTGAAACTTGTTGGGGAAGCTTATTAACATAAATGAAGCTATGCTAATTTTAGTGGGATTTTACTGCCACCTGGGGAATTTCCAGGAATTTTCCATTGCAGGTTTGGGTAATTGACCATCCAGAAAGACATCTTCTGACTATCAGAAAATTCCGAAACTTTTCGTGGAACCTCCCATGGGATCCCACGACACATGTGTAGGCTCATACTTTCACTCTACACATCGGCCCAAGGGGGAAAATTTCCATCCCCTCGTTTAATTATCAGTGGCCAGGGAATCTTCCACATCTAGAGGAATCTTGGTGAACTGACTTTGATGTTGGTTCCCGGGCATGGGTTTAACCCCAAAACACCCTCCTTGGACCTTAGATTCCTCCATGGTCCTGCCTTGGTATTTTCAACATCTACAAGCTAACAGTTTGGGGTTTTGCTATTTCATCGGTGGAATGGGGAAACTAGAACCTATCTTTGGGAACTGATTCCTATGCCTCACCAAGGTTCCCTTGACCAAATCTAGCTTAGAGATGTCCGTTCAATGTGGGGTTTTTAGCTTGATACGCCCATCACTCATAATTGATTCATTTGCCACAATTAGTTGGGTTCTAACCTATTTACAACTCGTGGTTGGATCATCCTAGCCAAAACATACTCAAACTAGACCAAATACTATATTGGAATGTGACATTCCTATTTCGGTTCTACACTCTTTTCAGGGTTTTTTGTATAATAAAGTGCAATTAAAATGACAAAATACGAAAAAAAAAGAAGAAGAAAGAGTGAGCCCTTGGTGACAAATTGGGGGCTCACACCAACTTTCAAAAAACTTATTGGGCATATGGATATTGGGCCTGCTATTTGCTGACAAAAGTAAGACTTCTTTTTTTAGATTGTGACCTTAGCTGCAAAATAGACATCGAGGCATTATGGCTCAAAATGTAAACTTTTGACATAATTGCCTGAAATGAAAACATTTTGAACATGAGAGCCTAGGGGGATTCCCTTCCAATCATTCATTTGAAAATTCATAGTTTATTCATTTGATGTCAAAATACTTTATGCCATGATAAACCTTGTGCGTTAACAGGAGGCAATGCAACTTCGGAGGTGCTCTGGCAATGATTGCAAGCACTCTGAGAGTAATCAAAGATCTTCTGCATTTGAGGGTAACAATCTAGACAAATTCAAATTCATATGCTTGAAATCAACAATCATTTGCTTCTTTCTTGTTGGCTTAGGAAAGTGGATCAAATTTAAGTGGAGTTGCCAGATTTAGGGCTAAATTAGGGTTTTGGTCAAGAGGTCCGAGGCTCAAAATTAGAGCGATATGGCACCAATGTCGTATGTGGAAACACTCTGAGAGAACCTCGCGTATGCCTCGCTAGAGGCTCAATCCTCAAGGAGTAGCCCTTTTTTTTGCCCCATGTGGCTAGAAAGCACCATTGCAAAAAACAAGGCAAAAAAACCTTAAAAGGAAATTTAGAAATAAATAAAAAATGAATCTTGAAACTAGCCTAGGATTTGTTAATTGTAGCTAGTTAGCGGTAATCCTAGCCGCCTTCATTGCCAAATTTGCCACAACTACAACACTGGTCTTCCATCAAAGGACGCCAACACTATAACAAAACATGGTAAAAAAAACTTAGTCAAAATCAACTACGGTTCTTTTTGCCATGTTTTTGTGCCATGTTTTTGTGTGTGTGCACGTAGTGGGTTGTTAGCTTCTTTTGCATTTTACGACTGCAATTTTTGGAATTTTGGAGTGTATGGTATACCATTGAAAAGGTATTTAAAATACCTTTCCAATGGTATATCACACGCCCCAAAATTCCAAAAATTGCAGTGGTAAATTGCAAAAAAATTGGTTGCACACATAGTGGGCTTGCACAAAAATGTGGCAAAAAGAACCGTAGTCAATTTTGACTATGGTTTTTTTTACCATGTTTTGTTATATAGCTATGATTGCTTGAATAGCTACAAGTAAACACATTTGCTTCCACTACGCTGCATTAGTCACTCTTTTGATTCCAATCACTATAACAAAACATGGTTAAAAGAAACTGTAGTCAGAATCAACTACGGTTCTTTTTTACCATGTTTTGTTATAGTGAATGTTGCCCACTCGCAATGGAGGTTGCATGCATTGAGAGGTGCATTTAATTTGTGTCCACTTCACATTATCATTGTTGTATTATCAACTAGGTGTGGGAGGCTACAACAATATTAGGCTCTACAGATTGCAATGGAGGTATCTTGATCTTTCTATAGCTGCAATGAGTTCTAGATTGCAATACATGTGCTTTGCATTGTGTTTAGTTTGTGAGCTTTGTTTCTAGCTATTCATTTAGTCCACAATGCCATGGTTTGATACACTATAACAAAACATGGTAAAAAAAACTGTAGTCAAAATTGACTACGGTTCTTTTTGCTACGTTTTTGTGCATGCGTACATAGTGGGCTGTTAGCTTCTTTTGCAATTTCCCAGTGGGAAATTTCAAAAAACGTTGGCTACGTGCATAGTGGGCTTGCACAAAAACATGGCAAAAAGAGTTGTAGTTGATTTTGGCTATGGTTTTTTTTACCATGTTTTCTTATAGTGATAATAGTTCGCCAAATTAAGGTGGTGGTAAATCTCAGAGTTGTCATTGTAGGCAACGCCATGGTTAGAAGGTGGATCACCAATGGCACTTGTGAACCTTCAACTTTAGCGTGTTTTTCTTTACATTCACCTATTGTTCACTTTGTTTTTGCATTGTGGCTTGCAATTCTCTTCTACAATGGATGAAAAACTGACTTCTCCAATGGCAAAAGACTTTGGAGACTTCCTTGTTGCAAGAATAGATGGGTGAAAGCACACTACAGTTGTCCAAAATTGTAGTCACGGCAGAATTTCTGCACATGATGAAAGTTTGGAGGCCATTTTACTATAGTGTTTGTTACTTTTTCAAAAAAATGAAATTGAGTCAAAGGCTTAAATCTCGTGTACATTGAAAATTGCATATCAAAAAGTGACTTTCACCTATTAATTTGATGTATGGAGTACAAACATGAAATGTTTGTACTATCACAGATTCAACTTTAGCATATTGTACTTTTTGTGTCGTATTGAAGGTTTTATTCTTGCAATGCAAATAGCTAAATTTAATGTTCTAATGTTTAGTATAATGTCTTAGCACTTAATGAGGGTTTGGAGAATTTTATAAGAAAATGTCCTTGCAAATGTATGATTTTAGTACAAGGCCCAAATTTTGACTTTGAAGTGTGTTTTTTTCATTTTTCATTTGAGAATCTATGAAAGGACCTTTTTATTTAGATGGGCCAACATTGAATTTTGTTATAAAATGATGTTTTGGTTCTAGTTTTTTCTATTGGAGAATTCGGCCCCATTTTTTAGCTAGAACCCAGTAGAAGCCTCTAGGATTCAGCCATTATACATGGATTGTACTGTGCATACTTATTGTACATCGGTGACCAATAGCCATCGACCACGTACCATCTAAATTAGGATTCAACTACAATATCCAGGTCATGTGGTGTACCTTTGCAGTGAAATTCCTTCCTACACATTCTAAAAAAATGTATTGGCATTCTAATCTCGTCTTCTCTCCATGTTTCTAGGCGATGTGAATTTGCAGCATTGTAGACGAAGTTCAAAGAAAGTGGATGGACCTCACAACTCTGCTTACAGTTTGCGGATTCGATTGAGAGAAGCAAGAAGTGGAAAGAATGAGTGGAAAACACTATAGTTGATAAGATTGAGGGAGTTCGTACAACATGAGTAGGCCTTTTGCTACTCCATTGCTGAATGCACCAAGGTCAATTTCCACAGAGGTTGATTTTTGCCCTTAGGTTTATTAAGAATGCATTCTTTATGGTATGTATCGGTCTTGAAATTAGATTTTGGATGAGGGTAATGGAGAATGCAAGGCTTGCTTACAATGTTCATTTGTTGATTACAGTTTTTTAGTAGTTGATTTACAACTCTCTAACATGATTTGATTTAGTGGCTACAATTATTGTACAGTACTTACAATATGTTAGTGCAATGTTTATGTCATGATATACAGCATGCCTCGATTAATCACAGAGTTTAGGGAGTGTCTACAAAGTTGGAGTTTAGGCATTGTTTACAAAGTTTATTAAATACAATCAAAGCGAAGTATACACAATGTTTACGAACAATATTTACGTTGTTAGATACGACATGCCTCGTTTATGAAGTTCATTGGGTACAATCACTATGCCATATGTACAATGTTTAAGTACAACGTTTATATGGTTAGATACAAAAGGGTTCCAGTACATCAAGTCCATGGTTCGACGAGATGAGAAAGTTTACTAGTATAGTCATTGTAAAATATGTACAATTTGTAGTACATAATATACAATTTCAAGTACACATTGTACGCGTTGATGTTAACATACAGAATTGTTTACAACGGGTACTAGAAAATGTACAATGTTTACTCTTGTTTACTCTTGTAGACATTGCAAGTGTCTTGGAAGGCCAAATTCAAGTAAATAACCATAACTACACCTAAAATTTTCATGATTTCTTTTATTTATAGACCTCTTCTTTTAGTTTTGCAGTCGTTGAAAACAATGGCATCCGACAATGAGTTTGTGGTAAGGAGTTGGATTTTCTTAAGGGAAGATGAGCATTGTAGCGTTCTTAGCAATGATGAATTTATAGAGGATTATCTCACTCCTACCTCACCACAAGCCAAAGACAATGTTGATGCGAAGGTGAAGAAGAGTCCCTGGAGAAGGAATTGGAGAAATTGGCTTCTCTAAAGAAGCATCCTCCTTCACACGTTACTTTGGAGGAGTTTGTGACCAAGTATGGCTTGCCAAAACATGATAAAAATCCACAAAAATTGAGAAGGACAATGCAAAAAACAAGCGAAAAAACGTAAGTGAGATTGTTGTAGAGGAAGTGGCTAAAGAAATGCAAGAAGCAAAGAAGCCTAAGAAAACCAAGAGGAATCAAAGGATTACTCACTTGGTTAGATTTTGGGATCCATTTGGTACACAATTTGGTACACAACATACAAATGTGCAAAATATGTATACCTCTATGCATTCAAATAATTTTGCCAATTGGTGTATTGGTTTGCATTTAGGAAAACATTGAAAAATGATTATAAATTTTTTATGATATTTTTATGATATTTGTTATTTGTAGGCTTTAGTTGCAACTTCAAAGTCGTACGAAGGAATGTACAACTGAATAGTGTGTATGTTGTACATTAAAGACCAACAATGACGATGACCAATTTTTTGCATATTTCAAAAAAAGGTAGTTTAATTAAGGCAACACTCTTAATTTGTCATATATAGAGGGGGAAGGAAAAGGTTGGCATTCTATGTGCTAAAAAGAAAGGCTCAAAGGGAATGTATAATAATATCAACTCTTCTATATTTACAGTCGTTGATTCTCTTTATAAGAAAAAAACTAGCTTCTCTAATTATTTGTCAGGCCCCTATCTCCTTGGGGTGCCCGAAGTGCCTTAGTGAGAAAGGGGGACCTTGGGGGTGACTTCCCAAGCCTTGCAATAGGCTAAGAAGGGAGAAATGAGAGACTCCCGAGCAAATAGGGCGCAATAGTGCTTTGGTTATGAAGGGCATAGTGACATGTCATACATGCTTGGAAAGCTCTTGAGAAGACGCTTCTAACCGTCTAAATAACGCGTGATTTAGACTAGGAGGCTAGAAGTTATGGCCGTTCAAAGTTGAGGGTGGTGTCGGGACACTCAAAGGCTAAGTGTGAGGGGTTCATAAGGATTTACTCAACAAAGCATAGCATGTAGCATATCATTGGAAAGCTACAAAGACAAGGAACCTAGAATGCCAAGCATTACGAGGTTCTAAGCCACGAGCCAAAAGTTATGGCCAAGAGAAGGTCCGTGGTGAAGGCGTGACGCCACTCCCGGTGGATCCGAATCTTTGGAAGGCCATAACTTTGTGAGAACTTGTCCAAATGGGACAAGTGAGCCGTCCATCGACATCTACTTGTCGCGTAGATATCCAAAATGGGTTCGCATGTGGTATTTGAAGCCTTTACAATACAGTTACGCCGTTTGGAAGTTCGGGAGTCCAAATAGAGTAGGAACTTGGGGATTTTGGTTGGAAACGGGTGGTCTTCCAAAACCCAAGGGGGTTTGGGAAGTCCCTTTGACCCACAAGGGGGGGGGGTCTACTGAAGACCATAGAGAGTACTATAGGAGGGGTTGGTCTCACTCCTCACTCCTTTTTGGAGCCTTGGTGAGTCCCAGTGACTCATGGCTGGTGATGTAACTTCACTACCGGCTTCAAGGCCCCTTGGGACACTTGTGTGTGTGTCCCAAGGCACCGGTTGGTTGGAGTCCCACTCCTTGCTAGGTCTTTGGTAATATGTCCCGAGTTGTGAGTTCTGATTAGTGTTGGTGTAAGAGTAGCAAATGTATAACAAGTCTAGTATGAAGTAGAGTGACAACTAAAGGCAATTAGGACCATGGTGAGTAGTGTTACCATGAGTCCTAGCATAATAAGATGAAAGTTCTACCCCATGTCACCAAGTGACATGCCAAGTGCCACGAGTGGGGTGCGTGCTAGAAGTCCCGAGCACTAGGACTTAGTAATGTGAGTTGGAAATGAGAACTAATGTTGTGAGTGCATGGCATGTGCAGTATTAGTTAGTTGGGCCTAAGTGATATCGGTATTGGAGCGTGGTGAGCCCTGAAAGCTGTGAAGGGTTCTTGAAGTCTAGTTGGAGGTGTAAGGTGTTAGTAGGGCTGTGACATTATTGTATTTGAAGATAGGATTTGACATCCTTGAATTGAATTGAATTTAAACCCTAAACCCGAAGCCCTAAACCCTAAACTCTAAAAAATCCTAAAATTACTTGTTTTTCATTAAAATTAAGTATTTTCTTTACAAGAATAAGAATACCCACTTTTTGTTTATTATTGCAATTGAATATTTTTGTACAAAAAGAAAAAGAACATCTAATTTCTTTTCATTGATGCAGTTAAGTATTCTCATCATAAGAAGAAGAACAACCTTTGTTTTCTATTATTTTAGTTGAATATTTTTCTATAAGAATATGAACACCCATTTTCTTTTTCCTTTCTTACAATACTAAGGATAGAGTGTTTTCTTTATAAAAATAAGAACACCTATATTTTTTTCATTATTAAGGTTGAGTATTTTCTTTACAAAAATAAAAACACCCATATTTTTTTCATTATTAAGGTTGAGTATTTTCTTTACAAAAATAAAAACACCCATATTTTTTTTATTATTAAGGTTGAGTATTTTCTTTACAAAAATAGAAACACCTTTATTTTATATACTATTATTGTTAAGTATTTTTTTAGAAGATCCATGTTTTTTTTTACTATTCCAATTGAGTATTTCCTTAGAAGAATAAGAATAACTATATTTTTTTTTATTATTACAATTGGGTATTTTCTTTACAAAAATAAAAACATCCATATTTTTTTCATTATTAAGATTGAGTATTTTTCTTACAAAAATATGAACACCCATATTTTTTTTTCATTATCAAGATTGAGTATTTTCTTTACAAAAATAGGAACACCTTTATTTTTTATATTATTATCGTTAAGTATTTTCTTAAAAGACCCATATTTTTATCACTATTCTAATTGAGTATTTCCTTAGAAGAATAAGAATAACTATATTTTTTTTATTATTCCAATTGAATATTTTCTTTACAAAAAGAAGAATACCCATATTTTTCTTGTCATTTCATTTTTATGGTTGGATATTTTCTTTACAAGGCTATACACAATTACACACCCATATTTTTTTCATTATTATAATTGAGTATTTTCTTTACAAAAACAGAAACACCCGTCACCCATATTTTTTTCATTGTTAAGGTTGAGTATTTTCTTTACAAGAATAGGAACACCTTTATTCATTATATTATTATGGTTAAGTATTTTCTTTCCAAGAATAGGAATTATTCCTTTATTTGTTATATTATTACAATGAAGTATTTTCTTTAGATGATTAAGAACACCAACATTCTTTATATTTTTATGGTTGGATATTTTCTTTACAAGACTATATGCATCCATATTTTTTTCATTATTATGGTTGAGTATTTTCTATAAAAGAATAAGAATACCCATATTTTTTTTTCATCATTACAATTGAGTATTTTCTTTACAAAAAGAAAAATACCCATATTTTTCTTGTCATTTTTACAATTGGATATTTCCTTTATAAGACTATATATACCCATATTATTTTAATTATTATAGTTGGATGTTTCTTTAGAAGATGAGAAACACCTATATTTTTTTCCTTATTTTGGTTGAGTATTTCTTTACAAGAAAAAGAATACCCAAAAAAAATTTCACTATTCTAGTTGAGTATTTCCTTAGAAGAATAAGAATACCAAAATTGTTTTTTGAATTATGATTTAATATTTTTTTCTACAAGAAGGAAAACACTCATATTTTGTTTGAGTATTTTCTTTAGAAGGACAACCATATTTGTTTTTATTATTACAATTGAAATTCCAAAACTCAAATCTTAAAAATTTTCAATGCATCATTTCGGAAAAAATTATTAGTTCAAATAGGTATTATTTTACGTATTGCCATGCATTGATTGGTGGTCATGAATTTAACTGATTCTGTGGAGGCAACCGGTCATGTCCACTTCTGAGGTGACTAATGGTACCCAGTTGGAATTCTAGTGATGACTAGTAACCACCAAATGGTCCGTCATTCATTCGAAGCTTGACTTCATTTCTTTGCCCTTAACTTGTGTTTTGCGATGTTGTCGTTGGTTTCGCATCCTTATTGTTTTGTACCCTTATGTTTTGCACAAAGACTACATTACAAGAAGAGGATTAGTTGCATAAGCAGGCTATGTGTGTTGTGCCTAGCATCGTGGACAAATGGCTAGGAAGTTTTGCAAGGAAATATGGTGAGTTTCCATTACATTGTGCCATCATTTCGGTCCGCATCTGTTTTGTTTTGGATAATGCTACAGGATTTGGAGATCCATCTTGGTAGAATTGTTTTCTATTTTTGATTTAGGGTGGATATATATACGTGAAAACTAAAAAACCCAATTCATGGAGTCAATGCGTTGGATTCCGAAGCTTTTCAGTACCTTTGTTGCTCCACAGTGATGAGCATAGCTCCAATGATGGAGGTTTTTGATGCAATTTTCTCCAAAGAAAAGGGATACCAATAAAGCTTTCAAGGAGAGTGCGGAGCATTCTTTTCCGATTGAATTGGTTGTTGTTTTTTGGTGAGCAAATCCTACTTTCTAGTCGTATTATCTGTACAATTTTTACTATACATATCATAATTTTATACTACTCATACATAGGTCTAGATTGCTTTGTGTCTCTCCATCATTGTGATTTCCTAGTACCAATAGGTTAATTAAGGTTTTATTAAATTTGTAAAAATATAAATGAAGGTTCGTGTTTTGAAGGAGGAACATGCTAAACTTGGTTGTACATTGTGTGGTTTTCACTTGCAACCATTACCATTGGTCTACGTAAGTTGTAGAGGAATCAAGTAGTATCTCGTTCCATCAAGGCAAGGGAGTGCTCCCTATGCAGTTTCCTCCTTCCGAGATGGTTGTCTCTGTTTGTAGACACCTTTATCATCCATGGTATGCGTTGATAAACTTCACCGAGGGAATAGAATGCTTTGCTTAGGGTTGCAAGTAAGTTCAACCCATCGAATGAATTATGAGTTTTGGTTGTACTTTTTGTAATAATGGTTGTATTGTTTTTAACAGTGGTTGTATTATTTGTAGTAGTGGTTGTATAATTTGTAATAGTGGCTGTATAATTTGTAGTAGTGGTTGTATTGTTTGTAACATGCTATGTCAATTTTGTACAATTTTTTAATGTTTTGTGTAGATTGTTATCAAAAGGGTTTTTGGAGATTAGTCATTTGTACTCAATGTTTTTTGTTGCCCTTTTGGTTGTATTTTTTGTATTTTTGTATCTCAAGTTTGTACACCTTGTATAGTTTGTATCTCAAGTTTGTATAGTTCATTAACATTTGGGATACATCTTTACCCACATATGATTTGGGGTTCCTAGTTTTGTACTTGATGTACGATAATGAGTACATTTTGTATAGTTTCCATTTTGTGCGTACTTAGGTAGTTGTTGAACATTGTATTCCAATGTATTTATGTTCTTACTTGATTGTATAATTTGTATAACATGTATGTACAAATTGCTTAAAGTTTTACCATTTATATTGTAACCTCTAACTTGTTTGTATGTTTGTATCAATTGTATCGTTTGTACCTAAATAAGATACATAACATGGTTAACTCAATTGGAGATTGTGTGTTGGTGCAGGGCTTAGTTCCTTGGATGGAGATCGGACCTACTATCGGGAAAGAGGCAAAAATGAAGTTGTTGAAGCAAAACTAGCAACAAGATCTAGGTGTGATTTCCTTTGAGACCTTTGTCATTTTGTGATTTTTGACTAGTCTTTTAAGTCCATAGCATACAAGCTAAATGTATAAGTATTATAGATATGTGCTTTATGTGGAATTTAGGGGGAAGAAGAAGAGGTCTAAAGACATGGGAAAGCAAAAACAAAAAGAAGACCAAGCACAGTAGACCTAAAGTGAGCCAATGAGCATTAGTGAATTAGGTCGGGAGGCCACCTTCTCGCCCCTTGTAATGTTTAATTTTCAATTTCATTTCTCTAGAATATTTAAACTGTTAAGACATGCGTATATGTTTTTGAGGTTGGATTTCTATCCATAGAAACAATTGTGGTATGATGCATGTGACTTGTCCAACAGATTAGAAAGAGTTCCAATTACGGTATGTGTGGCAAGTATGGAATTCCATGCTTTAGAAGAATTTACTTATTGTCCTCATTCTAGGCTATCTACAATTGCATCTAAGAATTTGACTAAAGTGAAAATGGATTTTTTTGCTCCTTGCCAATGCGGTGAGCATTCTTGTTATGGGCATGCATGCTATTGTTGGGTAAAAAACCTTATGTAGTTGGTGGAAGGCAAATGAGGTTGTCTATTAAGTTCCATCCTAAACCATGTAAGTTTTTTTGAATTGAGAGACAATGCTCATTACATTACACTACACATTATTTGCTACCTTTATAGTCTTACAATTTCTCTACATTGTGTGCTATCATGTACTTAAGTTTGCATACAAAGCACGTATACTAATTTTGTACTTTGTGTACTAACTAGGCAATTATTTGTACAATTGGCAGGTATTGTTGGAGGAGCCAATATTTTCCATTGTAAAATGTTGGTAAGGTTCTACATGCCGTGGTTATACCAACAACGTTTTCCTTCAAGAATCCAATGACTCTTGCACGTGCAATAGTTTGTGTGGCATTAGAATGGTTCAAAAGAAGTTACACATTTTCATGGAGGTTTTCTGGGTAGCCTAGGCTGGAGAGAAGGGCTGGGGACTGCGGGTAAAGAAGCACATCCGAAAGGGTACTTTTTTCTTTGAATATGTAGGAGAGATTGTCACAAATGTTGAACTGATGTAATGGAGGGCTTTTGCAAAATTGGGGAAATTGGAGGCATTCATGCTAGCACTTGACACTTATTGGAAATCTCAGTAGGTGGTGATTGATGATGTCGCCTTGTGCATAGACAACATTTTTTTGGGGAAATGTCAATAGATTTATAAACCACATGTATTTGCTATAAATTATATCTTTTGATTTTGTATAATTGCATTTGTTGTGATGATGATTGTACAAATTGTACTTTTGTGAATCTCAATGTATGTTTTCGTTTGTTTCTAAGATGTGAAGACACCAACCTTGTTGATGTGCTTGTTAAAGATAGATGCATGGATCCAAGTCTCTACCATGTTGCATTTTTTGCACAAGTAGATATTCCACCTTTGGAAGAATTGACATCGAATTATGGGTAAAGCTTTGAAATGTTGAAATTAGATGCTATAGTTTCCTTCTATAATAAGTATGGTACAATGGTAGCACTCCTTGTTGTAAAACAATAATTGACAATCCCCCAATTCATCCCATCACCAATCTCTCTTTGTCATGTGTAAACTAATACTATTGGTTGCATTGTGGAGTACATACCTTTGGTGGATTTCTATATGAATTAACTAGTGTTGGGCAGGTATGTAGCTCTTCTGAAACTAATGTTGCAATGTGCATAGTAGTCTCATATGTGTTTGAATGTCCACCCAACACATGGTAATATTTGTGGTATTTGTGAAAGGCATCAACATTAAAAGTCAACATGTTCATGTGTTAATAATAAGGTAGTTGACAGGAAGGCTTGGAAGGGGGTACACACTGAAGATAGTGCCATGTTCTATTTAGTACATCCTTGTATAGTTTGTAGATTTTGTTTAGAACTATACGTAGCATATAGTATGTGCATGTGTTGCAAACCATTACAAGGACTCTAACTTGTGAATAATGTATATTTACATATACATTTTATAAGGCGAGGCATATTTATTGATGAACAAAATACAAATAATTGAACACAATCCACGGACATAGCAAGGCTTTAGCTACAAACAAATATGCATTCTATGAACTAACTCTACTACAACTTGTTGACAGTTGTATTAGAAAAAAAATCAACCCTATGTCCATGATTGTGCCCCTTCACTTCATTTGTTGTTGTTGCCTCCATCTAGCATTGCACACAATGCATCGATGTAGTCTATGACTTTAGTTACAAACAAACATACACTCTATGAACTAACTTTGCTACAACTTGTTGATGGTTGTACTAGAAAAAAACCCTAAACCCCAGGTATGAAGGCTAATTCTTCAACGCTCATCATCTTGTCCTTGGGCTCATTCCATCTACCGTTGCTACCTCCATCTCGCGTTGCTACTGAGTTGAGAGTACAACCTCCATAAGCTGTAGGTACGAAGTTGGAAGCTCAACAGTGATGGGGCAACATTTGTGAACATCGTCATTGTTAGAGTAGTAAATTGTATCTTCAAGCCAATTTGGAATCCACTCCCCTACACTTGGTGCCTCCACCTCTTCTTTATATCCAATTTCAGTGTAGATTTTTATAAATAAAAATTCGGAATTTGCAGCTTCATCCCACTTCAACTTTTTGCCGTCTCCTTGTAGTAATAGACCTCTCACTTCATCCAAACCAAAAAATGGAAGCTTTTCCTTCCGCCTCTCCACTTCCTCATCAACCCATTCAAGGTAATGATGTAGGTTTGCCTTGCGTTTGGGAAGGATTGACATATTATGCCACTCAACCTTGTCAACAATAGGATAGAATATGAGCTCATGTGTCATAGTACATTACCTGAACCACTACATGAAGTTCAACAAAATTATAAAATTATACCATGAAATTTATAAGAGTAAACATAAGAGATGAAGAGAATGAGTGATAGAAGAACAATAGTATACATTGGTCCATACAAGCTATCCCACAGTGGACATGCTTTAAATATCCAATGTGTGCACAATGTACGTTTTGTACTACTATCAATACATAAGGTTTGACTGAACGTAGTACAAACATTATAAACACTACATTTTTGTACTATTGGTATTTCAAGAATTTTGAAACCCAAACCTTGAGTACAACTAGTATAGTCTTTACTGTGAAACTATAGGATGGTAGCACAACATTGTATGAACAATCCTTTCACTTACTGCTATTAGTAGAACTATAGTACAAATACTAAAAACACTACAATACTTTGACTAAATGTATTTCTAAGAATTTTGAATCCTGAACCTTGTTACAATTTGTATAGCCCATATTGTTGGAACTATAGGACGGTAGCACAAGAGTGTACAAACATTCCTTTTATTTACTGCTGTTGATTGAAATGTAGTCGTCTTAGTACAAACACTACAAATACTACAATTTTTGAACTAAATGTATATCAAGAACTTTGAATTTTGAACCTTGGTTACAATTAGTACAGTTTATACTCCTAGAAACATAAGATGGTAGCACAATAGTATGCAAACATTACTTTCATTTACCTCTTTTAGTAGAAATGTAGTTGTCCTAGTACAAATACTACAAACACTACAATTCTTGAATTGAATGTATTTCTAAGAACTCTGCATCTTGAACCTTAGTTACAATTAGTACAATTCGTATTCCTAGAAACATAAGATGGTAGCCTAACAATGTACAAACATTCCTTTCACTTACTACTTTTGGTAGAAATGTAATTGTCCTAGTACAAACACTATGAACACTACAATTTTAGAACTGAATGTATTTCTAAGAACTCTGGATCCTGACACTTGGTTACAAACAACATAATTTGTACTATTGGAACCATAGGATGGTAGTGTAGCAGTGTCAAAACATTCCTTTTAGTTATTGCTATTGATAGACATGTAGTTCTCTTTATACAACTAGTACTCGTTGTACAAAAGTAGTACATGAACCAATAAAGAAATTGATGATGTACAAGGAGATGAGCTTACTTATAGTACAGACAATAAGTGTCTGAAATCCCAAACCGTCTTTCACTACAAATTTTGCCAACTTGAATTGCGGCATTCAATTGGACTGCATTTAAACACAACGAGCTACCTATTAGTACTAAGAAGTATGCATTACATTACAACTATGATACATAGTTGAAGAATTGAAAACTTCTACTTATGTGTCCTTATTGAATTAAGTCAAACAGTAAATTGAAATTAAAGTAAAATGGAATTAATGTGAATTGCGAATACAAACCTTTACATAGTTTGATTAATTAACTCACACGAGATTGCTAGGGCTTCTGTCACCACTACTTGATCAAACAATGCCTCACTAGGCTTGACGAAAGCAGTTTGACACATATGTCTATTGCTACAAATTCCTAGATAGTAGGCAATATTGCCTTGCTTCGAAGTCAATGTTTTTGAAACATAAGTGTTTTTGAAAGTAACCAAAGAATCAAAGTCACAACTTACATCGGCCAAGGAGCAAGGTCTATTACTGCACAATGGGAAGTAAGTCTTGATGCATTGTTGAACAAGTCTAGAGCAACGAAATGGAAAATAAAAAGTGATGCATTGTTAAACAAATATAGAGTTACGGAATGGAGCATGGTCAGACATCACCTCACACAACATTGGAAATGAGGAGTCCAAAACCCGAAGCACTTCACTACGCAAAAATATAGAGGGAATACGAAGTGTAACACTAGAAATGAGGAGCTTGAAACACCTTCACTTAGCAACCACAAAAGGAGTTGTTGCATTAGAGAAGACGACCGGTTGTGCCGCTCTAGATTCCATCCATGACATCATTCTATATTAAAGGTGACATGTCACGCATACAATTTAGAAGTCCATTTGAATACTATTACTACGCATTGGCAATTACGTAAAGGCGCTTGACTTCACGGCCTGAAGTCATGGCGCCTTTGTCAGAGGACCCGCAAAGGCACTGAAATTTGCAGTGTACCAATAGTTGTATAGTTTGTACTTGTTGTATTAGTTTGTATATCGAGCAAAGGGGCGACCGTAGCGTGTGATCACCCACGTGAAGAAAAAATAGTGATGCAAGAGGCTAGTGCTGCTTTACACCAAGAACTCTTTGTGTTGGTTGCAGCAAGGACAAAGCATGCAGCTACTCGCAAAGAAGCACAAGCTAACTCTACGTCGTCGTGAGTTGAAGGGGAAGGTTGTTTGCTTAGAAGATTTGAAGGCATGTCGAAGTGCACATCATGCAACTTCCATTGTGAAGTTCTTCACAAGCTCACGAAATGCAAGCAGTGCTCAACCACTATAACAAAACATGGTAAAAAAAACCGTAGTCAAAATCGACTATGGTTCTTTTTGCCATGTTTTTGTGTAGGCCCACTACACGTGCTTCCAACGTTTTTTGCAATTTCCTACTACAATTTTGGGAATTTTGGGGTGTGTAATATATCATTGGAAAGGGTTTTTTTTATCATGTTTTGTTATAGTGAACTTGTATTACTTGGTGGTGCATCATCTGGTCCAAGATCATGCAATTTGAATTCTACTAGCAAAGACATTTGCTCAAACATTGTCCCTGTAGACACACTGGTTTTGGATTCTAGGCCTCTTTCTTAATCACAAAAAGGGAGAAGTGACAATAAACAATTTGAATTTGGAGATGCACCTCTTGACACAAAACGATAGTTACGGGCTAATCTTGTGGAGATCTCTAATGGAGAAGACGATAATGAATTCGATGATGACTTTCAACAAGTTCCTCCTCCTCCAAAACCCAAAACAAACTATGATCGCACTTAGAGATTCTAAAATGAGTGGGCAACGAAGTTGGTTTGGGCGGAACTGATACAAAGGAACAATGGCCAAGTTCATCTTATGAAGTGTACGGTTTGCTCCACTTTCAAGAAAAAACCAAAAATCTTAGGGCCAAAGTGGGATACTCTCACCAAACATGAAGGGAGGAGGAAAGCTGCATTTGACATGCCAAAATACAACGTGAAGGCAAGTGAATGGTATATTTCAAGGACTAGTTGCCACCAAATTAACTTGAGACATTTTGATGCAAGACAACCTATTTCTGTCCTTCTACAAGTCAATATCAACACTTCCATGGTCAAGTCCAAGAAAATTGTGCAATTAAGCACAATTTACCAGATCCTATCATCTGGCTGACCTATGGTGGAATATGAAGAGAGGTAGGCTTTTTATGTTTTTTTGAATGTCTCCAACTTGCCCCAAATGCATTGGACAAATGGCTCAAGTTGGAAGATGGCTGACTTCATGTACCAAAAAGTGAAACAATCAATCCAAAAGAAGATCACTACAGCCCAGTTTGTTACAATCACATGTGACAAAGTTACCTTTGTGGACAATGGCAATTGGCTTTGTATACATGCCTGTATTGTAGAGAAATACATTAGAATTCTACATTTGATTTCATTGCAACGTTTGGTGGATGGGTCTAGTACAAACCAATTGACATTGATAATCATGAAGGCTTTAGAGAATGGAGGTGATCTGATGTTTGAGCAGATTTCTAGAAGATTGTTGTGCTTTGGTGCTAATGGTGTGAGTACGTTTCAAGGTTCCAGAAGTGGTGTCACAATGTAGATTCAATCAAAGTTCGCTCCATTTTGTATGGGAGTCCATTGTATGGCCCATAGGTGTAATCTTGTAGCTAAGTCCTTGTTTGCATTACCTATTTTTGTTGTTGTAGAGCAAGTTATCCAAAAAATTCATGCATACTTCAACAAGAGTCTTAAGCATTTCTGCAAGTATTAGAAGTTGGTGGAGGCTATGGAAACCAAGGGCTTGAAGCCACTACTACAAGTGACTACAAGGTGGGTGTCTCTTTTGGAGCCCTTATAAGAGCTACTATCATACTACCACACCCTATTAGCCAAGATGAAGGTAGACTCTCCAAAAAATGACGTTGCAAAGGTATTTCACTTCTCCTTTTGAACTATTTGCATTGTAATTTAGCTATGTTGGAGATCCAGAGTTTTGAGGTTTCAATTATTGCTATAAGTTCAAAAGCTATGAGAAATACAAACTTCTTTGGTTTAAGTTAATGAAGTTAGCAAGCTCCTAATTTGTATGTCAAGGTGGCATTGAGCTTGGTGGAGTCGACACAGAACCTAGCCTTATTCATTGGTCCAGCCCCTTCAAGAAATAGGGTCCGACTCTACACTACCATTTTGTGCCTTAGTGTTATAGGGCGTATCATAGTTGTTCTGTCGAACGTGTTTTGGGGTTTGGGTGTCGAGTTGTTCGTCTGATGTCGCATGTCGTATAAGACGAGTGTTGCATATACGAGACAAATTTGACGAGCGCGAAATTAGGGTTTAGGGTTTTCGGGCAGGGCAGCCAAAATTTTTATCTTATGTGGCGGGTTGTCAATAGTGACGTGGAAAGCTTTGACCACGTCACCATAGGCGACTGCGGGTGGGGCGCGTGCGGGTAAGGTGGGGTGACCGCGGGTCCTAGAATGAGGGCGACTGCGGGTTCAATCTGGGGCGACTGCGGGTTCAATCTAGGGCGACTGCGGGTCTAATCCAGGGCGACTATAGGTCGAGGGGGGGGGCGAGTGTGGGTCCAGGGGGGGCGAGTGCGGGTCCAGGGGGGGCGAGTGCGGGTAGAAGGGGGTGACTACGAGTCTAGGGGGGTGAGTGCGGGTCTAGGGGGGGCAAATGCAGGTAGAAGGGGGCTTAGGGGGGCGACCACAGGTCATTTCTTGGGCGACCGCGGCTAATGGGGCGATTGCAGGTCTCAGACTCAAGAGGTCTTCTAGTTCATGACAATGGAGGCGGCTGCGTATGGGGCGACCGCGGGTCAGAGGCGCCAAAAAACATGAGTTTGAGTTTCCCCCCTTACAAAGTGGAGGGAAGGCGTTCAAACTTTTCAAGTACCGCTCCCCCCTTTTCTAAGGAATAACTCCAGAAAATCCTAAAACTAAGGCATTCAATACTAAGTGATCAAAAGTTAATTAAGAAATAAAGAAAGCAAATTGGTTTAGGAAGTGGAGATTTGGAAAAGCCCTTTTTCCTAACATTTCATTTCTCCTTCATCCATCCTTGTGGTCATGTCAAATTCAACGTAACCATTTCCTATTTTAATTTTTGGAGGGAGTACATTGAGAGGAGACCTTCGCTTTTGGGGGAAATCATGTACAAAAAAAATACTAACACCGTGGGATGCACAAAGAAGAAATCTTTTTATCTACATAAGAAGTGGTTTAAGAAATGGAGACTTGGGGAAGCTCTTCTCCTTGACATTTTATTTTTCCCTTGTGGTCATGTCAAATTCAACATGACCATTTCCTATTTTAATTTTTGGAGGGAGTATATTGAGAGGAGACCTTCCCTTTTGGGGGAAACCATTGTAGTCTGTGAACTATTGTAGCTTGTGTGGATCTTTTTTTTTTTTTTTTGTTGTTGGTTAATTTTGGCTATTATCAATGGTATTTCAGTGTTTTGAGGTTAACTTTCTATAGTTACGGGTTAGTTTGGGATTTTACTTGTATTTCATCTATAGTTGTGATCAATGGATGAGGATCAATGGATGAATGAGGCGTGATCTATAGTTGCGGTTGAGGTGGTTGGCTATGGTATCCAGGTGAAGTTCAATGGAGAGTGCGATTGAAGCCCAATCTGGAAGAGAGTCCAGAGCTCCCGCAGCAGTGAAGGTTGACGGTGTTCAATTGTGCGTGGAAGATTTGGAAGTGCTATAGTTCTGTCTGTGTGGTGTCGTTGTAGTGTTCGGCGAGAGCTCAATTGTGATATTGTGTGTTAGTGTTTTGTTTGTGCTGAATCGATAGATGTTACGGAGTAGATTTGGAAAGGAATGGGAAACAATTGTAATACTTTCTATATGAAATACAATGTGGAAATTATGGATTAAGTATTTTATGATCAATTGTTTGGAATCGAAGTTTTGTGTGTGAATCTGTGTAATGGGAATCGATTGTGCATTAAAGTAATAATGTGGTGGCTTGATACTATAGTTTGTGTTTGAATGGTGATTGACTCTGTACACAATGGAATATGTACCGACTGTGTGTGCTGTAATGAGGGCTGAGTGTTAGACCTATAGATATGGATTTGGAGAATTCACAGTCTATTGTAGGAAGAAGAGATCAATTGATAGGTTGGTTGTTTCCAACTGGATTATCCATTGTGTATGAACGGAGCATGCAATATGAGCAAAAGCATAGAAATTATATCGATAGTTTAAATGCAATAGTTCAGGATCTTGAGTGATGGGAATATAGTTATGAGCGGAATCAATAGAAATTGCAGTAACTGCAAACTATGCTATAGAGAAATTACCTTAAGAGTATATATGGAGAATTCAAAGATGAAATTGAAGATCATATGAGATTGAAGTAGTAAGGAGAAAAATCAACAAAAGAAAATATCTATTGATGTTGTCAAGCCGGAGATGAAAGCGGAAGAGCAATAGATCCTGGAAAAGGAAGGAGAATTCAATAGATACTAAAGAATGACATTTATAACAATTGGATAAGTTCTTCCATCTTGGATTAATTATAATAATATGGTTTAATCTATTGTTTGGGTAAAACTGGAATCATTCTCCCAATACTTTCAATTGTGCATAACCTGGGAATGAATTAAATCCATTACCTTATAAAATTACCTATAGCGCCTTGCCTCCCTGAGAACGAACTTAGAAACTATAGGAATTTCTCAATAGTTTAATCTATAGTAAATTCCCATCCACATAATGGCGCCGCTGCCGGGGAGGCGATGAATTAGCGCCAAATGGGTAATTTTATGTTAAATATGTCAATAGAAAAGGGGGGATAGTGATTTTTCCTGAAATTGAAATGAGCCATAGATGGAGTTTGAGTCCAAAAAATACAGTGAAAATAGAAAGAGAAAAGGCAGCAAGGGCTGAGCGAGCAAGAGTGAGAGAATTACGGAATTTAAATCAATTGGAAATAAGTGATAAATCGGGAAGTCCTATTGGTTCGCAGCCTGTGACTGATGAGACTGAGTTGATTATAGAACCAGGTCCTACAGTCCAGGAGGGGATTCCTGATGCATCAATCGTTACTGCAGGTACTATAGATCTTTTGAATCAGTCTCGTAATCTTAGTGAATCTATAGTTAAACCTAATTTATTCCAGGAAGCATCCTCTATTGGACCCTCTTCTAGTTATGGATTAGCACATACCTTTTGTGAAGGTATTTGTGTATCTCAATTGCCAACTCCAGGGGGAACATTAGGTGAGGAAATTAAACAAAAAGAGAGTGTGAAGTTAGATGATTTAACACCTATTGATATTAATGAGAGTAGAGACAGTGAAGCGGAGAGCTACCATAGTAGTGAGGATAATTTGTCTTTGAATAAAGGTAATGTTTTGACTAAGACAACTATTTTAAGTTGTATAAATCTATTATTTGAAGAATCTATAGATAATAAAAAATTGATCTCCTGGGAAGACGGCAATAGAATTCTACGTACACTTAGTGGGTCCACAGAGGATCCAATAAGTGATTTAGAGGCTATAGAGAGGGAGGACAATAGTTCTTCTACTCAATCATCCCTTAGTAGTTCACAATCTATCAATAGTTCATCAACTGAATCTATTGTAGTGATGGCCGCCCTAGTACTTCCAGTAAATATGAGGGCTGGTCAACCTGAGGACCGGCCCATTTCTTTGGTTCCATTGCCTAAATTCCATGGACATATTGGAAATGACCCAGATAAGCATGTGAGCAAATTTTTAACCGCATGTAATGCGAATAACGCTAGGACCGAGGTTCATTGGTATGCAATCTTTCCAACAACGTTGGAAGATCATGCTCAGCAGTGGTTCCATAGGCAACCGTTGGGTCATTTTGCCAATTGGCAAGCCTTAAGGGATGCTTTTATAGCACATTTTAGACCTATAGGTTATGATGAGCGAGTGAGCGAGGCATTGCATGAAATGCAAATGAATACCAACGAAACTATAGATAGTTATTATGGGCGAATGGAGGACCTTGTCCTCCGTTTACCTGCGGGTCATGGATTCAATGATGCCATGAAGTTAGGAATCTTTATTAGAGGATTAATTCCCTTTAAATTAAAAGGCTATGTAAAAGAAGTTTCACCGGCCACGTTATTAGAGGCCTACAATAGAGCTGAATTGTATGAAAATATTTGGAGCAACCCCGAGTTATATACGACGGTGCCCCAAACACCTATAGCCCCAACGATTCCTATACAATCAGTCCAGTATGTTCCACCGTCGATGCCGCCTACTTATACTTCAAATCCACCGGCTATGCCGGTGAATCCAGTCATGGCACCACAAATTGGGGTTAGTCAAAATCCCATAAACGCTATACAAGAATTGACAAGTTTGATGCAAGATTTGAAAGTTAATTTAGCAAAAGCAGGGAATCAAAAAGGGCAACCGGTAAATGAGAGAGCTAATATGTGGTGTACCAATTGTAAGGGTCAAGGACATCTAAATATAGATTGTCCTTCCCCACAAGGAATAATTCTTAAATGTTTCCATTGTGGTGGTAACCATGATAGTGATAGATGTAATAATAAAGGGAAAAATGGACAAAATAGAAATCAACAAAATCAAGTAGTCTATCAAGTAGATAACGACTATAATCCCAATAATAATTGGGGGGGTAATAATTGGAATAATGCTAGTGGGGGCGGATGGAATAGAAGACCTAGGTACCCTCGGTTTAATAATAACCAAAATTTCAATAATAATTCTGACTACAATAGTAACCCGAATTTTAATAATTATACCCCATTGGGCAATGCATCTACTAATTTCAATCCCAATAGTTTTAATGGTGGTGGCTATAGCAATAACCCCAATCGGTTTATACCGAGGAATCCAACCAATCAGAATCAGGGGTGGAATCAGATGCCATTTGGAAATCCCAATCAAGGCAATCCCACCTATGGGGGTCGGAATCCTAGCTGGGATAATATTATTTGTTTTAATTGTAACCAGGGAGGTCATATTAGAAACAATTGTCCCAATGCAAAAGCAGATGTGCCATATGTACCCCTGTGTGGCAATTGTAAACAAAATGGCCACACAGCAAAGGAATGCAATGGTCCAAAAAGGGATGGCCCTAGAGATAATAATAGTAATAATAATCCCAAGGACACTAGTCCAAAATTAGTGCTATTGCCTAATGATTACCCTATGAACAATAGTTCAAAACCATCTTATCAAAATAGGAATGTGGGGTGGATTGATATAGTTAGGGAAAGTGATAAAATTGAAAACAATAGTTTAAATACTAAGAATGTCCATGGAGTCCACACTCGTGGAATGCGAGCCAAACAGGACATGTTGGACTCACATCCCATGCATACAGACAATAGTTATTCCACTGATGGGACTGAACCTATTGAACCAGTTAAGAAAAAAACTGTGACTATAGAACAGGTACCATCTGTAATCCCAGACAGGGAGGATTCATCTCCTGTGTTAGGAACTATAGATGGGAATCTAAAAACTATAGAATGGAATCCACAGTCAGGGTCTATAATTAATGGGGAGGATAATTCATTATCTCCTGGTATGCCTAAGGCATTATGGCCAATAGAACCACTGAGGGAGGAGAATAATAACATTAAACCAGCTATAGTAGAGACTATTCCTAATAAAATTAATTTAGGCTATAGTCCAAGTTCTCAAATATTATTACAGTCATCTATAGAACCAGTTAGGAAATTTCCTATTAGGAATGGGCAGTTGAATCACAGGGAAAAGGATGGTCCCAATTGGAAGCCACAAATAGAATCAGAGGCTTCTATAGATCAGCCAATAGGATTACCAATGAAGTCTCCTAAAAGAAAGAAAGGAAAGAAACTAAGACCCATAAGTATAATGTGTGGGATAGAGCCTTATGATTTATTAGCTGATTTAGGAAAATTAAAAGCTGATATTTCAATACAACAATTGTTGGGTGTGGCCCCCCAATGTCGTTCTCTTCTTCATTGAACTTTAATTAGGAAGAGGACGAGGCTATCAGTAAATGAGGTTTCCATGAGCCCTGACCCTGGTGCCCCAACAATAGATGTCCAAATTGATGGGATGGTGATACAAGGAGTGCAAGTAGATGGAGGGAGTAGTGTAAACTTGATGAATATTGATACAATGTCCAGTTTACAATTGCCTGACCTACAAGAGACTAAATTAATACTTGGAATGGCTGACCAAAGTAGGGTCAAGCCATTGGGAATATTATTTAAGGTTCCTACTACTATTGTAGGACTTGTTTATCCTATAGATTTTTTAGTATTTCAACCAAGTACACCAAATGTGTCATATCCTATATTGTTAGGACGTCCTTGGTTATACCAAGCACATGCCAAGGATGACTGGGGCAAAGGTATTTTAACCATAGGAGAAGGTCTAAATAAAGTTAAATTAAATATGTACCCTTCTCGTTATCAGGGAGAAACTCAATGGTATTCACCTGAGGTGACTAGTGATATGGGCTATAGTACAGAAAAAGAAGAATTTGAAATTAATAAGGTACAATTAAAGAACCAACAAGAGAATGCAGGTGTATCAAAACAATTGATTTACCAAAATGTGGGTCCAGGGGAATATGTGATTCCATGTTCAATAGATAATGACTCTGATAAAACAATAGGGGCTTGGTTGACTGATAGGACAGTTTATGGAGTGACCTTATCTGAAGGAGAACCCATCTATAGTTCTGATGCTGATGATGGTTTTAATCAGACTGATTTCATGAACTCAGTCCCTATAGCTAAGCATGTACCTCAAAATGAATGTTGTGATCTATTGTTAAGTGAGGGGGAGATAACCAAAAAAATTCAAATTAGTAATGCTTTATCTCCACAAGAGAGAGAACATTGGGAACAATTTTTTAGGAAACATATTTCTACTTTTGCATGGACCTATAAGGATCTTAGGGGAGTCCCACCCGAGATCTGTGAACACCATATTAATTTAAAAGAGGATGCTAAGCCAGTCCAGCAAAAACAAAGACGATTGAACCCTAAATATTCATTGTTAGTTAAAGAAGAAATAGAAAAATTACTTGAAATGGGATTTATTTACCCGGTTCCTTATAGCGAATGGGTGAGCGCTATTGTAATTGTGCCCAAAAAGAATGGTAAAATTAGGATATGCCAGGATTTTCGAAAATTGAATGAAGCAACGAAAAAAGATTACTTCCCATTGCCCTTCACGGATTCTATTTTAGATGCCGTGGCAGGCCATGAAATTTATTCTTTTCTTGATGGCTTTAGTGGTTATAATCAAATCCGTTTAGCTTTTAAGGATCAATTGAAAACTACATTTACCACCGATTGGGGCACATATGCCGCGGTGGTAATGTTGTTTGGGCTGTGCAATGCACCGGCCACATTTCAACGATTGATGATGGTCGCCTTTTTACCATTTTTAAGGAAATTCATGGAGATATTTCTCGATGATTTTTGTGTTTATGGAAAAAAAATAGACCATGCAAATCACTTGGCACAATGCTTTGAACAATGCCATAAGTTTGGCATTTCTCTCAATGCTAGTAAATGTCAATTTTTGGTTCCTTCTGGTAAACTATTGGGCCATATTGTGAGTCAAAGAGGAATTGAGTTAGACCCAGATAAAGTACAATTGATTAAGGATTTTCCTAGACCACGAACGATAAAAGAGGTTAGGGGATTCCTAGGGCTAACGGGTTATTATAGGAGGGCTATTAGTTCATATGCTTCTATAGCATCTCCACTTACAAAATTACTAAAAAAATTAGAGGTGGGTTCCCGACCCACTTGGGATGGGGAATGTGAAATGGCTTTTATGAAGTTAAAAGAAAAATTGTGTACGGCTCCGGTGTTGGTCCCACCGGATTGGTCTAAGCCATTCCATATTTATGTGGACGCATCAAACGTTGCCTTAGGATGTGTTCTAAGTCAAAAGGATAGCAAAAATTTAGATCACCCTATTTATTTTGCGAGTCGACAGTTAATAGCCGCTGAGAAAAATTACACTACCACGGAACGAGAGGCTTTAGGCATGATTTTTGCAGTGCAAAAATTTCGCCATTACTTGTTAGGGTATCCTTTTATTTTTTATGTGGACCATGACGCCCTTAAATATTTAGTAAATAAACCAGATTTAAGTGGCCGTTTGGCCCGTTGGGTTCTATTGTTGCAGGAATTTGACTTTTCTATAGTAGTAAGACCGGGAAAAAGCCATGGGAATGCGGATCAAATTTCCCGGTTGGAACCCTTAGCAATAGAGGCTTTACAACCTTTAGATGATCAATTGCCCGATGCGCATATTTTTGAGGTTGATATTATACAACCGGAATATGTTGAAATTTTGAATTATCTAAGGTCTAATATTACACCAACCGGGTTAAACCCTTCTCAATTGAAAGCTTTTATCTATAGATGTGGTCCCTATACATTATTAGGGGATGTTTTGTATAAGAAGGGGAAGGATGGTTTACTAAAGCGTTGTCTATATACTAATGAAATACCTATAGTGTTAGAGGGTTGCCATGCGGATGCATGTGGGGGTCATTTTGCGGGGGATGTCACGGCAAGGAAAGCTTTGACTTCCGGGTATTGGTGGCCTAAAATGTTTCAAGATGCTCACCAATACGCCCGGAAATGTGACCCGTGTCAACGTGTGGGGCGACCCACACCAACGACCGCTATGCCATTAGTCCCTATATTAGCCTTAGCCCCCTTTGAGAAGTGGAGGATAGACTTTGTGGGCCCTATAGCACCGGCCACTAGACGGGGTCGCAAAAGATATATTTTGGTTGCCACTGATTACGCCACGAAGTGGGCGGAAGCTATGGCAACTAGAAATGACGATGCTCATACCGTGGCTCGATTTTTATTTGAAAATATAGTTTCTAGGTTTGGGTGTCCACGTGAGCTTATTAGTGACCGTGGAACCCATTTTCTTAATGAAACTATAGAACAATTAACTAATACATTTTTAATAAAACATAGGAAAACATCGCCTTACCATCCGAGAGCTAACGGTCAGACGGAGAAAACTAATGGGATACTTTGTAAAATATTGACTAAAACAATAGCTGAGTCTGCCACAGATTGGGATGACAAGTTGTGGGGAGCGTTATGGGCCTATAGAGTTGCTTATAAGGTAACTACTAAGTTTACCCCTTTTCAATTGGTATACGGTCAGGAAGCTATACTACCTATAGAATATGAAATTCCCTCTCTGAGAATCGCTATAGAAAATAGACTAGATGAAGATGAGAGTTTAAAAATTAGGTTGGCCCAATTGGAAGAATTAGATGAAAAGAGAAGGGAGGCCTATTTACATACATATGCTATGCAAAAACGGCGTAAGTCTTTTTATGATAGTAAGTTGGGTGCAAAAAGTTTTAAGGTGGGTGACTTAGTTCTCTTGTATGATAGCAGATTTTTTAAATTTCCTAGGAAGTTACAAATGCACTGGTTGGGACCTTATGAAGTAACAAACATTAATCCTAATGGTTCTGCACAATTGAGAGACTTTGAAGGTAAATTCCTCCCTACCCGAATCAATGGATATAGACTTAAACTTTATTATACTTAAGCCGGGGCCGACTTATCCTAAGAAGGGGAGAAGGGATTAGTACAAAAAAAAAAAAAAATGGATTATAATAAAAACAGGAAACAATTAAGGTTCTATAGTTCAGGATTTAATTTAATAATTAAATTAAATTTTCAAAAAAAAATAAAATAATAAACAAATAATTAGCAGCATAACTATAGTTCGGCAAGGAAGAGAAGTTCAGCTATAGATGTAATTAGTAGTGATGATGATGGTATCAATAGTAAGAGGTACTATAGTTCTGTATAACTATAGTTCGGTACTGGTTCAAGACTATAGATATAGGTAGATACAATAGATAAAATAAATTTAAAATAATAAAAATTATTTTAAAAAAAAACAAAAACAAAACTTAAAACACAAGCAAAAACATGATAAAATAAAAGTAAAAAGCATAACATCAATTAAATTAAAAACAAAAACAAAAAAATTAAAAATAGCAAAAACATGATACAAATATATATTGAAGAAAAGAAATAGTATGCTAATAATTATTACTCAATAGAAAAACATAATATCAATAGTCTGATAGAAGAGCGATACTGACTATAGATCCAATCGATAGTTCAGTTTAGCCATAGTAAAGGATATGATGGTGAAGCTATAGTTTAGTATTGACTATGACTATAGATATTGCGAGGAAGGAAATGATAAAAATTAAAAATTAAAAATTAAAAGAAATTAGAGGAAAAACATAAAATTGTAAAAACAATAATAATAATTCAAAAAGAAATAAAAACAAAATGAAGAAAATTAATTAAAAAAATTTTAAAAACAAAAACAAAAACAAAACATGATAAGAGAAAAAAAAAATGAAAACATGATAAGAACTAAATAAACGTCATATAATTATAGTAATTAGAATTAAATTTCAAATAAAAATAAATAAATTTTTAAAATAGTAAAAACATGATAAAAATATGGCACAAAATAAAATAAAAATAAATAAATACTAATAATGTTAAAACAAAACATGATAACAATGGAATATAATAATTAAAAGAATAAAAAAAAAGAAAAAGGATAAGGTATAAACAAGGGGAATATCAATGTAAAGCTATTTATGAGAAATACCTATAGTACTGGGATTTGGGGAAATAAATGCAAGTATAAATTTTCAAATCTATAGTGGAAAAGGTGGGAGTGAGTGGACATCAATAGAATCATGAGTAGCCGTCGAGAGAAACGATAGTTGAGAGTTAGTTTTCAACAACCTGAGGTTGCATCTCGAGAAGGGGGCTGGAGCTATAGTGAAGAGGAGGAAGGAAACAATTGTGAGTGCAGCATTGTGGCAGTTGTGCTTGAAATTGTGGAAATCCATAGTGTGAGTGAGAGCGTGGGTCATTGAGAATTGTCGAGGGAGGAAGTTGTAACAATTGAGAGAGATCTTCAAGCCCAATTGTCAGTTGAGGGATAGATAGAGTTTCGATGGAGCCGAAGCAGCAGGAGATGGCTGAGAGCGGAGGAACAGATCAATTGGCACCGGAGGTCTCTATGGAAGAAGGGGAGGATGACGATTGTTTGTTTATTGGTGAGACGGCGACCACGATTCAATGGAGCCAGGTAAAGAAGGTCAAGTTGGAGAAGGGCGTTGCATCAATGGTTCCTTCTTCAACTATGGTGAGTCCAGGTGTACAGTCGCGTACCACTACAGAGGAAGGGGAGCGGAGTCCTATAGTGACCTAGGGTGTGCAAGTGAAGGTGGGGTTGGAAGCGCCGCCATTTCCAAAGAAGAAAGCGTCACAACCGGAGCTATTGGCCAAGAAATTGCAGATGCAGGCAGAGTTGGAACAATTGGACAAGGAGCTTAAAGCCCAAGCGGAGGAGGAGGGCCGAATCAAGGAGTTGGAGGAGAAATTGAAGAAGGTGGAAGCCTCTGTAGCTGATCGAGAGCGATGGTTCCAGGGACAATTGGATGAGTTGAGGGCAGATCATCAGAAGGAGAAGGAAAAGGGAGATCAAGTATTACTGAAATGGAAGAGGGCTCATACAGATTTGGAGCGTCAGCACCGTCAGACTCAGCATTCTTGGAAGGAGATGGGCACTATAGTGGAATAGCTAAAGAAAGAGATGCAATTGGAGCGTGAGAAGTCTGCTCAGCTGCAGCAGGAGAAGCTTCAATTGCAAGAGCAGGTCACGCGATTGCAGAAACGAGTTTTGGCCAATAGCGATACAGATGACATGGATGTAGGGGGAGCTTCTATTGATGTTATGGGTTCTGTCTCCAGGAGGAAAGGAACATTGCAGATTGTGGATCTATTGAACCTAATGGAGAACTTGCCACCGGTGTAGCGCATAGAGCAGGCCTATCGATGGGATTGTGAGGTGTTTTGTTTGGCAATGGGTGTCCAGAGAGGCGATTGTTTCACTTCTCTGTGTTTTGAGCTGTTGTGGGGAGAGAGTCAGATCTATGGGATGGCGAATCTTTTTGCAGAGATGTTGGTGCGCCTGGAGTTTACGGTGGAGGACCCATTTCACGCGTATCTATTGATGGGGGATGTGGCTGCAAGGACCTTCCTCTATTGTAACAAGGTGGAGCGGCAGCAAGGCTTGAGGAGAGTGCAAGAGGAATCTATGGGTGTAGAGCGTCAACGTCCGGTTTGCAGCAGCTGGAATACCCCAATTTTGGAGGGATTCGAGAGTGTTGAGAAATCATGGGATTCTGCAACCATTGTTGTGTGGAAGGACCGGCTGAAACAATTGATGCCAATTTTTAAGAACGAAGAGTGGATAGTGGAAATGATTCGATTGTGCAAAGAGCGTGTGGTGCAGGCAATGCAGCTTGATGTTCATCCATCGGTATATTTTTATACCTATAGATTTCATGAAGGCCATTTGAAGCAGTTGGTTTCATCAATGGGGCCTTCGGCATTGCTGCCGTTTAACCTAGAGAACGATAGCAAATGGAAGAGTGCGTTTCAGGTGGTGGTGAGGCCGCCCAGTCTCTATGGAGTAGGGCCAAGTTTGGACGATTGGAGTCCAATTTTTGAGACTACCGTGGAAGACAATCGATTTCTCGGAAGATATGAAAATCTTTTTATCAAGAGAGATCATCAGCCGGAGTCTCTATCGTGGGAGGCACTATTGTGGATTGGCAAGGATTTTGGGAGTCAAACAGAGTTGCTATTGCACCCAATTGAGGTTTTGATTCATCAGGAGCATGGAGTGCGACAACCAGGGCTACCACTATTGGTGTCTCGAGATTCACGATTGTGCAATGTTCCGAGACGATATCTATGGAGGGCAACAGATCGGTTAGATACACCATGGTACAATTGGTGTCTTATCGATGGTACCTGGGATTCGGTGGACAATTGCGTAGAAGGTTTTATGAGGTTCTTCTTGGTGCATTAGCATCATAAAGACCCTGTCTGTTTCAGGCAGGCTATGTTTTGCCATGCTTTGGCTCACTGGTGCCGCGAATTTGACATGATTTTGGATCCACGTATTGGGGGCCGACAAGGGCAGGATGGTTACATTTATACGAAAATCAAGTACATGCCTGCCAGGCGGTTACGATTGTTTGAGTTGATGTGCGTGATGCACTTTTTGCAGGGCGCCCACAACGTGATCCTGGACGAGTATAAAGGGAGCCGGTATGCAGCAATGGATACTTTTGACCGTCTCCAAAAGAACGATGAGCTTGAGCGGCGTCGTATTGGGTTTCAACAATTGCACCAGAAAATGGACCATCACAACCGGGAAGTGTTGCAGCTGGGGAAGGGAGAGCTATTGCGGATGCCATTGGAGTGGCATAATAATAATACAACATGCCAGGTGGATCGTGTTATCGGAGAGATAACCACTTCTAAGGCAAAATCAACCCTGAACCTATTGAAGAGCAAGTGACTTTTCTGGATCCAGCTGGGATCAATTGGCGATTCAGTTCCTAGGTTTTCCTTGTGTGGTTGGTGTCTATGGATGCTGTTTAGTTGCAGGTTCTATGGATCAATTTTGTATTGCGGGGACACAACAAGCTGGGAGGAGGGCTATGTAGTCTGTGAACTATTGTAGCTTGTGTGGATTTTTTTTTTTTTTTTTTTGTTGTTGTTGGTTAATTTTGGCTATTATCAATGGTATTTCAGTGTTTTGAGGTTAACTTTCTATAGTTACGGGTTAGTTTGGGATTTTACTTGTATTTCATCTATAGTTGTGATCAATGGATGAGGATCAATGGATGAATGAGGCGTGATCTATAGTTGCGGTTGAGGTGGTTGGCTATGGTATCCAGGTGAAGTTCAATGGAGAGTGCGATTGAAGCCCAATCTGGAAGAGAGTCCAGAGCTCCCGCAGCAGTGAAGGTTGACGATGTTCAATTGTGCGTGGAAGATTTGGAAGTGCTATAGTTCTGTCTGTGTGGTGTCGTTGTAGTGTTCGGCGAGAGCTCAATTGTGATATTGTGTGTTAGTGTTTTGTTTGTGCTGAATCGATAGATGTTACGGAGTAGATTTGGAAAGGAATGGGAAACAATTGTAATACTTTCTATATGAAATACAATGTGGAAATTATGGATTAAGTATTTTATGATCAATTGTTTGGAATCGAAGTTTTGTGTGTGAATCTGTGTAATGGGAATCGATTGTGCATTAAAGTAATAATGTGGTGGCTTGATACTATAGTTTGTGTTTGAATGGTGATTGACTCTGTACACAATGGAATATGTACCGACTGTGTGTGCTGTAATGAGGGCTGAGTGTTAGACCTATAGATATGGATTTGGAGAATTCACAGTCTATTGTAGGAAGAAGAGATCAATTGATAGGTTGGTTGTTTCCAACTGGATTATCCATTGTGTATGAACGGAGCATGCAATATGAGCAAAAGCATAGAAATTATATCGATAGTTTAAATGCAATAGTTCAGGATCTTGAGTGATGGGAATATAGTTATGAGCGGAATCAATAGAAATTGCAGTAACTGCAAACTATGCTATAGAGAAATTACCTTAAGAGTATATATGGAGAATTCAAAGATGAAATTGAAGATCATATGAGATTGAAGCAGTAAGGAGAAAAATCAACAAAAGAAAATATCTATTGATGTTGTCAAGCCGGAGATGAAAGCGGAAGAGCAATAGATCCTGGAAAAGGAAGGAGAATTCAATAGATACTAAAGAATGACATTTATAACAATTGGATAAGTTCTTCCATCTTGGATTAATTATAATAATATGGTTTAATCTATTGTTTGGGTAAAACTGGAATCATTCTCCCAATACTTTCAATTGTGCATAACCTGGGAATGAATTAAATCCATTACCTTATAAAATTACCTATAGCGCCTTGCCTCCCTGAGAACGAACTTAGAAACTATAGGAATTTCTCAATAGTTTAATCTATAGTAAATTCCCATCTACAACCATGTACAAAAAAAATACTAACACTGTGGGATGCATGAAGAAGAAATCTTTTTATCTACATAAGAAATGGTTTATGAAATGGAGACTTGGGGAAGCCCTTCTCCTCATCATTTCATTTTCCATCCTCCAACATAGGAATTTCAATATAGTCCTCCCCTTGATACATCAAGGGGATTTAAAACACATTTGAAGGGGTGAATGAATATTTAATTTATTGAAGATTAAAAAGTTAGGAAATGACACTTTGAATGGTTTTTGTCTTACAAGTACAAGGTTTAGGAGTTCAAACTTTTTTACGACATATAATGAAAAGCAACTTACATGTGTGTGTCATTTAATCCATCCTAAAAAATAGAAGTATATTACTTTTGGACTAGCATACATGGAGAAGGTCCATGGTTTTTCTATAGGGTTTAGGGTATAGGGTTAGGATTTAGGGTTTGGAAAACCCTCTTCAATTTCTCTAATTAGTCATACTAAAATTTCTGTATTTATAGACTAATTCTGTAGTATTAACTAACTACGAGCATTGAAGGACATGTCAATTATAGTGTATGGAAGATGCAATTAAGCTTGACTTCATTAGAGTTGGAGATGGCTCACATCTTGTGGTATGTTGGTTCCTGCACTGACGTGATTTTAAGATAGACGTGACTATAGGTCTTGGGCGACCGCGGGTGGAGGTGAGTTCAAGTCTTGTTGTTGTTGAGCCTAATTTGGTGGATTGGGGGGCGACCTCGGGTCTTGGGCGACCGCGGGTGGGGGCGAGTTCAAGTCTTGTTGTTGTTGAGCCCAATTTGGTGGAATGGAGGGCGACTTCGGGTAGGGGGTGACCTTGGGTCTTGGGCGACCGCGGGTGAGGGCAAGTTCAAGTCTTGTTGTTGTTGAGCCCAATTTGGTGGAATGGGGGCGACTTTGGGTCTTGGGCGACCACGGGTGAGGGCACGTTCAAGTCTTGTTGTTGTTGAGCCCAATTTGGTGGAATGGGGGCGACCTCGGGTCTTGGGCGACCGCGGGTGAGGGCGCGTTCAAGATTTATTGTTGTTGAGCCCAATTTGGTGGATTGGGGGGCGACTTCGGGTAGGGGGCAAGTTTAGGTCTTGGGCGACCGCGGGTGAGGGCGCGTTCAAGTCTTGTTGTTGTTGAGCCCAATTTGGTGGATTGGGGGCGACTTCGGGTCTTGGGCGACCGCGGGTGAAGGCGCATTCAAGTCTTGTTGTTGTTGAGCCCAATTTGGTGGAATGGGGGCGACCTCGGGTCTTGGGCGACCGCGGGTGAGGGCGCGTTCAAGATTTATTGTTGTTGAGCCCAATTTGGTGGATTGGGGGGCGACTTCGGGTAGGGGGCGAGTTTAGGTCTTGGGCGACCGCGAGTGAGGGCGCGTTCAAGTCTTGTTGTTGTTGAGCCCAATTTGGTGGAATGGGGGGCGACCTCGGGTCTTGGGCGAGTTCAGGTCTTGGGCGACCGCGGGTGAGGGCGAGTTCAAGTCTTGTTGTTGTTGAGCCCAATTTGGTGGAATGGGGGGCGACCTCGGGTCTTGGGCAAGTTCAGGTCTTGGGCGACCATAGGTGAGGGCAAGTTCAAGTCTTGTTGTTGTTGAGCCCAATTTGGTGGAATAGGGGGCGACTTTGGGTAGGAGGCGACCTCGGGTCTTGGGTGAGTTCAAGTCTTGGGCGACCACGGGTGAGGGCGAGTTCAAGTCTTATTGTTGTTGAGCCCAATTTGGTTGAATCCGTGGTCTGCAAGGGGCGCACGTAGATCTTGGGGAGTGACCACGGGTCTGGTAGGGCGCATTAGAGTCCTAGGCAACTGCGGGTCCACGGGCGATTACTTGTCTTGGACAAGGCAACTGTGGGTCTAGGGGCGACTGTGGGTCCTGGACAGGGCAACTGCGGGTCTAGGGGCGACTGCGGGTCCTAGACAGGGCGACTGCAAGTCCTGGACAGGGCGACTGCGGGTCTCGGACAGGGCGACTGCGGGTCCTGGACAGGGCGACTGCAGGTCCTGAACAAGGCGACTACGGGTCTAGGGGCGACTGCGGGTCCCAGACAGGGCGACTGCGGGTCTTGGATAGGGCGACTGCGGGTCCTGGACAGGGCGACTGTAGGTTCTAGGTAGGGCGACTACGGGTCCAAGGGCGCCTACGGGTCCTCTGGAGGGCGACTACAGGTCTTTTGAGGCGCGTGCGGGTCCCCTGGGAGGCGACTGCGGGTCTTTTGGGGCGCCTGCGAGTATTTGTGAGGCGTTACTCTCTTCAGGCTCTGACTTCATGTCTTTGCCTCGCAAGTCGCCAAGTACTTCCCACCCACGGTCGCCTACCACCTTGAACTCAAAGTTGCCCTATCTATAATTGCCTACACCCGTGGTCGCCCACACCCGCATGCGCCCCTTTAGAATGCCACGTAGAAAACACGTGTTTGCCACATGGCATCTAGGTGGCCTCACGGGCAGGGTGAATTTTAAAAAAAAAGTCAAAGCTAAGTTTGACTCTATTAGACGAACAAGAGGGTCTATTTGACGTGTTGGACGTCGTGTTCGTCGCGTTGTCGAACTGTTCGCCAGAACAACCATGGGGCGTATTGAAAAGGTTTGGAAGAGATTTGAAAAGAGTCAACTTTGGGAGAGATTTGTAAAGACAAAAAGATTTACCTCTCTTAGTTTGGCAGAATTTGATGACATTGGCATGGTTGATGTTTAGTTTGGGAACTTAGTGGTTGTCATTAAGGTATGCTATTTTTTTATCATTAGGAAATGGTGGCGACTGGAATGCAATGTTACCATTCTGTTGTTCAATTGTGTATTTAGAACATGGGGTTGATCTGGATGGATGTTTTATTTTGAAGTTCTTTTTTTGTGAATTGGGGTGTGGAAATAGGTTTAACTGGTGTTTTGCGAAGATTTTTGAAGTTTGTTGAGGTTAAGGAAAATTCGATTCGATTTGGTGATCGTAATGTTTTCTAAAATGATGTTGCAATGGACTTAGACATTCTTGGCCGAATTAAAGAGCAGGTTATGGATTAGTGTTCCTTAACAACACCTATTTAACCTCTAATTGGATTGTCTTCTTTTGGAGTCATTCATCGTTTGTCCCATTGAATTGTCATATTCTTGTCATCTCTAAAGGCGTGTTCATGCTATTGTGTTGTGTTTATGTGTTCTAAAATAGTAGAAGGTCATATATTTTTCTACTTGTTTAGGATTTTGGTGAGATTGATGACTATTTTTGTGGATTGAGTTTATTGTCTTCATTTAGGAAGTAATTGTTTGCCTTGTTGTTTACTAACTCCTCATTTGAAAATGGTCGCGTGTTTGAAGAATTCTAGGTATGTCTTGAAATTAGTTTGTTAGGGTTTCTTCAAAATGGGTCAAATTAGTTTGAAGGAGTCTGAAGTAGATGATCTATTTGTAGCTCTGTTACCCCTCTTTACAACTTTTTTTAGCTTTCTAATGCATTATGGTCACTCCATAGCTATTTCAAAGAATATTTGGAATATTGCATTATCATTAGACAAGTTTGCGATGGCTCAACACAAAGATGGATAGAGGATATCCCTAGTAGAATCAAGAAAACTTTCAGTGATTGAGGAAATCACTAGAAGGGTCAATTTTTCCCTCACTCAAAGACATTTTTGATGGATGGAGGAGACCATGAAGCTAATGCAATTGTGCTTAACTATGCAAACTACCTTAGATAACATGAGATGATTAGGTCTTTCCTCTAAATACATGGAAGTAATGATTTTATAATCTACTTGATGTACACGACTTCTAGCTTCTTATAATTTTGTTCAGTTGATCCTCATTGTACCTAATTCCGTCCCTTGAATGAAAAAATAGGAATTGAACATTGCAATATGAGCAGTTCAAGAGGAGGATTGAGTTCACAAATAAAAATATTCCCTAAACTAGGATTCTCGTATCCAAAATGATATTTGTTACTAATAGTGGAATTGTTAGTATTAGGGTCTCTTTGTATTTTAAAATGAGTGTGATTGCCATAGTTTAGAGAACTAATCTCTAATAATCTCATGTATTAGTATTCTCGGTTTTCAATTTGCACTTAATTGATTTGCAATGGAAATTAACTATTCTACCTATTTCATGCGATGTTGGCTCTACATCTATTTGGCAATCTAGGGTTGCTGATGCACAGCTATAAATATGCATTGGATTTTTGAGAAGTAAGTGTAGAACCTTGGCTAATATAGTGAGGTAACTTGAAATTGGCCTTGGAGTGTGCAAAAATGCTTGGGTCTCATGCTAGACCCTTACACGCTTTGGGGAATGATGGCACTCATGCCTTTGTTGGAAACAATGGATTTGTTGGTTACTTTTGCCCCAAAGCGGGATGTCTATGTCTGCGACTTTGTGGCGGCTTTGAAGATTGCGAAAGGACAATTGTATTCTCTGTATGTTGACAAGGCAACCTCATTTGCTACAAACGAGTTTTGGACATTCAAAAACATTATTGACCGCTTACATAGTCAGATTTACACAAAGTGGATCTCTGATCTTAATAATGAGTTTGCCCAATTGGTGTTTGTTGCAAATAGGGAGAAAATTTGGGCAATGCATGATGCATCACTTGTGGATAGAGAAGTATTTGCAACTATCACAACTACTGTGAAGATAGAGTGCTCAGGTATGGGTCCCTTTTGCCTTGTTCATTTTTTGTTTTTCAAGTCTTTTAATTTGTTTTGTGTATTACAAGTCCGTTTAGAGTTACTAATCTTCTCTATTGTGAGGTTCTTGAGTATTCATGATCATTAGACTTTTGTTTTGGATTCTCTCATTAGATTAGGGCTCCTAATGGATGGGCTTTTTTTATGATAGTAATCTCTTGTAGTGTGGGTGCTCTGTTTAGGATTGAGTGTTTTGATTTTGAGTTATTGTTTGTTGATGTCAATGAAATTTCAATGTTGGCAAAGGCCCTAACAAGCAACATGACTATTTCATGTCTTTGGGTCTAGTGAGCTAGTTCTCATTAGGGCTGATTGAGAATTCAGGGTTAGGATTGGTTTGGAAAAATAGTTTATTGTTAGCAATTGGATCCTCTTATATTTTGAATATCAATTCATTTATTTAACTTCTTTGTCAAATAGATACGATAATTTTGGACAGTTGGCAAGCTTCATGCCAAGTCCCTATGGTTGATGGTTATTTGAATTAACCATTGCTAATGGTTATAGCCCCCATTGCTTATGGTTCTTTGATGTGAAGTTGTAGCTAATGATCTCTTTAGTTTGAGCAATTTCAAATGGTGATGGTGGTTCTTGAGTTATTGGTATTTGTTTGTTTAAAATTCCATTGTTCATATTACCATTGGAGCTACATTGGAGCAATTGTTGTTTTAATTATTCATTTGAACTACTATTGTTTGTTTGCATTACTGAAGTCACTTGGTCTAAGTTTGCTCCATTGAATTATTGATTTATTTGTGTGCTAAGTTGTTGATCAAGGGGTATTTGTTCTTTGCAAAGGCAACCCGACAATTATTGAGGGAGCTTGAAGCACGCTTTCCTTCCAATAATGTCATGGATGCACTAGGTGTAGTATACCCACAATATTGGCTACAAAATGAAGTAGAGGAGAGTTTTTCCAAACACTTATCAGTTCTCATGTCATACTATTGTGAGCCAAAGGTGGTAGAAGTTGATAAGGTAAAACACTTGATTCCACCTATCTTGGACTGACACAAATTGGAGATCCAATAGGGTTTATTTAAGTTAGCCATGTTGAACAATGCCAAGAAGCACATGGAGCCTCCTTTTGATATGAAACCCCTCACTCACCTTTGGCATTACTTGGATTCATGTACTATTCTTAGAGTTAAGGCATTTCTTGAGTACTATAGATTGGTTGAAGTTGCAATAGTGCAAGTTCTAGGATCTATGGAAGATGAAAGATGCTTCAACTCTCTAGCATTTTTAAAGAATAAGTTGTGAAATTTTGTTAGACACCCATCTAGAATGTATTGTGGGAATGTAATCACAAAAGATCTTCACTTTAGAGACCTTTCCATACAATGATGCCTACAATGAATGGGTAGATGCAATAGATTGTTGATATGGGCTTTGAGTTTTGTGTTTAGATGGTATTAGTGAAGTCCTAGATCCATGCTTGTTCTAGGGCTCTTTCTTGAGTGGATGGGACCTAGCTTGGCCTCATGTCTCCATCAAGAACATCTATGAAAGAATTTCTATTTTCTTCATTCATATGCTATTATGTACACAAATTGCTAGTTTTTCATTAGATTTTGTATGAAATGTTGCCTAAATCTACACAAATCAGTAGATGAATTTGCTTTAGTTTCATAATAAAAAATGTTGCAAAAGCCAAAGTGTATCACAAATTTCAAAGAATTTCGCCTTTTTTGCTTCAAAGCAATTCTTTCACATGTTGAAATTTTCAACCACTACCAATCTATTTGTTGATGGATTACCCAAAAGAAAAGACTTCACCAAAAAGAATCATTGATAAAAATTTAGCTCTCGCCATGTGGACAAGGAAGGGAAGAAATATGTAGCCAATCTAGCTTCTTGCCAAAACCCTTAAAAGAAAAGTTGTCAAGAAGTGAGAGGGAGCGAAGGGATGCTCGTAGTGGGGACGAGATCGAGCTAGAATTAGTAGTTGTGGTTTCTAATCTAGAAATGCATTCAAAGATCCACCCTACCATGGCAGAGGCCGGGGAAACATTACCTAAAGGATATGCGTACAGTTCAATAGGGGTTCTTGTCTGTAATACAATTTTGGAGGTCTAGGTGGACCAAGAGGTAGTGCAAAAGGAGACAGAGAGATGAAAGCAACTTGTTGTGGTTGCATACTTTGTTGGTAGTCAGCAAACTGAAGAGGCCTTGAACTAGTGGACTGCGGCATTGCAATTACAAATTGGAGAATGGATGGGAGTCGGTAGGGATCTTGGCAAGGGATTCTTCCAGCTATTGATAAAGCAAAGCAAGACAACGTAGATGGTCCTCATGTTCACGCCCCATCATTTCCATTGGGGGAAGTGCATCATATAGATTTAGGCCACGGGCTTTACGGCTAGCCAACTGACAAGTCTAGGAATTCTAACTTGGGTCACCCTAAGAGGCATTCCTAGAGAGTTCTTGGGAGTTGCTAAGGAAATAGCGAGAGGACTAGGTGAGCTCTTGGACAACAAAAGACGTAATACAACCTTAGTGGACCAAAAATTTTGTGTAGCAATTCAAGTTGATGAAGGCTAGAAGATACAACTATTTGTTACCAACGATTTCACCTATGAGAAGATCATGATTATCGTAGATTACTGTAACTTGACAATTCAATGTTGTATGTACCACTCAACTGAACGTTTAATCAAAGACTACCCAAATTCGCATTGTAGCTCATCTGAAGGTGATATGAGTGATGGGAAGGGGTCAATTGGGGTGGAGGTAATAACGAGCAATAAGCGAGGACCAAGTAGAAGCAATAGGGAGGGTCTGGAGGATGTACTCCCTCCTCCACCCCTAAGGAAAGGTCAGAACCCACCAATTCTTCTAGATAGTAAAGATTTACAAGGAAAATCGAGTGGGTCAACTAATATAGTGACCAAATCATGGAATGCGTGCTCTAATGGAGACTTAATGTGTGGTGATGAAGGGGATGAGAAAGGATGGAAATTAGTCAACAAAAGAAAAAAGAGTTTTGACAGATTGAAACCAACATTGGCTGCTACAACTAGAGGCAATCGGATACAAGAATCTCCTCGGATAGTTCCGGCACAATTGCCAGTTATATGGGAGGTGATGAATTAGAAGGGTGTCAAGGCTATGTGGAATGGGAACGGTCATGTTATAGAGGGCGGGAGGCCAAGCCGACAAATAATAAATTATCTTGGGCATACATGGGAGGAGTGTCCTAATTCCACACTCACGCAAATTCCCTAAGGATCCTCAGGACAGTGCACTTTGGACTCATTGGTAGTCAGAGTGGAGAGAAGGCACCAAGGTGGATCTATCCAAAGGAAAGAGGAGGGAAGGAACTTATCTGAATTGGGGAGACACAAGAGCGAGGATGTGTTAATGGAGGCAATTGATGAGGAGCACCAAGTAAGCTTATCTAGGACTGGTGGTAGGATCCAGGTAGAGGTGAGTGAGTCATTGACCCATGGACTATTACCAACAAGAGGGATGTGAGCCCCATAGTTAGCACCTAGGCCTCCGAGTTGTTTTTTTTTTCCACTTTTGTTCACATTCAGTATCATTTATAGCAGAGAAGACCAAAAAAGAGTGTTTACAACATGTTTGGTAGAAGTCCCTACAAATGTGTTGTATTAGTCCTAAAAGTATGGGAAGTGCCTTGAACACTTTTCTTCCTAAGTTCCAGTGTCCAAATTAGGTGTTTAGCACAACAATTAGGGTTTGGGAGTAGTTTAAGCCCTATTGGCAAGAATAGGCAAAAATGCCTAATTTAGGTTATAGTAGGTCAAATCTCTGGGAAATGGTGATAGAGGGTTAGATTATAGGATTTAGGGGTTCAAGGTGGGAATTGGTTCCCTAGGTCCTAGAAAAACACAAAGGAAACCCACATAGAGATCGTCATCCGATTCATGAAGAATTAGAAAAGTTACTTTTATTCCTTGCAAGTAAAATCCGCAAGTGCGATGATTACGCAATTGATGGATGGAGAGAGGTGTTTATAGCTTAAAAACACGCTAGGAACACAACAACAAAGTTGGTTTGTGAAGATTCCCTAGTACGGGAATGATTCCTCTCAGGAAATATTAATTCAATAGGTGATATTTTGACACCTTTACCATAAAGTGCAATATAGACATGAAATCTTGCACTTGTCATTTGAGAGCTTCCTAGAAGCTATCCAAAAAACTCCATAATTTTCTAGATTGCAAAAGATGATTCCATGGAAGTCAACCGCATTTACTGGCGTTTGGAAATTCATAGAAATGATCAAGGTAACGGTAAAATCCCACTAAAAATTAGGATAGTGTGTTTTAGCATAAATAAGTGCCCCCAAAATTCAAGAGGTTTCGATACTGACAAGTACCAGAACTAGAGGCAACTATGATTTTTAACAGAATTCCCAAATTTTCAATGAGTTGACTGGAATATTTAGAGTGTATGACATCCAATTGAAGTCAACTCGGAATCTTTTCTTACTTTCTTGAACCTCCTAAACAACCCTATCTAGTCAAAACTTTGAGAAAAGTCAAACTCCAAGTTTTGAGTTTTTGACCTTTTTCACTACTTTTCAAAACACTAGCTTTCGCTTGCAAAGTGGGCCAAGAATAGGAGGTAGTAGGTCCCATACATTAATTTGGATCTTCTAAAGATAATGGCACAATATTTTTGGCATTTGGAGCATTTCTCCAAAAGTTAGAGTAGTCACAACAATAGGGTAGATTTTTAAACGTTAATTTCTAGTTTTCCATAGGTTAGTTTGTTAGGTAATTTGAGGAGGGAGGAGGCCTTGGAAGAGTATAAAAGGTCTCCCTTCCTCTCACTTTGCACCCCCTTTTTCATCATTTTGAAGAACCTCTTTTCTTTGTTTGCATTTTGTTAATTTCCTCCAAACTCATTGGCATTGTTTGATTTTGCACTTAGACCAAAACACTTGCTTTTGAAGTTATTTTGGAGTGTTTAAGCTCCCATTGTTGATGTTATTGAATCTCTTTTAAAGGACATGGGGGTCCCTTTGAAATAGTTAAGCTATTGTAGAAGTTTTCGAAGTGAATTTCTATGTGTTCTAAGCCTTAATTTCCTACCAAGCTTTTTGGGGGAAGATTTCATACATTTTGAGTTGAAAATCCCCCCTCCCCCCCTAAAGCCTTGACATGGAGAAATTGTTGTTCAACCATAAGTCATCGAGTCATTTGGGAGGTGATGTTTGTTGCAATTCTCCAAAGTCCTGCAAACCAATCATTACTATTTGGTTGTTATTCGTACTAACTAGAACTTCAAGTTTCAACTAATTTCTTGTTTTGTATCCTATAACATGGTGTTAACCCACCATACGGAGAAGCTTTCATCTGTAGCCATATTTTCTAATGTATTGTCATCATTTTTGTGTTCAAATTGAGGCTTAAAACACCCCATACAGCAAAGCTTTGAACTTGGGACTAATTTTAGTCTTTCAAATTTGGGGTTAATCCCTTCAGATGGCAAAGCTTTGTTGTTAGTTAGAATTTCCATTTTGCTTTTAGATTGAAAGGGATCCCCAAAAGGAGACCCAAGTAAGGGTTTAAATCCTAAGAATTTGGAACTTGAATTCCAAAAATTGGCAAGCAATTGCCAAAGGATTTTTGTGATTAAAAACACAAAAATACCAAAACTGAGTGCAGCCAATTAACCAACTCCCCCCCCCCCAATCAGCCCACATTGCTGGCTAGCCAAACAGGCAGGCAAGGTGGATTGAAAAGCCAAGTTGAAAGGTTTAGTAGATAGCAGTAAGTCACAAGGACCAACTACCGATTGTTTGATTGAACTATGGTGACCAAAATTCTCACATACATCATATTGGGAAAGCTAGAACTAGAATGATACCTCACGGGGTTCTAATTTTGATTTTTTCATCAAAAAATTTGTTTCCTTGATGATAAAATTTGTCACTAAATTTAAGATTGTTGGAGAGATTGAGAGGTACCTTTAGTGTTCCAAAAATACAGTAAGAAATTGGATTAGCTTGCACATTGAATAATCCACATAGTATAGAGAATTTCCATTCAAAAACTTGCCAGAGGTTTGATTTTAGACAAAGTAAGCCTAGAGAGAAGGGAAATCAGTCCACATTAGTTATGGAATTTCAGTATGAGAGAGGGTAGAAGGTGCATTAAAATCACAAAATTAGAGTAGAGTTTAGACAAAGAGAACTTAAATTGATACAATAACTGAGTGTAGAGAACATCAAGTCAAATAGGGACGAAGTCAACCTGTGTTGACAAGCAAACGAGAGCTAGAGTCTCAACATGAGCTCCATGTCTTGGTAGCCTCACCATCTTTCTCTATATGGTTATGCTCTGGAGTTGCAAAGTGGTGCACAAAACTCAACCTCCTACTCTAGACTCACTCATCTCGCATTACAAAGTTGCAAAGTTGCAAATGAGAAGTATTAGGATGGAGGTTAGCATTTAGGGAGTAGAAGAAAGGAAGAGAGCGGGAATTGAATATGAACCATCCTTAGGGAATGTCTAGTCACACTTACCAAGGTTGGAAGTTAGTTAGAAGACAAATAGATACAAACAAAAAGAAGGCATAGTTGACTTATTAGATTCTAGGAATTAGTTAGTAGTTAGTAGAAGTCAAATCCACTTGTCTTCAAGCATTTGTTTTCTTCTCACAAAATTAGCAAAGGATTTAGAGATTTGATTTGGTAGGATTTGGTTTACAAAAAATATCTAGAAAGAAAAGGAAAACATCAAAAAAAAGGAAAAGAAAAAGAAAAGAGTGGAACAAGCTAGAAAGAGTCTTTAAACCCTCCTATGAACTACCTATTTCACCAAACAATTTAAAAAGTAATACAAATTGAAAATGGAAGGAGTGCACCAAGACAACGTCATTGTCATGCACAACAACATGAGTATGGAAGTTGCAGATCTCAAGGTAAGTTCATAAAACATTCACCTTTATTTCAATTTACCCCAAAAGAATTAGATTAGTGTTAGACATTAGTGTTGGGAGTTAGGAACTAGATTCAAACCATTAGGACTATTAGAAAAATAGAAGTAGAGGAGAAAAGTAGTTAGAGGGAGTCAATAGCTTTCCAAAAAGTCATTAACCCTTGAAAGGCCCTTGGGATCCCTCTATATGACCCATATTTAGCTTTATAACTCTTCAATTGTGGTTTAATAGATGAGTTTTGATACAGTTTTATTCACTTACTACCATATTCATTTATTTATTTTGTATTGAAAAGTATTTAGTCAATGTTTTCCTAATCAAATACCACCAAATACATAATATACTATATGGCCCCAAAAGGCTTTCAGGCCCTTCCAGGGTTAAACATCAAAAATAGATAAAAACTCCAAAAGTTATGCTCGAATGAAAAGTAGTTAAAAATTGGATGAAAAGATAAGAAATCATCCACAAGAAACACAGAAGGAATCTTACAATCTAAAGTAAAAGTAAGAGTTAAAAGTAGAAGAAAAAGTCAATTTTCAAAGTAAAAGGTAAAAGAAATTGATGGATGAAGTTTGATGAACCGATTATTAGTCAAACTTCCTCCTTGAATAACTTATGCTAAGAAAGTTAAAAGTATAAGTGTTTAACCTTTTCTTAAAGGTAACTAAAGTGAATTTTACTTTAAATTTACTTAAACCTAAAAATAGCAAGTAAAATTGAAAGTTAAAGATATAATAAGAACAATAGGGATTAAAGGGAATCTTTTGAAGGAATATGAGAAATAAGTTAGGTTTAGAATCTTTTAGAGCATAATTTCAGGGTTCCAAAACTTGTTAAACCTTAGGAAATAGATGAATATCGAAGAAGTTAGAGTAGGATGAAGAATTGACCAAGATTAGAGAGGATTTGGATGAAAGTCAACCATAGTTGACCAAACCAATTAGATTTCATAAATTATGAAGAAGATAAAAATTAGAATATAACCCAAAAACTAAAAGTGAATTTTGATAGTTAGCATAGAAGTAAACAATAGATGAAGTTTCAACCATTAGATTAGAAATCAAACTTCATCCGCAATTATCTCATCATAGGAAAGTCGGATTTAAGAGTTCTTTATCATTTTAGAGAGGGTATTTCAAACCTTACAACTTAACCTATTTTTTCCTTTTGATTGATTAATCCTCGTGGACCTAACTTGGGAGATAAATCCCAAGGCCAAAGTCCTTACTAATTTGTTTGAGGTAGACTAAATTTTCAATTAGGGATTTCAAAGTAGAACTTTCATACTAAAGATCCATTGCTTGGAAGGCATATTTTGGATTTGACGTAGAGACACCTATAGGACAACTTTACAATACAAGAACCCGATTGTATTCGCTTAATTCCAAAGGTGGGAATCAAGTGCCCACAAGACAAAGGGAGGGAGCACCTAAGGTTCTAGCTCACCAAGTGAAAATGAGGGCTTTGAACTTGAATGTGATAGTGACAGCATCCATGTCAGCCATGCATGCCTTGAGTGGACTGGTGTCCTCACAAGACAATCTACTATAGCTCCAAGTAATCCATGTACCACGAGAGCTACCTACTAATGAGCCCAACTCCCCTCGGACACCAATAGCTGAAGGTATTCCTCCTCACCTATAACAAGAGTTCTTGACTTGGTTTTGAGTACATTAGGAAGGAGGTGGCGCCACTCCTCAATCCAAAGGTTTGATGGTAAATGAAAGGGTAAGGAGGCAGGAAGCATCAGAATCAACCAAACGGCAATGTCAATCGATACTTAGCCAAAGGAGAGACACGACGCATACAACCAACAATGGTTTGAGGAGTATTGTCATCTTTCAAGAGCCCCTAATCCCCCAACGTTGTTATAAAGGTAACAATACTCATGCAGAACGTACAAGGGCTTCATGACCCCTTGAAATTTGAAATTGTCAAGAACTACTTTCAACCATTATTCCGAGGGATGGGAATTTTATGCATCCAAGAGCACCGTTTGTGGGGTACTAAGTTAGACACTCTAGGTCAAAAGATGTGTCCACAAGCACAATTCCTAGGTAGGAAAGCAACAGTTGGCTTCAAGCATGAAAAAGAAGAAGGTACAAGCATAAGATGAATTAGAATGTGGATTACACCTCATTTCACACATTTGGTTACAGAGGTGGGCCATACTCCTTGTGGTCGTGCACAATGGGTGTGGTTTAGTGGACTTCCAGGGGGAGACATCTCAATACTCAATGTCTATACATCAAATAGTGCAAGGGTGCTATGTGTACTTTGAGAGGAGTTACTCACTATGCTATCTAGGGATTGTCGTTGGCTCTTCTATGGGGAATGGAATTTTGTCAAACAACAAGAAGACAAGTCCAACTTCAACGGACATATCATGTCAATAGGAGAAGGCCGTATCTTTTCTCTCCTCAAAAATGCACTAGAGGTGGTGGACCAATTCCTAGACCAAGGGCGACTCAAGTTTCCATTGGATAATAGACAGCATAGTAGACTCCGATCACTAACAAAGTTGGATTGGCGCTACTAGTTCCAACAAGTGGAAGCAAGCCCTACTCTCAATAGAAGAAAACATTGTCGGTTTCAACATAATCTAGGTGATACAAAATGCAATTTTTTGCCAAAAAACACAGTTTCTCTATTGGCCTATACCCAGTTTTTAGAAAAATTGCGTTTAGACCAACGTAGAAACTACATTTTTTGGCAGAAAATTGCATTATGTGTCACCTAGATTTTGTTGAAACCAACAATGTTTTCTTCTAGTGTCTAGTGACAAAGTACCTTATCAGAAGCAACAATGGCCACTCAGATCACCTCCTTGTCACACATACAGTACAACTGCAACTGACAAGACTCAAAAAATCCTTGTATAAGATGTCATGCTTTTACCTGTAGGACATAGAAGTTAAGGAGGTTGTGGACAAAATTTGGGCAAATACACCTAATCTTGAGTTCATAGGGAAATGAAAGCAAGTGGTGAAATTTTACAAGGTGTTCTACATCAAGAAGGCAAAGGAGAAGGTTAGAAGCGAAGATTGCTCAGTCTTAGAAGTTAGCTAGTGCATCTACGAATTGCCCTACAAAGCGACCCTCAAAATCCGAACATTCAAGAATGAATTGGTCTTATTGGAGCCATTAGTGACCAATTAGCCAACTTCGAGAAACATTTGCTTGAAGGCCAGAAGGTAAGAAGCCAAGCCGAGTGGCTCAAGTAAGAAGACTCATGCATACGAGAGATTTTTCAAGCAGCCAAGGTTGACACAGAGCTTGAAGATGAACAGGCCCACTATCTGATCATCGATGCCTAGAGAAAATTTGTTCGAGATATTACAACTCGTTCTATATAGCTCCATTGCGAACACCAAGCATGACAGCAACCATAGATAGTGTCCTAGCATGCTTGGAACCAAAATTGTCAACAACCATGCAACTCTCCCTTAGCAAGGCCATCAATCCCAAAGAGTTGGATGAGGCAATCCTCGATTTGGATTAGGATAAAGCCCCTAGGCCTGACAGAGTAATCTCAGAGTTTTTCAAGCAATACTAGGAGATGATCAAGCATGATTACCAAAGCAGTGGGGTAGTGTTGTTTACCACTAGGAGTAACGATGGGATTTATCTCCCTCCTCCATAAGGGCGACTCACGGAGCAAGTTGACCAACTGGTGACCAATAATATTGCTCAACATCACCTATAAATTGTTTGCAAATGAGGCTTCAACCTATTTTGATGGAAATCATTGACTTTGATCAGTCTACTTTTTTGTCAATGAGATTCATCTTAGATAATATTTTACTGACATATGAGACAATCACTTGGGTTGAACATACAAGGCAGTCTCTTATCTTTCTAAAGCTTGATTTTTCAAAGGCCTATCATATGGTAGACTGGAGATTCCTTTTTAGAGCTATAGAGGCGATGGGCATCCTTTAGGCATTCATAGCCATGACGAAAATGCTCTTTCATGACGCTAAAGCAACAAACAAAGTAAATGGGTCACAGTCACCACAGTTATGCATAGAAAGGAAAGTAAGGCAAGGATGCCCTTTGGCCCCATATATGTTCCTAATAGTTGTTGAAGCCCTCAATGCTTCAATCAAGGTTGGGGTGAAAACAGGGCTAGTTAAAGGGATTTGACTTCCAAGAGGTGAATGACAATAGGTGATAGCTCAATATGCTAATGATACTTCCCTCACATTGCTAGGAGAGGAGAAATCAACTATCGCAACAATGGGGTTGCTGAACCAATTTTGGGAGGCTTCTAGCCTAATCCTTAATTGGACTAAATCATGCGAGTAATAGAAAGCAAGAGGGGGAGAAGTGTGACCACAATGGACACAGCGCCTCCACATTACATGGGTTGAGGACACTAACATTACCAAGCTACTTGGCATACCCTTCAAGATGACCCTCTCAACGCCCTCGGTTGATACATTCTTTTATGAGAGAACCCTTAAGCAGTTGCAATATTGGTACATAGCCAAGATCAATTCCACTAGTTGTGAGGTGATAGTTAACACTGTACATATTGTTGTCTTCAACCTTATATTTTTTCTCAATTTGGAGTGGTACATACACTATAACAAAACATGGTAAGAAAAACGTAGTCAAAATCGACAACGATTCTTTTTGCCACATTTTTGTGCATGTACGCGTAGTAGGCTGTTAGCTTCTTTTGCAATTTTCCACTGCAATTTTTGGAATTGGGGGGCATGTGATATACCATAGAATATCACACACCTCAAAACTCCAAAAATTGCAGTGGGAAATTGCAAAAAACATTCGTTGTGCGCATAGTGAACTTGTACAAAAACGTGGCAAAAAGAACCGTAGTCGATTTTGACTACAATTTTTTTACCATGTTTTGTTATAGTGCCCTCTGGTGATCCCCATTTGTGACACTCGTAGGCCCAAGGTTCTCGAAAACTAGGGCCGCCCAACTATATAAACGAAGGCTTCAACAAGTTCATGATGTAAGTAGGAGAGACTGGCTCCTCTCAGTCGAGGAGGCAGTGGCGGAATTTGAGCTCCATCCATAGGAGTTTGGTGTGTGCACTATAACAAAACATGGTAAAAAAACCCGTAGTCAAAATCGACTACGATTTTTTTTGCCACGTTTTTGTGCAAGCACATGTAGTAGGCTAATACCTTCTTTTGCAATTTCCCACTGCAATTTTTGGAATTTTGGATCGTATAATATACCATTGGAAAGGTATTTTCAATGGAAAGGGAAATTGAAAAAGAAGCTAACAGCCCACTCCTTGCGCATGCACAAAAACGTGGCAAAAAGAACCGTAGTCGATTTTGACTACAGGTTTTTTTACCATGTTTTGTTATAGTGGTGGTAGGCTACCATGCAAGCCCTTCATATGCAATGGGGGGGACTACTCAATCCCAAGCCACCTAATGCCAAGCTTGGCCAATGGATAGGGTTGGTTCCTTCACAAAGAGATTGGATCCCCCTATACTATGATCCAAGTGCCAAAGGGGGAGATAGTATCAATTGACCAAGATTCCTAACAATGGCCTAGATTGTGGGCAATCCCCAATTTCATGGTGTTACCAACGTCAAGCATACTTCACCCCAACACCATTGTTGTAGCAACAACTTGAGACAAGAGCCTGTCTAGGGCTTTTCATCATGTGAGGATTGTAGAGGTACTTTGAGGGACAAAGAAAAAGATTGTTGGACTCTTTTACAGTAGGATCGACTAGCTTGAGTGGGATCCCAACAAATTCTAGTGGCACACCTGGCATCCAAATGAGCCCTTTCATGTGGTTCACTACAAAAATCAAGCGCACCCTCCTACAGAAAAAAACATTAGGTTCCCAATCTGGTAATCATGAAATGGGGAGGCATTCTATCGGGGGACTTCCAACTCAAGTGAAATATAGTATGGCCACTAGAGTAGGTAAGGAAGGAAGCTAGCCTATTGTGGCTCATATGGCATTAACCCATCGCTGTCAACCACTAGCGAGGAAGTAGACACCCACAGTTCAATTTGTCCTAGTCACTTTGAAGAATTAGTCATGCATAGGTTCTAGGAATGTAATGCAACATGCCTGACATGGCAATGAACTATACACATACTGAATGCGGCTTTAGTGGGGTGCTAGGGGCATGGGCCTTGGCGACCACTTACATGGATCAGAGGCATGGGATTTTTTCCATTAGGATCCCTCAGAGATTCAATGCGGTCAAGAGGTTGTGGCTCGAGCTCCGCACTATTGTTGTGTGGACACTATGGATCCCCAAAACAACATGGAGTTCAAGAATCAAAGTTGGATTGAGGATTGTGTGATGAACCAAATCTGGCAAGGGATGCTAGACTATGGCTGTGTAGAGTGGGCCAATGTTTGCAGCAAGCAAGGTCAAGCCCTAGAAGTTCGGCAAAAGCTCTTGACGTCCTTTCTCAACCATAGGTACAAGTTCAATTTCTTCACCAAGATGTACGAGGGTCAACCTAGATGGGATGGCATTAGGCCAAAGGACGGGTTCCTCTTCTAGCTACCATGAAGGGCCCTCCTAACAAGGGAAGGCAGTATCACCACCTGCTGATGTAGGCCAAGAGGAGCCTATGGCCTCTCTATGTGCTTGTTAGTAGGTTTGTCATGCTTTTGTCCTTAGTTGTGTGTGTGTTATGTTGTCATGTGCTATGTCTTTTACTGCCAAGCCACTTGTGGCTGGTAGGTCCTTTATTTTTACCTTTGCAACAAAATTCCATTTCATTTGTGTCAAAAAAAAGAAAAAAACTTTATGCTAACAATATTTAGAAACTTTTTTAAATTTCCAACACTCAATGAAACCAAGACAATTCAATTGTGGCTAATTTGGATGCTTTTAAGTGAAATCACCTTAAAGAATGTTTTTTTAATGCTTAAATCTCTACATATCAAAAGTCTCCAATATGAATTCTAAGGGGGATATTTTCACCAAGGAGAAGAACCTTGATCTTAAATTGGCAAAATGACACTACATTACTTTCTTACAATCTCAATTTTTCCATCCAAGTGGAGGTAATTTAATTCCTCCAAAAGTTAAAATACCCTTTTTGTGTGAATGCATCTAATGTCTTCTTTGAAATTCTTCAGGAATCACAAATGCATGTATTGCTCTACATAGTAAAAATAGGGTTGGTTTGTGATAATGCTAAAATAGGTGATAAGACATCTTATCTAGTCTCTAATAGAAAATTTAAAAATATGGTTCATGACATAACATTGAGACCTAAAGTAGGGAAACCTAAAATTGTGACTTTTCTATAGTGCACAATTTCTATTCTTATATAAGTCAAATTTGTATATTTTTGAGCTTGTTGGCAAATGAATGGATATTTCATTATACTAAAGAATGTATAGTTTGGATGTCTAATACAAAATTTATGAAGGATCAAAGTTTTAGTAGATGTTCTAAAATTATTTCTTCAACAATGCTTATATATTGATTTAGGAAATGTAAATAGTATAAACATGTGATCAAGAAAAACTCTTAGGTGCCTCTACCTTAGGGCCCCTTTGCCTCCTAAGCATTGGAGACCCCTTTTAGTATTGCAAACCATTGCAATTTGCAAACTATTGAAATTCATTAGTTGAAGCTTTCCATTGATTCCAATTGCATTGAAGATGGAATCATTCTATCTATAGTGCTACAATATCATAGTTTGCAATTGGTAGCAAGTTAGACACATATTGGCTTAATAATTAATAAAAGGTGGAAAAGGTAGTTTGGCTTAAAATATATAATTATTATTTTTTAAAATTAAAAATTAAAAAACTTTGATAATTAAATTATAGTTACAAAAATTCAGCATTAAATATATGGTGCAACAACTATTTCTTTTTATCATTTTATATCTATAAACAATTCATTAGCCTTCCCAATAATTGTAATTACTCTAATCCTACTATAATTGACACCATACTCACTCATTATTTCAATGTCTTATGTTCAAATGTGAATTTGGATGTTCTTCCAAATTCATGTAAAAATTGTGGAACGTCATTTTTGAGTTTTTATATTGAGATTTTTTGAGGTTGTTTGGTGTGTTACCATGGCTAAATCTAAGACTTTAGCCATAGAATTTGAGAGCCAATTCTTCTTTCACTACCCATAACATTTTTAAATAAAGAGTTTAGACAATCCCTTAGAAGAATTTGTATTAAACACAAAATATATTTATTATCTAATATATCTCACAAAAATATTTTCTAGCTATAATCTCTCAAATCAAATGAAGCTATGTTGAGTTTTTTACTTGTTTTCTTCAAGCTTTACTTTTGGTGAGCACATGGATTTGGGCAAAACTCAAATAGCTTAGGAGGGGCTTTGAAGTTGAATTTACATTTGAATTTGCAAGGTTGCAACTTATCTAATGTAGCATATTTCACTATGTTTAATTTATCATGCAACTTTCAAAGTTGGATGAACTCATGGTCAACTTCCAACCTTTATATGTCTTATTCTATGCCTACTAGGTTTAGATTGATTTTAATAGATAGCAATCTTTCAACCAAATGTTCACAAGTACTAAAAAGAACTATTCTTACTACCTCAATTCAAATGTAGGTAGTATTGCACAAAACTCACTCCCAACATCATTGTACTCCCCAAATTAAGGTGATTACCTCCAAATGCACCATTGACCCAAAACTACCATCATCACTCTATGTATGATACATCTCCAAAACCAATATGTAACTATGTAGACAAAACGATTTTAGAATCTCAACCAAGAAAAACTTTGAACCTTCATAATTTTTGCACACTGTATCGAAATGTTGCATTCTTTGGTGTGTTAGAACCTCACTTTGCTTGCTGAAAAGAAAATATGAAAATTAGACCAGTCTTATAACAATCATTAGGCACAATAGCAAGAAGTGGTGTTTTGGGGGTACCTACTTTACAATCAATCAACCCAATGTTGTTTGTCATCCAATTCCGCCATCTATAGGAACTTTCCAATTTTTCTGGTCTCCTACCCATTTTTGCAAAGTGTGCAAGTCATGTACTTTGGGCAAGCAATTGGGTGTTGTTGTCACATAATGTCACCAAGTTCACATCAATTTATGAACGGTTTAAGCTTGATGAAGATGTGGTTCTATAAATGTCAGTTTAGGTGGGCTTCATTGTGAATAAATACTTGTCAAAATAAATTGTAGTTCTAGCCAACAAAGGAAGTGCCTTTAGAATGTTGAATGTGTGCTTTTATAACACTCATCAAACCTAATTAGGGTGGTGGGACACTATTTTTGAACCTTTTTAAAGTGATGGTCATGACCCCACCTTTGAAAAAAATTCTTTTTTTGGTTTGAAAATCCATATCAATTCAAGTTCTTACCCGATTACTATGATTCCACTTGTATTGTATTTCAGTCAATTCAACTACAGTAATTAATTCATTCTCTAGTAAAATACAAAGCAGCAATGAGCTCATTGCACAAGATACCCAGATTGCAAATCTGAGTGGTCAGAGCCGCTGTTCTCCCTTACCTTACCTTACCTTACCTTCCATCAATCCAACCGATATTGAAGTGGCTCTCATCAATGCTTGGTCTCTTTAATATACTTCAGCCAGCGATTGCACAATGAACGCTTGCTTTTTCTGGCACATCGGTGTGAGTCAAGTAAGTTCGACTGGAGAATCACACTCATGGGCAGGGCCGCAGGGGGTGTCATTCCTTGTGCACGGTGGTGCCAGCCCACCGGCGTGTATTTTTGCGCCAAGGACTGAGTTCAAGCACTCGGTTTCTGTGTATGATAATTGGCTGGATAAACCATCTGTTTGGCATTGTCGTCTCAGTCTCCCTGAGTCTGCCAAAGGTCTGTAACTCACTGTACCGCAGGAGCAGGGAAAGAGAGTCATAAAAGCGGAAGCCACTGCATTAATTCGTTGGGAGCACTCAACATCATTGACTAAGGTAGGAGGCTCTGAAAGCGCACAGGCTCTAGAATCGCCCACCTCTGTAAATGTACACAATTTGAACATGCTAATTTTGTATCGTACCAGTGATGTACAAATAGTGTACATTTACAGAGGTGGGCGATTCTAGAGCCCTTTGCCATTTCAACTTCAAAAATTCAGAACTAATTCTACAGAACTCCAAAAAATATGAAACGACTTGGGTTAGATGCCAATTCCATTTGTCTTTCAAGGAAATTTACTGAAAAACATTTCAAGAAGTTTTACCTCCACAAATTCCGGTTTCAGCTCTTAGATGAGCGATTCATGGACCTCCTACCTTACACTTCACAGGGAGTGTGGACTAGTGTTTGGGAAGTTTTTTGAGTTTTATCGGCTATTTTCCTATAATTCCCTAGTTGAACCGTTTTTTCAAATACAGAGTCTAGTTATTTTCTCTATTTCCTATTCAAAATCATTTTTTTTTCCTCCACTAGTTTTTCGCTGATGTTTTCAAATTGCAACTGGTTTTTTCACCAATTCTACTAGCTAACTTTGAACTAGCCACCGATTCTTCCCAAACATTGGTGTGGACTATGGACAACCATCATACACCCGGATTGATCACATGATTTGGCAAGGCATAAGGCTCTCCTTCACTAGCTTAGTGTGAGCGCCAAATTACCCACCCTTGGTAATTCACGAATACAACTAGGTTTTGGGTTTCGGCTAAGTGACTCCTACTTTTGGGTGTCTAAGCATGGTCCACTGTGCCTTCTAAGCAATGGATCTTTTTACTAAGTGCCTAAGTGACCCCCCCATTTGCAAGATTCGCTTACTACTTCCAATGTTTTGGGCCGACCAGATGGAGAGTCTACTGGATGATTTGGGTGGGACCCAACCCATGGCAGAACTATCCTAGGAACCCTCTAGTTCACCTCGTGCCATTTCTAAAAATATAAGACTCGACCTTATCCGACCTTCCTAGCCAAAGTTATGGGTGGATGAAGTTTGACCGCTACTCCGTTCCTCAAACTTCATCTACCTATTACGCTCAGTTCCCCAATTCAGAAAGATCCGAAATTTTGGGGGATGGTTCACAAGGATTGCCCCTACCTAGATCTGGAGTTGGACCCTGATCGGGGATTTCTACTGAATTTTCATCCACGCCTTACCCAAACTTCATCCTCTAATTTTTCCTAACCTACAACTCATAATTGACTTTTCTCTTCAGCCTTTGACCCTAGTTGGGAGCCTCCTCCTACTGTATTTAATTCCCTATCTAACTCGGAGTTTAGCTATTCTTCATTCCATTTGATCATAAACTTCATTCAAGAATAACTTTCTCAATTTTCACCCGATTTGGGCGTGCTTTAGGGTTTTGGAAAGCCACAACCTTCTTCTCTAATCTTATGTCCCTGTAAATGACCTGACCAACAGTCCTAAGGGTCTGACCTAAGGGTAGGCCTCGGCCCACACCACTAGCCTCTGATTAGGGGCCTAGGGAGGGTTGGAAAGGGTTAACTCATACCTTAGAACCTACATTGTTGGTTGTGCCCATCAGAAGCTCTACCTCCTCCACCATGAACTCCCGTGCCGTGAGATAACGAACCACAATTTTGATCATAAAATAAATTGGTACAAGGATTTTAATTGTCAATTCCTTCTCCTATTTCCTTCCTCCTCCCTTCCTTCTTTTCCTCCCACACTCTAAGGTGGCCCAACTACCCCCCGATCTTCATACTAAGCTAATCTCAAGTACGCGTCATCCCTCCTTCCAAGTTGAGTTACATCTTACATCCTACACTTATGCTTCACACTTAATCTCGGGGTGATTACCTACTTCTAATCTAAGGGCCTAAATAAGTCTTGAGGATTTCGCCCCATCCTACCTACTTTACCCCTCCTCTTTCAAATTGCCTTCTCTCTTGTCACCTTCTCATTCTCTTGTCCATTTTGTTGTTGCCTTGATGGTAGTTTACTAGAGACAGGGAATTGGATTCCCCACCCTGACAGTTGCTTAGCGTGGTTGAGTTTGTTGTAGACCTTCTCTCTTCTTCCACCCCAATTACCGGCCCCTTTTCTCTCTTCCTCTAGACAACCCTCCTTTGTAACCAATATCGCACCCCGACCCTCACGGTGACCCAATATCACACCTAACATTCATGGTGACTAGTATTGCACTTGACCCCCACGGTGACTAGTATCGTACCTTGGAATCCAATATCGCACCCTACATCCCGATGATCCAGTATCACACCCCAACACCCTAGGGACCCGATATTGCACTTGACACCTCCAGTGACCTAGTATCACACCTGACCCTCACGGTGACCCAATATCACACCCCGACCCCTCTTTGTGATCTAGTATTGCACCCCGACCCTCATGGTGACCCAATATCGCACGATGACCTTAAAGTGACCCCTACCTTGACTGCCGGCAGCCTTCTCTGTCGATACCCGCCCCCTCCCGCCCAATGCCTGCGTTTGGCCTTTCGGGTATCAGGGTCTTAGTGGGTTGTGTGCTGGACTAATCTAGGTTGGTTTGAACATTTGCTGATTTTTTGCGAATGCTAGGGGGGGTTGGAACATGCCATGCCTGTGGGTTGCGGGTGTAAGTTGGACCTATGGAAGGCTACCCTCACTTGATTTCTCTCTAATTGCTTTCTACCCTTGACTTTAACTTCTACTTCTACTCTTTTGAAGCCTAAACCTTGGTCTGTTCCCAACATGTTTTGGAAACTAAACCTTGTAGGGAGAGGGGCCACGTGTTCTTATGGTTCTCCCATGAGATGATTTTAACGCACTGCTAATGCTTTTTACCCCCGAGGGGTTCAAAGCTTCACTGTTGTTTCCCCTCTTAACACATAGCTAAGACTTTTCACCCTTAAGGGGTTCAAAGCTTCGTCGTTGTCCCCCCTTTTAACACACTGCTAAGACTTTTCACCCTTGGGGAGTTCAAAGCTCCACCATCTCTCTACTATTTAACCCACCATGAGAATTCTTCTACCATGTAGATTCAAAGCTTCGCCGTACGGCCAAGATCCACTACCCTTACACCCTCGTGCCCCTCAACCAAAGAATAACACGTCACGGTTAGGGACAAAGACAAAAGACAAAAAAAAGACTTAGACACCCAAGCCTAGCAACACGGTTAGTAATTTCAGTAACTTGAACTAAAGGCCCCCCAAAGCGACATCACCAGTCATATGGGGGTTTGCTCTAGGGTTAGTCCACAAAAACAACAAGGGGAGTGACCCAACGGGCTTCCCAAAGTTAAGCACCCAAACCTCTAGCAACCTAGAAAGTTAGTAAAGCCTCCAAGCTCAAGCTTGGAAGAGCTAGTACCACGCTCAACAAAAAGACAAGGCAAGGGCCCCTCAAAAGACCTTGCAAGCTCCAAAAACAACAACAATGGCCAAAAAATGCCCCAAAAATATCGTTGCAAGGTTTGTAGCTAACTGCCACAATTTCCAACACAAATTGAATCCAACGGATCCAATTACATAAAAAAAAGGGGTGGTGAGAGAGGAGAAGGGGTGACCTTTTATACTCTTTCCCGGGCACCCACCTCTCCTTGTTCATCTAAGTTAACCTTATCTTCTTGGATTTTCATCCAAAACTCAAGGTTTTCATCTTATGTTGGCCCACTAAGCTAACTTTTGGAGATTAACTCCGAATTGCAAACGGATTGCGCCATTGGCTTTAAAAAGCCATTTCTAATGCAAGTGAATCCCCCTTCCCCTTTTATATCTTCAAAATCACGACGAAACCTACTGCCAACTTAATGCCAAAAATTAGGGGAAATCCCAACTTTGAGGGGTTGACTTTTTTAGCAAAAGTAACTAGCCTAGGCGCCTAAGTAGGTACAGGGGAGTGAGAAAAGACCTATCTTGCACTCCATTCCACTTTCGTATGCTCTCACTCCGCTAATCAAACCTGTTGTGAACTTTAATTTTCATTAATTGTCAAGGAATGTTGCAAGTTCGGGTACTTCTGACTATTGGAATGTTGTGAAACTTGTCAGGGCAACTTATTAACATAAATGAAGCTATGCTAATTTTTAGTGGGATTTTACCGCCACCTGGGGAATTTCTAGGAATTTCCCATCGCAGGTTTTGGCAATTGACCATCCGGAAAGACATCTTCTGACTATCAAAAAATTCTGAAACTTTTCGTGGAACCTTCCATGGGATCCCATGACACATGTATAAGCTTACATTTTTACTCTACACATTGGCTCAAGGGGAACAATTTCCACCCCTCGTTTAATTATTGGAGGTTGGGGATCTTCTACACCAAAGGGAATCTTGGCAAACTGACTTCGCCCTTGGTTCCTAGACATGGGTTAAACTCCAAACCACCCTCCTTGGACCTTAGATTCCTCCACGGTCTTGCCTTGGTATTTTCAACATTTGCAAGCCAACACTTTGGGGTTCTGTTATTTCGTTAGTGGAATGGGGAATCTAGAACCTATCTTTGGTAACTAATTTCTATGCCTCACCAGGGGGCCCTCGACCAAATCTAGCTTAGAGATGTCCGTCCCACGTGGGGTTTTGAGCCTAATATACCCATCATTTGTAATTGACCCATTTGCCACGATTAGTTGGGTTCTAACCTATTACAACTCGTGGTTGGGCCTTTCTAGCTACAACATACTCAAACTAGACCAAATACTATATTGGAATGTGATGTTCCTATTTCGGTTCTACACTCTTTATAGGGTTTTTTGTATAATAAAGTACAATTAAAATGACAAAATACCAAAAAAAGAAAGAGTGAGCCTTTGGTGACGAATCGGGGGCTTACACCTAGTCGTAAAAGAAAGTTGGCAGAGGTAGAATATTTTGTAATTGTTAAACAATAAAAATTTAACAAACAAGCATTCGTAAAACCCTTTTTGAGATCCAAGGAACCACAAATTGGTTTTCGGAGTGAGAGAAAAACAAAAAGAACTCATAATTTGAGAGGAATTGGAAGTAAGTGAGAAAATGGTGGTCATTAATTGATTTGATAGATAAGGAATTGGAGCAATCTAATCTGGAAAATGCAATTGCATGCAATACTTATGTGTGTGTATACATGGATATGTCAACCAATCTCCATATAATGCATGGAAATATACTGAAAGAATTGCAAAGATGAGTCCTTTTGCATCTTGAATAGCATTAGTGGGTTTTGGGGTGAAAGCAAACACAAAGATGGTGCAATTGGATAGGCAATATTTCGAAAGAAGGTTGTAGTATAGAATTATGGCATATGATATTGTGTGTAGCAATATTTTCATGTACAGTGGTCAACTGAATGTACCTTTTCCAAGTCTTTTTTCCATCTTTTCTTGTAGACATTGGCTTCAATAACCCCTACATAAGTATTAATCAATAACCAAAGACACACAACTAAACTTGTATCAATTTCAAGTAGAAGATTCTATCCATGCCTATATCAAGTGTTCCTTGCATATATTAAGCATGTATTTTCATATAGTCATTGCAAGTGTATTTTCAATGTTGATTGCTCTATATGAATCATGAAAGTAGTGTCTACCAAATCCAAAGGTCCTTGGAGTGAATCTTTTATGAGTTTGCTAGTGTTGTAAGTTTGTATTTACATTTTCTCATCTGTGAATGTCAACAATATTGTCTATATTGTTGAGAAACTCTAAATTCTTGCAATACCTATGGTGGATTATCCTATTTCTTGCATTTTCATTGTCTATCACACTTTCCATAATTTGTTACAATTACTTTTTTGCACTTTGGCTCCTATATCTTTAATAATCATACATCTACTAAAGATTTTGTCTATATTCTTGCTCTAACCAAAATAAATCTAGAACTTAAAGGGTTAAAGAAGTCTTAACATTAGTGCCCAAAGACCTTAGCCAAATAAGTCGTATTGTAATTGGAGGTGATAGGTTTGGTCCAATTCACTTTATACTAGGCCTCATAGATGAAGAGTGACCAAGCCTCAAAATGGATGAGAAAATGTCATGAAGTCCTACATGTCTAAAATAGAATGGAATTGATATTGGTTTGCAAGAATTCATTTCATCGATGTTGTTTGGTTAGAACTTCAGGTGCTACAATGTCTCAAAAATAAAGCAACAAATCCAGTTACCTTTAAAGATCTATTACTCCATCAATGGGTGAAGCTTTTTGCCATTCTACTTTGAAATTGCAATGGACTCAAATTACAAAAATAAAGATCAATTTTCAACATGAAAAATAATTATCCATTTCTTTGAGAAGAGTGGTAAGTTACAATATTGAAAGAGTCATTGATCAAGTTATGTAAACATACCAATGGTACATGATATTTGATAGAACCTCAAATAATGGTAAATGTACTTGTTCTACAAGATACTATTGTATGTGAGCATCAAGATCATCACATCCCTAATCAAAATTTTATATTGTTTTATATTATGTCAAATGTAAAAAAACATATTCTATAGGATTATGTTTTCTATACAAAAAATAGAAAAAAAAAATTGAGATTCATTTTTGTAATTATCTTATACCACCCCTTCCTTGCAAAGACATTATTATAAAGAATCAAGTGTACATCTTAACTAATACCTTTCACAATATATTAAGAGATAGTATAGAGTCTCCTTCCTAATAAGAATACATGCTTTTAGTACACTCATAAAAAAAGGCTTGACGTGAAATCCATTCAAGTTCAATAGACTCTTAATCCTAAAAGCTATGGGAACTATTCAATTTTGAACACAGCATGGTGTATGTTGTGCATTTGATATAAAAAGTGCATGACTTGAAGTATATAGAATTGACAAAACTTTGTAGTGATGATTGATAAGTTGAATTCAATGACACATAGTACTTCCTATTTGGAAAATTATTGTGCCTCCTACATGTTTTAGAAGCTCCCAATTTCATTTGCATGTCTAATTATTGGATTCTCTATTTTCCCAAGGATTCATATATCTAAAATATGCAATGTTGTGCTCATGCAATCAAAAATATAATCACACTAGACCTTTTATTTCAAATAGTGTAAGCTCACATATTAAAAGTATTACGGATAATACTACTTACAAAACAAGAAACCAATTTCAATAATAGATAATTTATATATACCAAGTATATATAACATTGATTTCATGTGGCCAATTATGGAATTGGTAAAAGATAGAAGTACCTATAACCAACAATTTAAACAACATTACATACTTTATGATGGAATCAATACTTCTCACTATTTTTATGATATTTGGCAATTAGAAAATCATGAATTAAAAATAAATGAAGAACTTTCTGAATCTATATGAATAAACCAATTTTTTTGAAGTTCAACTACATGGTGCACCCCAAATTATTTTTTGCATTAATGTATGTGATTTGTACATTTTGGACTACTTGTTTAAACATACTTTTAAGATTGGTATAGGGTTCAAGGTTAGGAATGGATGCTTGTACCTTATAATGTGATGCCATTTATACAAAGCTTGGCCTTTTTTTTTCTCTCCATTCCTCCAATGGATCAAGGCAAAATTGTGTGAAGCTAGCTTAGAAAAGTTTCCAAATAATGCACTTCGCCTCCTTTATCGTTCGCATTTGAGTAATGTTGACTTTATTTAGTATCTAAACTATTCCAAAGGTCACACTATGGGATTTGAAATGAAAACATAGCTTCAATACAATTATGAGCAATTCATGATGTTGTAATAGTTTGACAATGTAAACCAATTTGTCTCAATTCTTCAATGCTCAATCAACATTTTCTAGTCCTACTATGTGTGCACATGAAGGCATATAACATTCAAATGCCAAAACTAACTACTATTTGTCAAATCAAGAGCTTGTAATCACTTCCATATATAATCACAAAAAAAGTACAAAAAGATGGAGTATTTCATGTAGAGGGATACAATGTAGAGATATTACTAACTACTAGACAAAAAATAGCACATCAAAGCACAATCCCATATGAGTAGTTCATACCAACAAAAATGTAACATAATTTAGAATATATAGACAAAAAGTAGCACATCAACGCACAATCCCATATGAGTAGTTGATACCAACAAAAATACTAACATAATCTAGAATATAGCCTAGTTCTTCCATCTCTAAATGAGATGTTACACCTACCATCACTCATACCCTTGTATGCTTGGTGACCAACAAGAGTCTTAGATTTCACACAACCTTGTCTATAAGCTATGTAATGGACCTGATGTATTGTTTTGAACTTAACCTCTATTGATCCAATACTGTACTTCATAGAGGTTGGAACCAAAAGAATTCCACCCCGCCACAGAACTACAAATTCCATCTCTATTGCCACCATTCTGCCCAAGGTGAAAAGATGTAGATGTACCTAGAAGGTTGAGCCGTTCCAACCCATGTCGGACCTCTGCAAGTCATATCGGCAGGCAACATCCCCTACAAGTTAAACCGCATCGTGATTGTGTTTTGCAAAGCTTTAAAATCACCTGACACACTAATGAAGCATATGTATATTAATTCAGAGGACGTAGATGACCCTCACACCCTGCATTGGACGATGCGGAAACGACCGGCAAATTTTTTTGGTTGAGTATCTAAGCTATACTTCATGATTTCCTCAGTGACGCTCACTACGCGGCTATTGATATCAATGCTCGGTGCCAGGATTTTTTTGCATTTTTCATTTTCGGCTGAGGTGGCTCCAGGAAGTTGGCTTGAGACGACAAACTTTGGCAAATTTTGCATGATATTATTGGTATTTTGTTAGCTACAACACAGTTTTGAGGCGATTAACAATAAATTTTCTTTGAAATTTGGCAAATTAATCGAATTTTTCTCCATAAATATTCTATAGGCTTGTAGCTGGACCAAACAATTCGTCAAAATCTGGCGATATTCAGCCTAGAAAAGAACCGCTGGCAGGTGCTGTACAATAAAATGCCAAGTTCATGGTTGCGTATAGAATCGGGAAAATCACTTCACCAGCAGAATAATGATTTCTAAATACCGTCCATATTAAAAATTCTAGTTCTTGATACTTCATGATCCAATTTCAATCACAATAGGGGTATGAATGACCCGAACCTTGACATCAAAGAACTTGATGTAAAACCTTGAGGGCGGCACAGACAATTTGGTCTCCAGAATCTCTGAAATAGCAGCACTTAGCTCCTTATTTGTGGCAGGACCAACACCGCCAATAGATATAAGCTCCCCGTAAGCAGCAGGCTCTTCAGTGCCTCCAAAACTCATTGGAATGCCGCCACGTAAAGATATCAAGACATACTGAATAAAAGAAAACAAATCACGATCAGGAAATGGTGGCAGGAGAAACTTAAACAACATAAAATTGCGTTCCAAAATCTTCGATTGAAATAGAAGGGAATTCAGGTTCCAAGGGGTAGCAAGACTATCCTTAAAAAGCTACAACTGCAAGCAAGCAAGAGTATCAAACAAACAGATTTTGAAATTAGTTGAAACTGAGGCCCGTGGACATTCTTGTCACCACTGGCTGACACTCATCAGGAAACGCCGAATAATGAGGCGTGACTGGGCGAAAATGCGCCATTGAACTGACAGAATCTCTTCCAAGAAGTTGCGCATCGCTACGATAATAGCACATAGTGTGACAAAAGCCCTAACTATAAGAAAACCTCGCGAAAAAGGACATCACGTCCAGCTTAAAATCATGTCCCCAAATACGAAGTGTCCCGTTGGACTGTCTCTGCGCTCGAGACCACATAATTTTGGGCTTTCTCACTAAAATTCCATATAATTTCCACTTGTGAGATAGCAGAGCTCACCAAACATGAAGCACCGTCGACAGTGTACAATAGCTAGAATGATGAACATCGTGACAAGAAAGTAAAATCTCCGAATACAGAAGTAGAGGACAGCAGTATCGCTTCACCACACTGGCAACACATAGAATGACAAGAGTAACGGGCAAGAGAAGAAAAGACTCGCGAACAAGAACATCATGTGCACGTTAACATAATATGAAGTGTCACCGAAGATTCTATCGGCGCTTAAGACTGCATGATTTCAATCAAATTCCAGATAATTTCCATTTGTGACGTAGCAGGGCGATTACACAGATGTAGCACTGTCAACAGCGTACAGCAGCTAGAACGATAAATCATCGCGATAAGAAAATGTCCCAAATAAAAGAGAAATTCCTTCATATTATCACACTGCTCGAACGACTCTCGGTCTCGAGAGCTCTCAACCACACAAAAGACGCATTCAGAGCTCAAAATTTCACAAAAACGGAACCTCACAGCAAACCTACCGACTCGGGCTTGCCAAGAATGCGCGCCACTGATTTACTGGCGTCCTTGAGTATGTCAGAAGTGACAACACCGTCGAGAGGCACATTAGTCTGGATGTTCAAGCTCGGCATTGTGTCCGAAACAGAAATCAATGTCTCCTTCCCCTTACAGCTCCAAATTCGCCGTCCAAGGGCTCTGCAGAAACCTCTCCCGCAGAATTTTCAGAATCTACAACACAAAATCGAATGAAACGCGGTGTCCCGAGAAATAATAACAATTGCCTAGGATAGGGTATTCCGAAGTTCACTGTGAGACTGATGAGGCGGGCGACCATTGTCCAAGAAATCCGTCCGGCAGGTAGGAAGATTCGTGCGAAAGTTAGGTTCTAGAAGATTTCCACATGATTTATATAGATCTGCTTCCCATGCATAGATTTCATGCCTTATATTCAATCATGTCTGTATTTCAAACAAGAGCCAAATCTAGGAAATGAGGGGCCTGTATTAAGCTTTCAGGTAGAACAACTTGATGGCAGCATTTATGCAACTGAAGATTGTACGGGGTCTATTACACCCCACTATTTTTGGGTGGAAGGAATTTATTACATTGATTTAGATAATCCAGTCCGATATTTGAATTCCATTGACAACGTGTTGACGTTTACGTATTTGCTCCATAGATTGCAACCAAGAATTTAAAGCTTTCAACGTCCATTATTGGGTGGTCAATGCTCATCCAGTTCTCAATGCTCATTGATTTCGAACTACTGCATGAAGAAATCGGACTTTGTCCCGTGGGGATTTTGATCTTGGGGTTCAAGGAAAAGGTCTAATTTTCTGAAATTTGATATTTCGAACTCTAGCTACTGGCAAAGTGGGTTTGCTAAAAGAAAAAGTTACAGGTGAAGAGGGTTTTCTAGAAACCGGGTTTTCATTATATTTGTTAAATGAGGCAAGATTCCGAGAAAGATTTCAGGATTTGTCCATTTCTTCCTACCACTTCCTTTTCCTCCACCTCTTTCTAGTACAACTTGAGGATTGAGAGTTCTAAGGTCCAAGCTTTCACCTCGACTTTCCTTCACAAATTGATACGTATCAAAACCAGAATTTGAAAACCCATTGCAACATCCACTTCTGAAGCTCACAATCACAAAAATTACCCCCAAAATCCATTGAAACAGGAACACGTCTTGGAAATCTGATACGAGAGAGAAACTCTCACAGTCAGTGGTTCCAGTAAAAGATTCACTTTCAAGGTCCCATAAACCCTAGACAGGTCAGCAATCGACTTTATTATGGAGGAACTCATCTCCTTCTCAAACATCAACTTTACTGTCATTATTATTCCGGTGTCGCAACTCGCAAGCAGTCAGTCGACGAATGTGGACGAACATCCATGACTAAACACGGATGAGGAAGTGTGTTTGGATGGATGAGTAAGCCAATGAACTTGTGAGGGGTAAGTATTCGAAAGCAAGGGCGCTGCGGACGAAGCTCCTGCGGCGTCTGCATTTGCGAATGCTTCCATCGCCATAGCTACAACAGAAACAGCAGCTGCCTGGAGGTTCTGTAACGTCTAAACCCGTGTGCAAAGCGTGCGTCGGTAAGGTATGCGGAAGGACAGAGGATGAAGAACAGGTGTGGCACAGGGGTATTCGGAGGCGTTGGAACGGCAGGTTTTGGGGCCAGAATGATTGCGTGCCGGGAGGTTTTGTAGGGAGTAGGAAGGAATTGACGTTCGCGTCCCGATGCAATGGGCCAGTGCTACGGAAAGTATGACGGACACGACGGCGAGGTTTCGTTCACGGAACACTCGGTGCCGAAGTCGCAAAGCTCCAAGTATGGATCGTATCACAGCAATGGCAGCCACCGAGGGAGCGTCGGAGGCGCGTCGCCCATGCGCTACAAGACGGGCTTCGGGAGCAGCCACCCGTCGCCGCGGCATCCATCGGCCAGTCCGCTGCCTCACTACGCGAGCTCCCCGGCCCCGTCCACTCCTCGGCGCTTGTTCAAGCGGCCTTTCCCCCCGCCCTCGCCCGCGAAACACATCCAATCGTCGCTGGTGAAGCGCCATGGCGCGAAGCCGAAGGAGGGAGGGACCATTCCCGAGTCTGTGGATAATGAGAAGCCGTTGGACAAGCTGTTTGGGTATCCGAAGAACTTCACGAGCAAGTATGAGCTCGGGCACGAGGTGGGCCGCGGCCACTTCGGGCATACGTGTTATGCGAAGACGCGCCGCGGCGAGCACAAAGGGATGGCCGTGGCGGTGAAGATCATTTCGAAAGCGAAGGTACTGCGTGCGTTAGTATTTCATTTCCCTTTTTTCATGTGTGTCCATTCTTCTGTTTTTCTGGTGTGCCTGAGTTGACGAGGGAGCGGTTTAGTGGAAGATCGAGTGCGTTTGCAGCCGAAGCAAATTGGCTCGTTGCTGCGCGGCTGCAGATTGCGAGGAGCCGAGGAGGTGGAATGGATTGGGAGAGATCTAAGTGAAGGGAGCGGTTGTTGCGGTGGGAAGAAGCGAGCCGTGTAGGTTTGTGGGTAGTTTGTTAAGGATGGGGCCATGAAGCAGAGGATGTTGGAGTCCGTCCGCACCAGCACCGTAGATTAGGTTTCCGGTCTGGCCCTGGAGACTGTGCATGGTAGCCCTAGTGGAATGCGGAGAATCCAAGTTTTAGGAGAGCCTGGAGGACGAGGAGGTGCAGGAGAACGGATGTGGCCGCGAAGCGTGTGCAGTGCTTGGGAGTGGTTCAAGTTGGATGGCTAAGCCTAGGTTGGAATGTTTCTTTGACAGATGACGACGGCCATCGCCATCGAGGACGTCCGTCGCGAGGTTAAGATTTTGAAGGCTCTGACGGGTCATCACAATTTGGTTCGTTTCTACGACGCTTGCGAGGACAACCTGAATGTGTACATTGTGATGGAGTAAGCCCCGCCCCCCCGTTCGATGACGATGTATCGAGTCTTGCATGAGGTGACAGCAGTGGTGTTATGCGCGAGGGCTGTTGGTGATGGCGGCTGAGGTCTTGTTGACTGGTAGGGTGGTGTGAGTGTCCTTGTAAATGACAGCTCTTGATGTTGTATTGTGCAGGTTGTGTGAAGGAGGTGAACTGTTGGATCGCATTTTGTCTAGGTGAGGATGGATCTGCTTTGGAACGGTTTTGGTTGTTTTTCATCCTGGTTTCTGGTTGTCGTTTTGCCTTCTTGTTTTTTTCTGTTGTCTGTTTCCATTGCAAGACTGGTTGAGTACTTGAGCACTGATTTTGTCGATTTTTTTTTCTTGAGATGTTTGCCAACCGTGATCTTTAGCTTGATTCTTCGAGGTCGAGTTGTGTCTCTAGCGACCTTCGTTCTAGTGCTGTGATTCCCATCTTCTGCAATTGGCGAGCTTTCATGTCTTGTGCGTCGAGGATTTTGGGTTTGATTGCAATGTCCGATTTGTCTGTCGTTGCCATTTCCCGTTTCGCTTACCCTGGATGCCCTGTGTTTGAGTAGGGGAGGGAAGTATTCGGAAGAAGATGCGAAGATCGTCGTCCAGCAGATTTTGAACATCGTTGCATTCTGCCATCTGCAAGGTGTTGTGCACCGCGATCTTAAGCCGGAGGTTCGTATTCCTGAACCCTATCCTAGTCCTTTCGCCTACCTGGTTCCGTTTTGTATGAAGTAAGTGTTTCTGAGCAATTCGTCCATTCGAGCTCTCTTGTCCTCTTGATGAACTTCTCTGCAGCATTTGGAACTCTGAATTCCGAGTGTTGTGGAACCACTCCCCTGAATTTGATCTGTTCTTCGTGTATGATCGATAGCATCATGTGCCTGACCATTGTCTGGTATTCTGTGTCTGCAGAATTTTCTTTTCACCACAAAGGATGAGCATGCTCAGCTTAAAGCCATTGATTTTGGCTTGTCGGATTTTATCAAGCCAGGTGAATCCTTGTTCTCTTGTCTACATTCACTTTGGTTTCCTTATCGTCACCCAAGAGTTTGCTGGAATAAGTAATGTCGTGAATTACCGGTATCACAGTGAGCTTCCGTTTCGGAGGCTTCTTTATTTTTAGATTTCAACCGGATTTACAGTTGGAGGGTAGTGGAATGGAAGAGCACATTCAGCTGGCATTCCGTTTAGGAGGGAGCCCCGTGGCCCTGGTGCTGAATCTTATTTTTTGGGGAATGCGTCTGGTGCCACGGGTATTTCGTTTGTGAGATATTGGCCTGTGTGCCGCAGCTGTTGAGGCGGACTTGAGGGTCCCCTTTCCGGAATTGGTAATGGACTTGCGGGTTGTTGTCTGCTTCTGGACCTAATGGTTCCATTTTTGTCGCGTTGCAGATGAGAGACTGAACGACATTGTCGGCAGTGCCTACTATGTAGCGCCGGAGGTTTTGCACAGGTCTTACTCGATGGAAGCTGATGTGTGGAGCATCGGAGTGATTACTTACATTTTATTATGTGGTAGCCGTCCGTTTTGGGCGCGGACGGAGTCGGGTATCTTTCGGGCCGTGTTGAGGGCTGAACCCAACTTCGAAGACGCCCCCTGGCCTTCCGTGTCCGCCGAGGCGAAGGACTTCGTGAAGCGACTGCTGAACAAGGATAGTCGGAAACGCATGACTGCTGCCCAAGCGTTAAGTACGTGTTCTCTTTTCGTACTAGTGGAGCGCTTTCCTCTTGCTTTTCTTCATGTCTTTGAGCTCCAGGTTATCCTTGATCCCAGGGCGTCCTGATTTCTGACTGCGCTTGTTGTGAGTGTGCAGATCATCCTTGGATTCGAAGCGACAACATGAAGATCCCTCTGGATATTATTGTGTACAGACTTGTGAGAGCTTATCTTCGTGCCACATCCATGAGACGGGCTGCCTTGAAGGTGAATGGCGGGATTGTTGTCTATCTCTTTTTTCTTTATCGGTGAACTGGTTCTAGAGGCTGCGGGTGCTGTTGCATTTTTCCAGCTTTGACAATGCTGCCCCCTCGTTGACATGCAGTGTGCATTGACACAATTTCCAATTTTATATTCTTCATTTGTTCGAAGATTTTGTAGCTAACCTTAAGGTCCTCAACGTTTGGTTATCAGGCATTGTCGAAAACGTTGCCGGAGGTTGAGCTGTTTTATCTTCAAAGACAGTTTTCTCTGCTGGAGCCCAATCGAGGTGGACGCGTTTCTTTTGAAAATTTTAGACAGGTGAGAAGTGTGTGTGTGTGTGTGTGTGTGTGTGTTGGTCTTTTCGAGGTGTCTTGTTTGTACGAGATGTCTGTTTTGAGGATTCCTTTGTTTGGTCCTGCTGGAGATGAATTTTTCACTTCAAAATGGTCTTGTTGACAGTATCTGTCCGAATCAGCTCCCAGCTTCTGAGGTCTGGACAAGTGAGGTACTTTTCTGGGATCATTCATGAGTATCTGAGATCTGTGAGGTGGTTTTTCCTGCTTAGGCTTTGTTGAAGAATGCGACCGAGGCGATGAAGGAAGCTCGGGTGTTCGAGATATTGACCTCGGTACGTTGTTGGAAGGCTTAATTTGTGCTCCCAAGTATTCTGTGTTTCCTGAACTGTGGTGATGATCCAGATCCTTTCCAAGGTCTCTCGTCATGGGAACCGAATTAGGCTTCGTTACTTGTTCGTATTGGCTTGCTTGAGAATCGACTCCCTCTTGCTTCTTCTTCGTGTCCTTGGATGATTCCGATGGTTGCTCTTTGTGCATTTGGCTGATCCCCGATGGTTTCTGTGCAGATGGATGCCCTATCCTTCAAGAAGATGGACTTTACGGAGTTTTGCGCCGCGGCCATCAGTGTGCACCAGTTGGAAGGAACTGACCGATGGGAGCAACATGCTCGTGCTGCATACGACGTGTTTGAGAAAGAAGGCAACCGTGTCATCTCTGTAGAGGAACTTGCTCGGGTAAGAGCCTTTCTGCTCATCAGTTCCGAAGTTTCTCAATCGATTCGGTCGTTTTTATAGAACGCTGATATCAGTAGATCTTTCTTTTGAAGTCGATTCTTTTCTCCTGCTTCCGATTTTCCATGCACGTGAGTTCGTTATGTTGTCTGACTGTTCGAGTCGTCCGATGTGGTGATTTTATCCGTGTCTCCATCTCCGCGGTGGCTTTTGATCTGTGATTAGTAATCTCATGGCTTGTAGAACCATCAGTCCGGAAGCGACCTTATCAGCTCTTGTTCCAGTCCTGTGTTGGTTCGAATGGTTATTGTTCTCTTTCTTACCAAGATATCATCGGTTGATTCCAACAGGAGGTGGGTCTTGCGCCAAGTGTTCCTGCCCAAGTCTTTCATGAATGGCTGAGACACTCCGATGGCAAGCTAAGTTATATTGGATTTACCAAGCTTCTGCATGGTGTTACTACCCGGACCAACAGGAATCATCACTAGTGAATATTTCCTCCCTATTTATTTTGGTATTAGAGAATCCTGTCCGTCGAACGTGGTGAATCGGTCTCGTGATTACATCTTTCACGCTCTGCGTATGCCTGGAGTGAGATCATCCGAAGGTTTCTCTTTGCATTTGTTCGCTCAGGAGGCATTTGTAATCTCTGTTTCCCGGTGTACCAGGGCGTTGATCCCACACCCTTCATTGGAAGTGATCTAGCAGCTGCTGGTTAGAGTTCCTCCGTGTACTTGGTCCTAGGTCGCTATCAAGGCCGTTGGTGTGATTTCTCTGCAGGCTCTTCGGACCTGTGCTATCCCTCTTTTCGGGGTAGACTCATTGATTCTAGGCAGCGATCCGGCACGCATTGAGTGCTTTGTAGAAGTTTCATAAAATTGGAAATGGTTTTTAGTGTGAGTCCAGGAGGCCGAGAGTGGTGTAATGCAGGTTAGCATGTCTGAGCGGCAAGCGGAGATTGGGGCTACGTTAACTCTGCGGAAAGCACATGCAGGACGTGTCAATAGGGCCAACATTGCTGCGCTCGCGGAAGGTTTTATTTTGAGAACCTGGCCCATGTACTTTTATTCAGATAGTGTTCCAGCAAGGGGGTCTTGCTGTTGCAACCTCCTAGTTGCGAGACCTTTTCTAGTCTCTCATTGTATCAATTGGTTATTCAATTATTTTGAATGAAGGATGTTCCTCGGAAGTGAACAAAAGCAACCTGGTGTAATGCTGAAGAGAATCTATTTTTGGTTGTTTCGTTTCTCTAGAGTCACAAGTAGTGAAACTGAGCAGCTATGCTGTGAGATCCTCTGTCTCTACTGTATGCTCCTATGTGTACTTTTCATTGTGGGAATGGATGTCGGAGATGTGCATCGTCAAATGTAATTTATTTACTGTCGATTGGGCCTTCATTTTTTGCGACATTGTGTAATACTAGTTTACATCCTATAATGTGCAAGACGTTGCAGAATTTATTACATAAGGTAACTACACATAAAATCTACTGAGTAAGCTATTCAGCTTGGCTTCCACAATTATATTGAACCTTTTAAAATAACATCTCGGATTAGCATCTCCTATCTCTTTAGGGGATTGTAAATGTTTGACTTTCTTTGAAGGCTGGGTATACAGTATCTACCTAGTACTTGGCCTAGTATCTTTGAGAGTGTCTTAGGCGGTTCCTAAAATTTTTTTGTAGCTTTTGAAATGCTTTGAGTGGTTCTCCAAAACAGAGTAGGAGGATTCTTGAAGCCTCCTAGACTTGCCCCCTGGGGTTTCTTAGTGCTTCTTTGAGGCTCTTAATTTTTTGTTGAGAAGTAGTGATAATATAAATTGAGGTAAAGATAAGGGAAATCTCAATCTTGCCAACACAAGCTTTGGAGCATATTTGGTAAGGTTTTTATTTACCCCTAAATGCTCAAGGCACCAAATTTTGGTGTCAACAAAACTTTGAAGTTAAATAAAACCTTACCAAGTTACTATATTTAATAATCTATATTTTTGAAAAATTCTTTTTGACATCTAGTTTTAGCATCAAAAATCCGATTTTGAAAATGAATGATAATAATTTTTTTGTTGAAGATTTTATGCAAGGGTATCCATTGCACAAATCTTGATTTTTGAGTGTTCAAGACTCTTGGAAATGAGCCTCAAATACACTAGAACTTGGAGAAAAAATCATACTAGAAATTCATTTAAAAAATTGTAGTGTAGATTTTGAAAAGCTATAAATTGATTGGAGTTATGCATAATTTGCCCTTTAACCTCATGTGTTTTTGGTGACCAACTTTTTAGTTTTGACATGTGAAAAGAGGATTGGAAGACTTCAAATCACTTCCACAAATTTAACACTTTCATGATCAAACATTATAATATTTCAATCCATAAGTGATATTGTTGTGTTTTCTTTTTTCCATGTGATCTCTAACATGTCTACTTTGAATTTATGCAGTTATTTTTTTTTAAATTGATAAAACTTATCAAAATCTTGGCTTTTTGTTCAATTTAGAGCAAATTCCAAGATGCTCAGAAAAGGTCTTGGGCATTTAACGGTTAAGTTGTTAAGAAATACTTTTGAGTTCTTTGTGTTATATTTTCTTGACTTTTTGGATAGTCATGAGATTTATTGGCCAATAGGTATTGCATATTTATGATTATTGGCTTTTAGAATAGTCTTGGGGTTTATTGACTAATATATATTGCAGTTCTTTTTTTCATGTGACAATGACACAATGACAATGACAATGACAATGAGCCCAAAAGAGGCATCCCCAATGAGCCCAAAAGAGGCATCCCAACCCTGTGGCAAGCCCCCCTTACTACCAAATAACCAGAGCCGTTGGATCATTGGAAAATAAAATGCCTCCCTTTCCCCGCACCGTTGATCAGGCTGTGAAAATCGCCAGATATGGCGCTGATCTTGGGGCGTCGATTGTGCTTGGAAAATTGGAAGGCTCCTCACAACCGCCGTCGATAGAAAAATTGAGTGACATTGATTTGCTGATAGGGTTTGGCACCCATGGCCCGAGTGAATTTCTCCTGTTCGGGTGTTGCAAGTTATTGGTGTTTGCTAGAGTTCTATTTGAATTCTGCCGGGTGAGTTCCCTGAAAGTTTTGTTAAGTGAGTTCCACTGTTTAGGTGACTTCGTTGGTGCTTCGTTGCATCTCAATTCGGTGAGCTGCGAGCCATGTCTTTGTCGTTAATTCATTTGCTGTTGTTGTTTCATTTTTCAGTGATGTTGGATTGGCTGAATTTGGCTGAGTTTGGTTGAGCTTTAGGTGAGTTGAGGTACGCGTTGTCAGCTGAGTTTGGGTGAGCTTCGGGTTACTTCACGTGACGATTTCTTTGAAGTGCGCTAGGAGGTACCAGTCGCTGAACTTAGGTGAACAAAATTCTTAAGATTTGGAACAGTAGATACTTGCTTTACATTAGTTGATAGTTTTCTTAGTTTGATTAATACTCTTTGTTTCATTGTTTGTATTTGGGATTCCACCAAGGGTAGCATTTCATTTGGTGTGTGTTGAGCAGGATGGTAGCTTGCTGTTCAAATTTGTAGCCTGCTTCTTGATTAATTAGAACTTTGTGCATGGTGATAGACAATGTGATTGATGTTTCTTCATAATGTTGCGGTTTTCAGCAGCTTTCAGAATGACACCACCCATGTCTCATGTGGTTTTCTTTGGCAATTTTGCAATCTGATATATTTCCTTTTGTAACCCTTTTAAAAACTTAACAGCTAATGAAATGAAGACATGTGTATCCCCTCAAAAAATTCCCTTGTGTATTCCTTGAAAACTAACATTTCCTCAATGTGAGGAAATGACAATGTGATCAAAAGAGGCAGTTACTGACTTTTATTAACGATTTCTTTTTCTCATCTGATATTGAGTTATTGTATCCTTAAAGCTTTGTAGCCTTTTATTTCATAAAAAAAATGGCAACAAGAAAATCCTTTCTTAACATGGTGGCCTTGTATATTATTAGACTTCAAAAATGAAATTATTCATTATCTACAATAACAATAAATTCTACAACTAAAATCTTGCCAACAACAAAGGTATTAAATTATTATTTTTTGGAGGTCTAATTGTGCAAATGTTGCTAGATGGGAATCCCATGTAGATTTTTGAAGACTTGCCAAGAAAAGTTGGTAGTGTCCAATTCTTATGTAATGTATGCTAATAGTATATGTTGAAGAAAGGTTAAGATAATTGTTATGTTATATAAGTGGAGTTATTTTGTTTCAAGGGGAGGTGTAGGATTGTGAGTCAAATGCAAAGGAATTCAAGTCCTTGACTTCAAGATATTTGTTTCATGGTTAGAATATCTAAAACTTAAATTTTGCTAAACTAAAGGTATTCCAATACCTTCACACTTTTTAGAGTGTCTTCCAAATTGTATCCTTTAAATTTTCAAAGCCAAGGGGATTTTTAAACTTTATGTCCATTTTAAAACAAATATATTAACTAAGTGAAACGTTAATTTTGTTCAAATGATTCCAAATTTTTTTGTATTTTGGAGATATATGTCATAACTTTTGGGTTTGAAATCATACCAACTTAACTAAATTGGAAATTAGACATTCATTTGGTCTTTGATTTTGTAGTCTCATCGAATAAATTTAGCAAGAAAAACTCTCATCCACTTACCAAATGTTACCAAGATTCAAATGATATTGGATTCAAAGTATGCTTATTTCCTTTGCTCATCCAAATGCCATCTAAATTTTTGAAATTGGAAAAGTTATAGAGACTAAAAGGTTGATGATATTAAACATTATCACAACCAAGTGGATTTTGATGGTGGTCTCCTTTATGTGAGTTATGATTGAATACCTCACATTTTTTTTCAAAATGCATGAGGATTGACCTAAAATATCTAATGTGAAGAATCAACTTTGAGAATTTATGCGATGTGCAAATTGTACTTGCACTAGCTTACCTCATGTCAATCACTAGATGAAACATGGTTTGTTCAAACTAAGTTCTCCCCCCCCCCATTTGGTCTAATTTGTCATAGGTTGAGGATAAGTTCGACCAAATGTAACTCTTAAAGCTTAGTTTATGTGGACTATATTACTACTAGTGGATGCTCTACTTAGTTTCAAGCTTCATGGAGTTTGCATTGAAAATTGATGTTTTCTTCTATGATCACAATTGTAAGTATGGAATTCTAGTAGCTTATTTGTGGTAATGCTTATAGAAAGAGTTATAGAAAGAGGGTTTTGATCTTTTGTTTTGTTTAGCAATCTTTTGGGGGAGTTCCTTGGTTTAGGAGTTTTATACACAAAATAAAGTTTACTAGACTTGAAGTTTAACATCAATTTTGATTTTAATTATAAACCTCCATTGTCATTTTTATTCTAGAGGGGCAATTCCAAGAAACATACACTATTTTTTGTGTTTTTATTGTAATTTCTTTTTCTAAAATATTTTAAATTTAGAAAAACAATTGAAAAAATATGCTCAATGTAAATACCTTTATGAAGATTGTACAATAGGAAGATAGAGCATAGAATACTTATCGAAGTAGGAGAAAACTCTATAGAAATGGTCATTCACCAAACTAACCAATAGAATATTTAGGAAGAAATTCAATTTCTTGTCTTCCATACAACATAGAATTAATAATTTTTAGAATTCCTTCATACAATAGCTTCTAATCTACTAGAAAACCATCCTTTCAAAATTTAAACTCAATTTTTTTGGGGGGGAGGGGGAAATATTACTAAAACCTTCCAAATTGGCAAAGATGACATTCAATTGGGGACTATTATTAGGTAGTAAAACATTTATGAAAAATAAAAAATTAGATGAGGTATATAATAGTCATGCATACCTTACCTTTGAATCTTGAGTCATTTAGAGCTATAACACAATAATTATGGCCAAAAAACAAATTAGTTAGAAAAAGGTGACAAAATAGTAATTCTTGCAATTGACCAAAAAATAAATCCATATTTCCTACTTCACCCATTTGTATTATTATTTTTTTGTAGCCATATTTATCCTTTCTATACATATAATTTTCTACATTTAATCAACTGTCAATTGTCAATTTACTTCAAGATTAAAAAAAGTAGACACTTCCAATTTTGGCTTCAATTGTACAACCCTCCACTTTGGAACACATTTTGGGCTTATTAAAGCTCAAAATATATTAGGGTGATTGCAAGAAACACTTCATGTTTTTGGCTTAGAAACGTAATTTCTGGTTGTAGGACTAGCAATACTATGGACTACTATCAATTTTGTGCGTCAGTGTGTGCCTTCGAATCTCAACCATTGATTTGGGGCACTTGCAAATCTAAACCTTTGATTCAATATTATATAATACTATAGACTACTATAGAGTACTATAGAAGCTATTGGGAGTAGAAAATAGTAGAAAAGGGGTCTATGGACCTTTTCATTTTTAATAATTCAAAAAAATATTCAAAAAATTCCACCCCAAAAAGCCATTTTTGTAGACAAGCCTACTCTCACATTGCACCAAAAATTTCTTCAAGGAAAATTTTCTCTTGCTTGAAAAATGTTCACAAACAATGGTCAATTTGGCCCCATGTAGACACCTCATGCAAAGGCATTTTGCAAAAAACTCTACGTCTATCATTGGAATGCGAGTACGCCTCTAGCTTCTCCAATTTGTGGCTTCCAGTTTGCATTTTTGGGGTACAACTTCGGACCCCAAAACCTCCAAATGGTAAAGGTAGACACCCAATCAGGGACACCTTAAAATTAATAAAGTAATTTAAAAAGAAATAAATTATGGAATGTGTGAAACTTTTAGGTGTCCCTTCATTCCAAATTTCAAGACAAATGGACTTACGATGCAAAAGTTATGACTAAAAAACCACATGTCCAAGGGCAAGGGGACAAAAAATAGGACAAGTGTTTCTTGCAATCATCCATCATACTGTATCTTCTTAGAAAGTTGATTGCATCAATTACAACCTCCTCAAATCTTAGCTTTAGAAACTTAAAAACATCTTCTCTACACTTCATCAAAGTTGAAACTTTTTCAAAATCCTTGATTCAACGGCAACTCTACACCCTTTTACTTCCAAACCCAAAAATCTCTCGTCTCTACTCCAAACTAAGAGTTCTAGAAATTAAAAGAAAACCATTAACTTTATACACAACTCAATTAAACCTTAAAGTCCAAGACTCTCTAATTGAACTTCTCCAAGCCCCTGAAAATGTTTGCCCTATAATTTTCTTGGCTATTGACCTTTCTTCACTCCATCAAGAATAACTTTCATACCCCAACTCCAAATTAAACAAGTCATGCATTTTTGGAATCAAAATAGGAAGAAAAATATTCTCACAAAATTTTATTACAATCTAAAACATACACAAGACATTTTTGTTCTTCAAACATATGGTTCTAAATATACTATGAGGGTAGAGAAGAAGAGCCTCCCCTTGTCCAATCTCAAGGGGGACACATCAGCCCACACTTTGGCCATATGGGCACTTCAAAACCTATTGACTATCTTTTTTTCCACCCATAATCTAACCATATCATTCTTTGACCATAAAACCTCAAAGAACAACAAAGGAGACAAAACAAGTTGTACCTTTCTTTCCCACAACTCATTCAAATTTATATAAATATGAAGTCTATTTATAGAAAAAGTTTCACAAAAAAATAGGACCCAATACTCATCAAACAAAGACTATAAATCCTTTGTGAAAGTAAAAACAATCACCAAGTCATGGATTTGGTTGGCTAGATAAGTTCATGTTGTCCTAGTTGGTTTGAGCTCAAACTCCATTAGATTTGTTGAGCAACATGGACAAGGTTATGGCTTGGCATTGCTAGTAAAAGTATACAAAGAAGTTATACAACAAACCCGCTTCCTACTTTCTTGGGCTATGACAATGTGCAATACATACAAGATAGGATAAAAAGTTTGTCAAAATCATGGTTCTTACTATGACACGCCTCCATTTTATCTATTTATTTCCTTTGAGTGTGCTATACATAATCAGAGAAAATAAATAAAATAGATATATCTACATATTAGACCAATTCATATTGCGACATAAGAGATGAGCTACAATTACACTACATTTGGAGAGTGAAATCACTTAGTAGATTCATATAGAGTAGATTTTGAGATGCCATAAATCAATTATGGTTATAACATGCTATGTCCTTTACCCTCATAAATGCTAATTGGTTCAATTCTAGTTCCAAATTTTTTTAAATGTATATACAAAATTTAGGTCTTGATTGTATCAATTTGTATTAGAGAACACTTGTTTTCAATATCGTCAATTTAACAAGATTGACTTTCATGTTTTTTTCATGACTACAAATTGTTCTTTTACATGTAACATCATTAAAAAGACTTCAAATTACTCAAAATTAAATACTTCCTCACCAAACAATTGTGTGTGCCAAAATATGTTGCCCTCAAAATTGATGAAAATTGACCTTCTTTCACTCAATCAAGTTTATATACAAATTTAAAATAGAACAAATGATAGGTTTTCCGATTTACAAGAAGAAATAAAACATCCTCTCAAATTTTCATTTCAATAAATAACAATAAACAACATACTATGGCTCTCCAAATACACTACAAATCCTAAACAAATTATGGGAAGGAAGAAGAAGAGTCTTTTCCTTAACCTCCACCTCATCCTTCACCTCATCTACCTAAGCAAATAAATTTCAACCCATAACATGCCTTGTGGACCACATTTCATCCATCAACCATCCCTTTCCTTGTCATAATTCTATCCACATCCACTTTGTGGAGTTATAATCCTTCATAATTCAAATGAAAGGTAAAACAAGCTTTAGTTTTCATTTCAACAGCTTCAAACACAAAATAAAATTTGAAAATATCTCCAAATATGGAGATAAAAGAATTAGGATCAAATAGTTGTCTAATAGAAGTAAAAAAATAGAGTTTCCAAGAAGAGCATTACTCCATTTGTATCTTGAAACTCCTAAAAAATCCTTTAGTTTGACATACTAAAATTCATAAACAATAAAATTTTATAAGTTAGAATGATTAATTTAAACTAATGTGGTTCTTCAGTGATACTTTTCTCTTAAAAGATGGCCCATACACACCATAGAGAAGGAGTCGCCTTGAAACCACTTCAAATGATGTCATCTTTCTCTTTCTATTATTACAATAAAAAACCAACTAAAATAACATATGAATGTATATATTTACATAATGAACACATTTGCAATGCAACATTGGGTTGACTACATGCAATAATTGAGAATTTAAAAAAAGTGAGAAGATGAGGCGTAGAAGATAATGGAGTAGAAAGAAAGGGAAAGAAATAATAATCAATGAAGCTAGAATTGGAATAGAAGAGGGAAGAAGTGAAATTTAGAGGTTAGAAAAAAGAAGGAAATAAGACTTAGAAATAGGACTTGTTCCTAAAATTATAACAAAAATTATAAATTAAGCAATGAGCAAGTTAAGACATCAAAAACCAACAAGATGGCGTGCGAAAGACCATCCAAAGCAATTTAGATCCAATTAATGGATGATCAATCTATCTTAGAGGTCAACTCTGAGGTATGCTTTTAAACATGCCATTTCACTTCCTTTTTTTTTTTTTTTCAGATTCCAAATGTGAAGTAGGACTTAGATTGCTCAATTCAGACCTTCGAGAGCATTCCAAATCACAAGTTTAGATTAGGATATTTGTTGAAAATCCTTATAGCTTTCTAGAAACATATCACAATTGAAAAATAGACAAAAATTGATAGAAACAATCTAGGATGAAGTTTGGAAATAATGAAGGTAGTTTTGAATGAAATAGTCTAGAATTCATCCAAATCAAGTAACATTAGAATGTTATAGACTAGATAAAAGTTTAAATCCAAATTCAAAAAGTAAAGTTAATCTAAAGTTTTAGGTCAAAAGAAAACACTAGATGAAGTTTTAAAGGACCAATTAGGGCCAAAACTTCATTTGTCTATAACTTTTTATAGAAGAATCCAAATTCAAAGTATTTCACCTTTTTGGAAAGGAATTTTTTTGCTTTGCACTCTAGAAACATTAAAAACCTAACATAACGAGTAATTAGTAAAAGTCAAGAACAATATTTATTGAGTAGATGGTAAAAAGAGGGGTTGTTACATTAAATGTCAGCTAAAATCCATCACCTAAAACATGGTTTTTTTTATAGTGACCACCATTGCATGAGCCCTCTAATCCATCATGTAGCAATGAAATAACATATATAAATAATCCTTCAAGAATTGGAAAAGGCAAAACCCTCAATTTTGATTATGACATGCAACTATGTTATATTCATCAAATGGTAGAGGGGACTCTTCGCAACGAGGAAATAATGGATGTGATATATTGCAATATGGAGTGCTTGAAGATTGAAAGTTTAAATGTGGGAGATGGATACTTTGATATTAGCAATACAATACATTGAGTGTCTCTAGTTTTGAGAAAATATGTGTTTGTTCTGAAACATATACAAAGACATTTGCCGCCAAAACTCCTAGGGTCATAGACATGGCTAAAGCAATTGGTGTAATGGTGCCATACCTTCTCTATGCTTTGACAAGATTTGAAAAAAATTTGCACTTTCATTGAAGGAATTTAAGGTTCAAGTAGAGGAGAGGGACAAATTGCATGCAGAGGAAAAAGCTAAGACGATGCTCTTATGCAAGTTTGGGAGTTGGAGAAACTTTTGACCATTTATTATAGTGGTGGACTTTCACATGAGGGACCAACAATTATCTGTGGCCTATTGAAGTTGGCATTCCTAGATTTGGAAGAAGCCCAACACCTCCCAATACATATTGAGGTTGCACACAAACTCCCAATAGAATATGACAAAGTTTTTCAGAAAGCTAACTTCAATTTTCATAACTTCTTCAAATTTGAGCTTCAAATCTTTTAGAATTTATTTTCCATACCTTATTGAAGTTGGCACTACTAGATTTAATAGTAGCCCAATACCTCTTCACTCCCAAGCATGTTGAGGTTGCACATCTACCAACTCCAAATATAGTACAATTTATCTTTTTGTAAAGCTAATTCCATTATCTATAACCTCTCTAATTTGAGCTTTAATTCTTTTAGAGTTCATTTTCTATGTCTTGTTGAAGTTGTCACTTTTAGATTCAATAGTAGTCTAATATCTCTTCACTCCCAACACTACAAGAGAAAGGGGTGTTTTAAGTATAGTCCTGTAAGTAACAATCTTAAAGGGGTGTTTTTAGTAAAATTTACTAAACACACATGTATTTCTAGTAAATTTTTACTAAAAACACCCCTTTAAGGTCATTACTGACAAGACTATATGTCTAGGATTATACTTAAAGCACCCCTTTCTCTTGTAGTGGCAAACACGCTGAGGTCACATATATACCAACTCCAAATTAATGTAGTATTCATGATAGAAATTTTCATAAAGCTAATCCTTTCATCTATAACCTCTCTCAATTCAAAAACTAAATATCTTTTAGTAAATTATCCACTCGCACTAGAAGTTTGTACCCTTGAATCTGCATCTAATTTTTCTTCATCCAAACAAGTAAAACTTTACAACTAACTTCCATACTAACTTCAAAAAAAACAAATAATAATTTTTTGAAAACTTCACAAAAGAAAAATATCCTCCCAAAATTTCATTTTCATGCAAGTTATATATAGCTTATTCTTCTCCACCAAAGACATGGCTTAGAAACATATAATGAAAAAGAAAGAAAAAGAGCCTCCCTTCTAATCCTACCTCAAGGAAAACACATTAGCATGTATACTTTTGTCACATGGTCCCATATTTTTCTATTGGATATTCCTTTTAATCCCAATATCTCTATCTATAACCTTATCTTAGCCACAAAACCTCAAAGATCAATAAAAAAAGGTAAAACAAGTTTCACCCTAGGTGATTGTAAGAAAGACCGGTTCTATGTTGCGTTACATTCATAGTGATAGAGTTGTTTTCTACTAGAACTTTTGAAGGAACCTGATGAACTTGAAATTTTTATTGGAGATGGCTAACTTAATTTTAATCATATCTTTATTTTTAGAAATTTGAAGAAATCATTTTATATTTAAAAGTCAAATTTTCTAATTTGTCACACTTTGAGATTTTGTTTTTGTTTTGTTTTGGGGAGTAGCCAAAATTAATGATCTAGAGCTAAAATTTTTGTGATCTATTTCCATGGAAGGGGGGCATGTGTCTACCAAAGAAAATGTAAAAATATATTGTTTTATGGTCTCCATATTTGTACAAATAGGTCTCCCTTGAACACATACTCTTGAACATTGAAGATGGTTTTGATTTCATTTTTTTGGTGAAATTTTATCACCATCAAGTCCTCACAAATAGATAATTTTTACTTTTTTTTGTTCATGATTTTTTGTTTATTATTAATTTACACCTCATTGTATATATTTTTTGTGACAAATTTTTTCAAATAGTATTGTTTCAATATTTGTAAATAGTCATAGTACTTGCAATTATGGTACTTTTAGCTATCAATTTTTCAAATCAAGGGATGAGATTGTTTAGTTTCCTAGTATCCTTGTTACTCTTAGTACTAAGCATAGAAAATGCAATTTGGGCAAAAGGCTACAAGAACTAAACAATCTTTCTTGCAATCGCCCCCCTTCTAATGAACAATTTAACCAAACTCAAATAAAATGTGAAAACCTTTTAACAATAAAAATTCTAGAGAATGGAATCCAATAGTCTTTAAATAGAGGCAATAAAAGCCTCGTGAAAGCAAAATCAATCGCCAAGTTATGAACTTAGTTGATTGGTTAAGAGTGATTGCAAGAAACACTTGTCCTATTTTTTGTCCCCTTGCCCTTGGACATGTGGTTTTTTGGTCATAACTTTTGCATCGTAAGTCCATTTGTTTTGAAATTTGGAATGAAGGTACACATAAAAGTTTCATACATTCTTTATTTTTGGGGTTTTTTTAAAAATTAATTTACTATTTTTAAAGTGCCCCCGATTGGGTGTCTACCTTGGCCATTTTGGAGGGTTTTAAGCCAAAGTTGTACCCTAAAATGCGAATTGGAAGCCACAAATTGGGGAAGCTGGAGTTGTATTTGTGTCCAATGAGAGACGAAGGGTTTTTTGCAAAAAAACTTTGCATGAGATGTCTACATGAGGCCAAAGTGATTGTTGTTCGTGCACATTTTTTGGGCAGAAAAAGAAAAATTTTGAAGAAATTTTTGGTGCAATGTGATAGTAGGCTTGTCTACAAAAATTACTTTTCTTCTAGGAATTTTTTGAATTTTTTTTGAATTACTAAAAATGAAAAGGTCCATAGACCCCTTCACTACTATTTTCTGCTGCCAGTGGCTTCTACAGTACTACATAGTAGTCTATAGTACTACACAGTACTATATAGTACTGAATCAACAGTTAAGATTTGCAGGTCCCCGAAATCGACGGTTGAGATTCATAGGCACTATCTAACGTGCGAAATTGATAGCAGTCCATAGAACTGCTAGTCCTTCGGCTAGAAATCGGGTTTTTGAGCCAAAAACATGAAGTGTTTCTTGCAATCACCCTTAAGTTTTCGCTCCCCTAATCCGTTCAGATTTGAGCTTTGCTAGACTCGTTGAGTACTAGATGCAACTCGTGGCTTCATACTACTAGTGAGATAATGCATGAAAGTTGTACAACCACACCCACTACCTACTCCCATGAATTGTGATAAGATGTAGGAGACATGAAATAGGTTAACAAGCTTCGTCATTGTATTAAACTGTGGTTATTACTACAATCCTTTTTTTCCTTCTTCACTTTCATCAAGTGAGTTGAGTCAAATTCAATTTAAATAATGATATTAATAATCATTTTTTACATAGCTTGATACTTTTCATTGTGACAATATCACATTGCTATTTCACCATAATCAATTTTGGTCTATCAATTCATCAATCTATTTGCTTTCGATTTTTAGTTACGGTGAACACGAAAATGAAGACTGTGATTGTAAACCACACGGTCCACACTCAAGAAGAAATGGTCTTACAAGTTTGAAAACCAAAGATTGATTTGTTGCCAAACTAGCCACATTGTAGTCGAAGGTGGGCATAATCTCTACATCAAGTGGATTATGACTATTATAATTATGTTGGAATCTTATTGGTGGCCCCAAGCTTTTGAGGGAATTAATAGTAGATATAGAAGTTTGGGAACCTAGGATTGTTCACACATTAGGATAGATCAATCTAGGAGTATATCACAATTGAATACCTTAGCGTGTACCTTAGTTATTCATGGGTTTTTGTTGATTCATGAATAAAAAGATTGTTGTGGTAGAGGTATATGGATGTGCTTGTGGATACTTTTGATTACTTGCCAACGGATAGGTTTATGATGTTATGAAACCTTGAGATCTTCATATAAAGCACACTTTAATTACAAACCCTAATCATACCATAGATTGACATATTTTAATTGGAAAAAAATTCTCAATCTATGAAAAACTACATATTCATTCATGATGTCATAATGACGATGACTTCAATAACATATATTTTTGTGCTCATTGCATTCATTTTACTACCTCCTCTAATATACAACACAACATTTTTGATTCAAAGATTGTGTAGGGTTGCATAAGTGGTAGGTTGTTAGCTCAATTTTTGGACCAATTGAGACTAGTTGATTGTGGTGATGAACTTGACTAGAGGAATCTTTGGGCTACACTTGCATGTTAAGACTTTGGCAATTGGGTCTTCATAGGAGTCAATGAACCTTTATGTGAAGTCCAACATTCTACTAGTATATGTGCCATTCTAAAACTATTTGAGAGAACAAGCTTTCAAGCTATTGCTTTAATTTGTGGTGCATGGATTGAACACTTCATATGTCAAATTCATCATAAGGTGTCATGAATACATTGGATTATTTTATGCTTGTAATCTCACCCATTTTAAACATAATTTGACTCAAATAGCAACCACTATGTGCTCTAACATTCATATTTTTGGATGATGAGCAAACTGTATTTGGATGATGTTTGTACCCAATTAAAATTTTCATTCGTTCTACAACTAAAGAATGATCTTAATCAATCTACTTCCTAGCCTTTTCCACACCTAAATTATAGCCTTCATCAAATATTCAAAAGAACACCTCCTCATAATTTGTATACAATGCACATGTAAATTTCAAAATAACAAGAAGTAAAAAATTATATATTTCAAACCCTTAAAAACCAATCCAAGATCATTTTGAAATAAAAATTACATAGAAAAATGAAAAAATACAAAACAATATGAATAGAAGATACAAAAACAAGTATGTAAATGCCTATGTAAAAAATAAGTATCTCAATTCTTATTGAAGTTCAGTGTGCATAATGCTCCACAACAAAGTATAAAGTTTATCTTCTAAACCAAGCAAAGAGATCTTTTCATAGATATAGTCAATGTAGTTTTGTACTTTAGATAGATTTGAATTGAAAAATCTTTATTACAACTCAAATTCAATTATTTTGCATTCTTGTGATTGCATTGTAAAATGAAGGTGCACCTCATAATCATATGCTCTAATTAAAAATGATTGAATCTTAAAAAAAGCACTTCTTTTAAACATTGAAGCTAATGTAACAAGGGTGTTAATGTAATATGTTTGTACAAATATATAAGCCAAAATTTTGAAAATGTACAAAAATTCAAGAACAGATTAAGGGGTTGATCCCTACAAGAGTTGGCATCTTTATGGGAGGATGAATCATTCAATGTTCACAAGAGTATATTGTGGGAGCTACATAAAATGCATGAAGTACATAAATATGTTGAGAAAGAGAATGTTATCTTATTTTAGGCAATGTGACTTAGTTTGGTGATTACATGCTTCTTGATTTTGTGCATTAGGTGAGAAGGCAAAAAACACACACTAGTGAAAATAAATATTTTCTGTCTAGATAGGTAATTTCATTAAAATAGCATATATTCTATAGACCATTTTCACACTACATGTTCTAAACTATAAAAGTGACATCTAAGAGAGGTATAGATTTTGGATTGTGTGGTCTACACCATAAAAGTGCCATCTAAGACAACTATATATTTCAGACCATGTGGTTTAAACCGTAAAAATGCTAAAGTTGCAGAATGGTGCCATTATAACGAAATTCCCCCTCTAGACTCTTGGCAAGCCCTATTTAACTGATTTTGCCTTCAAAACTCCAAAATTAATGAGCCCTAACAAAGCAGTCAAAAGTTGAGTAAACAGTGACGAACAAGGCAACGAGTTTAGGGTAGTACTCGATCAGCAGCAGATCGAGAGGTACTAGTAACGTTGCAGGTAATGATAGTGGAATTTTCAAATGTGCTTAGCTCCTTGAAAAATGGACGTTCTTCCCTCGGTTGCTGTCACCCACAGAACTGATGCAGTAAACTGAAGCAAATGGAAGATGGATAGTGACATTCAGTGGGTCAATCAGTGACAAAGCCAGGAATCCAATTTTGTGAGTTTCCCAAGGAAATGACCACGTCGCAACATCAAATTTTGCATCACAAGATCCCCAAACAGTCCTTAATTAAGATTCTCACACCTAGATTGTGGAATGCCCATATCAAATCTTGGAACTAACTTGAGCTTACTTCAAACCTCTTAAGTTTTAACTTACATACTGGCCATGGAATCGCACAGGAACCGCGCACACTCATCATCAGTACAAGAAACCGAATCTCCGCCTCAATTTTGGAGACTGCCTGGGAGTTTTTGGGTGATTCTGCTGTGTCTGTCCTGTGTTTGTCTGTCTGTCTGCATGAGAGCAATCCCCTGGGCAAGTAGTGGCTGCCCATGAAGCCATTATTAAGTTGAAATTGGGGTGGGCAAATCTCACATCATGCCCCTGTCGAGAATACGTCAAAAAAGTTGCTGTGAAAGTGTCAACAAAGGTTTGGAAGGACAAATTCTCTTGCCCACTTCAAAGCCATATATCAGGGCATTGCCCTGCATAGGACAACTTTGCTTACGCAGACCTCCGTAGTAGTTTCGGGGAGTGGGAATTTGCACCCGATTCTGTCGGCCACCCTCATGACTCATATCAAAAGCCATTTAACTGAGTCACCCAGCATTCACATTGACTAATCGCGGTCTCGCGGAGCAATTGGGCCACCCCATTTTCAGTTGAGAAGGTCCAAGTTTAAAAAAAACGAGATCGAAACTACAAAATTAAAATAAAAAACTAAAAGTTGTAGGGCTCCGTCCGTGGCGTCCCTCAGTTACCTTGCATCCAAGCAAGCAATCATCGCCAGCTCGCTCAATTTGAGGGAGGTGTCAATTGCTGCTGTTGCGTGCACCTGCCGAGCTCCCTGGCTCGATCAAGTTGCATCATTTCGACTACCCAAACGGTGGAGATTTCACTGGCTCTTGGCCTTCGATAGCAGGCATGCCTAAATTTTGTAGGACCACATTCTCCTTTTCGAAAGGCGGAATCAATATTAGACAGTACCATAACTTAGTACTCGTCTTCATTTGCAGGTTCATTCCATACAAAATTTCTTGACAGTTCCAATGCCCACCTGCCTGCCGGAGCACGAACTGAATTAAACTTAGCTGGTTCCCCGTGCTCCGCAATGAGTTCGACCAACTGCGAATTATGTGTGGCCACTTTGTAGGGCGTTGTTGCCCCATTTCAGACATGATCATGCATGTGAAGCCAAAGTAGGTAGTATCAGTGTGGGTAGAGTAGGGGGAAGGCTTTAATAACCCGGCCTTTATGGCCATCTCAAAAAAATTAACCTTGCAAAGGACGCGGAGGGCTAAAAAGTGGTCGGAGGGTGCACGCTGAACTTTCCAAATCACTAGAGAAATAAAGAAAAATAAAGGAAGAACGCATAGATCAATTGGTCCCCAAATCAGATCATTTTTGGTAAAGTACTTTGGTGATTGGTCTTGTTCTTTCCGGGTTAAAGTCCGTCTCATCCTTGGCCGATGCGATATTCATATGATTTTTAAAAACAAAAAAACCGTCTCATCCTTGTCACACAATATTCTTATGACTTTTTCAAAAAGGTCCTTCTCATCCTTGTCATATGAAATTCATACGATGTGGGATTTATGAATTTCAATACCACAATGGATGCAACTTTCATATGATTTGGAAATCCCACTACTTTTAGTCACTTGTGACTTTGAAAAAAAATTCAATTTCAAGAAGCTTTTTAGACCCTATTCTTGGTTTTTAAATTTTCAAAAGTTCAATTTTCTTGCTCAAAAAAAACATAACTTTTAAAAAGCTGTAAGGTTTCAAAAGTAGCTAGAATTTCAAATCATATGAAGTTTATACATGTGAAAGTCACATCTGGTGTGATTTTCTAGTGATAGTTGTATAAATGTCATACATATGACAAGGATAAAACGAGTAGAATTCAGTTCTTCTTCTCACCAATCTTGACTCACGTCAACCCACTCATAAAAGGAGTAGAAACTGATTAATGCAGTTCTCCTTTCTCCCCCATGTGATTCACACTGTCCGAAAAGAGGATTGCCCGGCCACTTCTTCTTCTTCCAGATTCTTCCTTCTTACTAAGAACTTCTTATCATCATCCACCGATCAGTCCCTATCCCGTGGCTGACCTGCTCTGCTCTGCTCTGCTTTGAACCAGCGGCAACAATCTCCATCCATCCTGCGGTCCAGTCTTGGTGAGCTATTCTACCGAAGTTAATAAGTTACATGCCACCGATTCAGTTGCCGATCGATAAGTTATTCATTTGCCTGTTGAGAGCTTATTAGCTTCATCAGTTATACGGAGCAGTTACTACTGAGGGAGCTCCTTTCAGATATCCATTCCTAGTATTCTTCGTACGGAAATGATTTTTTTCCTGCATTCCCACCAACTGACGCGGAAAGCATCATGTATCCTGACTCCATAACTTACTCGAAATCTGGATGGAGCCGGCGCGCATTTCGGGGACCACTTCCTGAATGATGACTTGCTGATTCTGAAATCCCACGTAGATTTGGATAATTCGCCAAAAGGCACTTTCCACTCGCAAAAAAAATCAAACCATCAAATACTGTACAGTACAACCCAAGTTCTGTAGAAAACAACACACACACTGTGTGACTGGCTTTGGTTCATTGCTGCAAAGTAATGTTCACTTGCTGAAAAGAGGTCGACTGGAGCATGATTGTTTGAAGAGGTTAATAACTGCCGGTTTGGTCGTATAAGGAGGGCACCTCCCCCCAAACCGCCACTTTTGGCGACTGTGCGTAGTTACTATTATTAGACTGGTAAAAAATTTTGTATTTTTGTTGTTGGCAAGTGAATGGAGGTTCCAATGCACCAAAGAACGTAAGATTTGGATGTTGTATGCAAAAGTTATGAAGGGTCAAAGTTCTTGTTTGGTAAAGGTTCCAAAATCGTTTCTTCCATATAGTTAGGTACATATTGGTTCTTGAGATGTATAAAGAGTGATGATGGTGCTTTTGGATGAGTGGGTGCATTTGGGGATACCCACTTTATAGATGTGATCATCCGTATCATTAATCTCTAAAGGACCAACCGACTAAGTGTTCCCTTGGAGGGGTGCTTGAAGATTTGGGCAAGTTCCTATGATCTCAATTTTTGGAGTGCACTACAAGAGAAAGGGGTGTTTTAAATATAATCCTCTAGGTGTTGACATTTTAGAAGATTTTTCGTAAAATTTTATTGAAAAGACATGTATTTCTAGTAAAATTTTACTAAAAATCTCCTAAAAGGTCAACACTTGTAAGACTATACTACTAGGACTATACTTAAAGCACCCCTTTCTCTTGTAGTGGTGATTTTTTGGGAACTTTTGTTAGAGATAGGAAAACAATTTAGCATTCTAGGAATATTATTTTTATTTCAAATATTGCGTAGGAGAAAAAGTTATGCCACCCTAAGCTCAAAATGGAGTTTGTTAGTAAACACCAAAAAAATCACAAAAACTAAAAATAATCTCCTTTTTGGAAGGAAGTAGTGACATTTGATGAGCCTCTAAACACTAAAAAATTTTAGGGATTAAACTTCTACCATCTAAATCTCGTGCATTTGGCTATTATAGGTTATTATGAATCTTTTGAATTCGATGCAACGACACTAAAAACAAATACACGTAAAAATCATCTAAATAAAATTTGATAATGGTAACTATTATTAAAGTGTCTTGGTTTGTGTTGAAAATTGTTGGTAATGGAATGGAGACTCCAAATGATGAAATAAGTTATTTCATTATTTTAACCCATGGTTAAGTGAACCATTCATGATCACTTTAATTTGATGAATTACCTACGGTCCTAAAATAGTAATTGTGATGTAGATTAAACATGTTATAGTGCTTTACATTCAAAGTGAACAACATATTCATGTAACATCACATGGCATGCAAAAATGTCATGTATTTAAATAGTCTTTAGTTTGCAAGTACAAAAAATCCAATCACAATTTGTAACACTAGGAAAAAAAATATTATATAATAAAAAAACATTTGGATTTTGAAATTTTTTTGATATACAAAATGAGATTTTTCGGCATATAAGCAACCAAATCTATTGCCTCCATGGTTGAATTAGGTTGGTTTTAATTCAAAAACGTCACATGTTGCAAATGTGGTGTTATTATGAATACAAAATTAGAGGTAGAATGTAAAATCAATTGGCAATTGTACACAAAATATAAAATGTCATTTTAGAGAAGATCATACTACATTCATAACTACTAGTAAGTACTAAAATAGTACTATTTGAAAAAAAAGACAGTTTGTCATAGAAAATAGATACAATGAGATATTAATTAATAATGAATAGAAAATCATGAACAAAAAAAATCTAAAAATTGGCAATTTGTGAGGAGTTATTGGTGATTGGATTTCACCAAAAAGATGAAGTCAAAACCATCTTCAATGTTTAGAAATGTGCGCACAAGGGAGCCCTACTTGCACAAATATGGAGGCCATAAAATAATGTATTTTTAGATTTTCTTTGGTGGGCTCATGTATTCCTACTATGGGAATAGACCACAAAAACTTCAGCTCTAGATCATTAATTTTGGATATTCCATAATACTAAAAAACCCTAAAGCCCACAATGTGATAAATTAGAAAATTTTATTTTTAAATATATAATATGATTTTTTTTAATTTCTAAAAAAATAAGGGTTATGATAAAAATCAAGTTAGTCATCTCCAATAAAAATTTCAAGCTCATTGGGCTCTATCTCCAAAAGTTCTAGTAGAAAACAACTTTGTCACTTTGAATGTGATGCAAAATAGGACTGGTCTTTCTTGCAATCATTCAAATCCAAGTATGTAAGCCTATAATTAGTGTATGTAGAAGTAGATATTATACAACCTTTGAAGGTGTTTATAATATTAACATCTATAATATAGATATCTATAACATAGATATCTATAACATAGTTACACAATAATTATAGAAGGTTTCTATAATATAGACACCTATAACATAAGTATATAGTCTACTGGGCTCATGGGCTTACACTCCTAAGCTCACATAATAGCAATCCTCAGCTTCAAGTCAAGCCACTACATCTTGTTTTCTTGAATTCTAATTGCTTTTTGTCAAGCCAAGTTTTCCCAATTCAAAGCATAATTTAAAGGGGCAAGAATTTGAGCATCTTTAGATTTATTGGCATTATTGATCTATCTCTTCTCATCACCTCCTAAGCTTCTTTAGTGAACCTTTTTCTTGTAGAACTTATGGGTTGAGTCGTTTAAGGTACTAAAGCTTCAATACTGGCTTTTCTAATTTTCTTCACAAAGCAACAAGTATCAAAACTTGAATTTGAAAACCCACTTCAAAATTTGATGCCCACCACAACAGTGCTAGTATGTGAGCCCAAGAATGCAAGCTTGTGAGCATTGAGCTTACATTGTAGGTACCTATAATATAGATACCCCACACTATAGAAGGTGTATGTATCATAAACACCTATAATATAGGTATTTGTAACATATATATACTATAATCATAGACAATTTCTATGGTATATACACCTATAATATAGGTGTGTTGTATTATAGGCTCATAGGCTCACACTCCTATACTCACATAATAGCGACCCTCATGCCCACCATTATAGAATTGCCTGAAAAGCTCATAACAAGGGAACACAAAATAGTTAGATAATGAATTTCATTAAAATGGCATAGAATATGTCACAAATGGTAGAATAATACCACTATTTTAATGAAATTCACCATTTAGACTCTAATAACCACCTACTAGTGGTGGTAGTGTAGGGGCTACTTCCTTTTTGACATTACAAATCATGATATCATTCATTTTCAAAGGTCCATAAAACCAAAGGTATGTATTCCTATAATCAACAATGCCCAAAATGTGACACCTAAATTTGAACTAGCAAGTATCACAAAATCTAGATAAGTAGATATTGATTATACATGATGTGCACAATCAATACATGAGCGTATATGAAAACCTACTATTTATTATTTGGTGCATCTAGAGACAATTCTTTGAAAATTCAGAATTTATTCATACAATATCCAAATAATACATGCTAAAGTCTCTCGGAATCCTTCTTCACTTCCCAATAAGACCCAATTAAAATGATTTATGTTCAATGAAAACGGCTATGCTCAGTTGCTATTAGCGACTATTATAGGTGTGCTTACACAAATATTGAGCAATCCACTTCATTCATTGACAGCGGAGACACTCCTAGCTTGAGTAGCTTCTTCTTAACAACAAACTTTACTGTAATTATTCCAGTGTCCCAAGCTCTCGGATAGAAGTGTGATGGAGCAGAAAGCGCTCTCAAGCTCATTCAAACCCATAAGAAAGACAATCAACAAAACTTTTACCCCATCCAGTGCATGCGAAAAAGAAATGACTGTACTCCAGAGAGTGAAATGAGCCCTCCCTGAAGCCATGAAATCCCGCATGAAATAAGAGTTAAAAAACAGAACTTTTCTTTTGCAACTAAGAAAACAAAAGATAATTAAAAAAATAATAATAATAATACCGGCCTCCCCCCCTGGGGCCTAAGAAAAAGGACTGGAAGGAGGGGCCAACCCGTTGAGGACTCAGTCTCTTGTCCCCTGATGCTCTCAGCCTTAAATTCTCAAGCTCATCACCATTCTTCTCAACACCTCCTTTCGACCCTTCTTCCTGCTCGGTTTCTTCCACTGCCAGCTTCAATCTGGAGACCACTGCTGCTTGAGTTGAGGTTCTGCGAAACTCGCAAATTTCGGACCAGTCGGGATTCAAGTTTCAGTTGAGTTTTGGCCGCTTGTTGATGATACTCGGACGAGGGTCATTCAATTCTTGGATTCTTTCCTCTAACCAAGGGTATCATGTACTTTGTGTTGGGATTCAGGTTTCAACGCTGTTTTTGTTGTTCATGATACTCGTGGTCATTTGTCCTGTAACAAGGCCACAAGGGTCTCTAGTTCGTGTGTCACTCTCATTGTCTGGTGGACTTTGATTCTGCTAGAAATGACTCTTAATGTATGTTGGTTCCAACGAAGAACTAGAGTTATTTCAAAATCTCTTATATGATACTAGTAGTCATTCATGGGAGTGAATTAGACTGCTATCAGTGGCACTAGAATGATTGGACACTCGTGGAGTGTTTCGTCTAACGAGGGTACCTAGTTCGTCTGTCACTCGCAGTGTCGCACTGTCGCACTGTTCTGTGGACGTACTTCGATGTGAGGCTTTGAATGAACAGATTCAGACTCTTAATATACGCCTGTTTCCAAAGAAGAACCAGAGCTTGAATATATCCTCTCTTGTTTGATACTAGTAGGCGTTCATTAGTGCTAGTAGTCATTCATTAGAGTGAATTAGACTGGTGTTAGTTTCAGTAGAATGAGAAGCTCTAATTCAGAATTGCTAGATAAGCACCCTCCTGGCGTACCAGGATACTCTTCGAACTGTGTTGTTAAGTAGGCTTCAAGCCTCGGCACTTAACAATACCTCTTAATCCTGTGGTATAATATTATTAGCGGTAATCGGGTGCAATTAGCTAGTAGTGTGCATCAGGTTTCTTCGTCTCTGAAGAACCTGCAAAGATTATGAATTCTATCGTCACCATGAGTCTAGCTAGTAGCTGGGTCCGTACCAGTTGACTGTCTGGGCTAGAGCTAGTTATCGAGTACCAGATTATGAGACATCTAGACTGTACTACTCAGTCTGGTCGGTTCCAAGTGAATTAAGCTTAAATAAATTGAGCAAAGCTGTAAGTAGTTCTGACTACTATCTGTTCTTCGGGAGATGTTTATTGATCGACTGGTGGCAAGCAATTCGGCAGCGGCAAGTTAAGGATGAAGGACTATGCAATGTCCAAGGTGTTGCATCCTCTGCTGACCCACATGCTGTGTTGTGCTCTCAACCGCCACGTGGGACAGCATAGAATGCGAGTCCTTGTATGTTGAAGATTTACTCCGCCAATTCCAAGTTGGTCATGACGCTCTGGAAGACGAGATGGGAGAATTTTGGTAAGATGTGATGTCCAATATCGATCATTCTGAGTGTAGAGGACTCATGCATGAATATTAATCCCAGTGGCATTGTTCTTAATTTTAAGAGATATAGTAAAGTAGAAGATTGAACATTTTAGAGGGTCTGCTTGCACACGTTCAAACCTTTTGCAGAATTTTTTTCTTGAAAGCCAAATTTGATTCCCGGATTCGGCCCATAATTCCTATATCCTGTATAACTGTATTTTGGACTCTTGTGGAATTTGCTATGAATTTTTGAAGTTGGAATGGTATGAGACTCTGACAGCTTCCCCTCCGTGAAATGTTTGATGTCGGACCATTGAAGAATTCAATATGTTTTACACAGGACGCTTGTAGAGAGCCTGAGCTGTTTTAAAACCTTACATATTAGTCATTCCGGAAATATCAGGTTCAAGCTAACATGTACGTGTCACTCTCTCAGATGTCAGAAGAGAAGAGGGTTGTAATTTATTACTCTTCTCTTCGTTGTTAGCCCTTCAATCAACAGGAAAATCAAATCTGAATGTTTTATATTAATTGATGCAATCCAATGGTCATCATATATATATCCACTAACTTGCTTTCTGTTTCCTCGGTTGGCTGGTTGTGTAGTTCGTAATTTCAGTCTCTTTCAAGATGCCCGCTTTAGAATGTTTTGCATGAGTTTGATATCTTGCACTAATTAACCCTCTTTGCTAGCAACCCCGTCTTCTACCCGTTTCCTAGTTATGCTGGCTTCACTCCAATGTTCGATAACTGGGTTCATAGATTGGCTTGGCTTTCAATAGCGACAGCATGGAAGAGGTCTGGAGTGCTTTATTAATATGTAACCTCGGTTGAATTGCTGAACATATAGTCGGAGGCCGGCAGTTGTAAAATGAAGCATCGACAATTCATACCTGACTGCGTTTTCGAGGATTCCAGAAATCAAATTTGTGAGAATAGAATAGAAATTTGCTTAACAGTCATTCAAAGGGAGATCCAAAATGATTATGGCATTGCATTATTCCAGTCTGTCCCACACCAAAGCAATTAGCTATAATTTTATCTCTCAATGTTTTTTAGTGTTAGATTCATCTAAACCTGGCATCACAGACATGGCAACAAACGAGGAATCAGAGTTTGCAGCCAGCAAACTTCCAGCGATGAAAACTATTGATAAATTCCTTGCTCAAAATTTGTAGTTCATAACGTCAGAAATGAACGTAAATCCGGGAAAGATAGCTACTGGAATGAACACCAATTAGCAGCTTAGCTGATACTACAATTTGGGCCCAGTTTGGCAATGAGGACTCTCCTCGGGGCTCCAGGTATTTAATGTCGCTTAGCGTAAGCCAATGCGGTGTTTTTTTTATCATTTAGTCTTGATCAAATGAAAAGTAAGCCATTACCGACTTTGCCAGTGAAATCACCCAGTAGCTAATTTCAAGCCACTACTTTGGCAATGAGTTCTGGCTCCCAGTAACAAAATAATTTAAGTTCGCTAGAGCCACTAAATTTTAATTTTATTGGCCACTCGAGTGAAAAGCTTTGTACCGGCAATCACTGCATTGTCAGGTCGTGTCTGCCGCTTTTGAGGTGAGAGTAGGGTTCTATTTTGGCAGTGAGGCCAGACAGTAACTAATTTCAGGTAGCTAAAGCCACAGCTTGGTTGCCGGTGCAAACACGGGATAAGTTAGATCTGCCGTCCTGCCCCAGATACCATTGCGTAGATACCATTGCATAGATACCATTGCATAGATACCATTGAGGCATCAAGCAAGAATCTATGCTTAAGATCAAATATGTATGGGAACCTGTGTTTCCGATTTTTAGTAACTTAGTATATGTTTGGGAGAATGTTTGGAGGTAGTGTAGCTGTGCACTGTAACTGGTAGCTGGGAGGCCTTACTGCCTTATTACAAGGTATTTACTGCGCAGCCCAGTTACAGGGACGGTGGCTTCAGTATATTAGAAGGGAGCAGTGTTTTACAATAATGCCGGTCTTCGTAGAAAGTTACAAGTTGGAGTTCTGTGTCTGTCAAAATAGGGGGAGTCACAGTTGGCGAATGTTGAACTTTGTTTCTCCGAGTTTGGTGAAGCGATACTTGCCGTGGAAGCCGAGTAAGAAATCTTAAGTGAATTTAGAGAAGAAATGTGAGGTGTCAAATTGGGATCTGCTTCGTCAAGACTTTCCTCAAGTTCGGAGACCGCTTCTTCAGCTGTGACTCCTCCTAATATGTAGGAGTTATTTTGCAGAACGAGTTGTTATGTAGAACCAGAAGGTAGGAGGCTCGAATTCTGTAGTATCATTTAGAACTGACCCTGGTGACCCTTTCTGTTGCCAGGGAATGCTAATATATGTGCTTCATTTTAGGACAAACATGAGTTGATACTTATGACTGATGAACATACCTTGTTCCTAACCCAGTTCTCAATTAACTCAGCATAAAATACAAGTACATATAGTGAGGGATCTACATTAAATAGTGATTTACAATCACAACAAAATTTCAGAGTTTTACTGTCAATGGCATGAGCATGAAAAGCACTGTGTAAATTACTTATTGGATTGCGATGTTTTATTATAAGGCATGTTTAGATTGATTATCGCTATGGCTATGACCAAGATTAGTGACCTATGCCCATGTTGCTTTGAATTCTTTTTTTAAAAATTCAATTCAACTTAGAAATTAACGAAAAAAAATGGCCATTGATTCCTCTCACATTTGCCTCTACCAAAAAAAATTCAGCATGTTCAGCCGCACAGAGTTGGCCACAGACGTCTCGTTTTCCTTAGATGCACGGTTTATGAGCCTCCTACCTTACTTTTGCTTAAAGAGGACTAAAACCTCTAATTTTAGGGTCATTGAACTCAAGATAGGGCCACCTGAAGAGTCTTGGAAATCATGACCAAGGTTTTTTATTTAATTTTTTTTAGCAATGCAAAAAGTGATGAAGCTATTTATTTCCATGGACATAGATTAACCCCTAAACACCCAAGGCCATTTTCGAGCTTCTAAGAATTTGCTCTAATTGAACAAAAATCCATCATTTTGATAAGTTGTATCAATTTTTTTTTAATTTATAATTGTACAAATTCAAACTAGACATGTTAGAGATCACATAGGGAAAAGAAACACAACAATGTTACTTATGGATTGAAAGATTATAATGTTTGATCATGAGGGTGTTAAAATTGCAAAAGTGATTTGAAGTCTTTCAATCTTCTTTTTGCATGTCAAATCTAAAAATTTGGCCACCAAAATAAATATGAGGTTAAAGGGCCTAATAAACATAATCCCAATCAATTTATAGCTTCTCAAAATCTACTCTTCAATTTGTTTAAATGAATTTGAGATGTGATTTCTTTTCCAAGATCTAGTGTATTTGAGTCTCATTTCCAAGAGCCCCAAACCCTAAGGAAAGTCAAGATTGAAATAGAAACCCTTGCACAAAACCTTGAATAGAAAAATCATAATCAATCACTTTCAAAATCAGATTTTTGATGCTAAAACTAGACTTCAAAAAGAGTTTTTCAAAAATATAAACTACTAAAATCAGCAATTTGGTTAAGTATTGTCGACACCAACATTTGGTGCCTTGGGCATTTAGGGGTTAAACATATGAAACATGAGAAAACAACTTGTGTACGTATGGTAAAAGAACTAAAGAAGGATGCCATCCCAAGATTTTGTGGAAAGTTTGTGACTCCAATGGCTTTGAAAGGGTGAATCTATTGCCATTTGAGTGAATACTTGCTCAAATAAATCAAAAACTAATCATGATGTCCAATGTATTTTGCCACAAGGGCAAATTCTCACACAAGGAACTTTGGAAATCCTAATATTTTACATTACTCCTTTGCAACATTTTTTAAGATCCTTTCTAGCAAAGTATTATACCTATTCAAAGAATATACCTCTCCTCAAAGTATGGAATTGGTTGAATTGTGTGAGATGTGGTGTGCTCTCAAGTTGCCACGTGAAGGCGTGAATCAATAGTGTAAGGTGTATATTCTTGAGGCTAGCAAGGAATCATGCATGGTCGGTGTATTCAAGAATGTTCATGTACATCCGTAATCAAACAAGCAAAATCTCAAGCAGATGGAACCTTGGAAATAACGACAATATATTGATTTATATAATGGAGTTTGCCGATTTCCTTAGGGATGTACAGTAGAATGGCCCCCTAAAATGTACAGAAACCGTTCATTTCAACAGGGGTGCAACACACCATACCGCACCGTGCAGAATCTTACGCACTCTGGGTTGTCAAATGACACACGCTGCATGAAATGAGGAATAAATGTGACTTCAACAATTGTGTGACAAATGTAAAGCTTTCCTTGCTTCTTCTTTTTTATAGAATAGGCAGCCAGTTCCTTTTGCATTTGTGGTCCCATTTTGTGAACACACTCAACAAACTGTGAGTGATGAGTGTTAACCCCTAAATGCCCAAGGCACCAGATTCTCGTGTTCTGAAAACTTTGAAGTTAAGTAGAACCCAACCAAATTGCTATTATTATTAGTTTATATTTTTTAAGAACTCTTTCTGAAGTCTAGTTTTAGGATTAAAAAGCCGATCTTAAAAATGAAGGATTATGATTTTTCTATTCAAGATTTTGTGCAAGGATGCCCATTGCAATCTTGACCTCCCGTAGTGTTGAGGGCTCTTGAAAATGAGCCTCAAATACACTAGATCTTGGAGGAAAAGTCACATTAGAAATTCATTTACAAAAATAGTAGAATAGATTTTGATAAACCATAAATTGATTGGGGTTGTGCATGCTAAGCCCTATAACCTCATATTTTTTTAGTAACCAACATTTTAGAGTTGACATGCAAAAAGAGAATTGAAAAATTTTCATACTTTTAACACCCTCATGATCAAACATTATAATCTTTCAATCTATAAGTGATATTGTTATGTTTTCTTTTCTTATGTGATTTCTAATATGTGTAGTTTGAATTTGTACGGTTGCAATGCAAAAGAAATTGGTATAACTTATGAAAATGTTGACTTTTTGTTCAATGTAGAACAAATTTCAAGAAGCTCCAAATAGGCCTTGGGCATTTAAGGGTTAATCCTTGAAAGGCCTTGGGGGGTCCTCTATACGACTCGTGTTTAGCCTTATAACTCCTCAATTGTGGTGTAATATGTAAATTGTGATACATTTTTTATTTATGTACTATCACAATCATTCATTTACTTTGTATTGAAAAGTATTTGGTCAATGTTTTTCTGATCAAATACCAACAAATACATAATATACTATACAGCTGCAAAGGGCTTTCAGGCCCTTGAAGGGTTAACTATAATAATTGAATTTCCTTGCAATTTAACTTCATGAAAGGCAGATTAGCAATTTTTTTGTGACCCACCAAAGTGTATGCCTTTTAGAGATTTGGTTTGTGCTTAGTAGCCTTTAGATTGAGCGACTTCCATAAGCAAGGTAGAAACACCTAAAACTGTCAATATAAGCAATTTAGCATAGAGTTGGAGGCACCTTTTTTTGGAAAAGAAAATAATTTGCAGTATTAGCAATTAAAAATCATGAGTTTTGAAAAAAAAATAGAATTTTTGCACAAGAAATGTAATTCTTATGAATTTTCAAAGTGGAACTCTATAGACCACTAAAACTATCACATAGCTTGGTCCTAAAATTAAAATTAAATAATCAACCAATGTCAATTGAATATGGGAACAGTTAAATGACACTTTAAGGAATACTTTCAATGTAAGTCTATTTGACATGAATGGGTATAGCCGTATAGGGATAGTTAGGAAGGGGGTGTCATCTTAAAAAATTGGCCAAACTTTGCACAAAAGAAAAGAAATGATGAAATTCTATATGCAAGAATGTAACATTTGCAAGAGGAGAATAGGAATTGTTGGCTAGCAAAATTTTAGAGTCAAGCTCATAATAAGGAGGGGAGACAATTTTTTTTGGTTTAAAAAACAATTTACTATTAACAATGGACTTGAGTTTTTTTGGTTGTTTTTAGTTTGACAATAAGGCAAAGTTATTCTTTAAATGTAATTTCTCCCTACTTATGTACAAGTGAAAGTATCATGAAACTTGATGAAGGCAATTTAACTCTAGAAAATTCAAAACTCGTTTTTTGAATTTGGTACAACAATGGAAGTTCTTTGGTACAATTGTGAAACCACTCAAAAATAGTGCTTATCCCACACTTATGCAATTTGATATGTGCACCCATAATTGTCATTGTCTAAATGCTTCACCTTCATTTGGACCAAAAAGTGATACAAAAATTTAGATGTTGATTTACGAAAAATGTACACAATCAAAACTTGAGAGCTTTTGAGAGTCTAGTGTTGATTTTTGGTCCACCTTAAACTCTAAAAAACCAATGAGTCTATTTTGAAATTTGTGTAGACTACTAAATACTCAATAAGTGGGAAAAAATTGTGAAAGAAATTGTGAAAATGTTTATTGAATGCCTTCAAGTTAAAATAAAATAACAATCAAAGTTTTTCTCAAGGAAATATGCCCTCATCTATAGTTTCAATGCAAACAAAGACAAGTAGCTTGAAAAGATCAACTACAAAGCAAATAAAAAAAGTTGTCCATTTTGGCTATGGTTGCCTTGCTTTAATATTCCTCCAATGTTAGAGTCACCAATGATTTACACTCAATTGAACATAGGCTTGCAATCGGGTGTAGGTCCAATAGACACCATCAATCATCCTAGCCTTCTAAATGTGGCTTTTACAAACTACACACTAAAGAGGCCTATGTTTGAGTAAGAGTGAACAACTTCATGCCTTTGCCATGATGTAGCTTTGCAAACATCATGGTGACAAGAAGATGAGACAGTGCCCACATAGACCTCAATCCATCTTATACTATTGTTGGATATAGTGAAGGGATCCATGTTTCACAAAGCTACTCAAGAAGTTTGGTGTTTAGGAGTTTTTTAGGTGTTTGGGAGGTTTGACTAAAGATTTGAAGAAGTTTTTTCATGATTTTTCAAATTAGTTTCTTTTAAATTGTTCTTCAATATATAAATTCTCAAATACAAAATTGTTCATTACATATTTACATCTTCAAAATATCCCATGTGTATTTGGCCATTTATCACACTCCTTGATATTTACAACGGGCATTTAGTGTTACCAAGATTCCATACATCTGAAGTCAACTTGGTGTCCTTCAACAATTTCAAATTGCTCAAGTTCTTCAAATTGGAGAAACTAGCAGTTTGAACTTTTGAAGTCATTGAAAAAAAACATTGGGCCCAATACACAAGAAATCTGAACCATATTTGAAAACTAGAATAAACATTATTCAAGGTGCAAAAAAGTTTTATGTACCTTGGATACCAATCTCATGTCCTCAAGAAGCAGGAGGTCTAGAAAGTTTGCCCTTAACAAATCATCACATTTTGGGGGAAGCCAAACTCCTTGAAGTATTTTTCAGTAAATTTTCAAAGAAAGAAAAATGGAATTGAAATCTAAACCAAGTTGTTTCATACTTTCTGGACCTTTGTAGAGTTAGTTACCAATTATTGTAATGAAGCTTAGAGGTCATTAAAAGCATTTACCTCTTGAAATGTGCATTCTTGGGTACATTGATGGATTAAAGAAGAAAGTTAAAAGCACCTAATTAACCCTTAAATGATGCTATGGACGTTCATAGTCCAATGGATGACAAGAAATCCTATTATTTAAGCCAAAGTGAGTGCACATCCTCATCCTTTGAAATTTTGTGTAAAAAAGGTAAGGTCTTGCACAATAGTTTGAACTCCAATGAATACTTTTGGTTTTTCTTAAGCAAATGATTCACAATATACCAAAAAGGATGATTTCCACAGTGCCCAACCTTTCAAAGGTTGAACCTCTACAAATATGGCCACCATGACCAATGTAGTCAACAAAATACTTCAATTATTGAACCAATATGTAAAATCTTTGTTTCAATAATCAACAATGAAGTCATCTGTTGCACCTTTTCAGTCCGAAGGGGTAATAATGCTTTCACAACTAGTCAATTTCAGAGGCTGCCAATTTAGGTCGTGGTGGATTGACCCCCTCGCTCGTCCCCAAGAGAAAACCCTAAAATTCTTTATTTGTCACGCATATTAAAATTTGCAAATTTTGAATTCATATTTGCAATCAGAGGCCCCAAATTAGCTACATGAGGTATTGAAGATAAACTAATAAAGCACAAAACAGGGGGTCTTTTCTTTTACAAGCACCCCTAGATTGACTTTGGGGACTGAGCGAGGGGGTCAATCCAACCCAACTCCAATGTACAGTGCCCTCCAATAAGTCTTGCAACCCCATGTCTAATTCTCTACCAAGCAGTTTGATTACAAAACATACTCTTGGTAGGTAAATTTAGGTATTTGATTAAGATTTTTTGCCTTGTACAAGGTGAGTTATGTACCTTGTTGTAACTCATTTCACTTTTTAAAAATATCTCTTCTTGTGAGAGGTGGTTGATTTTGAAAACACTATGTTGAGTTCAAAGATACAATGCTACACTTAAAATTTTTGTTGTAGGAGATCACACATAGTAGATGTCAACTGACTTTGGAGTTGAGAGGGTCAACATTACTACATGCATGCTTCTAGTGATTGTTGCTTGTAAACATTGCCTAGAAGTTTTGTAAGAAAAGATTAATGTTTGTTTAGAATATTGTATATGTGGTATTGCTAGGAGTTCTATAAGCAAACTTTGTGAAGTTCTAAGTAGTGTTAGTTAACTTTGCACCTTGACATAATATGAAAGTCATTGACTGCCAACCAAATTCTTTTGACCTCAATCCTATAGAAAACTTATGGAAGAAAGTCAAAGATTGAGTGCAAAGAAGGTGTAGACCCCATAACAATGACCAAATGTGGCCATTAGTGAATTTGTCCTGGGAGGATATACTTCAAGAAAGTATCAAAAAGTTAATTTCTACAATGCCAAATCGAATGGAAGTTGTGATGGTAGCTCAAGGTGATAGTATTTGATGGTAGTGTATATCCCACTTTGATGCAAAATAATTGCTAATGAACAAGACATAATGTAAAATTCATGTTATAATAGGCTTCTATAGTACTAGAGCTTTCTAATGATACCCTATTTGACAACATTTGTTAAATTTTTTTTCTATAAATGGGCTTGTTTCTCTTTGCCTTAAATATTTATGATAGAAAATTGCAAAATCACATAGAGGAAAATTTTACCTAGATAATGTGAGTCTTTGTAACATGAAAGGTGTGAATAATGATATTTCCAAAATACTTGTGCAATGAAATCTTAAAAAATCATCAAATTTATTTTTTAATTAATTATTATGTAAGACCATGAAATAATTCACTAATAAAATAATTCACCAAAAATGGAGTTCCTATTTTTTGACATTGAAATTTCATATGTTGATTAAGGTTCCATAAAGCAATAGGTTTAATAGGATAGTTTCGATAGAGTATTTTAAAAATGGAGTCAAGAAGAAAAATTTGAAGGGCTTCATAGTGGGGTTGCAAGACTTATTGGAGGGTATTGTATAAAACACATTGAAAGCCTTAACCCCTAAATGCCCAAGGCCTGTTTGGAGCTTCTTGAAATTTGTTCTAAATTGAACAAAAAGTCAACATTTTCATAAGTTATACCAATTTCTTTTGAATTGTAACCATACAAATTCAAACTAGACATGTTAGAGATCACATAGGAAAAGAAAACATAACAATATCACTTACGGATTGAAAGATAATGATGTTTGATCATTAGGATGTTAAAAGTATGAAAAATTTTCAATTCTCTTTTTCCATATCAACTCTAAAAAGTTGGTCACTAAAAATATATGAGGCTCTAGGGCTTAGCATGCACAACCCCAATCAATTTATCATTTTTAAAAATCTATTCTATGATTTTTTAAAGTAAATTTCAAATGTGACTTTTCCCCTACAATCTAGTGTATTTGAGGCTCATTTCTAAGAGCCCTCAACACTACAAGAGGTCAAGATTGCAATGGGCATCCTTGCACAACATCTTGAATAGAAAAATCATTATCCTTCATTTTTCATATCCGCTTTTTAATACTAGAACTAGATTTCAAAAAGTGCTCTCCAAAAATACGAACTACTAATAATGGCAATTTCGTTGGGTTCCACAAACTTCAAAGTTTTCGAAACACCAGAATCTGGTGCCTTGGGCATTTAGGGGTTAAAACCTCCTATATCATCATCGAACTAGTAACGCCACATGGTTTCATGCACCCACCCAGTTGTGATGGTGGCAGAAACCAGCCTCAGTAACTTACTGAACTTGAGCGTTAACAAAGCATTTGAAACAACTCGGCTTCCAGTATTCAATTGGAAATTGGAAACATGTCAATCTCTCCTCCCGAATCTGAAGGAACCAAGTTCACAGCTCACACTTAATCCATTCGATCACTCAGTAGAACTCGGGAAGCACAATCATCTGGGGAGCACAAGAGCAGGATTCCAAATCTGCATAGAAAGGACATTCCGCAGACGGTCATGGACACATAATTCTCTCACGAACCACATGTCCACATCGAACTCCATCCTTCTTGCAACATTCTTCTTCCAGTTCAAGGCATGGTCGGAGAAGATGCAAATGGATCGCACTCAGAATCGGCAGACGGAGACCCAAACAAGACCCAAAGACACACCATCCTCGGAACCACGCTCGCCAAGGTTCCCATCATCGCACAAGGCCCACGCAGACCAAAGGAACGGACGAACACAATCATCGGAAGAATCTCAACTGCAGCAAATTATTGTGAATCGATAGATACAATTGGAAGACTAACTGAAAGAAAAGAAACAAAGAGAAACAATAAACCTAATCTTATGCCCTACATACAACCTACACGTCGTCCTCCTCCGTCAGAGTCTTGAACGCAAAGGGATGGAACTTGTAACCATCTCCTTGGTAAAACTTGTTCTGAAACTCCACCCAGTGAAGACGCAGAGCGTGAAGGAACGCACTCAACGTCTCCATCAGCAGCAGCACGCCGAAAGTCACGAACGCAAACACCACCAGACCGATCAGTCGGATTATTATGTTCGAGTACCTGCAACATACACAACCACCACCCATCCAACAAGGTTACATAACCTGCAGACGCCCGCTGCTCTAGACCTCCTCACACTAGCATCCCTCAACTCAGTATTTCTGGTTTCCCCAAGGGTAGAATGCGGAGGACCGGGAGAGGTCCTCTCAGATAACACACAGGCGCTACGCTTGCGTCCCGCACTACCCGTCTAGTTGCACACGATCAAATACCACATCACAACAAGAGAAACGCAAACGAGAGTTAAGAAAAAGTTTAGGAACGCACGCAAAAGCGAACAAGAGCACGCGCTCATAGAACACCGCCGAAAGCTGTGCGTGCGCAAGGCTGCAAGGAATTACACACGAAACAACAACCAAAACATCCATCAGAAAACCCCATCGCACCCATTCAGCAATGCGCTTCCAAAACAACGCTTCGAAAGTCCACGATAACCTCCGCCAAACTCGCATTCAAACATCATCCACACTTCGCTGGGGGCAAGAGACCACGTACCTGAGGGCCCACAGTCGAAGATACGATGCAGTGTTCGACACAGCACCCAGCACGAACTCAATGGTGTGAATCATTTGGTGCACCAGGACTTCACCAAACTCGAACTCCTCTTCGTCGTGCTCACCGTCCCCATCCAAGTCAGTCGATTCCGTGTCGGAGCCTCCCAAAACTCCATAAGCTCTCCCCTGCATTTTCTGGACAATCCACCCGGTCCACAACATTGCGTATTTAGTCTCTTTCCCACCCAAGTCCTTCGGTGACTTCCCAAACACAACAAACTCTATCCACCAGGTTTGCATCACGCAATCCCACATTGCAAACACACCACACACGTGTGCTTCGCGCAACCAAGATACAACCAACGCACGAAATTACGCTCGCCACGATGAGGAACAAAATTCGAGTCCCCATCCCAATTCCCAGTCAACCAGCACAGAACAACCGCACGCGGATCCACTGCTGTGCACACCGACTCCATACGGGAATGCATAGACTAACTCCGCCACCGCACACCCCAAGCATCCCACATCCCAAACGAAGACCCACCAAACGACACCATAACGCCACATCATGCAGGAACAAAGAGTCGAGCCATGCAAGCCCGCAACATCCACGATCAAATAAAAGGGGGAAGTGGCTTGCACCTGAATGTGCTGCTTGCGCAAAATGAAAGGCTTGGGAAACAACATCCAAGGCACGGCAACCAATGCCACGACAAGAAGCACGACCTGAAACCACAACAGCCACAAACGTAAATACAACCAACAAAAATGGCACATAGATTACGGCAACCTCACCATCTGAAACCCAAATCATCCAGTCGCCAGTCGCCCCAACATGAATCCAACATGGGATGCATCCGACTGCACAAACCCCCAACACCAGCACAGCCGCCGTACCTGAACATAAGTTTGGCCGATGAAGAGCTGGTTCTCCCCCAGTTCATCCATAGGGCTCAGAAACATGTAAATCATCACATGGTACAGATCGGGCTTGCTCCCTTGGCACCATTTCAGAACGATCAGAAAAGACAGATACCCGAACAGACCGTTCAGGAACAACAGCTGAGGAACAAACTGATACCTGAACTCCTCCAACCAAACGGATAACCCGAGTTAGCACCCTCACCCAACACTACTGTCTACAGCCATCCAAAGCGAACGAATCGGCTCATCCTCTCATCAGCGACTCAAGTCAGTCGCACAAAAACCACAGAATCGTCAACCCCGCTCCAGAATCCCCTCCATCTGCAATCCAAGCCCACGAAACTCGCATGTCCCGAACACCGTACCGATCCACCGAATCGTCAAACCTAGAAACAGCGGTGCCGTTCAGCTGGAAAGAAGCTCTCACTCAACAAGATTCAGCGACTTACCAAACGTCCAGAGCGCTGCGAAAGTATCGCGCGTTGAAGTAGCTCAGCAAAATGCCCAGGTTCATCTGAGAAATCCCAATCAGAATAGACATCTTCATCTTCAAAGAGTTCGTGAAGGGAAGCTCGGAACGGGATCCATGCCAGATAGGATCCACTCCAAACGCATAAGGGTTGTACGACCACTTCTCCACTCCGGAAGTACTCGCCGTCCTGTGACATGAAGCGTGAACAAACCGGCTCAGTCATAACACCCAAAGCTCAACCATCATTATACCCGGCAAGGGCGCAACAAGCTCCTAACGAAACATCTGGACAAAACCATCCAAATGCTGCTCGCTTCCAAAGACCTACAAGAATCTCAACCACCACAAAAAAACCCGAAAAACTCCCGAGAACGAGAGGAAGCTTACGGGCAAGCCTCGATGGAGTACTGCGGATCCGGACAACGGTACGCCGATCCACCGAAAACGCCAAATGCAACCGAGAAGAACTCGTTATAAACCCAACCAGTGTAGATGGAGAAAATCGCCATCAGAAGAATCACGTAGCGACCTCCGTAGGCCATCTCCATGATATCGCCAAGTTTCTGCGGTACCAACCCCGGATTTAGGTGCGAAACACACACAACTTCCGACCCCGTGAGCCCCAAGCCCCCACCACAACACAATGCCTTCATATCTCCCTTCCCTCCTCTACCTATGACCTCCTCCGCTTAAAAAATAAAAAGGGTCCTCACCAGAAACTCACCTGCTTCCCAAGCTTCTTCTCGTTCAAAACCAAATACAGAGCTCCCAAAAGCAAACAGATCCCATGGCCCCAATCGCCAAACATAACGGCGAACAGAAACGGAAAAGTCACGATCGTGAAACAGCCAGGATTGGCCTCCTGATATCGTCCCACCCTGCAAACTCACAACCCTCACCGGATCAATACCGCAAAGCGAAACGACAGAAAACTCGACCACCACCGCAATTCCGTCGAAACTCTCGAAGATCATCACCGGGAATACAGAATCTCTCCGAGATCGACTCATAGCGGTCCAGGAAGCCTCACCCGTAAGCTTCCACGATTTCTTGGAAGGCATTCGTAAACTTGTTCGTTTCAAAATAACTCGGCGGAGACTCTTTCGTGTGCAGAACCTGGAAGATCGTGTTGACCTGAGAATTGCTGTCGTACGCGGCCCTCTGCAGAGCGTCCTGAATCTGCACTCACAAAACAACGACAAACAAACACTTCCAACATCAATACACATCACAACTCGGCACTCGAACAAAAGACAACATCGCACACTCCTCTTCCACTGTCAAATGCACGTGTCCTGAAGAGGACGGACGGCTTCACCTTCGGCTTGGCAGACACGGGGCACCACCCCTCAGCCACAAGGCACTTGCGGGTCACATCGATGCTCAGCATATTCAGCGTATGGTACACCGCCTTCTCTCGTCTCACCTGGGTCCGCCAAAACAAAAGAAACCAAACCGGCGTCAATGAGGGCCCAAAAGACGATCCACGTCAAAACCCCAATGGTCTCCGAACCAGTTTTCGTCGGAAGCGGAGAGGAAAATCAAAATCCTGACGATCACTCATCACCCCATCACCAAAACATGTGGCTCACCATGACAGTCCACTGGTCAAGATTGTACCCAATGTTCTTGAAAACATTGTCTCTGTGATGAAGACCAGCGTCCAGGGTAATCTGCAGCTCACCCAGCCTCGTTTCCACCTGGACAAAACCACACCCATAATTCAGCAAGCACACCCAGGCCAATCGCAGGAAAACATCACGACGTCACGTTCAGAAGGAACTGCTGGCTGTGTGGATTGTGAGAAGGACAAAATGCATGCCACATATGAACAACACGATCGGCCATCGAGAATGACACACAGACTCTAAAAATTCGAAAAAAAACCAAACACTCCCGAGCTACGAAGGAAGGTTCAATCCCGTCATCGAAAAAAACAGACAGGACTCGCCCATCCACATTCCACCGTACCAGAAAGCAAACACACCAGTCAATGCAGAGCGAGTCCTGCGACACGCAACCATGACACAAATACGAATAAATAAAAAACTTCTCAAACCGGTACCTCTTCCTTCATCTGCCACTGCCTGCTGGGATCCTCGGGAAAGGGATAGCGATTGGCACCGAACGCCTCGCAGATCTTCACAACCTTCGTCTTCGCACGCTCTCCGGCGAAGAACACCACGAACACGGTTTTCTCCACCTGAACTCCCAGCATTGCACGATTCGTCAATCACACTCATTGACATCTTCCATCGAACCCACACAACACCTCCCAACTACGACAAGTAACCTGCGCCGCTCAATCGCCCGCACTGAGAGCACAAATAGCCATGCCACGGCGCAAGCATTTCCGTTTACGACCGCGACACGAACTCCCTGTCTCATTCCGCAGACCAGGCTCTTCAGGACCTACACATATCGGGGACCTCGAATCCCATGCCGGTGCCAGCTCGAAACAGTGAAGCAAGAACGACACAAAACACACGACCTGGCCATCACATGGGCGAACAGAACTCCACACACATCTCGGCACCTCTCAAGGGACGGGCTTACCACGCACCTTTTCACCCGTCGCTGGGTCGAGCACAGCATCTTCGATTGGAGCTTGCCGCAGAAACATGTTGCCTCGAGTGGCGCGGAAAAGGATACGCTCAAAAGAGGCAGTCTTCGCCTTCGGGACCACACCAGAAATAAACCCCAATCTGGCCTGCTTCGAAGGCTCGGTCTGCATCTCCTGTGAGAATCACTCCCCTTAGTACATGGGGCCTTGGAAACAACATCACACACCGAAACCAGAAACGCGCATCCACTACGCGCACCAAGATCACAGCAGCAAGAAAGTCCAATTCACGACCACGGCAACCCGCTCAAACATGCACGCGGGAGAGAAGCACACTGCACCTGCTCTTGTAGAAGTGGCCGATCGATGGCTTCCTCGATCGACGAACCATTCTCCGCATCGACTCGTTCCTGTTGCACAGTGGTGGCCGCATTCCTCGCCGAACTGAAAAATGCACCGGCCTGGACACAAAACACCGCATAGCAGGGTCATGAAACAACACCAAGATCTCGCAGAACGAAATTCTTATGAACCCTCACCTAGCACACGGCCCAAGAGGCCGACTCGCAAGAGGCGGCACGACTCCACTTCACTCACTAAGGCTACCCCGCTGACTCCACCTTACATCCACACTAACCACTCGACCACCACGCAACCCTAAACGCTCGACAGCACTCTCGGGCTTCTTTCCACCAATTCACCCCTCTCACCTTCTGCAGCACCAACTGAAGCTCCGTCAGCTCACTGTGCGTGCGTTGAAGCTTGTCCGTATTCGCGGTGATTTCTAACAACTCCGCCTCCAGATCCGTCAATTTCGACTCCAGTTCATCCAAATCGACATCCCCGTCGAGCATAGGCCTGTAGGCAGGGGTTTGACCAGCTTTCGCAATTTGATCGTGAAAGTACCGCAACTTTCTTGCCATCTCGCCGCATCGCTTAACCTGACACCACACAATGCAGACGTCAACAAACGTAACAGCCACCTGCTCCCAAATTGGAGGGATCACAAAAACTGGCTTCTTCAAGGATCAGAAGGAAATGAGAACTGACAGCAGCAAAGTGACGTCCGAGGACGAGAATCGACTCCGAAACCTCACCTGGTTGGCGTAAGTTCGCTGAAACGGGCTCTTATCGGGGTTTAACTGCCACAACAAAACACAACCCACTGGGGTGAGAACAAAATTCGACGAAATCAGCTCCAACGGGATGACGCTCCAGCTTTCACGAGGAATATAACCAAGGATGCACGAAAGGCGAATCTGAGTTCACGCGGTGGACGTCAATGGCCGGGATTAAGTGAATCCGTACTTAATAAGTATAGATTCCCTAACACGAACGAAATTGTAGGCGAGACCTTTGCTGCTGAACCACCGATCATTCCTTATTCTCCGATTGGTCGATTTCTTAATTCGATTTACGGCAAGGCTAGCGAGAAAATTTGCGTCCAGTCCAAGAAGCCAGACTCACTGCCCACAACCATGATCTTTTCTGGAAGATGTAGGAAACGGGAGGGAATACCGTCGCACGTCAGATACCGCAATTGTCTGAGACCCCTTCTCATGTCTACAGGTATTCCCCATCATCTCGATGACGGAACGAAACCTACAAAACCTTAATTCAAATTGCACGTCGCCCGAATCGCACATTTCAAGTGGTCATCTCGCACTCGAATCTAGATGCCTCCTTCCATCGCGGAAAAAGCACGGCCCCTGAAGCCTAACCCTACCTACCATGCACCGACACAGCCTTACTGCCGTTCTGGTAGAGCCCAATCCAAACGATCGCCGCTCCAAATCCCCGCCCTGATTACGCTAGGAAACAAACGCGACCATCAAGAAGCAAAAAACAAGGGCAGCCAGTCACTCACGTCTTTGAACTGGAGCAGCCCGAGCTCCGCCAAGTACGTGATGGTGTCGTGGGCCGATTCCGCGGGAATGATGAGCTGCACCAGCGACATCTCCTCCGACCGGAATAGATCCATGGCCACCATCTTGACAATCCGGCCGCAGCAACCGCAGGACCCTGCGCCGCAAGCCAATCTCCTCGAACAACCGATTCCGCGGATCTAAGTCTGCCGCAAGTCCCCTGCACCGTTGGCGAACCGGAGAGGCGGTGATCTCCAACTAAGTTAGCAAAACCTCAGAAATTAGTCCCAAAATAAAAATGCTTTTCCAAATAAGAGCAGAGGAGATGCCCGGGTGAGGAAGCAGACGGCCTCACCCGATGGACAGAGAGGAGGCAGAGGGAGAAGCAAACAGGGGAATTAAACTAAGGAGGGACGCCACGGACACCCTAAGAAAGCTCGTGAACGAAGTTACGGAGTATCAATTAACAAGGCTTCGGTTGGTTTGCCACGCGGCGCCACGGCATCCGTGACCCCGAAGTTTAGTGAAGTTGTGCGAAGACAACGAGCCGGGTCGACCGGGGCAGCGGGTCACGCACTGGGCACCCGACGCGGCATTTTAGTGGGGAGGAGTACAAGTGTACTGGAACACAAACTATCACCTGTGCCGTTGCCACAGCCGAAATAAAAATTAAAGTAATGTTCTAAATTTTTAATTCATCAAAACTTCAAATTCAATAACTTTCACACCATATTGTAGGTCCAAACGCCTAAAAACAAAATCTGTGCACCCCTCCTTGCAAAGAGCTTTCTAACAATACCAAGAATGTGACCAGGAGATGCATGGTCCAAAAGATCCATACTTTAGGATAATTTAAGATTAAAAAATAACTCAAAAATCCATAACTTTCACACTATATGTTGAAACACCACAAAACTAAGTCCGCACACCCCTCCTCATAAAGAGCATTCTAACAGTGCCAAGAATGTAACTGGGAGACACGCAATCCCAAAGATTCATGATTTAGAATAAGTTAAGATTCAAAAAGAACTCCAAAATCTATAACTTATTACAAACACAACCAAGGGATCCATGGTTGAGGAGATCTTAATATAACAAACAAACAAAACAAAACAAACAACCTTATTAACTTGTAATACAAATAGAGTATTAACATTTACTTATAATACTTATGAAAATAGATCTTGATAATATGTAACATTTATGAAAATTACTTTTATGACACTTCAAAAGTAAATATATTAAGTTTATGAAAATAAAGGATGAAAGTACAAAAGAATATGAGTCATCATTCATGTAATTTGGTTGAAAACAAAAATCTATAGTAGTTTGATGCAAAGATTCTTCTACATGCCAAGATTGTACTTGCTTTTGAAGTGCAAGAATATTTTTGATGAATCACATGTTGTCATTAGGTCTTTGCTTCAAAAATCTCTTCAAAAGTCTCAAGTGCACTCTTAGCATTTTTGAATCCTACAATTGAACATTTTTCAACTATTTTCAACTTTTTCCAATTGTATTTGTCTAATGAAGGGGGGAGGGGAAAATGCATAAAAAATTAGTGTCACTACAATAAAAATTTGAAAAATTGGTACAATATAGTAAAATTTCAACTTGTACTAATTTATATGACTTGGAAAATTAGTGTCTCATAAGATCAATGCAAGATCATCACTAGCTCAATGCAAGTTTTTACTTCATTGGCTTTCGAAAATTAGCTCTAGTAATATGTCCAATTAGTGGGTATGCTTATGTATATTACAACTTTTGTGAAGATTGCATTGAAAGGGAAGATGCTAAGAATTGTACTTAGAAATTATTGTGTATAGTCAAATTTTGAATTATTTTATAAATCTTTATCAAAATAATATAAACACATTAGATTTTAATTTTCCAAAAATAATGTAGGAACTAGTTTAAGCATGTGAGTTTTGGTGATAGCTAAATAATCATCTTGCATTAATCACTAGTTCAAGAGGGAGAAATACTTCACAATGAGAACATCATTTCTTTCTCCTATTAAAAAATTTAACATTAAAAGAATTATAAGTACTTCACACATTAATTAATTTTATGATTGAGAATTTGAAAGTAGCAATCTTAAGTCTTGATTATAATGATAATCCATATTATAATGATGTCACCAAGTTGCACCTCATCACCTATTTCCAGCATTGCATCCTCTACTAATTTTAGAAATATATAGACTACAACTGAATTTTTTAGAATGTAATAGGTCATATATATGAATGAAGAGAATGATTTAGGATGCTCATTGGAACTACTATGATAATTTTTATCTTTCTTTGGTGCTTTGAAAATTCACTTTTTCTTCGGAAACCATCTCTAATTGTATTTGCTTGTTTGCAAAAAATTCAAGCTTGACTTGTGGTATTGG